>OZ057399.1:32699982-33899982 GCA_964056695.1 Melieria picta | reverse complement strand
CTTGAAATGCATGAAAATGATCCGGAATTCCATCGAAAAATCATCTTGACTGATGAGGCCCATTTCCACCTCGGTGGCTACGCCAACAAGCAAAATTGTCGCATCTGGGGCTCGGAAAACCCAAGAGTTATTGTTGAGAAGCCTCTCCATCCTCAACGTGTGACGGTTTGGTGCGGTTTATGGTCCGGCGGGGTCATTGGACCTTACTTTTTCGAAAATGAGGTTGGATCAACAGTTACGGTGAATGGATTGCGCTATCGAGAGATGATTAATGATTTTTTATGGTCGGAGTTGGATGGTATTGATCTGGACAACGTTTACTTTCAACAAGACGGCGCTACGTGCCACACGAGCAACGAAATCATTGCTCTTTTACGGGAAAAGTTTCCGGACCGTGTTATCTCTGGAAGAGGTGATCACAATTGGCCACCGAGATCTTGTGATTTAACACATTGCGACTTCTTCCTTTGGGGCCACGTGAAAGATAAGGTGTACGCCAACAGCCCAGCGTCGATTCAAGACCTCAAAGATAGAATTCGTGAGGCTATCGAGGACATAGGGCAGCCACTTTGCGATTTGGTTATGGAAAATTTCATGAAAAGGATATGGTCCTGTAAGCGTGGTCGTGGTGGCCATTTGGCTGATGTTGTTTTTCATTATTAACGGCATACCTTCTTCTTTATTATTAAATAAACATCCGATCATTTATCTCAAAAAATTGCATTTTTCTTTGAATACCAAAATAACACCTCTTGTTGGAAAACCCTATATAATAACCGAATATCAAGTCAAGACACAATAAAATGTCTTCATTTATAAGAAAAGTTTCTTATTATTTTTTATTAACTTCATAACCTAACATGATACACATATGTCAAAACCCCCCCCATAAACGAATTCTGCGCACGGGCCTGGAGGCGCTACATTCTCGTACGAGTATGTGTGCGTAAGCAAACTTAACTTGGTCTGATGCATTTAATATTAACCTCCATTTAAAAGAAAGTGTTTTATATACATACATACATATGTATATGTATTATGCATATGTATTTCAAGCAGTTCTACGGACATTTGGTTCTAATAAATTTTATTGAATAAATTTTCTTAGCGGCATCGCTGTTTACTTGTGAATTTGACAACAATTTTCTAACAACGTAGCGCCCTGCAGTCATTGTCAATTTAAAATTACAAGAATGCTTTTGTGGTAACAGACATACATACATATGTACTTACATATGTATATGTCAACAACGGAGAGGAGTCGACCTTTGAAGGTTTCTTTATCGATTTTTGAAACTTGGACATGTTTTGATGTGCCTCTGGAATTTCACATTGCCAAGGTGACACCGAGAGGTGTGGATGGTTTGACCAATTTCCCGATGTCTACGCCGCCACTATTGTGTTGCAGTAATATTTGCATAGCACTGTATTCTATGTGCGTCTCCACAAATACGTTCGCATTTATACGTGGAGACGCCGTACATTGTGCTAATCCTCTGAGCCACTGAATAGAATTCGCTGGTAGCAGCGAATGTGTGGGGCCCAGGTAAATGTACCGAGCGGCTGGTCGTACACATGCTATGTGCACTTAATTTAATTTGTACGTTTTGCGGGAGTAGTTTTCAACTTTGCTGTACAAAAAGTTTACGTTCAGCATTAGTGGTTGCATTGAATTTCGAGCGAAAGTATCCGGCGGTACTGTCTCACCGCGTTTACCAGTATTGCGGACATTTTGTGTTATTTCCAAAGTAGTTTTGTGTTTAACAACGACATCTTAAGCGTTATTGTTACAAATATATAAACTTAATACTCTATTATTGTTTGACTTGTAAAAATTGTTCCAATTTCAATTTTAACTTCTAATAATAAACAAAAAGCGATTTATAATACTGCAATATAATTGTGATAAAACGGTAAGTTACCAAAAAACATGAAAACGAGAAAAAACATGTCAAAGTCCTTTTCGCGAAGGAGAAACTGAAAATGATTTAAAAATGGTGTGTATTGGTTTTTGACTATCTACGTTTAGGAATAATTTATTGAATCAATTTACTGAATTTAAAACAAAAATACTATCATACGTTTGCATTTTTAAACAACGAAAGTTCCACTGTCTTCCGAAGCCTACTTCAAGCTAATTTATTCAATTTGATTTTGAACCTTAATTTCGAGAGCCCACACATAAATGGCCATAGAAATACTTAAATTATTCTTTCACGACTTGGTGTACAATAAAGAGTTTTGAAAATACAAATTTCCTATCTCATTTTAAAAATATGAAAACATTTCATTAAGATAAACACTTGAACTCCAACTTTTCGCTTTCAGCCTTTCGAATTGAAATATATTGTTTTAGCTGACGTCGGTTTTTCTCGCTATAGAGTAACTTTGTGTGTTTATAATTCTGCGGCTGTGCATAAATAAGTATTGAAGTACTCGTATGTACGTGTATCCTGAATTTTGTTTGCATGCCTTCTGCATTTTGTATAAACTATTCAATCGCAGGGCTGTAAATATGATTCCTCAATTTTAGGTGATATTTCAGATTCCTCAGAATATCATAAAATATTAAGCAATAATATTGAAGATTTCTCAAGTCGAGATATTTCGAATTTGTATCGCAAATTATCTTAGTGCCACTTTTCACACTATTCACGTAAATAGGATTCTTGAAAGTATTGTGCGAAGTGCATTAACTGTGATTGCAATTTATTTGAATGCAATACCTTATCTACATACATGCTAAGTGTTATGTTCACGCGTAATTTGAATGTGCAACACAATTCAATGACAAAACAAATAGTTGCTGTCTGTAATATGCAACACATTAAATACATATTTGCTGGCGTTGATAGAACTGGGAGAACATTAGGCAAAAGTGTTTCTTGTTCACAAACCATATTTTCAAACCAAACAGCAACATGCAATATATTTCAATTCAAGCACGATTGGTGCTTTATTGTTACATTAATGAAATCCTTTTAAATACTGTACTTTGTTTTTGTTTTTATTATTTGGTTCATTTTACGCTTTAAGGATTTTGAAGTTAAAAACGCAATTGAAATCACAGCAGTATATCAAAATAAATGTATAGTATGTCAAGCGCATTTATTATATTGTTTCCTATTTGTGTACTTTATGAATATGAATTTTGCGTCACTTATTTCTCACTAAAATTCAAACCAGTACTGAAGAGATGCAATTAATCTAAATAAGTGTAACAATTTCCCAATAAAACTTAGCACTTGCAAAAATAATATTCTTCTGTATGCTTCTTTATCAATTGGCTGTTAAGTTATAGTATTTAATTTTAAACAACATGAGAGAGTATGTTATATGAAGTCGTGGCTGGAATAAAATATGAGTCGCTTAAACAATTTTGCTAATCAGTTTTTGCACATTCAATAGGCAAGTTGGATTTTTAATTTAAAACTGCAAACGTATTCGTTTTTGTACAATAGTGTAGATTTTATAAATGTGTAATAGCGTAACGGAGATATTCGAAAATTACGTGGAATATGTTGGCATAGTGCTGCTATGACAAGAAATTTGTATGTAATCCACGACCTCGTATAACATATGATATGCATACACTGCATAATTGCAACTTGTGGCCATGCGCAGCTTTGAGCGTTTATTTAGGAGCATTGGTGGCTTTACTATTTTTTTACTTTAGTTGCTTACTACACCACCATATGCAATAACGACGCCTTGCCTTTGTGATCTACTTAAGTACTCGCATTTCTCATATTACTCTACACACTCTCACCCAAGCATGTTATCAACTGCCATAATTGCCAAATTGATCTGATTTATAATACAATCATCATGGTATCAGCCATCTGTGTTAATTGTAATTGATATTTTACTTCGTAACTTTTTCTATTTGCCCTTTGCTGGAAATGCGTCTAACACAATTACAAACAATTATTACCATAACAAAACCATGAACGTAAAACGACTTACAGAGCACTTCAGCATTCACAATGTAAATTCTAGTACATTTACAAAGATAGATGAATCTGAAAAGTCGCCCACACAATTGATAGAAACTAAACAGGAATCACATTCTAAAGACACTACCTCATTTACAGAAATGAGTACAAGTAGTCAGCCTGCGACCGAAAAAACTACAATTACGAAGCAACTACCAAGCGAAACAGTCGCAGATGTTCCCATATCGGGTTTGGATAGTTTTAAAGAACGAGGAGATGTAAAGCGACGAGTTTTAGAACTTGAATATATGTCTAGCACATCTCCGGACGTCGTGAAGCAGGACGTCCTTTCAAGGGATATGGGAGATCAAATGCCAACAGTTAAAGATGTTGTGAAAGAAATTGAACATAAAATATGTGATAGTGGTTTGGAAGCCGTGCCCTTTAAAGTACGCACGCGCGAGCCACTTACTGGAGAAGTTGATATTCATTCTTTGGAAAAACAGATTTTGAGCAGAGCAGCTGTTGAATTGGATAAGTTGGTTCCCCACGAGCCATTGGTGCAGGAGGTTAAGCTATCACCCACTGAAGCGATTGAAAGGGCATTAGACGATCCGAAGGCAGCAAAGGAAGAAGTCTGTGAAAAGATTTGTTTAAAACGGAAAATGTTCGAAGTCGCAAAAGATGACACTCAATATGATATAGGAGAGCATATACAAAAAAAGTCTGAAGTGATACCGTTTGAGGGTGTAGAAAGAGTACCTGAATTTATAGTTAGAGACACCTTGCAGAAATATTCGGGTAAAACGTCAATTGAGCCAATTGAGGGTGAATTACAAAGTAGTACGCTTCGCAGAGAGAGTTCAGACTATGAAAAAAGTTTGCCCAAGGTGAAAGAAGTTGTGCAGAGCTTTGAAATACGATTTTCCGCTCCGTCATTAGAAGCGACTCCATTTGCAGTTCGAACACGCGACAGTCATGAAAGAGATGCCGACATTTCAAAATTGGAAAAACAGATCCTTAGTGATACCGCTGTAATCTTGGACAGTTTAGTGAGCGCAGAAGTACCAGTTACAGAAATTTCACTTTCACCTGTAGAAGCGCAACACAAACTATTTAGGGAATTGCCAATCGAGGAACTTGAAGAAATCTGTGAGACAGCAATTTGTAAAAAACAATTTTCGAATATGGCAAATATTGAATATCCTCGTAAGCAAAAAGATGTAATAGGAACTGATATTTTTGTAGCAGAGAGCGAAAAGACGCATAAATACTTGACAATAGATAATGACAGCCGCATGCGGTTATCTACAGATGAAGAAAGAATGCAAGCAGGAAAACCAATCTACAAAGAAGAAGGCGGATCCGAAGTTGAAGTGTTCCCGAAAGGAGTTCCAAAAGAGGCTCAAAAAATATGTGATAACGATGAATTTCCAAGTGATGAACAATGTGTGATAAGCAAAACGAGCTTCCCAATATCTGCAATTAAAAAAACTGATCTTAAATTAAAAGCTGAAAAAGGTAGTGACAGTATTATAAAAGAGTATAAGGAAAAACTACACTTAGTGGAGGATTACGAGCACAAATTGAAACCGTTTACCGAGGAAGAAAAGCACAGAATTGACCCTTTATTATGCGCTCAGACCACAGAAAGCACTGAAAATATAACTAAAAGTCCCACGAAATTCCCAATACACGACAAGCAACATATTCTCGTAGCAAAAGACTCTCAACAGCAAAACATTACTGAGAACAAACAGCACACTGGAATAACTCACACGGTTGAGAAAACGTTTATAAATATCGAACAGCATAAAGAAAGCCCAGCAAACATCAACAATACACAAAAACATAAGATATCTACAATCGAAATTCATGATCGAACACACAATTTCGAATCGAAAACCCCAGAAGTCGGGTTGAGATACGAAACACAAAAGGATAATGAAACAACAACAAAATACGAGACCAAACCGTCCTACAAACACATAAAAAGCGATTTTAAACTAACAGAAATGGAAGAGTTTCCGATGCCATTGTCTATCACAACAAAAAGAAAGAAATTATCAGAACTGACAACTACATCTATAACCACAGACATGAAATCCAAGGAAATTAAAGAATTATCTGTCCCTCTGGAAACCACATCCACGGCTACCGAAGCAAATCTGAATGAAAGGAAAGATTTTACTTCTGAAATTAAAACAACTGACGAAGTAAAGTCCTTAGGATTGTACTCATTTAAAACGACAACAAAAACAACCGATGCTCCTCTTAAACAAATCCAAATGCACACAGTTACGGACAAACCTATTGACGAAACGAAAGAAATATCAAAACTCGACGACCAACCTACAGATAAATTGCCAGGTGTCAAAGATGACAAATCTCCCTTAGCCAAACCCATGACCGTTGACATTAGTGCTGCTGATACCAAAGATTTCGCAAGTCCATTAGTACCCACTCTGACAATGCCATCTGACAAGAAAGAAGCAAAATCGCCGCTGATGTCAGAAGGCAAGCAAAAATCGCCTCTGGATGCTTCCAAGCCAATTTTCAAAGAATATTCTTCTGACGAGTCTGACGAAGAACCCGATTTCCGTATGCTGTCGAAAGCAGCAGAGCCAAAACCATTTGGTGCTCCTCTCGCGATGCCAGCAAAACTCGACGACAAACCTGCAGATAAATTCCCAGGTGTCAAAGATGACAAATCTCCCTTAGACAAACCCATGACCATTGACATTAGAGCTGCTGATACCAAAGATTTCGCAAGTCCATTAGTACCAACTCTGACAATGCCATCTGACAATAAAGAAGCAAAATCGCCGCTGATGTCAGAAGGCAAGCAAAAATCGCCTCTGGATGCATCCAAGCCAATTTTCAAAGAATATTCTTCTGACGAGTCTGACGAAGAACCCGATTTCCGTATGCTATCGAAAGCAGCAGAGCCAAAACCATTTGGTGCTCCTCTCGCGATGCCAGCACAACTCGACGACAAACCTGCAGATAAATTCCCAGGTGTCAAAGATGACAAATCTCCCTTAGACAAACCCATGACCATTGACATTAAAAATGCTGATACCAAAGATTTCGCAAATGCATTAGTACCAACTCTGACAATGCCATCTGACAAGAAAGAAGCAAAATCGCCGCTGATGTCAGAAGGCAAGCAAAAATCGCCTCTGGATGCTTCCAAGCCAATTTTCAAAGAATATTCTTCTGACGAGTCTGACGAAGAACCCGATTTCCGTATGCTATCGAAAGCAGCAGAGCCAAAACCATTTGGTGCTCCTCTCGCGATGCCAGCAAAACTCGACGACAAACCTGCAGATAAATTCCCAGGTGTCAAAGATGACAAATCCCCCTTAGCCAAACCTATGACCATTGACATTAGAGCTGCTGATAGAAAAGATTTCGGAAGTCCATTAGTACCAACTCAGCTATTGGCATCAGACAAGCCCGATGACAAGAAAGAAGCAAAATCGCCGGTGGTGTCAGAAGGCAAGCAAAAATCGCCTCTGGATGCTTCTAAGCCTATTTTCAAAGAATATTCTTCTGACGAGTCTGACGAAGAACCCGACTTCCGTATGCTACCGAAAGCAGCAGAGCCAAAACCATTTGGTGCTCCTCTCGCGATGCCAGCAAAACTCGACGACAAACCTGCAGACAAATTTCCCGGTGTTAAAGATGAAAAATCTCCCTTAGACAAACCCATGACCATTGACATTAGAGCTGCTGATACCAAAGATTTCGCAAGTCCATTAGTACCAACTCTGACAATGCCATCTGACAATAAAGAAGCAAAATCGCCGCTGATGTCAGAAGGCAAGCAAAAATCGCCTCTGGATGCATCCAAGCCAATTTTCAAAGAATATTCTTCTGACGAGTCTGACGAAGAACCCGATTTCCGTATGCTATCGAAAGCAGGAGAGCCAAAACCATTTGGTGCTAATCTCGCGATGCCAGCGAAACTCGACGACAAACCTGCAGATAAATTCCCAGGTGTCAAAG
The DNA here is from genome assembly GCA_964056695.1 of Melieria picta. Taxonomy (NCBI): domain Eukaryota; kingdom Metazoa; phylum Arthropoda; class Insecta; order Diptera; family Ulidiidae; genus Melieria; species Melieria picta. Next base: position 33,892,036 of record OZ057399.1, on the reverse strand, counting down.
ATGACAAATCCCCCTTAGCCAAACCCATGACCATTGACATTAAAAATGCTGATACCAAAGATTTCGCAAATGCATTAGTACCAACTCTGACAATGCCATCTGACAAGAAAGAAGCAAAATCGCCGCTGATGTCAGAAGGCAAGCAAAAATCGCCTCTGGATGCTTCCAAGCCAATTTTCAAAGAATATTCTTCTGACGAGTCTGACGAAGAACCCGATTTCCGTATGCTATCGAAAGCAGCAGAGCCAAAACCATTTGGTGCTCCTCTCGCGATGCCAGCAAAACTCGACGACAAACCTGCAGATAAATTCCCAGGTGTCAAAGATGACAAATCTCCCTTAGACAAACCCATGACCATTGACATTAGAGCTGCTGATACCAAAGATTTCGCAAGTCCATTAGTACCAACTCTGACAATGCCATCTGACAATAAAGAAGCAAAATCGCCGCTGATGTCAGAAGGCAAGCAAAAATCGCCTCTGGATGCATCCAAGCCAATTTTCAAAGAATATTCTTCTGACGAGTCTGACGAAGAACCCGATTTCCGTATGCTATCGAAAGCAGGAGAGCCAAAACCATTTGGTGCTAATCTCGTGATGCCAGCGAAACTCGACGACAAACCTGCAGATAAATTCCCAGGTGTCAAAGATGACAAATCTCCCTTAGACAAACCCATGACCATTGACATTAGAGCTGCTGATACCAAAGATTTCGCAAGTCCATTAGTACCAACTCTGACAATGCCATCTGACAAGAAAGAAGCAAAATCGCCGCTGATGTCAGAAGGCAAGCAAAAATCGCCTCTGGATGCTTCCAAGCCAATTTTCAAAGAATATTCTTCTGACGAGTCTGACGAAGAACCCGATTTCCGTATGCTGTCGAAAGCAGCAGAGCCAAAACCACTTGGTGCTAATCTCGCGATGCCAGCGAAACTCGACGACAAACCTGCAGATAAATTCCCAGGTGTCAAAGATGACAAATCCCCCTTAGCCAAACCTATGACCATTGACATTAGAGATGCTGATAGAAAAGATTTCGGAACTCCATTAGTACCAACTCAGCTATTGGCATCAGACAAGCCCGATGACAAGAAAGAAGCAAAATCGCCGGTGGTGTCAAAAGGCAAGCAAAAATCGCCTCTGGATGCTTCTAAGCCTATTTTCAAAGAATATTCTTCTGACGAGTCTGACGAAGAACCCGACTTCCGTATGCTATCGAAAGCAGGAGAGCCAAAACCATTTGGTGCTAATCTCGTGATGCCAGCGAAACTCGACGACAAACTTGCAGATAAATTCCCAGGTGTCAAAGATGACAAATCTCCCTTAGACAAACCCATGACCATTGACATTAGAGCTGCTGATACCAAATATTTCGCAAGTCCGTTAGTACCAACTCTGACAATGCCATCTGACAAGCCCGATGACAAGAAAGAAGCAAAATTGGCGGTGATGTCAGAAGGCAAACAAAAATCACCTCTGGTTGTTTCCAAGCCAATTTTCAAAGAATATTTTTCTGACGAGTGTGACGAAGAACCCGATTTCCATATGCTACCGAAAGCGGCAGAGCCAAAACCATTTGGTGCTCCCCTAGACAAACCCATGACCACGGACATTAAACCTGCAGACAGAAAAGATTTCGGAATTCCATTAGTACCAACTCTGACAATGCCATCTGACAAGCCCGATGACAAGAAAGAAGCAAAATCGCCGGTGATGTCAGAAAGCAAGCAAAAATCACCTCTGGATGCTTCCAAGCCAATTTTCAAAGAATATTCTTCTGACGAGTCTGACGATGAACCCGATTTCCATATGCTACCGAAAGCGGCAGAGCCAAAACCATTTGGCGCTGCCCTAGACAAACCCATGACCATGGACATCAAACCTGCTGAGAGAAAAGATTTCGCAATTCCATTAGTACCCATACAGCCAATGCCATCTTACAAGCCCGATGACAAGAAAGAAGCAAAATTGCCGGTGATGTCAGAAGGCAAGCAAAAATCACCTCTGGATGTTTCCAAGCCAATTTTCAAAGAATATTCTTCTGACGAGTCTGACGAAGAACCCGATTTCCATATGCTACCGAAAGCGGCAGAGCCAAAACCATTTGGTGCTCCCCTAGACAAACCCATGACAACGGACATTAAATCTGCTGACCGGGCAGATTTCGGAATTGCATTAGTACCCACTCAGCCAATGCCATCTGACAAGCCCGATGACAAGAAAGAAGCAAAATCGCCGGTGATGTCAAAAGGCAAGCAAAAATCACCTCTGGATGTTTCCAAGCCAATTTTCAAAGAATATTCTTCTGACGAGTCTGACGAAGAACCCGATTTCCATATGCTACCGAAAGCGGCAGAGCCAAAACCATTTGGTGCTCCCCTAGACAAACCCATGACAACGGACATTAAATCTGCAGACAGAAAAGATTTCGCAATTCCATTAGTACCCATTCAGCCAATGCCATCTTACAAGCCCGATGACAAGAAAGAAGCAAAATCGCCGGTTGTGTCAGAAGGCAAGCAAAAATCACCTCTAGATGCTTCCAAGCCAATTTTCAAAGAATATTCTTCTGACGAGTCTGGCGAAGAACCCGATTTCCATATGCTACCGAAAGCGGCAGAGCCAAAACCATTTGGTGCTGCCCTAGACACACCCATGACAACGGACATTAAACCTGCTGATAGAAAAGATATCGCAATTCCATTAGTACCAACTCTGACGATGCCATCTTACAAGCCCGATGACAAGACAGAAGCAAAATCGCCGGTTGTGTCAGAAGGCAAGCAAAAATCACCTCTGGATGTTTCCAAGCCAATTTTCAAAGAATATTCTTCTGACAAGTCTGACGAAGAACCAGATTTCCATATGCTACCGAAAGCGGCAGAGCCAAAACCATTTGGTGCTGCCCTAGACAAACCCATGACCACGGACATTAAATCTGCTGACCGAACAGGTTTCGGAATTCCATTAGTACCCACTCAGCCAATGCCATCTGACAAGCCCGATGACAAGAAAGAAGCAAAATCGCCGGTAATGTCAGAACGCAAGCAAAAATCACCTCTGGATGTGTCCAAGCCAATTTTCAAAGAATATTCTTCTGACAAGTCTGACGAAGAACCCGATTTCCATATGCTACCGAAAGCGGCAGAGCCAAAACCATTTGGTGCTGCCCTAGACAAACCCATGACCACGGACATTAAATCTGCTGACCGAACAGGTTTCGGAATTCCATTAGTACCCACTCAGCCAATGCCATCTGACAAGCCCGATGACAAGAAAGAAGCAAAATCGCCGGTAATGTCAGAACGCAAGCAAAAATCACCTCTGGATGTGTCCAAGCCAATTTTCAAAGAATATTCTTCTGACGAGTCTGACGAAGAACCCGATTTCCATATGCTACCGAAAGCGGCAGAGCCAAAACCATTTGGTGCTGCCCTAGACAAACCCATGACCACGGACATTAAACCTGCTGATAGAAAAGATCCCGCAATTCCATTAGTACCCACTCAGCTAATGCCATCTGACAAGCCCGATGACAAGAAAGAACCAAAATCGCCGGTTGTGTCCGAAGGCAAGCAAAAATCACCTCTGGATGCTTCCAAGCCAATTTTCAAAGAATATTCTTCTGACGAGTCTGACGAAGAACCCGATTTCCATATGCTACCGAAAGCGGCAGAGCCAAAACCATTTGGTGCTGCCCTAGACAAACCCATGACCACGGACATTAAATCTGCTGACCGAACAGATTTCGGAATTCCATTAGTACCCACTCAGCCAATGCCATCTGACAAGCCCGATGACAAGAAAGAAGCAAAATCGCCGGTGATGTCAGAAGGCAAGCAAAAATCGCCTCTGGATGCTTCCAAGCCAATTTTCAAAGAATATTCTTCTGACGAGTCTGACGAAGAACCCCATTTCCATATGCTACCGAAAGCGGCAGAGCCAAAACCATTTGGTGCTGCCCTAGACAAACCCATGACCACGGACATTAAACCTGCTGACCGAACAGATATCGCAATTCCATTAGTACCAACTCTGACGATGCCATCTTACAAGCTCGATGACAAGACAGAACCAAAATCGCCGGTTGTGTCCGAAGGCAAGCAAAAATCACCTCTGGATGCTTCCAAGCCAATTTTCAAAGAATATTCTTCTGACGAGTCTGACGAAGAACCCGATTTCCATATGCTACCGAAAGCGGCAGAGCCAAAACCATTTGGTGCTGCCCTAGACAAACCCATGACCACGGACATTAAATCTGCTGACCGAACAGATTTCGGAATTGCATTAGTACCCACTCAGCCAATGCCATCTTACAAGCCCGATGACAAGAAAGAAGCAAAATCGCCGGTGATGTCAGAAGGCAAGCAAAAATCGCCTCTGGATGCTTCCAAGCCAATTTTCAAAGAATATACTTCGGACGAGTCTGACGAAGAACCCGATTTCCATATGCTACCGAAAGCGGCAGAGCCAAAACCATTCGGTGCTGCCCTAGACAAACCCATGACCACGGACATTAAATCTGCTGACCGAACAGATTTCGGAATTGCATTAGTACCCACTCAGCCAATGCCATCTGACAAGCCCGATGACAAGAAAGAAGCAAAATCGCCGGTGATGCCAGAAGGCAAGCAAAAATCGCCTCTGGATGATTCCAAGCCAATTTTCAAAGAATATTCTTCTGACGAGTCTGACGAAGAACCCGATTTCCATATGCTACCGAAAGCGGCAGAGCCAAAACCATTTGGTGCTGCCCTAGACAAACCCATGACCACGGACATTAAATCTGCTGACCGAACAGATTTCGGAATTCCATTAGTACCCACTCAGCCAATGCCATCTGACAAGCCCGATGACAAGAAAGAAGCAAAATCGCCGGTGATGTCAGAAGGCAAGCAAAAATCACCTCTGGATGTTTCCAAGCCAATTTTCAAAGAATATTCTTCTGACGAGTCTGACGAAGAACCCGATTTCCATATGCTACCGAAAGCGGCAGAGCCAAAACCATTTGGTGCTGCCCTAGACAAACCCATGACCACGGACATTAAACCTGCTGATAGAAAAGATTCCGCAATTCCATTAGTACACACTCAGCTAATGCCATCTGACAAGCCCGATGACAAGAAAGAACCAAAATCGCCGGTTGTGTCCGAAGGCAAGCAAAAATCGCCTCTGGATGCTTCCAAGCCAATTTTCAAAGAATATTCTTCTGACAAGTCTGACGAAAAACCAGATTTCCATATGCTACCGAAAGCGGCAGAGCCAAAACCATTTGGTGCTGCCCTAGACAAACCCACGACAACGAACATTAAACCTGCTGATAGAAAAGATTCCGCAATTCCATTAGTACCAACTCTGACGATGCCATCTTACAAGCCCGATGACAAGACAGAAGCAAAATCGCCGGTTGTGTCAGAAGGCAAGCAAAAATCACCTCTGGATGTTTCCAAGCCAATTTTCAAAGAATATTCTTCTGACAAGTCTGACGAAGAACCAGATTTCCATATGCTACCGAAAGCGGCAGAGCCAAAACCATTTGGTGCTGCCCTAGACAAACCCATGACCACGGACATTAAATCTGCTGACCGAACAGGTTTCGGAATTCCATTAGTACCCACTCAGCCAATGCCATCTGACAAGCCCGATGACAAGAAAGAAGCAAAATCGCCGGTAATGTCAGAACGCAAGCAAAAATCACCTCTGGATGTGTCCAAGCCAATTTTCAAAGAATATTCTTCTGACGAGTCTGACGAAGAACCCGATTTCCATATGCTACCGAAAGCGGCAGAGCCAAAACCATTTGGTGCTGCCCTAGACAAACCCATGACCACGGACATTAAACCTGCTGATAGAAAAGATCCCGCAATTCCATTAGTACCCACTCAGCTAATGCCATCTGACAAGCCCGATGACAAGAAAGAACCAAAATCGCCGGTTGTGTCCGAAGGCAAGCAAAAATCACCTCTGGATGCTTCCAAGCCAATTTTCAAAGAATATTCTTCTGACGAAGAACCCGATTTCCATATGCTACCGAAAGCGGCAGAGCCAAAACCATTTGGTGCTGCCCTAGACAAACCCATGACCACGGACATTAAATCTGCTGACCGAACAGATTTCGGAATTCCATTAGTACCCACTCAGCCAATGCCATCTGACAAGCCCGATGACGAGAAAGAAGCAAAATTGGCGGTGATGTCAGAAGGCAAGCAAAAATCACCTCTGGATGCTTCCAAGCCAATTTTCAAAGAATATTCTTCTGACGAGTCGGACGAAGAACCCGATTTCCATATGCTACCGAAAGCGGCAGAGCCAAAACCATTTGGTGCTCCCCTAAACAAACCTATGACCACGGACATTAAACCTGCTGACCGAACAGATTTCGGAATTCCATTAGTACCCACTCAGCCAATGCCATCTGACAAGCCCGATGACAAGAAGGAAGCAAAATCGCCGGTAATGTCAGAAGACAAGCAGAAATCACCTCTGGATGTGTCCAAGCCAATTTTCAAAGAATATTCTTCTGACGAGTCTGACGAAGAACCCGATTTCCATATGCTACCGAAAGCGGCAGAGCCAAAACCATTTGGTGCTGCCCTAGACAAACCCATGACCATGGACATCAAACCTGCTGACAGAAAAGATTTCGCAATTCCATTAGTACCCATTCAGCCAATGCCATCTTACAAGCCCGATGACAAGAAAGAAGCAAAATCGCCGGTTGTATCAGAAAGCAAGCAAAAATCACCTCTGGGTGCTTCCAAGCCAATTTTCAAAGAATATTCTTCTGACGAGTCTGACGAAGAACCCGATTTCCATATGCTACCGAAAGCGGCAGAGCCAAAACCACTTGGTGCTGCCCTAGACAAACCCATGACCATGGACATCAAACCTGCTGACAGAAAAGATTTCGCAATTCCATTAGTACCCATTCAGCCAATGCCATCTTACAAGCCCGATGACAAGAAAGAAGCAAAATCGCCGGTTGTGTCAGAAAGCAAGCAAAAATCACCTCTGGATGCTTCCAAGCCAATTTTCAAAGAATATTCTTCTGACGAGTCTGACGAAGAACCCGATTTCCATATGCTACCGAAAGCGGCAGAGTCAAAACCATTTGGTGCTGCCCTAGACAAACCCATGACCATGGACATCAAACCTGCTGACAGAAAAGATTTCGCAATTCCATTAGTACCCATTCAGCCAATGCCATCTTACAAGCCCGATGACAAGAAAGAAGCAAAATCGCCGGTTGTGTCAGAAAGCAAGCAAAAATCACCTCTGGATGCTTCCAAGCCAATTTTCAAAGAATATTCTTCTGACGAGTCTGACGAAGAACCCGATTTCCATATGCTACCGAAAGCGGCAGAGTCAAAACCATTTGGTGCTGCCCTAGACAAACCCATGACCATGGACATCAAATCTGCTGACAGAAAAGATTTCGGAATTCCATTAGTACCCACTCAGCCAATGCCATCTGACAAGAAAGAAGCAAAATTGGCGGTGATGTCAGAAGGCAAGCAAAAATCACCTCTGGATGCTTCCAAGCCAATTTTCAAAGAATATTCTTCTGACGAGTCTGACGAAGAACCCGATTTCCATACGCTACCGAAAGCGGCAGAGCCAAAACCATTTGGTGCTGCCCTAGACAAACCCATGACCATGGACATTAAACCTGCTGACAGAAAAGATTTCGGAATTCCATTAGTACCCACTCAGCCAATGCCATCTGACAAGCCCGATGACAAGAAAGAAGCAAAATCGCCGGTGATGTCAGAAGGCAAGCAAAAATCACCTCTGGATGTTTCCAAGCCAATTTTCAAAGCATATTCTTCTGACGAGTCTGATGAAGAACCCGATTTCCATATGCTACCGAAAGCGGCAGAGCCAAAACCATTTGGTGCTGCCCTAGACAAACCCATGACCATGGACATTAAACCTGCTGACAGAAAAGATTTCGGAATTCCATTAGTACCCACTCAGCCAATGCCATCTGACAAGCCCGATGACAAGAAAGAAGCAAAATTGGCGGTGATGTCAGAAGGCAAGCAAAAATCACCTCTGGATGCTTCCAAGCCAATTTTCAAAGAATATTCTTCTGACGAGTCTGACGAAGAACCCGATTTCCATACGCTACCGAAAGCGGCAGAGCCAAAACCATTTGGTGCTGCCCTAGACAAACCCATGACCATGGACATCAAACCTGCTGACAGAAAAGATTTCGCAATTCCATTAGTACCCATTCAGCCAATGCCATCTTACAAGCCCGATGACAAGAAAGAAGCAAAATCGCCGGTTGTGTCAGAAAGCAAGCAAAAATCACCTCTGGGTGCTTCCAAGCCAATTTTCAAAGAATATTCTTCTGACGAGTCTGACGAAGAACCCGATTTCCATATGCTACCGAAAGCGGCAGAGCCAAAACCATTTGGTGCTGCCCTAGACAAACCCATGACCATGAACATCAAACCTGCTGACAGAAAAGATTTCGCAATTCCATTAGTACCCATTCAGCCAATGCCATCTTACAAGCCCGATGACAAGAAAGAAGCAAAATCGCCGGTTGTGTCAGAAAGCAAGCAAAAATCACCTCTGGGTGCTTCCAAGCCAATTTTCAAAGAATATTCTTCTGACGAGTCTGACGAAGAACCCGATTTCCATATGCTACCGAAAGCGGCAGAGTCAAAACCATTTGGTGCAGCCCTAGACAAACCCATAACCATGGACATCAAACCTGCTGAGAGAAAAGATTTCGCAATTCCATTAGTACACACTAAGCTAATGCCATCTTACAAGCCCGATGACAAGAAAGAAGCAAAATCGCCGGTTGTGTCAGAAAGCAAGCAAAAATCACCTCTGGATGTTTCCAAGCCAATTTTCAAAGAATATTCTTCTGACGAGTCTGACGAAAAACCCGATTTCCATTTGCTACCGAAAGCGGCAGAGCCAAAACCATTTGGTGCTGCCCTAGACAAACCCATGACCACGGACATTAAATCTGCTGACCGAACAGATTTCGGAATTCCATTAGTACCCACTCAGCCAATGCCATCTGACAAGCCCGATGACAAGAAAGAAGCAAAATCGCCGGTGATGTCAGAAGGCAAGCAAAAATCACCTCTGGATGTTTCCAAGCCAATTTTCAAAGAATATTCTTCTGACGAGTCTGACGAAGAACCCGATTTCCATATGCTACCGAAAGCGGCAGAGCCAAAACCATTTGGTGCTGCCCTAGACAAACCCATGACCATGGACATCAAACCTGCTGACAGAAAAGATTTCGCAATTCCATTAGTACCCATTCAGCCAATGCCATCTTACAAGCCCGATGACAAGAAAGAAGCAAAATCGCCGGTTGTGTCAGAAAGCAAGCAAAAATCACCTCTGGATGCTTCCAAGCCAATTTTCAAAGAATATTCTTCTGACGAGTCTGACGAAGAACCCGATTTCCATATGCTACCGAAAGCGGCAGAGCCAAAACCATTTGGTGCTGCCCTAGACAAACCCATGACCACGGACATTAAATCTGCTGACCGAACAGATTTCGGAATTGCATTAGTACCCACTCAGCCAATGCCATCTGACAAGCCCGATGACAAGAAAGAAGCAAAATTGGCGGTTGTGTCAGAAAGCAAGCAAAAATCACCTCTGGATGCTTCCAAGCCAATTTTCAAAGAATATTCTTCTGACGAGTCTGACGAAGAACCCGATTTCCATATGCTACCGAAAGCGGCAGAGCCAAAACCATTTGGTGCTGCCCTAGACAAACCCATGACCATGGACATCAAACCTGCTGACAGAAAAGATTTAGCAATTCCATTAGTACCCATTCAGCCAATGCCATCTTACAAGCCCGATGACAAGAAAGAAGCAAAATCGCCGGTTGTGTCAGAAGGCAAGCAAAAATCACCTCTGGATGTTTCCAAGCCAATTTTCAAAGAATATTCTTCTGACAAGTCTGACGAAGAACCAGATTTCCATATGCTACCGAAAGCGGCAGAGTCAAAACCATTTGGTGCTGCCCTAGACAAACCCATGACCACGGACATTAAATCTGCTGATAGAAAAGATATCGCAATTCCATTAGTACCCATTCAGCCAATGCCATCTGACAAGCCCGATGACAAGAAAGAAGCAAAATTGGCGGTGATGTCAGAAGGCAAGCAAAAATCACCTCTGGATGCTTCCAAGCCAATTTTCAAAGAACATTCTTCTGACGAGTCTGACGAAGAACCCGATTTCCATATGCTACCGAAAGCGGCAGAGCCAAAACCATTTGGTGCTCCCCTAAACAAACCTATGACAACGGACATTAAATCTGCTGATAGAAAAGATATCGCAATTCCATTAGTACCCACTCAGCCAATGCCATCTGACAAGCCCGATGACAAGAAAGAAGCAAAATTGGCGGTGATGTCAGAAGGCAAGCAAAAATCACCTCTGGATGCTTCCAAGCCAATTTTCAAAGAATATTCTTCTGACGAGTCTGACGAAGAACCCGATTTCCATATGCTTCCGAAAGCGGCAGAGTCAAAACCATTTGGTGCTGCCCTAGACAAACCCATGACCATGGACATCAAACCTGCTGACCGAACAGATTTCGCAATTCCATTAGTACCCATTCAGCCACTGCCATCTTACAAGCCCGATGACAAAAAAGAAGCAAAATCGCCGGTGATATCAGAAGGCAAGCAACAATCATCTCTGGATGTTTCCAAGCCAATTTTCAAAGAATATTCTTCTGACGAGTCTCACGAAGAACCCGATTTCCATATGCCTCCGAAAGCGGCAGAGCCAAAACCATTTGGTGCTCCCCTAGACAAACCCATGACAACGGACATTAAACCTGCTGATAGAAAAGATATCGCAATTCCATTAGTACCCATTCAGCCAATGCCATCTGACAAGCCCGATGACAAGAAAGAAGCAAAATTGGCGGTGATGTCAGAAGGCAAGCAAAAATCACCTCTGGATGCTTCCAAGCCAATTTTCAAAGAACATTCTTCTGACGAGTCTGACGAAGAACCCGATTTCCATATGCTACCGAAAGCGGCAGAGCCAAAACCATTTGGTGCTCCCCTAAACAAACCTATGACAACGGACATTAAATCTGCTGACCGAACAGATTTCGGAATTCCATTAGTACCCACTCAGCCAATGCCATCTGACAAGCCCGATGACAAGAAAGAAGCAAAATCGCCGGTTATGTCAGAAGGCAAGCAAAAATCACCTCTGGATGTGTCCAAGCCAATTTTCAAAGAATATTCTTCTGACGAGTCTGACGAAGAACCCGATTTCCATATGCTACCGAAAGCGTCAGAGCCAAAACCATTTGGTGCTCCCCTAGACAAACCCATGACCACGGACATTAAACCTGCAGACAGAAAAGATTTCGTAATTCCATTAGTACCAACTCTGACAATGCCATCTTACAAGCCCGATGACAAGAAAGAAGCAAAATCGCCGGTTGTGTCAGAAGGCAAGCACAAATCACCTCTGGACGTTTCCAAGCCAATTTTCAAAGAATATTCTTCTGATGAGTCTGACGAAGAACCCGATTTCCGTATGCTACCGAAAGTGGCAGAGCCAAAACCATTTGGTGCTGCCCTAGACAAACCCATGACCATGGACATCAAACCTGCTGACAGAAAAGATTTCGCAATTCCATTAGTACCCACTCAGCCAATGCCATCTGACAAGCCCGATGACAAGAAAGAAGCAAAATTGGCGGTGATGTCAGAAGGCAAGCAAAAATCACCTCTGGATGCTTCCAAGCCAATTTTCAAAGAACATTCTTCTGACGAGTCTGACGAAGAACCCGATTTCCATATGCTACCGAAAGCGGCAGAGTCAAAACCATTTGGTGCTGCCCTAGACAAACCCATGACAACGGACATTAAACCTGCTGACCGAACAGATTTCGGAATTCCATTAGTACCCATTCAGCCACTGCCATCTTACAAGCCCGATGACAAAAAAGAAGCAAAATCGCCGGTGATATCAGAAGGCAAGCAAAAATCATCTCTGGATGTTTCCAAGCCAATTTTCAAAGAATATTCTTCTGACGAGTCTGACGAAGAACCCGATTTCCATATGCCTCCGAAAGCGGCAGAGCCAAAACCATTTGGTGCTCCCCTAGACAAACCCATGACAACGGACATTAAACCTGCTGATAAAAAAGATATCGCAATTCCATTAGTACCCATTCAGACAATGCCATCTGACAAGCCCGATGACAAGAAAGAAGCAAAATCGCCGGTTGTGTCAGAAGGCAAGCACAAATCACCTCTGGACGTTTCCAAGCCAATTTTCAAAGAATATTCTTCTGATGAGTCTGACGAAGAACCCGATTTCCGTATGCTACCGAAAGTGGCAGAGCCAAAACCATTTGGTGCTGCCCTAGACAAACCCATGACCATGGACATCAAACCTGCTGACCGAACAGATTTCGCAATTCCATTAGTACCCATTCAGCCACTGCCATCTTACAAGCCCGATGACAAGAAAGAAGCAAAATCGCCGGTTATGTCAGAAGGCAAGCAAAAATCACCTCTGGATGTGTCCAAGCCAATTTTCAAAGAATATTCTTCTGACGAGTCTGACGAAGAACCCGATTTCCATATGCTACCGAAAGCGTCAGAGCCAAAACCATTTGGTGCTCCCCTAGACAAACCCATGACCACGGACATTAAACCTGCAGACAGAAAAGATTTCGTAATTCCATTAGTACCAACTCTGACAATGCCATCTTACAAGCCCGATGACAAGAAAGAAGCAAAATCGCCGGTTGTGTCAGAAGGCAAGCACAAATCACCTCTGGACGTTTCCAAGCCAATTTTCAAAGAATATTCTTCTGATGAGTCTGACGAAGAACCCGATTTCCGTATGCTACCGAAAGTGGCAGAGCCAAAACCATTTGGTGCTGCCCTAGACAAACCCATGACCATGGACATCAAACCTGCTGACAGAAAAGATTTCGAAATTCCATTAGTACCCACTCAGCCAATGCCATCTGACAAGCCCGATGACAAGAAAGAAGCAAAATCGCCGGTTATGTCAGAAGGCAAGCAAAAATCACCTCTGGATGTGTCCAAGCCAATTTTCAAAGAATATTCTTCTGACGAGTCTGACGAAGAACCCGATTTCCATATGCTACCGAAAGCGGCAGAGCCAAAACCATTTGGTGCTCCCCTAGACAAACCCATGACAACGAACATTAAACCTGCAGACAGAAAAGATTTCGTAATTCCATTAGTACCAACTCTGACAATGCCATCTGACAAGCCCGATGACAAGAAAGAAGCAAAATCGCCGGTGATGTCAGAAGGCAAGCAAAAATCACCTCTGGATGTTTCCAAGCCAATTTTCAAAGAATATTCTTCTGACGAGTCTGACGAAGAACCCGATTTCCATATGCTACCGAAAGCGGCAGAGTCAAAACCATTTGGTGCTGCCCTAGACAAACCCATGACCATGGACATCAAACCTGCTGAGAGAAAAGATTTCGCAATTCCATTAGTACCCACTCAGCCAATGCCATCTTACAAGCCCGATGACAAGAAAGAAACAAAATCGCCGGTTGTGCCAGAAAGCAAGCAAAAATCACCTCTGGATGTTTCCAAGCCAATTTTCAAAGAATATTCTTCTGACGAGTCTGACGAAGAACCCGATTTCCATATGCTACCGAAAGCGGCAGAGCCAAAACCATTTGGTGCTGCCCTAGACACACCCATGACAACGAACATTAAACCTGCTGAGAGAAAAGATTTCGCAATTCCATTAGTACCCCCTCCGCCAATGCCATCTTACAAGCCCGATGACAAGAAAGAAGCAAAATCGCCGGTTGTGTCAGAAAGCAAGCAAAAATCACCTCTGGATGCTTCCAAGCCAATTTTCAAAGAATATTCTTCTGACGAGTCTGACGAAGAACCCGATTTCCATTTGCTACCGAAAGCGGCAGAGCCAAAACCATTTGGTGCTGCCCTAGACGAACCCATGACCACGGACATTAAATATGCTGACCGAACAGATTTCGGTATTCCATTAGTACCCACTCAGCCAATGCCATCTGACAAGCCCGATGACAAGAAAGAAGCAAAATTGGCGGTGATGTCAGAAGGCAAGCAAAAATCACCTCTGGATGCTTCCAAGCCAATTTTCAAAGAATATTCTTCTGACGAGTCTGACGAAGAACCCGATTTCCATATGCTACCGAAAGCGGCAGAGTCAAAACCATTTGGTGCTGCCCTAGACAAGCCCATGACCATGGACATCAAACCTGCTGACAGAAAAGATTTCGGAATTCCATTAGTACCCACTCAGCCACTGCCATCTTACAAGCCCGATGACAAAAAAGAAGCAAAATCGCCGGTGATATCAGAAGGCAAGCAAAAATCATCTCTGGATGTTTCCAAGCCAATTTTCAAAGAATATTCTTCTGACGAGTCTGACGAAGAACCCGATTTCCATATGCCTCCGAAAGCGGCAGAGCCAAAACCATTTGGTGCTCCCCTAGACAAACCCATGACAACGGACATTAAACCTGCTGATAAAAAAGATATCGCAATTCCATTAGTACCCATTCAGACAATGCCATCTGACAAGCCCGATGACAAGAAAGAAGCAAAATTGGCGGTGATGTCAGAAGGCAAGCAAAAATCACCTCTGGATGCTTCCAAGCCAATTTTCAAAGAACATTCTTCTGACGAGTCTGACGAAGAACCCGATTTCCATATGCTACCGAAAGCGGCAGAGCCAAAACCATTTGGTGCTCCCCTAGACAAACCTATGACCATGGACATCAAACCTGCTGACCGAACAGATTTCGCAATTCCATTAGTACCCATTCAGCCACTGCCATCTTACAAGCCCGATGACAAAAAAGAAGCAAAATCGCCGGTGATATCAGAAGGCAAGCAAAAATCATCTCTGGATGTTTCCAAGCCAATTTTCAAAGAATATTCTTCTGACGAGTCTGACGAAGAACCCGATTTCCATATGCCTCCGAAAGCGGCAGAGCCAAAACCATTTGGTGCTCCCCTAGACAAACCCATGACAACGGACATTAAACCTGCTGATAAAAAAGATATCGCAATTCCATTAGTACCCATTCAGACAATGCCATCTGACAAGCCCGATGACAAGAAAGAAGCAAAATTGGCGGTGATGTCAGAAGGCAAGCAAAAATCACCTCTGGATGCTTCCAAGCCAATTTTCAAAGAACATTCTTCTGACGAGTCTGACGAAGAACCCGATTTCCATATGCTACCGAAAGCGGCAGAGTCAAAACCATTTGGTGCTGCCCTAGACAAACCCATGACCATGGACATCAAACCTGCTGACCGAACAGATTTCGCAATTCCATTAGTACCCATTCAGCCACTGCCATCTTACAAGCCCGATGACAAAAAAGAAGCAAAATCGCCGGTGATATCAGAAGGCAAGCAAAAATCATCTCTGGATGTTTCCAAGCCAATTTTCAAAGAATATTCTTCTGACGAGTCTGACGAAGAACCCGATTTCCATATGCCTCCGAAAGCGGCAGAGCCAAAACCATTTGGTGCTCCCCTAGACAAACCCATGACAACGGACATTAAACCTGCTGATAAAAAAGATATCGCAATTCCATTAGTACCCATTCAGACAATGCCATCTGACAAGCCCGATGACAAGAAAGAAGCAAAATTGGCGGTGATGTCAGAAGGCAAGCAAAAATCACCTCTGGATGCTTCCAAGCCAATTTTCAAAGAACATTCTTCTGACGAGTCTGACGAAGAACCCGATTTCCATATGCTACCGAAAGCGGCAGAGCCAAAACCATTTGGTGCTCCCCTAGACAAACCTATGACAACGGACATTAAATCTGCTGACCGAACAGATTTCGGAATTCCATTAGTACCCACTCAGCCAATGCCATCTGACAAGCCCGATGACAAGAAAGAAGCAAAATCGCCGGTTATGTCAGAAGGCAAGCAAAAATCACCTCTGGATGTGTCCAAGCCAATTTTCAAAGAATATTCTTCTGACGAGTCTGACGAAGAACCCGATTTCCATATGCTACCGAAAGCGGCAGAGTCAAAACCATTTGGTGCTGCCCTAGACAAGCCCATGACCATGGACATCAAACCTGCTGACAGAAAAGATTTCGGAATTCCATTAGTACCCACTCAGCCAATGCCATCTGACAAGCCCGATGACAAGAAAGAAGCAAAATCGCCGGTGATGTCAGAAGGCAAGCAAAAATCACCTGTGGATGTTTCCAAGCCAATTTTCAAAGAATATTCTTCTGACGAGTCTGACGAAGAACCCGATTTCCATATGCTACCGAAAGCGGCAGAGCCAAAACCATTTGGTGCTGCCCTAGACAAACCCATGACCACGGACATCAAACCTGCTGACATAAAAGATTTCGCAATTCCATTAGTACCCATTCAGCCAATGCCATCTTACAAGCCCGATGACAAAAAAGAAGCAAAATCGCCGGTGATATCAGAAGGCAAGCAAAAATCATCTCTGGATGTTTCCAAGCCAATTTTCAAAAAATATTCTTCTGACGAGTCTGACGAAGAACCCGATTTCCATATGCTACCGAAAGCGGCAGAGCCAAAACCATTTGGTGCTGCCCTAGACAAACCCATGACCACGGACATTAAACCTGCAGACAGAAAAGATTTCGCAATTCCATTAGTACCCACTCAGCCAATGCCATCTGACAAGCCCGATGACAAGAAAGAAGCAAAATCGCCGGTTGTGTCAGAAGGCAAGCAAAAATCACCTCTGGATGTTTCCAAGCCAATTTTCAAAGAATATTCTTCTGACGAGTCTGACGAAGAACCCGATTTCCATATGCTACCGAAAGCGGCAGAGCCAAAACCATTTGGTGCTGCCCTAGACAAACCCATGACCATGGACATTAAACCTGCTGACCGAACAGATTTCGGAATTCCATTAGTACCCCCTCAGCCAATGCCATCTGACAAGCCCGATGACAAGAAAGAAGCAAAATTGGCGGTGATGTCAGAAGGCAAGCAAAAATCACCTGTGGATGTTTCCAAGCCAATTTTCAAAGAATATTCTTCTGACGAGTCTGACGAAGAACCCGATTTCCATATGCTACCGAAAGCGGCAGAGCCAAAACCATTTGGTGCTGCCCTAGACAAACCCATGACCACGGACGTTAAACCTGCAGACAGAAAAGATTTCGGAATTCCATTAGTACCAACTCTGACAATGCCATCTGACAAGCCCGATGACAAGAAAGTAGCAAAATCGCCGGTTGTGTCAGAAGGCAAGCAAAAATCACCTCTGAATGTTTCCAAGCCAATTTTCAAAGAATATTCTTCTGACGAGTCTGACGAAGAACCCGATTTCCATATGCTACCGAAAGCGGCAGAGCCAAAACCATTTGGTGCTGCCCTAGACAAACCCATGACCACGGACATTAAACCTGCAGACAGAAAAGATTTCGCAATTCCATTAGTACCAACTCTGACAATGCCATCTGACAAGCCCGATGACAAGAAAGAAGCAAAATTGGCGGCGATGTCAGAAGGCAAGCCAAAATCACCTCTGGATGTTTCCAAGTCAATTTTCAAAGAATATTCTTCTGACAAGTCTGACGAAGAACCCGATTTCCATATGCTGCCGAAAGCAGCTGAGCCAAAACCATTTGGTGCTGATTTAGACAAACCCATGACCATGGACATCAAACCTGCTGACAGAAAAGATTTCGCAATTCCATTAGTACCCACTCAGCCAATGCCATCCGACACGTCCGATGACAAGAAAGAAGCAAAATCGCCGGTGGTGTCAGAAGGCAAACAAAAATCACCTCTGGATGTTTCCAAACCGATTTTCAAAAAATATTCTTCTGACGAGTCTGGCGAAGAACCCGATTTCCATATGCTACCGAAAGCGGCAGAGCCAAAACCATTTGGTGCTCCTCTCGTGATGCCAGCAAAACTCGACGACAAACCTGCAGATAAATTGCTAGGTGTCAAAAATGATAAATCTCCCGTAGACAAACCCATGACCATTGACATTAAAAATGCTGATACCAAAGATTTCGCAAATGCATTAGTACCAACTCTGACAATGCCTTCTGACAAGAAAGAAGCAAAATCGCCGCTGATGTCAGAAGGCAAGCAAAAATCGCCTCTGGATGTTTCCAAGCCAATTTTCAAAGAATATTCTTCTGACGAGTCTGACGAAGAACCCGATTTCCATATGCTACCGAAAGCGGCAGAGCCAAAACCATTTGGTGGTGCCCTAGACAAACCCATGACCACGGACATTAAACCTGCAGACAGAAAAGATTTCGGAATTCCATTAGTACCAACTCTGACAATGTCATCTGACAAGCCCGATGACAAGAAAGAAGCAAAATTGGCGGTGATGTCAGAAGGCAAGCCAAAATCACCTCTGGATGTTTCCAAGCCAATTTTCAAAGAATATTCTTCTGACAAGTCTGACGAAGAACCCGATTTCCATATGCTGCCGAAAGCAGCTGAGCCAAAACCATTTGGTGCTGATTTAGACAAACCCATGACCATGGACATCAAACCTGCTGACAGAAAAGATTTCGGAATTCCATTAGTACCCACTCAGCCAATGCCATCCGACACGTCCGATGACAAGAAAGAAGCAAAATCGCCGGTGGTGTCAGAAGGCAAACAAAAATCACCTCTGGATGTTTCCAAACCGATTTTCAAAAAATATTCTTCTGACGAGTCTGGCGAAGAACCCGATTTCCATATGCTACCGGAGGCGGCAGAGCCAAAACCATTTGGTGCTCCTCTCGTGATGCCAGCAAAACTCGACGACAAACCTGCAGATAAATTGCCAGGTATCAAAGATGAAAAATCTCCCCTAAGCAAACCCACGACCACGGACATTAAACCTGCTGAGAGACAAGATTTCGGAACTCCATTAGTACCCACTCAGCCAATGCCATCTGACAAGCCCGATGACAAGAAAGAAGCGAAATCGCCGGTGATGTCAGAAGGCAAGCAAAAATCACCTCTGGATGTTTCCAAGCCTATTTTCAAAGAATATTCTTCTGACGAGTCTGACGAAGAACCCGATTTCCGTATGCTACCGAAAGCGACAGAGCCAAAACCATTTGGGGCTCCTCTCACAATGCCAGCAAAACTCGACTCTACAGATACTTTGCCAGGTGTCAGAGATGAAAGGTCTCCCCTAGACAAACCCATGACCACGGACATTAAACCTACTGACAGGACAGATTTCGCAATTCCATTAGTACCAACTCAGCCAATGGCATCTGACAAGCCCGATGACAAGAAAGAAGCAAAATCGCCGGTGGTGTCAGAAGGCAAACAAAAATCACCTCTGGATGCTCCCAAGCCAATTTTCAAAGAATATTCTTCTGACGAAGTTTCACCGCAAGATGATCAGATTCCTTCGCAAATATTAAGTAGCAGTGATTTAGATCCAGAGTTATTAAATCGTGAGGTACCAAAACTACCCGAAAATCCCCGCGCAGTAGCATTCTTTGCTAAGTTTGATGATGACATAAATGTGGTTAGGCAATTGGGATCAAATCTGGAGGATACTTCAAGAAAAGAACGGTTCGGCAAAAGGTTAGTAACACAACGAAAAGTTAGAAGCACTTCATCTTCAGATTCTTCTTATCAAACTGATTTCAAATCATCCCGGGGGCCAGTTTTACCTATTAGAGGTGAAGCTAGTCGTGCAACCGATATTAAAAAATCAGATATCCAAAAGAGTTCTTCTCTCACGTCAAGCGCAAAAAAACGAAATAAACTGACTAGAGCTGCTCCAGATAGAGTGCTTGATGCTAAATCTCAACAGCATGTGTCCAGAAATGAGCGATTGAAAGCCAAAGCTGGTATTGAAAGATCTCACAGTCCACATTCGTATCAAGTTTTCGGATATGGCGATGATAATTCGGGCAGTCGGTCAACTACACCAAAACCAAGAGTACGCACAGACGTAACCAGAGTCCCACAGAACACAACATTGCGAACAATTAGTCCCATCCAAGGCCACGCTAAACCGAATTACTCGAATATAACCAGCATATATGCGCAGACAAGGAAGCACGACAAGAAAACTGTTGTAGACAAATCTGAAACAATCGATACAAAGACAATAACAAAAATGATTACTTCCAAACAACCGGTTGAAGACGCCCAGCGCAAACGATTAAAGACTCCCACCTCAGGTCCAATTCACCGATATATGCAACCCACTTTAGCCCACAGCCTACGTTACGGCAATGTGCTAACTCAAAGTACTGCAGACAATTTAACTGCTTCGCAAATATCTAAATCACCAGTTCCCCCTATTGCGCAAAAAAGCCCTAAGCGTGGCGAAAAGTCAGTTTCAAAGAAATTAGTTCAAACTCCCGATAAATTTGAATTATCTAAAATAAAGAAAAGCTCCCAAGGCGACAGCAAAGAATCAATTAAGAGCACCAAGCAATTGTATATGAGAGAAACATCGAGCGATATGAATAAATCAACAAGGGGTCGTAGTGCAGAAACGAAAGAACCACAGTTAAATGTGAAACAGAATAAAGATTTGAGTACTAGACCACAAAGGATTGCCCAAACTAAATCTAAGTCTACATATGAGAAAACTAAAGAAACTAAAACACCGACTGCTTCTGCAACCGACAAAACTAAAAGAGCCCCATCACAAAGTAGTTCTTCTGCGGAAGACAAAAAGGCTACTGAAATTTCAAAGTTACAAGTGCGTCGGCCAAAAGCTCCCACAGGCGATTCTACAATATTTAGATCGAAAACAAAAGTTAACAAAGCTAAACCCACTGACAGTAGTATAATCAAAGCTAACGCTCAGGAAGACAATAAAAATGTTTCAAAACAAACCACAAAAAAGTTGGAGGAAACGAAATCAAAACTCAAGTCAATCAAAGCTAGTGATGTAAAAGTACAAAAGAAAATGAAGGATTCCTTTAACGAGTCTAGTGTAGGTAGTGGAAAATCCAGTGCAAGTGGGTCGATTAAAAGCGTACGCAGATCTCGGCTCGTTGCCAGTACAAAGAAAACAGACAAAGAAAATACCAATTTAAAGTTAGTGGAAAAAGCCGCCGCAGGTACCGTCGTTTTGCCAGCACAAACCACAGTAGTTGTGGCAACACGTACTGGAACTGCCAGAGTGCACAAGGAGCCTGTAGCTACCACTGCCATTGTTAGTACTGTTATCATTGATGATGATGCCGAGCTTACACGTTCTGTGAGGTCCACGGAGAGTACAAAAAGTTCTACCTCATCATCTGGAAGTAGAAAAGTGATAACAAGTGAAGTTTTTACAAAAACGTTAGGTCCAGACAAACCTCTCGAAGTGATCTACCGCCAACCGGATGTTGATACGCCCTTGAGCACGTCTTTTGTACGTCCACCGTCAAATGAGCAACGCTGTGTTAGTGAGTTTGACGTGAGTTTCATAGATACGACTGACTCGAGTTTATCCGATTCCGTCGCTTTGCCAATGTTCGTTGCCGAGCAGGATCGTTTGTTAGCTCCAAGTCCAGGCTCGCCGAAACCGACACGAAGTCCATTGGCATTAATTGAGGAGACGTTGCGAAGACAACAAGTTGCCGGTTATGCTTTAGGCCCGGCACTGCAGATGCAATTCTCCGTAGAAGGTATCAGAATGGGCAGCAGTAGCCCCACACCATCAAAGGATTCGAAATCTGAACACATCGAAACCTACAGAGGTAAATAGATAATAAGTAGTAGGATCTGTATTAAGTTATATTATATTAAGTGTTTAAAAGAAAAGTCGATGCCGTACACACCATTTTGAGCAGTGGCGCACACAGGATTTCATTTTGGGGGGTTTGTATAAAACTTTTAAGTTTAATACCAGTTGAAACCATCTTTGCCAGATACGGATATTTGGGAGGGGTTTGAACATCCAAAACCCTCCCTTGCGTGCGTCACTGATTTTGAGACATAAAAAGGTCGCACGAGAATGTATGAAAGATCAACTTTGTGTCTAAATTTTTCATCTAACTTAATTTAAATATAGCAATATTTCCTTAAAAATTGGTAATTTTAATTCGAAACACTGCAAGGGGCTTAAGCCGATTGTGAAATCCTTTGTAATCATTAATGTGCACACTTCAAGCCAAATACACAATTAATGTTGATAGTCTAAAAATGCTGCTGCTAAAGTTCTTACAGAAAGTCAATGGCGGGTCTCAAATGGGGAAAATTACTCTTGCGACCTTCTTTGAAGAATTAATTCGGAAATAACTCAAAATTTTAACAAACAATTCAATTTTCTCGCAATAGCAAACACACAACCATAATTTAAACGCAATTCAGTACCAAATCCTAATCCAAAATGTCCAAAAAACTCCCCACCATATCTGTAACTGAAGAAGTTCACTCACAGTCGCAGTCATCATCTGATGACGACTCCAACAGCAATGATATGGACTACAATTGTAATTCAGGTGGTGTTACTGATGTCGAAGATTTCGGTAGTCAAGTCGATCTGCGAAAAGCTGGTTCTAGACGGTCATCCACTAATGTGTTGGCACTGCCAGAGAAAAGTCAGAAAGAAAACGATGCAACCGATATTGAAGATTACAACGCCTCTGACTCTGACGATGATGATAAAAGCAAAGTGTACCCTGAGCTAAAGTTATCTCTGCAAGAGTTCTTGCAACATGACATACTCGAGCAAAGTGTTGTCGACAATGAAGCGAAAGCGAAAATCGAAATACTGGCGGGAAATTTCTTGCAAGCACAAAATCTTAATAGCACCTCCGACTACTTGACGGACTGCGAAGATTATAACACAGATTCAGAGATCGAAATTGGTTGCGAAAAATCAGTATGTGTCGATCTGGATGTTGCCGCGGGTGAGCAAGGCAAAGTCTGCATTGCCGACTTGTCACGATCTACTAAAGATACCGATGATTCAAATGAATATGAAGACTTATCAGTTTTGAGCGATATCAGCGATCTCGCTTCAGCACTGTCAGATGCAACCGGGGCTGGTGTGCGGGGTATGTCGGAAGATGAACTGTTAGAAATGTCAGTAGATGAAGAGGTCTGTCAGATTGCATATTCGGGGTCATCCTCTGAAGTTGATGACGGAGACAATGGTGATAGCGACAGTAATGCAAGCCTGCCGGCAATAGATGTTACGTTCATAGGCATTGCTGGGCAGGAGCGAAGAAACTCATCGACAAATACAACTAATAAAAAGAGTTTTTTGCAAGTCACTGCACCGGCTGATGAAGTGCTAACAGATGTCGAAAAATTAGATGACTCTGCTGACGACGATGATAGCTTTGACAATGAGGAGGGCAATGAGCAGCCCATACCGCGCGCAGTGATATTGCCCTCCGGTGACGATGGCACTTGCCAAACTGATACAGAAGACTTTCTATGCGATGAAGTTTCGACATCAGACTGTGGGTATATAATTCAAACTGTAACAGAACAAGTCTTGCCACCCCCTCATCGCGAGGTTGTTCTGCTCAAAGAAGACAAGTATGGTGACTCCATCACGAATGTTATGCCAATGGACAAGGAGTACCAATTTGGCATATACAGTTGTAAAGATGAAGCTTTAACGGAAGACGAAGATTACTCCTGCGCAGACGATTTAATGGGCCATAATGCACTGTCAGAAGAGAGTGTGGCTACGAATGATTTAATTGAAGGAGAAGTAATCGTTTCCAATGAATTGTACAAGCCGCAGCTGAGCAAACGCCTCGAGTTACACGCAAATGCAGAGCCGGTAACCGATGTTGAAGAAATATATGTTGATGGCACTAACAGGCGAAAAAAGCTAAAGACACGAAGCCTGAGTAAAGGCAAAAATAAGTTTCTTGATATAGCTAAAGGTAAAGAAGACGGCGGTACAGATGTTGAAGACATGGACTTGAGTGAGGGCGAGCTGCCACCGAATTTCAAATTAAACACTGACGACATGCCCTTAAAATTTAACCGATCAGATAAGGTAACCGACATTGAGGACATCACAGCGGATGATGTATCCGATGTGCCGGAGGCAGAAGCTGCCTCAGTCGATGCGAACCACTTGAGCTTGCAGCAGTATCTTGCAAATAGCGCCAATATTGTGGTGACTGTAGAAAAAGATGCAAAAAGTGAATGCTCCAAGCACGCCATTCACCGCAAGAAACAATCACTCGTTCTCACTAATGCAAGAGATGAGGTAGCCAACCCTCCAAATACTGACGTTGAGGACATGCAATTGCTGTCGGATGCGGAGGATAGCAACAGCGTCAAGCAGGATTGCGAACAAAATTGCAATTGCAGTGAGTTCAACGACATGCTCAACGAAAGCTACACGGTGGTGCATGAAAAAAGCGGCAGCAGCTTCGATGTAGAGTTAGAGAAGCTACATATCAAAGGTATGCCCGAGACACGTGACGCTCATACGGACATTGAGTATGTGGAGTCTGATGAATCGGCCGCAAGAGGCGGCAACTAGGAACAAAGTGCCATTTAACTTATATAAGAAATGCAAACACAAAAACAATCAAACAAACAAACAAATTTTGTAACCGAACTTTTAAATGAATTTGTAAGTAAAACCATTTGAATTATACATAATTGGCAATTTCGATTTCAATAACGCTAGTGATGTCCATGTTAATATTTGTAATATAACAACAGTTGCCTTGTTTCAATTAGCTACTAACAAACTAAACGTAAGTGTTCAATTATTACTGCTAACAAAAAGTTCTTTGGATGCCAATCACGATCGCCGTTGATTTCATTTTAATTATGAGTTGTGATTACATAGTATGTTGTGTTGTTACACTTAGACCGAAAGGTGTAGATTGACTACCACAGAATAAGAATGCTAAACTACATTTGCTTACTTTATTGCAGAAACAATTGAAGAACAACTTGTTTTAGATGTAGACTCCTTTCAAACAATAGGTAAGTCAAGCGCCAGTCTTCGTACAAACATTCATATTTATAATATGCATACATACTCGTATATGCAATATAAAGACGCTTCTAGCTGTTATTTGAATTTTCAGTTCTATCACAACTGCAATCGCTTTTAATTTACACTTTTAAGTTAAATCATTTCAAAGTTTTGTTTCGTTTAACTATTTTTCTACCCGTATGTATGTATGTCTAATTTCACAAAAACCAAATGCAATTAGAGCAAATTTTATCAGATAGAGAGTAGCGAACGGAGCATCACTTTGGAAACTAGGCACAAAAGACATACACAGTGCGACCATTATGTATTAAGACTCGAACCATATCTCAGCAACCAAGCGCGCCATCTATGTGCGAGCACATGCGTTTTGAAGCTTCAACCTTCCTCTACTAACTGTCAGAATTTCATGACATTTAATATTTATTAAAATTCATTTTGCAAAACACGTTTTTGTTTGATGTTGAAATTTTAACATGGAGCAAAGAGCGGTCATTAAATTCCACGCAAAAATTGGTAAAAGTGCATCAGAAACATTCCGAATGATGCAGCAAGCGTATGGCGATGCTTGTTTATCAAGATCAAATGTTTTTTATGGCATAAACGTTTTGTGGATGGCAGAGAGTCGCTGGAAGATGAAATAAAAGAAGGAAGACCAATTTCAGTTCGGACGTCGGAAATGATCCAGAAAGTTCGTTATTTTGCAGAAGACCGCAATGCTTTACTGGAAATGATGGAAGAGGCCTTAAACATCAACAGAGAAACTATCCGACTCATTGTTCACGAGGATTTGTGCAAAATAAAGGTCTGCGCAAAATTTGTTCCACACACATTGAACGAGGAACAAAAATTAATGAGAGTCAGTCATTCTACAGACATCGTTGCAGCCGCAGAAAATGATCCAAACTTCCTGAAAACAATTGTTACGGGTGATGAAACATGGTGTTTCCAATACGATCCAGAAACCAAGCGTCAAAGTGCGGAATGGAAATAAAAAAACTCACCACAAGCCAAAAAAACACGAAAAGTTCCATCAAAAATCAAAACAATGCTCATCACATTCTTCGATAGCAAAGAAATTATCCACAAAGAATTTGTTCCAACTAGTCTAACAGTTACTGCCGCATATTGCCTCGAAGTTTTGAAGCGTTTGATGGCCAGAATCCGTCGTATTCGACCAGAATACCGCGATCCAAAACGTTGGTCTCTGTTGCACGATAATGCATCGAGTCACACAGCACTCATTGTTCGTAAATTTTTGGCTCGGAATCAGGTCTGTGTGTTGAATCATCCGCCGTATTCACCTGATTTGGCACCGTGCGACTTCTTTTTGTTCCCGAAACTGAAACTGAAGTTGAAAGGATGCTTTTTTGATGATATTCAGACCATACAACGGGCTTCGACGAGGGCACTGGAGGAAATTCCGAAAAATGAGCTGGAACACGCGTTTGAATCACTATTAAATCGATGTAACAAGTGTATTGAATCAGGAGGATAATATTTCGAATAAATATACCGTAAAATTAGCAGATATCGTGTTTTAATTGTGTTTTCTAGAGGCAGTCTTAATACATAATTGTCGCACTGTGTATGTATGTATCAAAATAATTGCTTTCTGAAGCTGCATTTTATCCATTCTATTATTCATAAACAGTCGAAATTGAAATTAATATTACATGTATTTAAATATAGAAGCCGGGGCGTATATGTACATATTTGTCGGGAATATTTCAAAACGCACTCAATCAGCAAATACTTATATTTTTTAAATACTTGCGTTTTTTTTATTTTGACTCGAACAAACGCGCAGGGGATGACCCCTATTAATGCGAGGCATTGCGTTGGTTCAGGAAGGATATAAAGGCTAGGAGATAGGGTTTTGAGAGAAGTGGTTATGGACTCTTGACTTGAACCCATCGATATCATAAGTGCTGGGGAATATATCCGCAGGGAGACCATTCCACAACCGCGCTGTACGGGCCAGAAACGAACTTTCTCTGTAGTGCGTAGTGCGCACATCGTTTCAACGTGCAATGCATGGGCGCCAGTGTTCAAACGGGTTGCCCGGGGGAATACCCGGAGTGATGGCAGCAAGTTGCTCATCTCTACTGAGCAATTACCACAAAAGTATAGGTAAAATAACACCACACATGCCACGTTTCGACGATGTTCTAAGGAGTCAATAGATGCTTTTTCGACTCAACGAGCGACTCCACTATAACGAGCGGTATATTTTGAAACTGCCGTGAAAAGATTTGAAATGTTTTTGGCAGATTTCTTTGTTTGAGAGAAGTAAGTCCGATAAACTCCGAAATAAATACGGAGATACAAGTGAGGCGAGATGAAATACTTGAGTAAAAAAATTAGAACCGCTCGAAACTCAGCACATCGCTGCCCAAAAACGGTTCCTAATTTATCTGAAGCATGGAGTTTGTAAAAACTTCAAATTTTTTTCATATATTTGTAATTTTTTTCGCAATCAAACTGTGGCTAAAGTGAATTGATTAATTGGCTTAATAAATCAGCTTTTTACATATTAAAAGAAAGCAAGGCTGAATTGAAAAACGAGAAATCTGTTTCAGTTTGGAACCTTTGAAGGCATAAATGCAGTATAGCGAACCCTCGTGAAAAAAATAAATGGAAACAAAAAAGGAAATTTCACAGGCTACAATATGGTAACAAACTGATGATACCTTAATAATGGATTTTTTTCGAAAAAAATCAGTTTTTGAAAAATTTTTAATTTTTTTTTCGCTTAAAACTTTTTATTAGTACACACTACGTATCTAATGTTGCACATTAATAGAAAGGTATGAAAAATACCTTTCGTTTAATACCCATATCGTGTAAATCAGTTGGAGCCCAGCCACGCCTTTTGTGGGCGTTTCCCAGGCAAAATATTTAGTTTGTTAGATTCACAAAAATAAGCTCTATATGGTACAATTTTCCGTTTTTTTTCTTGAGGGTTCGCTATACTGCATTAGTTCCCTTTTGAACAGAAAGAATTAAGTACTAAAAATCCAAGGCATTTAGTAAAGTTATGTGTATAAAGCAATTACAGAATTTAACGACATGACGAAATGCGAGAATCAAAAAAGATTTCACAACTTTTGACTGTTAGTTGACATCATTTTTTTGCATAGATACTGACTGCATTACTAATAATTTAAGAAACGGTAACTCGCCTCTATCTCTTAATGTATAATAAACATTATTTAACCCTTTCGGGACGGATTTTAATTTTGAAATCCAAAATACTTTTAGTAGAAATATACTCATGCCTGGATGCTCACAAATTCTGAAATCATCCTTTTATGCGGGAACACCGAAATCGAAAAAATATTTTACGTGGGTCGTAAGATTTTAATAATTGTTTTGGGGGCATTAAAAACTTGCTGGGACGTATTATCCCAGTAGTCCCGAAAGGGTTAAAGTTAAAATTGGTAGTTACGTATCAATTATGGTAACTGTTAAAGCATTTGAACACTTGCTAACGGATCATTTATTGCTGTACATGGCGCAAGTCTGCCGTATATATCTCACCGCTAAAGCATCATCACATCACACCTCACCATTTCACTCATCATTTTTGAATCTGAATCTAAATTGCACGCTTTTAAAAACATAATCACGTTCGTGTTATACATACATAGCTTATGAAACAAATAAACGCAAAATAAAAAGTGTTGTGTTTTGGTTGGAGCAACGCTTGCCGCTGTAATTATGTTGCTTCAAATTTGGGCAATTCAGAGTAAAATACACTGTATTGTAAATGTGCAATTGTCTTACAGGCGCCGACGATGATAGGTATGATGATTATGGTGGTGATGGTAATAATGATGATGATGATGATGATGATGATGGTGATGATAACAGATCTGATGATGAAGATGATGAAGACAGTAGAGTACCCTGCCATGTTGAGGATGATAAATTGGCTGACGTTGCAACGACTATACGTCAAGAGGCTACAATTCTAGTCGACAGGGTGCTCGAGGAAAGCATTAATATTATCAGTGGACAACAGCAAGATCAGCAGAATGGTTTCGATTCAACTAACAAGGAATACAATTCGGAGAGTGAAAATTATGCCATCACTTGCGACGACATTTGCGGCCTAGATGTCATTAAATCGCCCACTATTGAGTCAATGTCCGGCAAATCGTTCGACGATAACATGAGCTTTACAGATGAGCACTTACACTTGCCGCAACGTTCACAAGCCGTTGCAACAACCACTACCACTACCGCAACTGTAACTGTGCATCTACAAGATGAACAACAGACACAGCCACAGCACACACAGCAACACCAGTCACACGGCTCAATGCAAGAAATAGACATTTTTGATCCTATGACTGTAACTAAAACTACAACAACAAGAACAACATCGATAACAACCAATAGTGGTAGTGAAGATCCCACAATTTCACAGTTAAAAGGTAATTTTACAGGAAACGGCCTTTTCTGAAGTCCGGCTTGATACTTATATGTATGTTAAGTGAGTGTAGGGCGCATTAAAATCAACTGTTTTTGCTTGAGTTGAAAAATCGACAGTTCGACAGTGCCCTTAAAATATTATCATGAAATGTTGCTGTGACCCAGATCGTTGATGATATAATGCAAACAAACTGAATTCAATTTACTCTAATTATGTTCTGTTTTTACTGTTGTTACTGCAAGCCCCAGTACGATCTGGTTCTAGTGTAGGTGCTAGTGATACTGATAGCGATGCAGCGGATGCCAAAATTGTTAAATCCAGGCGAATTGATCATAAATTTGAAAAGCTCTCCTCACATGTCGGTGATATCGACGAGCAGGCTGCCAAGTTCGATGAAAACTTCGATGCTATGGTGAATGAGGACGAGATTAGTAATTTGCAAAGCGAATTCTCGAAAATGAGTTGGGACGATAGCGTGTCACCGACAACCAACACCTTAGCAGATGTTGGACAAAATACCCCCGATAATGATATTCAAGATATAATAACAGGTATTAATGTCGGTTTGTAGTGCCTTTTTACCAATGCGAATGCGAACATTCCATATATGTAAATATGCTCTATATTTGATAAAAGCGTTGTTGAAATTAGCTCTTACATATACGAGTAATATAGACCTATATATTAATAATACATATATATATATATACGTGCGTACGTACACAAATTCGTTAAAGTTGAGCTCTAATTGCATACACACGAACAAATTTTTTTTGTTTACGTTTTATATCCTAACTGACACAAAAATTAAAAATTTGCATGAATTTGTTCAAAGAAATCGGTAATAAAACATTTCACACGCATACTATAACTCGTTTAAACCTTCTTATTATTTTTGCTCTACTATAAAGTTCTATCACGCTATCAACTATTATCTTATTTTAACAACGTTATGTTCTCTTCCTTTACACTTCAAAACATGCCTTATACTTTCAAACTTATTGTTTTTGTAGAAACAGGCAGCGATTTTGCTAAGTCATCTGACTCTACTCCAGTACCGTCTGCTGCGACCGCTCCCGCAGGGGCCGATGCACCCACACCTAAACCACGATCTGTAAAAGCCGCATCACCCGTCAGTGAGCTCGATGGCGGTGTTCAGTCTATAATGCAAGACGACGCCGCAGCGATCGGTTTAACAGAGCTAGCGGAACCGCTAGCCGACAGTTCGGCACCAGTGCCAAGGCCTCGCTCACAAATGAAGCCATCCGACTCGTTTAAAAATTTAGCTGCTCTGGCCGAACAAGCGGATAGCGTTAGCGTGCGTAGTCTGGACATAACCGACGACTTATCCAAAACCGATGAGCCATCAATTGAATTTTCTGTCAAATCACAGCTACGCGACTACCCAACCACAACCACAGCAACAACAACAACTGCGTCTGAAGAGCAAACGGAATCCTTTGAACCAACTAGCGAGATATCTGTAGATGACGCTGATACAGAAAAGTCAGAGGTTGCTGATGACAAAGCCAAGACAACTAGCTTCTATATTGGTGAATCGAGTAGAAACATCATCACGAAAACTACACCGACTAGACAAAGCAGTGAAATATTACTGCCAAGCGCACTCGATGCTGACGACACGACTCTTGCCATTATAGAAGCGAAGGATATAGCACTAATGAAGGAGGTGTCTGTCGATTCCGATGAAAGCAACGATGCATTCAAAGAATACGTCACAATGAAGCCCGAAGGAGCAGACGTGGAGAGCAAAATAGTGCGTCAGGGTTCGGAAACTCGAAATGATATATTGGAGCAGGAGGCTACCTCGCCAGGGCATAAAATGGCTAAAGATGTTGCACCCACTGCAGCTGAGGTAGATAACTTAGAGCAAACGGTTGTTTCAGATACGGACGTTACAACAGCAACAGCTACATTTCATTTAGCGCCGCTCAAAACTGGCGAGTTGGATGATAATTTAAGAGTGACTTCGGCAAAGGCTGAAAACCTGGATCTTCAGTTTGAAAAAAGTGAATGGGAATCAGCAGAGAAGCAGATTCCTATAAGCAAACCTAAAGTTGTACATTCTCCGCAACAAATTACAATTTTGCCTAAGGAAGCAATCGATGAAGCTATGGTTGTGAAGACATTGGAAGAAGCCCAGGAGTCATTGGATGCAGCTAGCAAAGAGTTAAAGTTTGTGGTAAAAGACGGAAAGGCTATCAAGGAATCACCATCTGAGTTTGAATTTCGCTCAATCCCTCAGGCATTTGCTGGCATCGATACTAAAGACCTAAGTGTTGCTTCGATATCCAAAGAAGTCGACACATTGTCCGTTGAGCCGGAAGACATTTCCTCGTTCATTGGCGTTCCGGAAACAGTCAAAGAGATAACAGAATTAACTTCTGATTTAATGAAGCAAAGTGAGCATCTGTTTGAGGATTCAGTTAAGGAGACATTGAACCAAGAAGCTGTAATGGCACACTATACGCAAAATGTATTTGAGCACACCAAACGTGAGATCAAGGATGAGCATAGTTCTTTGGGTTTCATATCAACAGGCACCGCCGAAGAATATAGCTCAATGGAGGAATATGCTGCTAAAGAAGAGCATGCGTCACTTGGATTTGTTTCTACCGAAACAGCAGAAGACTTTAGCTCTATGGAGGATTACTACCAAGATAAACTTGTAAGAGCTAAAGTTGGCATTGTAGCGAAGGAAGGCGATGTAACCCAGGAGCCAATGGATTCAGTACCAGAAACATCTTCCGCTGGCACTTTTGGAGAATACAGCGCAGAGCAGACTATGAAACCATTCGATGTGGTGACTCATCGCCCGAAAACTGACTCAACCACTGATGCTACAAATCGTTGGTCTGTTCCAGACGTTGATCAATCAAGTTCCAGTGAAAGCTTCTACAAGAGCTTAGACAAAAATGAAAGTCGTCCACTCTCCTCAGATTTAGACAATTTACTAACACAGGCCAATTCATCAGAATACCAAACTGCTATGGATATGTCTTCTGTCACGCGTGAAGCTACTGAGTACGTTAGTGCCATGAGCGCATTCGAAAGTAGTAGTGGGAAAACAATAAGTTCACATGAGAGCATGAAAAGCCTGGACTCACAATCGGAAACATCGGCCAATTTAGGCAGCATAGATGTATCTGAACTTTCAGAGACTCTAGTCGCCTCATCTACGGAACCAGATGGTCTCGAGTCTGAAGAAATGGCACGAGTGCGCGATTTACGTGCTGACGATGATGACAGTGAGGAGAGTATCGATATACAAGGATATCCCTCTACGGAGCAACAAATTCAACAGTCAATGATGAAACGTTCTCAGGAAATGATCTTCAAGCCGCAAGTTGAAGAAACACGATTGGAAGAACTCAAATTAGAAACAGCTACAGTGGAAGTATTTCCCAAGCCAAAAGAGGTAGAGAAAACCTGGGGCTTGGCTTACCCAATGGACGACAGTAAAGTGGAAGAGCTCAAAGAAGGAGACAAGGAGGAAGATATTTTGTTATATCACGGTGATATGAGACGTTCAATTGATGAGTCTAAGCTAGCCTCAAGTCTAGACGAGGGCAGTATCCTTTCGGTCAGCATATCGAGTACATCGAATGTTGAAACTGTGGTTGAAAATTTCGAAGATATGATTGGCTCTGCCGGCTCATCATCATTGACTGGATTTGAGGGATTTGGTTTTCCGCATGATGAGGCAGCATCATCATTCCATGAGGAAACATTCACCATAGAAATTGAAAGTAAGGAGCAATCGCCACAGGATTCCACAGCGACTACTCCATCGGGCGAAACGCGCAAGCGCGGTCACAAACGCACTGAGAGCACTGCTATTACCGGAGATGTTGTAAAAAATCTCACAGATAAGGAATTACCCGCTTTAGGAGAGAACAAAGAGTCAGAAAGTGAATCGGATACTGATCCATACGAGTCTGAATATGCCAGGCAATTCCGCTCACCTAAAGAGCGAAAACCCAAAAAGAAGAAGCAGGCAGCAGCAGAAATGGATCACAGTTTTGAGACCGAAAAGCGTCCGTTTACACCGTCGCAACTTGTTGCTGAAATCATTGTTGAAGATAGCGCCACCGAAGAACTGGAAGCAGAGACTATTGCAGAGGTACGCCGGCCATCGCAAAATATGCATGACTACTCCAACATTCCGGATATCATGGTGACAGAGGATATACAAAAGTCCCCCACTTTGGAGGAAACCAGCGATCAATTTGAGGAAAAATCACTATACAAAGTAAAGACACAAGAAGAGTTACACAAAACAGGGGACGAACCGTTGTACCAGCAGCAATCGCGCCCAGACAAAAATGAAGAACATTTTCAAAAACTAGTTGAAGAACAATACAAGCAGAAGTTGGCTGACCTACAGCGACCCCAAGCTGGCGACCCCGATTATGATGATAACAAAGCACCCGACTCTCCGGACTCGTTTGAAATGGTTGATCAACCAGACATCTCTGATGAATTTGTTATTATCGAAGAAGTAGCCAAAGAAGCGAATGAGGTAGATTTAGGAGGAAAGAGCATTAATATCCAGTCCACAAAGTACGAATCGAAGCATGATGAGGAGGTCGAAAAAATTATCATCAAATCGGCACCCGCTGATCCCAAATTGGGATCGCAGATATATCGCGATGACTTGAATTTCGAGTTCGAAGAAAGTCCCCCAACAGCAGGCAGCAGCAGTGACCAGCAAGAAGAAAGTGACTCGGGTGATATGGCGGCAGCCAACAAACGCTGGGTGGAAATGCAACTGACCGATGCACAGTTGCGTTACCCGTACGATATTACTGGTGGAGTTCTTGAAGATATTAAGGAGGAGGATGGCGAATTCGAAATAGGTAGCAGTCGAATAAGCAGTTTTAAGGACTCGTTCTCCAGCACGCCCGAGTATGATGTGATGGCTGCACGACGTTACTACGCTCGCGGCGAACACGATGACGTATCCATGAGCAGCTTGCAGGAATTTGAATCTTTGGAACAGGCAATCTCACTGGAGAATCGTAACAAAACACATCAAGGTTCAACCGATTCTAGCAATGGCAGCTTCACCAGACGCTATATGGTGCGCCACAGCGGCAGCGGTACAACACAAGGCGACGATGTTTCCGTTTCAAGTTTAAAGGATTTCGAAGGACTTGAAAATGCATGCATCGAAGCTCATTTAATAGAAATTAAAGCAAAAGAAGAGGCGGCACTGCTCTCGCGATCGGACGAATCGAATAAGTCCAATGGAAGCGATCGGGAAAACGGGACCAGTAATGTGGTGGTGACCAAAGTGACACGCACCGTCACCCGCACAGAAGTTTTGCCCGCCCAGCAGCAGAATATTGAGCAACTGCTCAAACAAAAGCTAGAAGAGTGCGAAGGCCGAGAATTGGCGGTAAAGGCTATCGAGATAGCAGCTGATGTAGCGGACGGAAAGAATAAGCTAGATAAACAGGATTCGGAGAAGGGCAGCGTGGATAGTTTAGATATCAATAAGAGCGCTGACCTAATGACAAGCAGCATCGATAGCTTTGATATTTCAAAGGATGCTACCACACGTTCCGATGTCGATTCGTTGGAAGTAGATCGAAAGCAGCCGACTCGGGAAGAAAGTATCGATTCAATTGAAAATGAACAGTTGGACTTAATGTCGAAGTTTGTCAGTGGTGGTGGTGGCGCCACGCTCGGCGACGGCTTGACAACGACTACCACGACAACGACAACCAGCACCGATGCTGACGGATGCGAGCACACCGTCACACGCGTAGTGACCACAACCACGACTGCTACTGGTGCAGCAGCAGCAGCGTTGGAGCTGCCGACGGAGTCAATGCACAAGGACATGTCAGCCGATTCACTTTGCATTGAGCAAACTACAAGTTCGGCAGGCACCACAGCCACGTATCAAACCAGCGCTGGAAATTCTCAAATGTCCGGCAGTGTGACCAGCTGTGCATCGAGCACGCTCATGGAGGACTCTTTCCCGGTGGGCACGAGTTTAACTGGCAGCTTTTGGTCGCACGAGGATGCAACTGTGATGGAGGACAAAAACGAACTAGAAGAATCAGTAGTTGCAGACACCGAATCGCAAAAACAACAGAAAGACCACCATTAAATGAAATACATATATGAACTTTGCATAGAAATATATACATACATACATATGAACGGGACGAAAACCTTTTATACGTCAGTGGCTAGGTAAGCGTGCGAGTAGTGTGCGTAGTATGGCAGGTTTGATTTTCTCTTCCAAAGTTCTGTCGTTGTAGGCCTCAGTTCAATGCATTTTATAATTGGTCAAAGAAATATTGCAGTAGAGCTCAACTATCTATGCATCAAATTCATATTGGCAACTACGACTTAAGTATAAACGTGCTGAAACTTACATACATATGTATGTTGGCTTAATTGGCTTAATTTCTTCTAAACTATAAAGAGCGGGTGAAGTTATAGGATTGGTGGTTTTATTTAAATAGAATCTGTTGAACTTAAGTATTTAAGAGTTATATGTAAATGAGATTCGCTGAGAGCTCTAGTCTCCTTTTTAAGATCACACTTCAATGTTTACACAACTCTAGGATATATAGAATAACTAAATTAGCCAGCTGTATTAAGTTTTCCAAGTCATAACAATTTATGTACCACAAAATTATCTGCCACATTGATCAGAGTTCCAGTGTCTTAAGATATTTTTAACCTGCTGAGCACCAAACCAATTATATTTAATTTCTCATATTATCATGATTTTTCGCCAGAACTTCAGGAAAATGATCAAATCGCACTTTTTTGCTAATATCCCCACTTTAACAGTTGTTTCGATTTTTTTGCTAACTTTACAGATATAATGAAATAGAGGCAAGTTGCAGTTTCGGATCTCGGAAGGACGTACAAAGGAGAGCTTTAAGGATAGCTTCACAACATTTTGCTGGACACATTACCTTGAAATCGTATTTTACTATTACCGGCGCATCGAAATTTTAAAAACTTCATTTGAATAAAATCTACCTTAATTAGAACACGACTTTTAATCTAATAGAAATGGTCACATAAACACACAACTTAAATACACAACTTAACAATCAAATAACAACTTAATTCAAGAGATTACAATTTGTGGAGAATGCATACTTGAGTTTCAAGCGATAACTTCGGTTCGAAAGTCAAATACTATTATTGCAAGCAAAATGGATAATTTTGTTAGTTGGCTTTAATGTTTAGGCAAACAATAATCCACAACCAAAGACAAATTAAAAAGAAATAAAGGAGGTAGCGGAGGAAGTCGAAAAACTATATGTCGTACATTTTGTGAAATCAAACGTATGTTATATGCTTCAGAACATGTTTGTACGCAATATTTTAAAGCAACATTTTAATATTCTAACGCAAGTAAAATGGAAGTGATGAATTTATTATCTACGATATTTTTATGCGTTAAAATTTGTAATTAAGTTTAAGCCGCTGCAAAGGGATGCATACAATACATACAAGTATGTGCATGTATGTATGTTGCCTTACCAAGATACGAGTATAACATTTAAAATAAAAAAATACAGAAAAAACCAACTGGAAACAATGCTTTCAAAGTGACTTTTGTCTTTTCAGTTATTAAATTAAACTAACTAATAACAGCCTAAGCATTTTCATTATTTATATTTACTATTTCTATTAAAAAATTGAATAAAGTGAGTGTAATAAGGCACATAATATGTATGTATTACAAAGACATTAGTTCAAACTTGATGCGAACGTATTAAAAACTTGAATGCATTCCGTATTGATATTGAAGTAACATAAATACATACATGGGGATATTTGTAATGCAACACACACGCCTATTATTAACCAAATAAATGCTTACCGAAAGATGCAATTATGCGTTTTATTTGCAGCTATAAAATTTCTTTTAGAACAAAAGGTAACGTTGTCAGTCTGGAGTCAAAATGAATTGAGTTATTGGCCATCATATTCCTTTACGTAGGCTGCCTTTTATATTTTTTCAATAGGGATGGTCTAGTAAGTTTTCGAAAAATCTAACATTGCCATTGAAAAGTTTGTCATTTTTTACAATAAACGTGCTTAGAACATTTTGATGTTCAAGCGCTATTTGCGTTGTTTACACTGACTTGAAAAATTCATCTGGGTCAAAAAATGGATTTAACTCGTGAACATTTTCGAGCAATGATTTTTTTTCGATTTCCGAAGTGAATTATCTCAACAACAGTGCTTCGATCGCCTTCATTCGGTATTTGGTGATGAAGCACCAACCCTCAAGAGAATTTATAACTGGTTTAACGAGTTCAAGCGTGGTCGCCGTTCGCTCCAGGACGAATTTCGTGAAGGTCGTCCAAAATCGGTCATTGTGCCAGAAACCATCGATGCTGTGCGTGAACTGATAATGAAAGATCGTCAAGATGTGGCATACCGTGAGATAGAGGCATCCTTGGGAATTAGTTCCACGGCGGTGCATTCGATATTGCATGAACATTTAGCTGTCAGAAAGATTTGTTCTCGTTGGATCCCGCATAATTTGACAATCGCTCAAAAAAGGCTCGTGTAGATTGGTGCAAAGAAATTATGGAAAAATGCGATCGCGGTACTTCGAAAGACGTTTATAAGATCGATTATGACAGGTGACGCATCATGCATATATGCCTATGAGCCCGAAACAAAACAGCAATCGACCGTGTGGGTCTTCCAAGACGAGCCAGATACAACAAAAGTTGTTCGGGCACGCAAATGGTCGCCTGTTTCTGTGGCAAAACTGGTCATGTGGCTACTGTGCCGTTAGAGGAACGTAGAACGGTCAATTCTGAGTGGTACACAACAATTTGTTTGACAGAAGTGTTCAATGAAATACGGAAAAACAACCGCCGACGCCGAATCATTCTTCACCCGGACAATGCGCTCTCGACAATGATCGACCAAAACATCGATTTAATGGGTCATCCTCCATACAGCCCTGACCTGGCACCCAATGACTTCTTTCTATTACCGCACATCAAAAAAAAAATTGCGTGGTCAACGATTTTCATCACCACAAGATGCTGCTGAAGCATTCAAAAACCATGTTTTGGAAGTGTCTCAATCGGAGTGGAAAAAGTGCTTCGACAATTGGTTTGAGCGCATACGAAAGTGTATAAATCTTCAAGGAGAATACTTTGAAAAGCAATGATGATGATGAAAACAAAATGCATTTTCATCCTTTTTGAAAAAATATAAAAGGCAACCCTCGTACAATGTGTCTTTAAACACAGATTAAGGGTTAATGGGCCTAATGTTTTCATTAATGCTCAATGCTAATCAGTGACCAGTGAACACCCTGTTACTCATATGGTTCAAATCAATGAAACGTTATATATGGTCTAAAAAATGTTCAATTAATATACAACGGTAATTTCGAATATTAGTAAGTGTTTAAATTATGACAAAATTAAAAGTTGCTCGAGTCTTGACATGAATTTCATTTATGAACATTAACTTTTTATCAGCTAATGAAGAACAATAGAATAATTTAAACCAGTACAAACTAAAGGTGATTCATAACTAAATTTTAGCAAATTCAAAAATCCAAGTTTATTATTTAAGAACAGAATCCCCCCTTCCACAGAAAGTGCCTAACTGCGTAGTTATTCCCAGTATTTGAGTACCATTTCGAATGCTTACGTCAAATAAGAAACATGTTACTCAAAGGCATTTTAGATGAAGACTACGACATACAGGCATATGTTATACATACAGTACTTTTCGTTTATAACGAACCGGTTTAAAACGATTTTCCGCCTAAAACGAACCAATTTCAAAAGTACGCGCTGTATGTTTTCGCTTATTACGGACCCCTTTTAAAGCGAACTTTCGGTTAAAACGAACAATTTTGCCCAGTCCCTCGAAGTTCGCTTTAAGCGAAAAGTACTGTATATGTATGTATAAGATTATGAGTACGCATTTCCAATATGAATTATGGAGACTCGATTAAATTCATTAAGTATACCCATATAATTTATAGGAAACCCTTAGTATAACTATTACCACGTTTATACGACAGCTCAAGTCGCTATGAGTCAATACGCATCGACTCGTCTGCAGTTCATTCGCTTCTGTGCCTTCAAGTACTCTTATTTTTGTCGTAAAAGTCATCAGCAGTGTCTGCACACTGTAGGTATATACAGTATCCCGCCAAAGAAATAGAAACACGGCAAGTTTTTCACAAAATTATTCAAATTAAAATTATTCTTAAGATTAAGTATTTTTTTATTAGGTATGTGTTTTATTTCACAGAAATCAACTGAAATTAAAAAAATTAATATCTAGTAATAATTCTAGATATTAATTATTAGGGTC
This sequence comes from Melieria picta, assembly GCA_964056695.1. Lineage (NCBI taxonomy): Eukaryota > Metazoa > Arthropoda > Insecta > Diptera > Ulidiidae > Melieria > Melieria picta. The sequence continues at coordinate 33,852,292 of OZ057399.1, read as the reverse complement.
GTTATTCCATACATCCAAAATTTTTTCTTTAAGGATTTCGATTGTTGTATTTCCCTGGCTATATACTTCAGACAAAAGAGGTTGACAGCGCATTTAGCTCAGCTAAGGCTCGTCGAATGGGTACGGTACTACCATAGCTCGTTCTAGAGAACTCAAGAAAAATAGAAGAAACAAGTCTGAGAGAACGCGTTGGTGCAATTAAAGTTTTTTTGGCCAGAAGAGCTAATTCAATGTTTCCATTGATAATATCGAACATGAAAGGCATAGAGATGAGAGACCTCCTGGTTTCAAGTGATTTTGTACTTAACAATAAACAGCGAGACCTGTAAGGAGGCAGGGGCTCAGAAAAATGAATACAGCATAGGGAAAACTATAAAAATCTTCTTTGAATACGTTCTTAGCGACTTGAATGAGAAGCATGGTAAGGTCTCCGGATGAAAGTAGCATATTCCGGTCCGGACCTAGCAAATGTAATATACAAAAGCTCTGTATGGAGGATGACGAAACATCCACACACCTAATTGCAGAATGTCCAGACCTAGTTCACACAAGAAAGCAAGTACTTGGTAGGGAACTATTTATTACAGACTACTCATCTGTCTGAAATTGAACTCGCAAGAATCAAAATGTTCTTTGAGAAACTAGGAGGATATAGTCTCTTCCACTATTGAGTTTGGGTAAGGCACAATAGTTCAAAATGGACGCAGTGCCATAGACAGCAACTGTCTAGCCCCAACCAATCTAATCTAATCTAATCTATACAAAAGCTTAAGCGTATACGGATTGGAAGAGGAACAAGAATTGCGGCATCATCTTGATATCTCCTCAGCCAGGGTGCGATTTAGAACAACAAGTTTTAGCACCTCACATTATTTTAACAAAAGAGTCAAGTCCCGATAACTACTATGCTCAACTAAAATCAATTAACTACTCATTCAACTAATCATCTTCAAATGTGTGAGAGACTGTCGTTTTGCACTAATCAGCGACAAGATTCAATCCAGTTTTCTTATTTAGCTGTTCTATATCTTTCAAATTAAATTTAAGTACTTCATTTGTAAAGCAAATAGAAATATATAAATAAATACACTCCGATAGCGATAGCAACATAGCAACAATTTACAATTTGTTGCATAACATTTTAGTTCTTATTTCTTTCGAAGTTCCAATTCACAATTCAAATCATTTTACTTCGCTCATAACTCTCTGATTTAGGCTGCTTTACTAAACGACTCCAGACATAATTAAATCTAGCAGGTGTACTTTATGTAAAATGCTTTAAACAAACATACATATAAATGTAACTTTAACTTGTTTTTCGATCAAATATACAAATATTCATATACATACATATATACATATATGAATATTAATACAAATATAAGTACGTGTATAATTATAAAGTTATACTTGAATTACACATAATTCAATATATGCCGAAATTATTGATTATATTAGTTTAGTTGGTTACCATAACTGACCAGAGGCCATTTACAATAATTAAGAGGCTTTCAGATAAGTACTCGGGTATATATGGATGCATGTAGGCAGCGGAAGAAGGAAGTGTAATTTCATAACGGTCCAATCGGTACAAAATTTTATTGTGGTACTGATGAAAACAATGGTGCGTGCCTGCATTGGAACGCATCTGTGAATGTCATCCACACTATCCAACTTCATTTGCGTCAGCTGTTTGCGATCAGCTGTCGCAAAAGCATTGAAAATTGTAAAGAAAATCGATTTCAAGCGAGACAGCTGTGAAAAGTTCGCCAGCACAGCAGCAGCAGCAGCTCCGAATGATTAATTGAAAATGGAGAAATTGAAGATAAAAACAATTGGAGTGCTGCGTGAACGTGAGGAGATGGCCAACGGGAATGGTGGTAATAAAATGAAGTCATCGGCGGATGTGGATAACAGAGGTGAGGATGAAGGTGATGGCGGAGGTGGCGCTGGTGGGGGCGTTGGCGTCGCGAGTGGGCGTGTCACTGCCACAGCAATTGTACGTCAGTTGCCCAGAATGTCCGCGCTGGATTTGGCAGGCATTCTAAACTGCCGACGGCGCCTTGAGTGGACCAAGGAGTGGCTGAAGAAGAACCAAACCGAGTTCCTCAGCAAGGAGAACCTACGCAAAGAGATTCAGTTTCGCAGCAATGAAATTTACCATTTCAACTCATTTTTTGACATTACGGAACGGCAGTTTCGATATTTGGTAGGCAAGTTGGCACCAGTGATTAGTTCGTACGAGCCGCACCGCAAGAAAAAGTCCTTTAGCGCAGAAGAGAGAATCGCTATTACGCTCAAGTATTTGGCAACGGGTAAGTTGGACATGAAATAAAGCTACCCTTAGTAGTGTTAACAGATCGCAGCTAACAAAGCCTTTTTCATTTTTGCAGGAGAAGTACATTCGTGCCGCAATTACTGCTTCCGTGCCTCCAAACCTGTGATACTTAAAATGATAGCCAATATATGCCTCAACATTTTCGAACTACTTAAGGACCAATTCCTATCACTACCAAAGACTGACGAGCAATGGCAAAATGTTGCCAATGAGCTGCAGCGCAAGAATCGTTTGCCCAATTGTATCGGCAACATGACTATGCAGCAGATTAAATTCTATTCTTCGTCGCGAGCCGAAGAAGAGTCAGACTATGTAAAGAATCAGCCCCTGATATTCACGTCTGTCGTGGACAGCACCAACAATTTCATCTACGTGGATGTGGAAAAGACGAAGGCGGCCACACATGAGGATATCTACGAATACTCCACAATCAAACAGCTAATCGAGGGCAATGCGTTGATGCTACCAATGCATGATGCGTTACCAGCCACCGACAACAATTCCTATTACTTCGCGGGCAGCAGCTCTCTTCCACTGAAGCACTATTTACTCAACTCTTCAAATAGCGTGCCAAGCCCCAGAAATGTGAACGAATTGACTGCACCCAGCTTAAGTTATAGTTATGCGATGAATCTGATGAACATGCACACGGACAATGCAATGCGTGTACTGGCTAACGTTTTTCCTATATTGTCGCAAGCTCTACGCATTGACGAAGATAATGGACGGAAGATAACGCTCGGTTGCGTGGCCTTGTACAATTTTCTTCGCAAGACAGATCGGGCATTCTACAAGCAAACGGAAAAAATTCATTTGAAGGACGAGCTCGAGGATGAGGACTGTATACTGCTGGGTAATGAGGAAGAGCTGCGCGAACGTGAGGAATTTACACCCAATGTTGTGCTGACCAATTGTTTCCAACAGCTGCGGAAGCAGAGAGGTGATACGGCTGCTGGTACAGCCAAACGGGATTATCTCATGAAGCACTTAGCTGATAGTAATTTAATTAATTGAGATCGTTCAATGGAATATCTGAAAATTCAAAATTAAAATTTACATATTCACAATATATACAAAAGATATAGGAGAACCTCACTGAGCACTAAATTTCATTGGCAAGTACCAAACAAAATTGAAACCTGTACAGTCGGCATATACACAGCACACGACGTGATTTTTATTTTTTTTTTTTTATGATCCCGTGGAATAGTGTGCAGTTAATAGAATTTTCATTTTGGGATTTGCTGCCTTTATTTTATGCTTTTGGTTGATTTTAAGTTAAGTTTCTTAATTTTATTTGATTTTAATTTAGTTGTATGTAAACACAAACTTAAGTGTGTTCAATGTTTCTTACAGTTTTAGCTATGAAAACATTTAGCATGCCGTCGGCACAGAATCAACTGGCATGGCAATAATATATGTCTTAATATATAAAGCATATTCACGTAATTTATTTAACGAACAAAGGCGACAGTAATTTTTTGTAACCATATCGGTAATAAACAATTTAAAAATTCATTTCTAGCATATTTGCATAAAATTTTCGAGTCTTAGTTTTCAATATCTTATATATGTGTAGGAATACATGTGTATGAGTAGATATGGTGTGATATTTTATATATTTTTAATTGCAATAGAACTATTTCGGGATGATTACAGAATTTTGTGTGTATTAATATCTAGCACATTCTAGTACATTCGCATTATTTAGTAAAAATTGGCTAGGCAATCATATCTGCTTTTTTTCAAAATTATAAGCTTTTGTTTTCTTATGCTTGAAGATCGTTGTTTGTATATTATTATCTTGTTTTATAAAACAAAGGAAATTTAAAGCTCAGTGTTCGCACTATTTCTTATTAAAGTGCGCTAATAATGCAGTTAATACCTTCGGAGCAGGGGCTAATAAAGTAAATACGTGAGTACGCTTTATTAATATCTGTACTCAAGCAAACATTCATAACTAACTGATTTGACGACTCCAGTGTGGCCACTGCTTGATGATCGAGTACAATTCCGCTCCCGGACTAATTGTAGGCGATAACTGTCGATGTCCGTACAGCTTGTAGTCCTCAGTAATTTTTCCCAGACGTACACCCATCTCCAGCAGCGATTTGGCAGCATTCAGTGCTAGCTCGTTGGGTGCGCTTATCTCGTAATAGCCAATGAAAGCGATGCTCAAACTGCCGGTGTTGTATTGCTTGACGCTAGCGCCCATTAGCTCCCAGCCACGACCCTCATACACGTTGCCGTCGCCTCCGACGAGAAAGTTATAGCCGATATCGTCGAGGGACAAATCCATTTGGAAGTTTTGTATGATGCGCACTTGTCGAGCGCAGACAGCCTGCAATTCCAATCCGTGGCTACTTTTGTTAAGTTAGTATTTTTAACTCGTTTACCTCATCCGTACAGTCTGCACCGGCGGTATGCAGAATGATTACTCGCGCTACAGGTGTCTGCAACTTGGTTAACTCGGACTTGGCCTCTTTGCCATTCCATTGTGATTTAGTGATGATATTCGGATCGGCTGCTATTGCAAAAGTGCGCTGCGCAACGATGATAGCCAACAGCAAGCAAGACACCGAAAGCGATTGATGCCCGTGTGGAACGCCCGTCGCCAGCATTGCTCTTAAAGATTTTTGTACGTTAGCTCCGCTGGAAGACAATAAAGTAAATGCTTAGGCAGCCGCCAAAGTGATTCGCTGTTATACTCGTTTCAATTACACACCACGGTGGTTTTTGAGCCCGCTCAGTGTTGGTGTGCGTGTCCGTCTGTGTAGGTAAATATGATTAATTCGTGTCGTTGATAACCTTTGGTACTTTTTCTTATTGTGCTTTTGCTCTTTTTTCGATTTGTGCCCTTTTCCTTAAAAAATGGAACATTAGTTTCGCACTCTCTCTTTAGGTCGATGCGTCCGCTGAAACTCACATACTAAGCATATTAGAAATTCATGTAGGTTTTTGAAAAGTCCCATTTTTTTACATATTTTTGCGCAGAGGCGAAATATTTGTAAGAAGAGAGGAGAGCACTTTGTAATTACTTTTGTTTAGCTCTAATCTCAGCTCTAATCTCAAAAATGGAACATTAGTTTCGCACTATCTCTTTAGGTCGATGCGTCCGCTGAAACTCACATACTAAGCATACTAGAAATTCATGTGGGTTTTTTAAAAGTCCCATTTTTTTTCATATTTTTTCGCAGAGGCGAAATATTTGTAAGAAGAGAGGAGAACACTTTGTAATTACTTTTGTTGAGCTCTAATCTCATTGGCTAGCTTTCTCGTTATTCAGTTGGAAATGTGAATTATAACTAAATACATCGAAATTTCGCTTAAGCTAATAAGTACTGAATGTTACAATTCTGAGCATTTGTGGGAATAATTGAGTTATTGTGGGTGGATATATTTAAATTCCAAATTTCGAGAAGACATTTAGACTAGTTTAAATGAAAAACCTTCTGGTGTGGTAGTGGATGTTAAATAAGTAAAAGATTGTTTTAAAACTGTGCTAAATATTGGATTGCTTATAGACATCATTTACATTTTACTTTTGTTGCGTTTTGGGTAATCCCCAAATATAACTTTGGAAAAAATTTATAAGTTTTTTAAATACAGGTGAGCAAACAATTGCAAATCTTGTTGATTAAAATCAAAATCAAAGTTGTGCATATGCCCACTGTTGTAGCGTTTTTAATCACAAAAAGTTAGTGGCAGTACTCTGTAAAGGTCGAAATAAAGAAATAAGTCTGTTAAAATCGAAACATTTGGTTTACAATTTCTATTGAAAAGCTGCTGTTTCTGTCATTAGTTGAGGGGATTTACTTCTCGTAAATGTGGAATGTTGTGTAAATTTTTAGGTATAGCAGCAACCTAATACGCAATTAATCGTATGGCAGCAACTACAAAGAAATATTAAATGTTTACAATTTACAATGCAATTGATAATAACAAGTGAATTTTTTCTGTAGCTGTATACAAAAGTTGTTTGTTTTTAAAGCGCAACAATTATTATTACAAATATTGATAACTCTGCTGCGCGAGAGGACTTGGGTAAGAAAAGGTTAAATTTATTAATGAAAAAATATAATATTTAAGTATAAAGGCTTACATAATCCAATTAGTGCAGGAACCACATAATTAACATGCACTCGAATAGTGAAGAGCTGAAAACTCATTGCAAACTCATTGAGGCTCATTTTTAGTGTTGTTTAGAGAATATTAATCAAGGAAGTTCTAAAGATATCCAGAGAAGAGTCCTGCGTCGTATGAAGTAAAAGTGAAAGCTGCAAAATAATAATATTATTAATTTGTATTGCTTTTTGCTATAAACCTTTATAGTCTGAGTCGTTAAACTAGCGTTGTTGAAGAGGTGCATGATAAATGGGCGAAATTTGAATTTAATTCATTCCATTAGACGCCACACAGTGTCGCGATCCCATATAAGCCGTGGCCAAAAATACTTAGCGTTGTCCTATGAAACTTTGTGAGATTTTTTTTCGTGGTGGAAATCAAGAAATTTACAAAAAATCATTAAAATTGGACCACTGCCACGCCCACCTCCCATACGAAAGGAATTGTAATATTGAAATAACTTTCTTAATATTAGTGATAGAATTGTGACATTTTGTATTTGAGCTTAACATAATGACATAAAAACTCACACTAATGGGCGGTCTGCCACGCCCACTTTCAAAAATATTCGTATTTTACTACTGTTTGCGATACTCGTTCCACGATGTAATTTTAATTGGTAAGCTTTCTAAAACCTTAAAGTGGGCGTGGCAGCTGGAGCATATATATAAAGTCGCCAAAACTTTTCCTTTATGAATTCATGTTTAATTTTTTCAGCTTGTGATACCATATTTTGGTATAAATGTTTAGATTTTTAATTTTTTTTATTTTTTTTTTATTTTTTTTTATTTTTTATTTTTTGTTGCTTTGCCGCTACTTTCGTTGAACGTCGGAAGCCATACTTCGAAAAAATCACCATTTTTGACTGTAGGTGCCACTGCAAAAAGTAAATGTTTAGGTGGGGACGCAAACTTTGCTTTTGTTCGTGATTAACATCAACGCCCGTCTTATCTTTAAGTAAATTTATAAGAAAATCAAGTTTTATTTAACGCTTTCTGGATTCAGCTTTACGCCACACTTCGGAGAAATCACGTATTTTTAGTGGAGGCTTAACTAGAAAAATGCGAATAACAACCAAATAGGCACTTGAAGGCAAAAAATTACTCCGGATTATGTTAATACATACTTTTTTGAGTAATTTAGGGTTGGAACTAAAAAAGTGTTTTTTGACGTTTTTTAAACTTTTTTCCACCAAACTTTTGGTTCTTTGTTGGAAGCAAACCGAAAAACGTAATTTTTCAATGTAACGGGATTTCACAGTTATTTCCAAGCACAAACCAAAAGATAGTGCTGCCATACAGGAAAAATTCCAAAGTTTTATTTAATATATAACATTACTATATTAGTACATAAATTATATTTGTATTTGATTTTTCATTCAGCATAAAGAATTACCCACAAACTTGGAACGAATGCGTATTTTTTAACATCAACTTTGAAGCTACATAAAAATGGAACGGAATAAGATATTGAAGATCGGATAACGGATTTTTCTTAGTTGAGATATTATCTGTCGATTGTCATATTAATTTTAGTCATTTTGTAACATTTATTTTTACCATTTTTGGCCACACTCGCGACACTGTGCGCCATCATCTGGACCACTTGGCCGAAGCACAAATTATTTTCATATATTAACTGACATAGTTTGTTTTTAACCGATAGTCGCTTGTTAAATTTGAATTATCTGGTTCGGTTTGAGTAATTGTTTTGTTGTATCGGTTTAGATTGTGAATGTTCGAAACTTCACTCACTTTTCGTTTTTTAATTACTACACTTTTTCCAGGAGCGGATGCCCAAGTACCGCAAAAATTATAAACAAAATCACTGCAATGTTAACTGCGGCTATGAAATATTTACTATGTATGAGTTCCATGACGATATATGTTCATATAAGCTTAAATGTTATTTCTTGCTTTAATTTATCTTATTTACATTTTTTAAAGTTACTCAATCAATGACAACAATTTCAAAGGCACACTGGAACAAGGTTTCAAAGTCTGGAGCATGTTGTAAATTCATACGCGCACCTCACGCCTACATTTTGCTGTTGTTGAGTTCTCAATGACACTATAATTCCCATGGAAAATTGTTTTCAGATCCTTTGAAGTGGGGAGCATTCAATTGTTGACAGCATCTTCAATATGTGATTTTTTTTTCTGCTGACGTACTTCTCATAAAATTTCCTTTTATTTTCGCACACCTATATATGGATGCGCAATAATCCAATTCATCACAAAAATTACAAATGAAATCACTAGTATATTAACCATTAATATAAAACATTTATTCTCTACCAAAGCCATACTAATACTTCAATTAACAATTTGAATCACAGTACAATGTAGACGATACGTATGGCTCGACGATCGTCTAAAAACTGCAATTGAATATTATTTAAAAGTGTCCAACTTTTCAAGTTGCTCAATTAATGACTTGTCTAAACATATGCACATGGCATATACAATGTGCATACATTCATGATGCACATACTCGTACCGCGCTTTATGACAACCCATAAGTAAAAAGCGCGGCGATGCCAGTGGTAGAGAAATTGTAAAAGATACATAGAATCGCATCGGTTGTTGGAGCAGACGCGACGGGTATATGTAGAAATAGGTGCACATGTACGTTAATGAAATATAACTAATTGTGTGGAATTCATTGATATCAATTTCAATAGACTTGATTTAATTCAAAGAACAAGAGCGCAACCTGCCTACTTGCCTACCTGCAGTCGGAATGCATATGTGTGGATATAATTGTATGCAGAAAAATAAAAAAGTAGGAATAGATATTACGTTCTTAATAAGAAATCATGTATTACTTGCTGCCAAATATTACGTGGTATGTAATAGCGTATTGGAAGTAAAGTAAATTTATTTAAAGTTAGTATATAAGAAAAACAAACAAGAACAAACGAACAAAAGTTTAAAGGTATTGATAATGTAATGCAATATTTTTTTAGAAAACAAAAATTGCCTCTTGAGGAGAATAATTTCCATTCTTACATCATGAGTAAGTTGAAAGCTGCAAAATAATAATTATTATTAATTTGTATTGCTTTTTGCTATAAACCTTTATAGTCCGAGTCGTTAAACTAGCGTTGTTAAAGAGGTGCGACCAATCTGCGCGATAATTTGGGCGAAATTTGAATTTAATTAATTTCATGAGACGCCATCATCTGGACCACTTGGCCGAAGCACAAATTATTTTCATATATTAACTGACATAGTTTGTTTTTAACCGATAGTCGCTTGTTAAATTTGAATTATCTGGTTCGGTTTGAGTAATTGTTTTGTTGTATCGTTTTCGTTTTTTAATTACTACACTTTTTCCAGGAATGGATGCCCAAGTACCGCAAAAAGTATAAACAAAATCTCTGCAATGTTAACTGCGGCTATGAAATATTTACTATGTATGAGTTCCATGACGGTATATGTTCATATTAGCTTAAATGTTATTTCTTGCTTTAATTTATCTTATTTACATTTTTTAAAGTTACTCAATCAATGACAACAATTTCAAAGGCACACTGGAACAAGGTTTCAAAGTCTGGAGCATGTTGTAAGTTCATACGCGCATCTCACGCCTACATTTTGCTGTTGTTGAGTTCTCAATGACACTATAATTCCCGTGGAAAATTGTTTTCGGCAGATCTTTTGAAGTGGGGAGCATTCAATTGTGGTTGTTTTATAATACAACACTTGAAAGCATCTTCAATGTGATTTTTTTTCTGCTGACGTACTTCTCATAAAATTTCCTTTTATTTTCGCACACCTATATCTGGATGCGCAATAATCCAATTCATCACAAAAATTACAAATGAAATCACTAGTATATTAACCATTAATATAAAACATGTATTCTCTACCAAATCCATACTAATACTTCAATTAACAATTTGAATCACAGACTGCAATTGAATATTATTTAAAAGTGTCCAACTTTTTATAAGCACAGCGACACGTCTTGTTTGCTCAACTTTCACTTTAATAATGAATAATCGATTTGAAACACAAAAGCTAATGGCTATACAAAATGATTCTTACATTTACATACATATGCATACATATGGTGTAAACGCCGAAAATGGCACAGATCTCGTGACAAACGGGGGTGGTTTACATTTGATCGTGCTACACATTGCTACGCTTAGATGCTAATATACACATATTTGGAACATAGGTAAATAGGAACGTGACATATATTACAAACATACATTGGTATCGATTCCAAGAAATAGATCGCGTGATTTTCATATTCTAAGGAATTATTGAATGCGTGACGCCATGAGCGTCATATCCTACACTGCTACATTCGGTCATCCTGACAGTGGGAGATCCCCTGATCTCCCGAATTTTCTGCATCTACCTCGTTATCTGAGACCTGGCAGCCCTTGAACCATGGCTTCAAGTTCCCAATCGCCCACACTCCACTGTATGGTAAACGCGTTTGTTGAAAACCTTCCACGTCCTGTAATAAATATCTATCATTTCGCAGCACTTTAGCAACGCGGTATGGTCCTCGGAATTTAGGTATGAGCTTCTTGGACACGCCCGTTGATGAATCGAAATTTTTAACCATCACATAATCTCCCTCATCGAATTCATGTACAACCCGGCGCTTTTTATCAACATATCTTTTGTTATATTCTTGCAGCTTTTACGTCTTCAAGATTCACTCTTAATGTGTTATCGCTCGATTCTTCTAACGCTTCTTTTAACATATCTACAATCTGCCCTCTTTGAGGCACACCGAAAAGTACTACACTGGGATGTTCGTTGATTGTTCTGTGGATAGAGTTATTAAGTGCGTGTTCTATGATACGTTTTCTAAAACCGAATCCCAATGCAATCCCTTTTCTGGCTTCACTAATTTCGAAATCATCGGTCCTAGACTCTTGTTCACTCTTTCTACTTGTCCGTTTGCTTGTGGAGAGCCTGTAGCTATTTTTACGCGCCTTATATCGTTTGCTTCCATAAATTCTTTAAATTCATTAGAAGTGAAACAACTCCCCCTATCAGAAATTATGCACTTCGGCCTGCTATACGATCTAAAGTAGTCTTTCAGAGCCCTCATAGCCTCACTAGTCTTTGTTGTTTTCGTTGCATACAGTCTAACAAACTTCGTGAATGCATCTTTGTGTTTCTTCGCTCTAGAGTTATCAACAGGTCCGTAATGGTCGATGTGTATTACATCAAAAGGAATATTTCCTTTGGGAATATTATGTAAGAATCCTTCCTCACGTCCACTTTTGGCAGAGTATGCTATGCACTTTAAGCAATTCTCTATATGCCTTCCGACTTTCTTTGTAATCTCCGGAAACCAGTAACTCTTCGAAACTAATTCTACCACCTTATCAATTCCCACATGGCCCATCTCATCATGATATTTGTAAATAACATGACTTTCCATAGCGTCCGGAACATAAAACAAAAGTGTGTTCTCATCTCTTTTTCTATAAATTACCCCATTTCTCATCTCATACAAACTATCTTCCGCCTTCTGCAATTTCTCACGCAATACTTTTAACTTGTTATCTCTCCCTTGACATATAATTAAATTTTCCTTTTGTATTTGTATCCAAAATAAGAATATTCGTACACCTACTCAACGCATCTACGTGTTGCATACGTTTACAATTCGAGTGCCCATCTTGCTATTCTTGGGTTAAGCTCTTTTTTATTTAGAGTCATCGTCAAGGAATTACAATCGGTCACAATCTTAAATCTTTTCCCTTGTAAATAAACACGAACACGTTGGAGAGCATTAATTATAGCTAATGTTTCCAATTCAAAACTGTGGTACTTTGATTCTGTTTCCGTTGTCCTTTTCGAAAAATAAAATACGGGATGTAGTTTCCCATCTACTTTCTTTTGTCGGAGAATAGCACCAAAACCAATGGAACTTGCGTCGCAAGTATTCGCGAATGCATGGCGCAGCTGTCAAACAATAAATGTAACCAATACTCTGCTGTTCAAAAAATTTTAAACAAGGCACTTACATCGAATTTGTTTTCTATTTAATTTTGTAACGGTACTTCCCACAGCTTCCATATTTGGAGTAAAAATGCGTAAGACACTAAGTTATTGATTTCGCTAAAAAAAAAATTATAAAAATTCTGCTTACATCTTTTTCACGGTTCGATATGTAAATAAGTAATATTTCAAACCTATGTTTATATAATATAATAATACTTATATCTACATACTTACTGTTTCATTTCTTTGGTCTTATTAAACTCTTTGCTTCGGTTTGTTACGAGTATATTTTTTTGGTTTGAATTAAATTAAAACACAATAGAATGCCTCGACCTATGACATCAAAATCGCTTAACTACGAAATCTTTTAACCCGGCGTCATTGTGGCTACTAAACAGAACTTGGCCGTTGTGGCCGGGTAAAGTTTACCCATGTACATTATTGTACACTGAATCAAGCTTATGTCAATATAAGTTTTCTATAATAGGGAAATAGGTAGTTAAATACATTATTAATAAAAATCAAACATTTATTTATCATAAAATGAGCATATTACTCATCAAATTAAATCTTTTTATTCTGCGATAATTTTTTTAGAACATAACTTAAAATGCGTCGGGTATTAGATACCCGGCAACAATGACGCCGGGTTAAGTAGCAAAATCACTAATTTAACAAAACTTAACACGCTACTAACGCGTTGCAATAAATACTATTTAATGCTTCAAGACTTCATTTGGCAGTGATGCGTTTTTGATGTCATAGAACTCTGCACTCAAAATTGATTTAGTTTTACTCATTACTTATATATACAGTACATTCCGTTTAGCTGCATTCACCTTCGATGCACATGATTTGGGGCACTTAAGCGAAAAATGCAGCTAAGCGGAAATTAACCAATAAATAAATAAATAAAAGTAGATCCTTGGCGCACCTATATAAAAATATGATATCAAAATATATATTATATATATATATAATATATCAATATTGATATATTATATATATCAAAATTTTGCATGAACGAATCTATTGAATTCATGAAAAGATTACACCAGTGTAAGACTGAACAAATTTTTATTAGCAAATTAACCGCTATCTTATAGATGCTTATGCATACCTAATATGTATGTATACACTGGATATAATGAAAATATTTATATACATATTCTTACTGATATGCTTTTATGTAAAATAATCGGTAATTTTACCCTGCGAATATTTCTTTTTTGACAAATTCACAACTATTGCCTCCATTTCGAAAATGTGGAAATTTGTTTCGATACTCTTTTCCAAAAAAACTTTTCGAAATTTTCAAGTGCTGCTAAACGAAGTATTTTTCATACAAATCAAAGAAAACTTGCTCAAAAACAGGGCTGTTAAACGGAATAGTGCAGCTAAGTGAAATGCAGCTAAATGTGAAATTTTCAAAGAAAATTCGGTTTACGAAGTAGTATTTTGGCCAAATAATGCAGCTAAGCAGAAAATGCACCTAAGCGAATAGGCAGCTAAACGGAATGTACTGTATTACATTAATAATTATGTAAGGGACGTTTAAAACACTTACTTGGTTTTTAAAGTAACCGCATACATACTCAACATCGTTTAAATAATTATCTGTGGAAAGTTTTTATTTATTCTAAAATTCTGAAATCTTTCTACAAAATTTCATAACAAATTGTTGCATTAAGAGAAAAAATATCACACATTTTTATTGAATTCATTTGCAAAACTGCCGAAGTATGCATTGCATGTACTAGAGTACCATATTCAGAACATTGTAAAACAAAATTCTATTTATAAAAAAAAGCCTACAAATAAAACGAGAAGGTTCGTTCGATTATTACTATGGAAAGCTTAAAATATTATAAACACATATGACTGTTTTGCATAAATTCAAATGCATATTATATGTAAAAAATGACAATTCAACATTAACTGTAAAATATAGTAAATTAATTTACATTTAATAATTTAAATAAAATAACAAAAACACAAAGAATGGTTCTGGTTGGTGGTCTGAGTGCACCAGCCCATGATCAGGGGTTTCGATCTCTGCAAGACCATAATTATGTAAAGAGATTTGTTTGTCAGTAACTCGACTACGACAATTACTTAAGTAAGAAATATTTCTGCAAACTATTCGTATGTATGTATGTAGGAAGAAGCTTTTATGTACAATATAAATGGTTATGGTAAGTTGGGCTAAAGCTTTTAGTCGATTATGTACAAATGTTTTTAACTTGGATATGCAAATCGGAATATCTGAATAATTTTACATGCAGTTGTGGTAGTTTGCTGGAAATAAGCCGCTGCAAGTAAGTAATTTCGAGTCCTGGGAGCTATATTCCAGCTTAAAAGACGGAGTAGCTTAATAAATACCGAACTCGTGCGGAACGTGTTCCTTAGTCGATAACAGTTTCAATATAAATACTTAAGTTCGCTTGAGTGCCACCAAAGAATATGAAGTAACTTCTATTCACATGTTACGCCGAAGTTACAGAGATTTCTGCTGTTAGTAACAGTCGTCTGTCAATAACAGAGGGTACTACCAGCAGTACCCGCCATACAACGCGTTTGCTTGTATGAGATGCACGTTCTATATTAAATCATATTCTTTGGTGCCACACATCGTTAATTTTAACCATTTGACATATTTACTCGATAGTTTTACGTATGTATGAAGAACGACAAGTGAAATTTCGAGCTTTTACAGAATACAAAGTTATGCGATACAGATTGGACATGAGTAACGAAAGAGTTATGGACGTGTTTTTACTGTAATAACTCAATTTGGTTCGATTAGAAATGACACCGCACACTTTGTATTATTCCATTTAATGAGAATCACAATTTCGTATTCATAAGTCGAAATCATTTTGCAAACAGGTAGGTACATGAACTATTTCTTTCAATTATGAATTAAAAAATGCTTTGAACACTATTCATTCCGACCAATGTGGCCAATCCTTAAAGCTATTATACAGTTCATCCGCCTTGGTTATGGTTGCGGTTGGATCGAGCTTTTGCGCGCTCACAATCTTGTAGTCGGACGCTATCTTACCCAAACGCAAGCCCTCTTCGAGCAGCAATTTCGTGACGTCCATTTGCTTCTCCGATGGTTTGATCTTCTTAAAGGTGCCAATGTAAGCGAAACTCATGCTGTCCTCGTTGAAACCGCGCACATGTGCGCCCATATCGTCCCAACCACGCCCCTCGTAGACATTGCCGTCACCGCCGATTAGGAAGTTGTAGATAATGTCATCGTGATTTAAAGACTCAATGTGGAGCGTTTGCATCATGCGTACGCGGTAGATACAGACAGCCTGAAAGACGGGTAGCCATTAGTTAGTTTGGGCCGACGTTGAAATGGTGTGACATAAGAGACGAATGGCGACAAACCTGCGTAGTACAGTCGTCCGTGAACGTGGGAAGCACGATGATATTGTGCACCGGCAAATTGAGGGGTATCGGTGGTTTGGTAGGCGGTTGGGCCAGCCACCCGTCACGTGCAACTATTCGCAGAATTTTACCGCCACCAACATTATCCTCATCTGAAATATTTTTTGGACGTGAGGAAATTGAAGACAAATTAGTTTTGTATGCAGACGAACAGACAGTTTAAATGTTTGTACAAATATTCAAGCGCATGCATTGGTGAGCACCGAAGTATGGATGACTTGGACCAAGGGGCAAAGTTAATTCAAATGCTTTGTTGGTTCGACTAATGTTTATTTAAAGGAAAAATAATACAAATATGCACAAAAGTATAAATATTGATTAGAATGTCAATTACACAAGCGGACAGAAACGGTGCACATAAGAGTGTAAATGGTATTGTACAATATGTATATCACCGTGCGAGAGCATTTTTCACACCGGAAAAAATCCATATGGGCGTGAAACTAGAGACCAAATATAGTAATACTGCGTACTCAGTTTTTCATTTCTAGTCCTTTTAAAAGGACTTAAAAAAAATATAAAAAATACTTACCCTAGTTAGAATATATCAAAAGAAAGAGGAAAAGCTCAAGAATTTAAATAAAATTAATTTTTTATCTATTTGTAAAAAAAGGATATGAAAAAGGTCCTTTCAAAATTTAAATCATTTATATCCTTGAAAATTTACATCGAATTTTCTTGAAAAGTAAGTATGTTAAAACCCCAAATCTCCCTGATCACGTGTCAAAATTTCATTACTCCAACTTTATTAGTTCGAAAGTTGTTTAAAAAAAAAGGCAGAAGCTGCAATTCTAATGAAGTACAAAAATTCTAAATTATTTGAGTATCATTATTTTAAATAATAAAAAGATACAAAATCAATGAAGCGAGAATAATAAAATTTTGACACGTGATCAAGGAGATTTGGGGTTTTAACATACTTAGTTTTCAAGAAAATGCGATGTAAATTTTCAAGGATATAAAGGATTAAAATTTTCAAAGGACCTTTTTCATATCCTTTTTTCACAAATAGATAAAAAATTAATTTTATTTAAAATCTTGAGCCTTTCCTCTTTCATTTGATATACCGCCATATTCTAACGAGGTTAAATATTTTTTATATTTTTTGTATTTTTTATCCCCTTCACAATTTTGAAGTCCTTTTAAAAGGACAAAGGATGTAGAAACAAAAAACTGAGTACGCAGTATTACTATGTTTGGTCTCTAGTTCCACGCCCATATGGATTTTTCCGGTGTGAAAATTTTTTTTAATTTTTGTCGCACGGTGTATTATTACAGCTTAGTTATGCCCGCCGACAGAGCCCCACGTCCTTAAACTTATGCTACGTCGCCCACATCTTCCCCGTCGCCTTAAATATTCCTCGCCCAATGCGGCCATCTCGTTATAACATTGTAGAGTGCTTTGCCAGGGCTTTCAGTTCCGCTGAATTGCCTAGCGCCGTACAGCCGATAGTCGGGCACGAGCGCTCCACGGCGCACGCCCTCTTCAAGCAGCAGCTGCGCAGCGGTCAGTTCGTTCTTTGTGGGCAACATGTCGGTAAAGGTGCCAATGAACGAAATGCTTAAACTGCCCTTGTTGTAGCCCTTGGTGTGTGAGCCTTGATTTTCCCAGCCACGTCCTTCGTACACCAGCCCATCGCCGCCGATCAAGAAATTGTAGGCAATATCACTCCAGCCATTGGACAGCATGTGAAAGTCCTGAACGCCTCGTACGCGTTCATCACAGTCGGCCTAATGGAAGGAGAGCACATGCAAGTGCAATATTTATTATACAAAAGAAGTTCTTAAACAGATTCGACTTACCTTATCGTCACAAATGGATGTTGCCGTATGTGATATGATCACCCTGTTCACAGGCAAGTCCAGCTTGACTACGTCGTCCTTCTCCGGTGCCGCTAACCACTCGTCTTTACTAATTATTAGCAAGGACCCATTGAAAACGTAGTTGCTGTCATCCAAAACTAGAACACAAGAAGAAGGAAATTAGTCGCCTAGTCACCACTTCATCGGTATAGAAATATGATTCCATTCAACTTAACTTTTGGCCTTTATTGGTGCTCCTTTAAATATTATATGTATGGATTTATTATAGAACCACTTCCTCAAATGACATATTGAACACATTTTCATATTTATATAACATACGATACGACACATATAAGCTGTGCTTAACTGAATCGTGGTCATTTGTGTAATATGTGGATATGTAAAATAGGCGAAACTCAGACGAATAGTCAACTTCAATGCGTTGAGTTGTGATTGTACTTATTTATAATGGTTGTGAATTTAGTACATTCGAAGCCCCCACCAATGTGAGCACCAAAAAATGTCAATTTTGCAAATATATTTACGAAAAGAATACCTATTGTTGAGTTTATTGGAATATGCTTTCTGGAATCATCGCCATCCCCAAGTTGCTTACTTTTGGTAGACGAAGGCTTCAGTAGGGCATTGGTCGTGACGATGAGTATTCCGATCAATATTGTCAGTACAATGATTGTACTAGTAATGATGACAGCCTTGCGATTAAATATAAACTTATATGGCTGCGATGTCGAGCATTGGTCCTTGGACACACCGTCTGCAAAGAAATATGTAACTTCACTTGTAAAACAAACACCAAGTCGAAAATAATTTAAATTAGATTGCATTTAGCATTGGTCGCATTTAAGTGCTTTTGCCATGCTTAGTGTGTGTGTCAACGTTAAATTTCTCAAACTATCAGCGGTTTTGCGTTTGTGGAAATTGACTTGAACTTGAAAATAATAAAAAAATAAAGCTCAGCAGCCAGAACTTCAGCAGGAAACCATTCATTCAGAGCTTAATCTGAACTTTGCTTAGTAGTAAATGGAACGTTCCATATTCAATTCTATAGAAATGCTGAATTTCTAGTTTAACGAATTTTCATAACTTTTTCAAAAAAAATTTATTTCTATATTAAATATCTATTTAAGTTTGTAACATTACATATTTTATTTGCCAATTCACATGAATATTCTCTCTCCCTTTCGCTACAGATTTTTACTGGGGAAAGTTAAAATTTTAAATTTTACGTTTTAGGCTTCTATGTGGTTATATTAGCAACATTCCATAAGAAATTTTTAATTTTTATACTTGGACCCTGTATTTAAGAGTGATTTTCTATGAAAGCAACCACATCGTTGTGGCTGTAATAATTACTTAAACATAAAACTTTTTACGCATAACGAAAATTTGAATATTTCTTCATTTACTTCAGCCAAAATTAAAAAAAAAAAGTATCTAAATTGAAAGAAAACGTCAAATTAAAAAGTTCTCTAATTTTTTCTGCTTCTTCTTCCTTTACTATGTCAAGATATACCATTAAAGAAACGTGTATACTTCTCTTCTTTAAACTTAAATATTCAGTTTATTAATTTCGTATTTTTCCTAAAACTTCAAACTATTCTAAAGACCAATAAAAAAAGTTATTCCTGGAACCATAGAGGGTTCAGACGTCCACAAAGTAGCATGTTGCCATATGGCAACAAAATAGCGAAAGGGTTAATATCAGCATGACTTTGTGTTTTTCAGTAATTTACTTAAGTAACTACTTAATAGACGTTTATTTCAAGCAAAAATTATTTGCTTTTATGAAAACTTAAGAATATTTCTTTCTACCATTAAAAGCATTCCGATTGTTTGAAACTTTTTATGGTACTATTTTGAACACAGTTCTTCAGCTTGGCAAATAAAACTATTACCACCAAAATTTACAATTCGTTGTATATACTTTGGTGCTTAATATAAAAAAACAGAATACTAAAGGACAAGAATTTCGTTTTGTAAGTATAATTTTTGAAAAATAATTTATTTTGAGCTGATGACTCAGCCTTTTTTTGAATTAATACAAATTAAATTGTAAATTGTTACATGTTGTTACATTGTAACTTGAATAGTTCTCAAAACCGTTTAAGGCGACGTAAAAAAATTATTACATATTTCTGATCAGGAACAGTGAAAAATCTTGACGGGGTTATTTTTTATTGCGCTGTGTAATTATAAGTTGAATATTTTAGGATAATCGATTGTATTCGCCAATAAAGTGGTTTTGCAGTTTTAAATTATAATGTGAATGAAGTCGAAGATCTCGAGTTTTTTATTTTTTAATAAAGTCTACGCGCTCTACTTTCTTCTACAGTTACATACATCAATATAATAATAAAGTATTACTTTCTCATATCCATATTTAAGATATTAATATACTTAAATTTGTAAACAACGTGTATTGCTTAAAATTTTTTGTTTACATTTTATCGCAACTCACTTATATTTCTCGCAAATAATTTCGTCTCCAGGGTGCTCAATCTTTTGTTGAGATCATCAAAATACAACTCGTTCACTTCCAGTTTTTTGTCAAGTTTTCTATTGATAACGTGGGACAACTCGCTGCTAAAGGCTTCATCACACAAAACCAGACACACATCGCACTTCCAACTGAGATTTTTGCTCGCTCTCAAAATCTCCAATTGATTGTCGCTCAAATTTGTGCAAAATTCATGGAATTTTTTGCGGCAAATACCGTCACATGTTATGAACGCAGCGTCGGTACTAATATGTCTTCGACAACTATTACAAATGTACGCGCACATTTCAAATATTTGCCACACTTTACTCAGGTATATTAAAAAAAAAATGAGCTACCGTGCAAGTGGTACGATGCGTTCCAGTAAACTGAAGCCGATGATACTGAGGTGCCCGTTTAAAGCGTGCCCGGACTGCTTGTAAACTGGTGCTCGAGTAGGAGAACTTAAGTCGAATAATCAAAGCGTTTTGCTCGTTGAATGTGATTATCTTATTTATAAGAAAAAAATCCCCTACTTGTGTCGAAGGTACTGACCGCATTAAACTATACTCAGGCGCGCAGACACACATATCAGGCCCAGCTCAAGTGTCTAATGGTAAGTGCGAGACTCGTAGTACAATTTTCGTAGTGGCGCTAATGAATTGAACAAATGCATTTCACATACAAACTATAAACTTTTACATATGTAAAAGAAACAAGTAGTTTTTTAGTGTATAACACCGTGCGACAAAAATTAAAAAAATTGTTCACACCGGAAAAAATCCATATGGGCGTAAAACTATAGACCAAATATAGTAATACTGCCTACTCAGTTTTTCATTTCTACATCCTTTGTCTGTCTGTATATCAAATGAAAGAGGAAAGGCTCAAGAATTTAAATAAAATTGACTTTTTATCTATTTGGAAAAAAAGAATATGAAAAAGGTCCTTTGAAAATTTTAATCCTTTATATCCTTGAAAATTTATATAGAATTTTCTTGAAAAGTAAGTATGTTAAAGCCCAAAATCTCCTTGATCACGTGTCAAAATGTCATTATTCTCGCTTCATTAATTTTGTATCTTATTATTATATAAAATACTGATACTCAAATAAATTAGAATTTTTGTACTTCATTAGAACTGCAGCTTCCGCCTTTTTTTTTAATAACTTTTGAACCAATAAAGCTAGAGTAATGAAATTTTGACACGTGGTCAAGGAGATTTTGGGGTTTAACATAGTTACTTTTCCAGAAAATTCTATATAAATTTTCAAGGATATAAAGGATTGAAATTTTCAAAGGACCTTTTTCATATCCTTTTTTTACAAATAGATAAAAAACCAATTTTATTTAAATTCTTGAGCCTTTCCTCTTTCATTTGATATACATATCGCCATATTCTAACGAGATTAAGTATTTTTATTTTTTTTTTTACTTTTTGATCCCCTTCAAAATTTTGAAGTTCTTTTAAAAGGACAAAGAATGTAGAAACGAAAAACTGAGTACGCAGTATTACTATATTTGGTCTCTAGTTTCACGCCCATATGGATTTTTTCCGGTGTGAAAATTTTTTGTTATTTTTGTCGCGCGGTGTAATCAGCAACAACATTGACAATGCTTAAAACATTGCGAGTATAATAGCGGTTAATGCTATCTTATAATCGAAATTGTGTGCTCTGAAACTATAAAAACGAAAGCCTTCCACTACCGGGTACTTTTTGGGCTTAAAGTCAAGTTGATGAATTAATTAATTCGTCCACCAGATTTTGGACTATTCACAATAGGGGATTTTCTTTAGTATAAGTGCTTTGAAAGTTCAGCTATGACTCACATTAGACTAAATCATTCTAAATAAATAAATACGGAGAAAGGCGTAGCAGATAAGAGATGCTTAATGCAAAATTAATATTTTACAGCAATCCGGTTTTTCGAAAGAAAACCACAACAGTTAAAAAATGCTTTTTTTAGTTAATAATTTTGTGGTGAAGAATTTATATTCATTGCATTTATAAAGGAATACAATTGAGAAATCACATCATTTTGCCATGGTAGAGCGAAATATATATCAAAACATGATACAAAATAAACGTTTATCTACCTAAAATGTTTTTATTTTAAATTAGGATTTTCGACGTTTATTCTGTTTGTTGTAACATTTTAAAGAACGTTGCCACAATTTTGGCTGTCAATGTGTGTTTTTAAGTTTTTATAAGGAAAGTTTTTGTGTCAAAGTTCAGAGGCAAAAACATATTTAAAAATATATTGTATAGTTTCATTAACATGCCTCAAATATGTTTACAAATACACAGGTGCAGTATTGGGACTTATTACTTTTGACAGTAACATATTACTTATTACACATTACTGACATTTGAAAGTAATATCGTTACATTACTTATTACTGGAAGTATCAAGTAATGTATCACAAAAAGTAATATATTATTTTCCGTCAACAAATCGAAATATTTGCGGAATTTCCACAAAAAAAAACAATCAGCTTAAATGTTTATTTCATTTTGAATTACAATTTGAATTTCGTCACCTTTTTTGTTAAAACCGCTTGAATTTGCTTGCAAACGTTAATTGCAAACTCAGTTGGAAATAAAAAACCCGAGCTATGTCTAGTATGAACAAGTGCAGCGTTGTATAATTGTAATAGATCTTAATCATGTTATCAGTGGGGCTGTTTTATATGAAAATTAGAACTTTCTTGACTAAAAAGTAATATTGTAATAAGTAACTTGAAAAAAAGTAGTAATATTACTGAAGGTGATTACTTACGGGAAAAGTAACTAGTTACACTACATTTTTAAAGCAAAAGTAATATACTACGTAATTAGTTACACTACTTTAATATATTAGTCACAACACTGCACAGGTGTAATGGCTCAAATGGTTAGTACTTGGATCAAATAGATGCAATATGAAAAGCTCGCACGAGCCTGTGTTCTCCCAGTAGGGCTGTGCCTTCTAATCATGAATTAGTCTCTACACTCAAGCTCGCAATATTAGTCAAACATTTCTCATCGAATGTAAGAAATTGTACTGCGAGGTAGTAATTACAATAACATTTCGCAAATAGAAAAAATGTGTCGTCCCGTATGCACAAATACAAATCCGCAAAACCATTTCCGCTAAGACTTGCTACGATGGCTAAATACGCAAAATTCTCATTTCGTCTCTTATGGCTAACCTCAAAGCACACGCGGTAATAATGAAAACCTCATAAACACTAAATTTCATCAACAATTCCTGGCCTCAAATTAATGGCTGACCCATCTGTAAACACACGCTAAGCAAAACAAAGGCACTTTTTTTAAATACATGAACACAATGCCAACCGCTGCATGTGTGTGTGTACTTTTATATTGTATACATATATGTTGTGTTTGCAGTAGCAAAAACTTGTTCAGCAGCTAAATATAGCAGCCAATTGCGAAACATGCGTCAAGAAAGAGGGACCTGAGCGCGTAACGCATACACACCCATGCCGTCGGCACTCACCCTGATCGATCGGCTTCCCGTCGAGGGTAAACGTCGGATTGTCTTGGCCCTCCTGCTCGTCGGCTTTCCACTTATCACGACTGTCAATCAGGAACTGTTGTATCGTAACAGGACCCTCGTAGAAGTGCTTGTCGCCGAACGTGACGTCGGTGGAGTTGGAAAGCGCGATGCTGCCGATTTGCGGTGTGCTCGGCGCGACCGATGCCCCGGCAGGGACCGGTGCGCACAGCGCACCACCGTTCAGAATGCTCTCGGGCAGTTGGCCCGCTGTGGGTAGCACTGTGCCGGGACTGATTGACTGACTAAGCACTGTGAGCCCTTTATTGATGTGCGGCAAATTGGGGTTGTCCGGCTCGTAGGTTGTCTGCTGGCCGAGTTTCTTCACCGTGTAGTTGCTGTGCACACCCTCGGCATCGGCCTCGAAGTCAGAGTCCGAGTCGACAATACTGGAGTCGATGGCATTCTCATCGATGGACACTATCGATATGGTGGTGCTGCGTATCGACACCGTTGGCGAGCTGGCTTTCGATGGCGGCTTGCTGACGCTGTGCGAATACGCCCGCCGGCCGTTGTCCTCAATGTTGAACTCAACATTGTGGTTTTGCGCTGATGTTGCTTTTGGTATATTTATAAAATTCGCTATGTTGATATTCTTATTTTTATCACTTTTGTGGTTTATATCAATATTTTCACTGAAATGTGATTTCTCATCACTTCGCATTTCCCTGTTGTCGCCGTTTATGTGCGTGTTATCTGGTGCGGTTTCGCTTGCTCCATTGCAACTGTGACTGGGATTGTGATTGTTGTTGCTGTTGTTTTTGTTGTTGGCGTTATTACAAGTATTGTTTAATGTTCTTTTGTTATCAATGATGATTACACCAGAGTCTGTAGACGATGTGCAACTTGAGGCTGTTGTTGTAGGTGATGGCGTTGGCGTTGGCGTTGGTATTGGCGTTGATATTGAGTGGTTGGCGCTGCTGTTAATGTGATTCGCACTTGAGTTCATTTCATTATTATTCTTGAAATGCATTTTTTATTTTGCAATTCCGAAAAATGAACTATTTGTATTATCGTTAATTGAAAAATCAACACTTTCAGTTTCTAATGCACTCCAAGTGTTTATGTGATCATCTTGCGTCATAAGTACTGCAACATTTTATCATGATGTGCGAATGCTCTGTACGGAGAGAATTAATACTTATTAAGACAGTTTGATAGTAGCAATTTAGAAAACATCAACAATTTGTCGACGATTATATTTTTGATTTCATACTAATTATAAGAAAAGTTGTACATATTATAAATATTTGATAGAAACTGTCTTTGTCTGACTAAGAAAATCTGTTAGCAGATGCCACGACTAAGGGGTAAGTGGAATGTGACAAGTCAGACAATTCTTTTATTAAGAGCAGACTTTTT
This sequence comes from Melieria picta, assembly GCA_964056695.1. Classification (NCBI taxonomy): domain Eukaryota; kingdom Metazoa; phylum Arthropoda; class Insecta; order Diptera; family Ulidiidae; genus Melieria; species Melieria picta. Next base: position 33,827,158 of record OZ057399.1, on the reverse strand, counting down.
AGGGTTTCATTGTTTGAAGACCACATGAACTATTTTCCAATGGAAAATATTTCTTTTTTTTAATATTCAACATTTTTTTCAACATCTCAAGCAGAGCTAGCAATTTATGAAAAAAGTATTAAATGAAGGTTTCGTGTTTAAGGCTTTTTATTTTTTGGGAGAAGTTTTGAGAAAGTTTTGGTGTTTGAAGACCCGCCCTATTTTTTAATGAGGAATATTATCCCAAAAGACAATATATTATATTTTCAATATTTTACTCAATACAAGCTTTTTATGAAACATTTTTCCGAAAAACATGAAAAAGGCTGTTAAGAAAAAGGGGAGGAGGTTCATGTGCATACAGAAAATATTCACACTTTTAATGCAAACAACTTTGTCTTAGACATAAAAGCTCTAGCCCTTCAAGTTTTTATACATTCCGTGTAAAGGTCTATAGGGACCCCTTTAACCTTTATGCGCAAATTACAAAAAACTCAGACGTGCTGGGCTATTACTTTGTTCGGCAAAAATGATCAGTAGGACGTCCTCTTTCAGAAATATACGGTCATTACTCTGTTGCAGAAATGCTGTTGTACAGCGTAATTAATAGAAAAAAGTTCTATTTCATAGTAACTTGCTTGCATACCTTTTCAAATTGTCCATATTTTATTCAGCTCTGTTAATTTACATTTAACATAAACCGCTTCCTGTAAGGTTTTCAGGAATGTCAAAGAAGGAAACGAAAAACATATTGAAAACAAACAAGTCAAACTGGAAAGTATCTAACATTAAACACACTTATGTAGATATATACATAGTTCTGTGCGCAAGCGGAACATTCAGACAAGGCTACGTCTAATAATAAATATCAAAAGTATAAACAAAAACGAAAAAAGAAAGAGTGAAAACAACTTAACAACAGATATATTCTTTCATTTGCGCCATCAGCGGAGACGGGTGTTCAAACACTGCTACGAATTTATAACGTGCGCACCGAAAGTAGGCAGCACTTTCGGAGATGAGGTCGTGTGCGTGGGGAGGAATGTGTGTGCCAGCACTAACACATTAGGACTAATGCATTTTTGGGCGCATTTACATTTGCTCTTGTGGGTAATGAATTCGCCTAAAAGCGCGAGAGCATTGTGAATTCATAAACAAACAAGCAGATCCAAGTGTGGCATTATTCGTAGGCGGTGGAACAGCGGGGCGTATACAGAACTATTTGCAAGTAGATGTATCTACTTAAGAAGGCTCAAGAATGGTTCTTGGAATTTGAACACACTTAGTCCGAGCTGTGCTGCGTTACTCAAACGATTGAAATTGGCTGTTAACGAGAGCATTCAAGACTATGTTATAGTGAACTGTATTCAACATCTATATTCGCACTTCATCGTGTTATGAACGAATGATCGACGAATATTTAATACCTTGATTATTTTGTATTTGTTGATTAATTGATTGTCTGAGCAACAAATTCGCATTTCAAATTGCTTGACATGGTTTGAAATTACATTGCACAATACATATTGACAGCTCATGTGGAATTAATAAGAAATTTTCACAAATCTATTCTATATATTTTATTTGTTATTGTTATTTGTTTCGTTTTAAATAATAAATTCCATATAGCTTTTTTTTAGTTCACAGTTCAGTGTCGGAAATTCTAGAGGTTATTATTCATATTTTTGCACTGAAGCTTTCAAAATAACATTTTGTTATGTTTAGCTTTCTTGTTTGGGTTGTTTTAATTTAGTTTTCCTTTAATCTTATTACGGCGCATTACGTTTTAAAGCTCTGCTTGTTGCTCATTTCAATATCGAAAGCTCCGCATATTGAATACTTCGCCGCTTCGGTTGCATTAAAATTTGTATTTTATTTCGGCATAATTTCCATGCGATTTGCAGACATGTACGCGCCCGAGAACTTAAATAAATTGAATTGTTTTCCTGTATTTTTGAAATCTCGTTGCAAAACTCTACGACACAAGCACGAATGATTTGTGGCATTCGAGCGTTTTTAGCGTAAAAACTTCACTCCGTATCCGTATCTATCTGCGGCGCGTTTCAGTGTTTGCGATCAACTGAGGCCCAGCGCTCACATTTTGTATCTGAGTGTGCGCTCCTCGACTGAAGCTGCCGTATCTGATTCGCTCTCTCGGCCAGACAAAAATTATATACCTATACTATATTCGTAAATAGCTGTTGAGTATGAGCGAGTTGAGCCGAGTTGTGCGGATTTTTCTCTTATTGTTAGCGAACTAGTAATATGGTTTAAATATTTTGTTTAAAAATTCCTTGTTTGGAAAGAGAAAGAAACGAACGGAAACCTTAAAATTATAGTTATAGTATATATTCTGGCCGCAAACATCGCACGAGCTTTCTTTGCACTGTGGCAGCGTGTCTGTTTTATTGTTTGCATTGAGATCTGTTTCCGTTTCTAGGAAATTCCTTTAAAGAATTTCATGAGATAATCTAGTCGCATTATTTGGATGCCAATTAAAATATTTCACAAAAAAAAAATTTACCTTGTTCAGTTTCGAATCTCTTTACATGCACTCTACGTTCTGAATCAAGTCTTGAAAATGGAAAATCTTTTTTTCAGCACGACAACTGGGAACTATAATTGATGGAATGATTGCAACAATATAGATTATAGAGTCCGACCGATTAATCGGCATCGGCATCGGCTAGTATCGGCCAATAAAATTGGTATCGGCATCGGCTAGTATCGGCATCGGCCAAAAAAGTAGGTATCGGCATCGGTATCGGCCTTTTTTGGCCGATGCCACATCAGCCGTTTTTGGTCGATGATGCCATCGGCCTATTTTTCTGCTTTCATTTATTTGTTTTCATTTTTTCTACCAACGGGTTCTTATACCCCTTTTCAGTAATACTCTTTAATATAAATGTTTCCTAGAAATGTTTTTTTTTAAACTAAGTATTCTTAAAAACATAGATTTTCTCGAAATGTCTATGCATCTCGTCTCTTAATGTGGATATCAGAAGAAGGGGCATTAAATTTTTCAATCTTATCCTTCTTTTTTAATTGGAAGCATTTTTAACAGGCCTTTTATTTTTTACAAATTTGTTTTCTGACTTCTTCCCACTGCATCTGTACAACGGGTCGCAATTTGAGAGTACAAGTTTTAATATAAAAAATCGTAATTTTAAGTTGAATAAAAAACTGAATTTGTATGCAGTATTTACGTCACTATTTTTGTTTCTCTCTCAGTGGATAAATGTGATATATTATTTTTTTTAATACATGTTAATGTATTAGAATTCTGAATTCTCTTGTTATTTTATTTAGTTTTTAGTTATTTCTTTTCTCGTTGTTTTGTTATTTTGTGATGAATATTACAAACAATATATAATAGTTCCTTTTGTTATTTTATAAAATAGACGTTGGTTTTGATTGAATTCATTCGTGTTATTTTTTCTATGTAATCGGAATCGACATCGGCATCGGCCGATTTTCGCCCTTTCGGCCGATTAATCGGCATCGGCCAAACTCGCCCTTCCGGCCAATTAATCGGCATCGGCATCGGCCAAAAAATTTGGTATCGGTCGGACTCTAATAGGTTACCAACATTATAAGTATTTTTCCCAGTAGGAACTGATGTGCAGTTTTGATTGTTTACCTTCCCCACTCTGCAAAATATAATTTCGAATCAATTTTTCCAAGTTTTAATGTTCTCCTTAATTCCAATCTGAACTATTTAGTCAAGCTCGAACAATTTATCAGCTGGGTTCGATCAGAATTGACCGAAAACTGTGTGTATAACGGTCTGTTGAATATATATGTTTTGATTCTTGACATTCTTGCGTTCATCAGCAAACCTGTAAAGAAAGTTAAACCCTGAACAACACAAGCTAATGAAAATGTTTTGTGTTTTTCCTTCATTCGTAATTCAACATTTGCAGCCAGCGTACGTGTTGACTCTTTTTCGAATATTTTAAAGTGTACAACAGAAAAGATATGTAACGAAACAAGTTTTAATGAATAATGAAAACCATCAGAAGCAAGTTTTCGCTTGTCACACTTGGATTGTGCTCAGACCAAATACCAACGCAGATGCACGACCAAAACGTAAGACTTTGAGTGTCTCTTGGTAAATATCTTCTCTTGATATTCACATTTACTATATGCACATATACCGATAGATATGTATGTATGTATGTGCTATGGGTAGCGCGGCACAAATGAGCGCGCTGGAACTGATGAACCTGTTCGACGACGATTATAGAATCGTCTACCTAGAACAACCTGTCGTTCTAGGCTGCGGCTAATGCATTCGTATTCGCTGTGGTGGCGGGGCATTTCGGTATGTGTGAATTAATTATAAAACTCACTCCATAAAATGCATTAAGTTTTTAGGAATTTAGGTGGCGCTCGAATTTTATTCAAGTTTTTAGGAACTAGAAGTAATTGTAAGCTCATAAGTTATATAAAAATCGTCCATCCATTACGAGTATCTGCCGTGTCGATCATTTGTTTTTAATTTCCTTTTGTTGATTTCAAATGAAAAGATGTTGTCGATATCTGAGAACATACAAGACATTGCCGATATCATACACTTGGGCAAATCGTATTTTCCATGGCAATTGTGCTTTGTGCAACGCAACAAGTTCAATGATTTTTTGGACGATACGATTTGCAAAGGCCGAAAGATGTTGTCGTACAACTTACTGGCACACAAACAAGCACTTGCAACTTGTATTGCAGTATGGAAATATCAATATGAGACACCTTTAATAGTTACATATAACATTTTAATAGGTAGATATAACTCAGAATGCCGAGACATTATTGCACGAAACAATGAAATTATGCTAAACTTTGCTAGACTCATTAAGGTAGGTCATTTTGCACTCTCCACAACACTAGCACTCCACTTTTTGTGGCCGACAGCTTGAATGGGACATGTGTGTACTATGTATATGTATAATTTCCCAGACGCAATTGAACTTCAAGTGTATATTTATTTGAAATGCAAAATACGTGCCGGTGCCGTTTTTGCCCTATCGTCATTTCAGCGTGTAACAATTTGAATTGCACACGGTGCTCATTTGCTGGTAATTGGGAGTATTCTGCGCAATAGATCGGATTTTATTGGTTGTACCCATGTTATGGTGATTGCCTCAGCCACAGGAAGGCGGTTCTGAATTGTAAACAAATCAACAAATCACCTATGATCCGTCTTATTCTGTTCCAAGTACCCTACAAATTTATATGCGCACCAATAATTTCCGGGCTTTGATGGCCGGACATAAATACTGTTACACACGTTTTATGCTATAAAATTAAAAGTAGTGAATGTTTTTGCGCTAATATTTGTTTACATATTTATTGATATATATTGTATACAAAAAGCAAACATTCATTCGAAATGTCCGCCTTTGGCCTTCACGCACGACTTAAGTCAGACTGGCCAATCATCAATAGCCGCACGCACCTCGTCCATCGGAAAATTGGCCACAGCACGAATCAAAGCTGTCTTAAGAGAATCAATGTTGGGGTATCTTTTGTGGCAAACCATGTCCTCTAAAACTGTCTACAATTTGTAATCGAGCGGGTTCAAATCAGGACTGCCAGAGGGCCATTCTTCAGAGGAAATAAATGCTGGTAAATTGTTTTGGAGCCAGGTTTGAGTCGTTTTAGCTTTATGGGCCGGCGCAGAATCTTGCTGGAAAGTTCACGGCTGGTTTTGGAACAAAGAATGGTTAAGTGGTTTTACAACAGCTTTCAAAACGGTTTCTTGGTAAACTGTGGCCGATGTTTTGACCCCTTGTTCGCAGAAATGCAAGTCAGTGACCCCATCGTAAGAGACACCCCACCAAACCATGACTGAAGCTGGGTGATGACCCTTTTCGACCCGTGGAATCAGTTCAGATGCTTCCCTAGATGACTGTGCATACACCCTATCATTTTGCTTGTTAAATTTTTCCTGCACGGTAAACATTTTTTCATCAAGTTCTCAGCGTGCTTCACCAAAAGACGTTTGCATTTTTCCATTCTTTTTTTTCAAAGCTGCAGTCAACAAATGTCCGGTACGGCGTTTGAAAGCCCCAAGTCCCAAGTATTTTTTAATAATTCGACTCATGGACTTTTGCGAGATATGCATCTCCCGGGCCATGATTTTCTGTTTTCGGAGCGGATTTCGCTGAATTCTTGATTTGACAGCTTTAACGATTTTGGTGTTCGAACTGTACGCGGACGGCCCGACCGGTGGCGGTCTTTAACATCTCCAGTCTCCTCAAACAGTTTTATGCACCGGTAGACGGACATGCGACTAATCCCGAGCGGGCGGAGCGTTTTGAAAATATCACCTTTTTTCATTTCACACTTAAATAGCGCTATAACAGCGATACGGTTCTCGTTATCAGACCACTCCATGGTGAAAGCTAGAACAATTTAGAATTCCCGGTGCAGACTAACGCTTTACAGGTTATGTTTCATAAACCATGTGGAAATAACGGGGTATGTTCAATTCAACTATTACAATGGGTGTGTTCCATGTTGTAACAATATTTATGTCCCTACTAAGTAAATATTTTATATTTGTTGTACGGTGCAACATATCTTTGTTTTATAGAGAGAAGTATTAAATTCTTTATATCCTAAACTAAAGAAGTTAGAAGGACGAAATTCGAGGATATGGTAGTGCACACATTAGTCCTTAAGATATATTTTTTTCAAAAAAAAACTATTGGAAATTTTCAAGGATATTCAAGGATAAAGTTTTAAAAGGACATTTTTAATACCTCTTCGTCCTTTTGCACCAAAAAATTGAATTTTCTAAGATTCTAAGGATTTTTTTCTTTCATTTGATACCCATATTGTCATTCTACAATGCACTCAATTTTTTAAATAATTTTTTAAAATAAACATGTCTTTGAAATTTCAAAGTCCTTTAAAAAAAATCCTGACGTCAGAGAGAAAAACTAAAAACGCAGTTTTACTACATTTGGCCCCTAGTTTCGCGAGTATATCGATTTTTTCGTGTGTAAAATTTGTTGTCGCACGGTGTATTCAATTAAAAACTGTTTTAGAAAAGTTGTTATCGAAATATATTTACACGTTTTTGAGCTTCTCAATGAAATAGAAAAAACATCATGTAGTTGAACAAGTTATTGAACTTACAAACATTTGCATAGCACATCAATTATTGGCAACATCTAAGAAAAATATGGATGGTTAATCTTTCAGCAGTATGAAATAATTTTAACGATCAAGTTTCTCTATTCGGTGAAATAATTTAATTATAACGATTTGTTGTGTTTATACGCACTTGCAAAAACACACGACGATTTGAACAGCACAACAATTTTAATAGTATAGACCGTGTACGAGTTGAAATAAACAATAAAGTTTGGGCCAGTGCTGTTCAACGCGCAACAAGCGCACATACAAACGCATTCTGTTAACACGGAATATCAATAAAGCGCCAAAAGAAACACGTAAAATCAAAAGTTGGAAAATCCCAGCTTTCGACAGATACACACTTGTGTTGGTCATTACACTTCTACCGACATACACAGACACTGTCTGAGCTAGAGAGTGAGTACCACTTGAAATCAACCAGGTCCAGGTTGCTCTTCAAGCCATGGCATAGTTCGATGAGAGGCTTGTAGATGCTGCAAGGGGGGAGTCAATCATATTTATGAGTCTGGCTGATCGTCTACTGAGTAGACTCTACTACTGAAAAATGTCATTTATTTGTTAGCTTTAAGAAATCATTGCACGTGTGTTCATTAAATTACCATAAGCGCTCATGTAAACCTCGGCTTCACCACGTCTCTTTTGCGTGCGTCTGTCTCTCTTTCGCATCATGTTTGACACTCTCGCTAAATGCTTGCTAGAATAACGTAAGTAAACTCGAGAGTTGCGCGAATACTTCTGAAGCTTTAAATCATGGCTCGTTGCTCGCCGGCAACTAATGGCTCTAGTCTAGCAATTAGTTTCAGCACGACATAGGCTTAGCTGAAGAGTTCCCCCTTTCCCAAGACAAATGAACTCACGGGAAGTTTCTTGTTTGTCATGTTGATCATATTCATTAACACTACAAAACTAAAGCTTATCAATACAGGTTTACAACTATTGTATTATATAATACAGCCATCAAAAAGAATACATTAAATGACAGCTATTTATAGTATAGGAGCTACAATACCAAAACTACAAATACATAACAAATAGTTTAAAAAAAATTAAAATACAAAAAAAGGTGGTTGTTGTGAAAATATTTCACAATCCATTTATATGTATTTATGAGGATACTGTTCACATATTGGCGTCCCATACTTCCGGCATGTCCAACTCAACGCCGCATCTCTGATTGCCGTCCATGCCGCAGGGGTAAAAGTGTGGCCATGTCTTAATATGGCGGAAAACATTGGCGCCCGGACTTTTCGTACTTTTGGTCTTTGGAAGATATTTCAATTAATTATGATTTTGGAAAATGTTAATGTGCATAACAGAAGAACGCTTATTTACCTGATTTTGTGCCACCAATTTGTAGCTCAGTTCAATGTATTTATTGGTGATTGCATGCGCCAGCAAATACTGTGTCGCCTCCAGCTGTTTGTCACTAGGTATGTAGCGCCCGTAGTCGCCCATAAATGTGATAGCCAAGGTGTCGTTGGCATATGTGTTTGCCCAGTCCCAGCCACGTCCCACATATATATTGCCATCGTCGCCGACCTATACGTTTTTGGTCAAATGAAACCACAGTAAAGTCGTAATTGTATAATAATTGGCAAACCGTCGGTGTACGTGATTCAATGACATACAAAGTGCAACTGTTTGCTTAAATATTCAAAATGCAACTCACATAGAAATTCGACTGTATGTCGGGTAGATTTTTTTCTGCAATCGCTGAATCTTGTATAGTGCGCATTTTAATCGAACATTTGTAGATGTTTGCGCAAGGTTTCGACTGCACGCCGATGTGTGTGATGATCACGTACGGTATTGGATGTTTTAGCGGCTTTGTTAGTTGTTTGGCCAACTCCGAAGCACCCCACTGCACGCGATCGACAATCAGATGTCCATTTCCTAAATTCGGAACTGTGATATTTAAAGTAAAAATTTCTTCAAATCAAACAAAAAGTCAACGTCTTGTCATGTGCGTGTGCCAACGATGAAACTAATTCGAAACAGGTATACGAAGCGGGCTATGCATTTGTAAGGCCCGTTAAATCTCAAATTGTGTGTCAGGTTAGGATACTTTACATAATTATTTAAGCAATAAGCGCTTTCAATAACAAATCTCTTGTTAGATGAATTTTTGTTATTTAAATATTTTGACTCGGAACTTAAAGTGTGAAGTTTCATCGCCGGCGTCAGTAAAACGCATTTGAATGCTGGGCAGAAACGATTATTAATATAGGCACTAGTCACTTAAGAGTACTAGTGAGCGTAGGAAAAATTTTACAAAAAATTAAACCAAAAAAAACAACGCCTAAAGCATTCGCATTCACTGTTAAAATAAATTCTATGAGTCAGTGCGCACGGGATCGCTCGCCAAAAGAATTATTTCTGCCCATCACTACTTTGTATATGTTAGGATATGCATAAATCAAGCATTTATTACTTACACGTTCCATGTTCATAGTTGTTGCCGAATAGGATGGGACCAGGGTCTGGTTTCGCGCTATTTCGCGCTACTTCAATGTAAACAATCACACCAGCGATTATTATTACTAATATGATTAGTAAGATCAACAATTTGGAAGTGGTGGTTAGTTTCTGCAGAATGGACGTGTTGTTGCTATTGCGATTTTGATTGATTCCTATGAAAACAAATGAAATTATAAAAATGCATGTTTAGGAAGATGAGCAGGAAACAAAATTCGAATTGTTACTTATTACGGGTTTTCTCTATTTTAAAATATGAGTACATATTTGCATTTAATAAAGCATAACGATGTATGTTATAAAAAAAATTTTTCTGTTTCTAATATGGTCTAAAACTTTCTTTGAGTTTTACTTCATTGTCACAACTATTATAGTTTTCATGCCCCTGCAACTGAAACTATAATTTTAATGAAGAGTAGAAACCAAAAAAATACTTATACCTATACATTAAACTTTAATTTTAATTTCCCGGCAAACCAAACGATATCGAAACGATATAGAAACGATATCGTTAAAGCGAGAATTTTTTTCGTTTTCGAGTATTGCTAAAGTGTCTAAAATGATATCGAGAACAAGAAAAATGACACTATCGTAACGATGTCGAGAATTTCGAAAATCTCGATATTGTTGCGATATTGAAATTATCTTATCCGAGATATCTTAACGATGTCGAAAATTTTGAAAATTTCGATATCATTTCGACAGCGTCATTTTTCTTGTTCTCAATAGCATTTTGGATACCATTACGAAAACTTATTTTCTTTCTGAAAATTGCAATAAACGCATATTTTACAGTACTGTCGCATGGCCAGTCCATTATTCAAATCAAATAACGATTATAAGTACACGTAAACTCGGTTTTAAATGCGCGCACGTTCACGTAATGACAATTTTTCGCTTGACAAAAAAAGATTTCATTTGACTTGAAAATATTCAAAATCTTCAAGGCAAAAAATTCAAGCTTATCGAGATTATTTCGAGAATTTGTCGCTAAAAATTTATATCGAGAAATTGTTTGTAGGGTTTTTGTTTCCACTACTCAGCTTAGTCTTTGACAAGTTGACGAATTTTTCCTTAGTTACACATATGATTTAATAAAAAGACCAAGAACAGAACTCTATTTAACAGGCGTTTGTCAAAATTTGAAAAAAAATTTACACACTCTTAACGGCCAACGGAGCTGTGACGCTATTCGCAAGCGCCGCTGCGTCTTTTGTGTTCCAGCGCTGACGTTTGCGCGTCCTCTCCGAGTTCACTTTCAGCAAAAGCTTCATAATTTCAGGTTCATACTAATAACCCCTTAGTTTACGTGCAATTATATTATAGTCGTTCGAGCTGTACACGCTGCACATGTTTAAGTAGGTGTCATGGCCATTTCGTGTGCAAATTAGCAGCGTGACTTGACGTATTTCCACTTATTTGCTTTCCTAATTTTCAAATTGTTAAATAGGCAAACGTATCGGTATTTTTCGTTACGATCAGCTTTAGCGCAATAACGGCTGCGGCATCGTTCGGTCGTTCTGGACGCGCTCAATGCTCGAATGCGCACTTATCACTTTGTTCCGGCAATTGCGTCAATTTTGGAGAAACGCCTGGCTTGTTCATTGCAGACACATATTGCAAATACCAACGAACGTATTTGTGTGCTCGTTCAGTTTTTATAGCGACGCTTGTGACTAATTTCTTGTGACGTCATTGAAAGTCGGCCACTGTCAGCCGTTTGCTTCTCGCGACTTTTATTTCGTTTTAGCCAGTGCAAATAATTCCAAATCAATTGCGACTGGCGTACGTACACGCGTGCACAGAGGCAGACACCGGCGCGACGCACGAATCAATTCAATTATAATTCTATAAAAACTATTTGTCCCTTCGCGTCGACGAGTATTCGGAATCACATTGCAGTGGGAACGCGCTATCGCATTATGCCCGCTTTGACTGCGCCCCGCGAAAACGCTTACTAAATGTGATTGTTGAGTTTTTACAAACTCTGCTCACTGTTGACACTTTTGCAGTCAGCCGGCGGCGCTCGGTGGCTGGTGGAGCGGCTATGCCGTATTTGCTGTGCACATAACATTCACTGTGTGCGAATGTGTTGAGTGTGCGGCTTCGTGGGGCTGATTTGCCCCTCGCTTAGCTGGGCTTGTCCGCTCGTTTGCTCGTTAGCCAGTGGTCTGTGGCCGGCCACTCGCAACACTACGAACATCTGCACAATCACAACCGCATACCTTGTACGTGCGCATAAGTATACAGGGCTGTGCAATCGACTTGTTTGGCTTAATGAGCAATGCCGCGCGCGGTGAGCGTGAGCAAGTGACTTGCCGTTTTGTTTTGCAGAAATTTTGCAAATGTTTTAAACTTTCCACAATCGTATGTACTTACATATGTATTTACATCTCAAACACCATACAGCTGTGCACCCATACACACACGCACGCACACACTGGTGCCTTGCTAGCGGCATGGTAAGCTAAAAGTTTTACCGGCCTCGATTGTGACCACAAGGAATCGATATTGATGGAAATGCATTCGCAGGTGTAGTGGGCAGCGAGTCAGTTGTACAAAAATGCGCTTTGATTTCAATGCAATGCATTGCATTTTAAGTCGAGATCAGAGTTGACATTTGGTTTAGCCCTTTAGGATTACTACTCACTGAAGCGTTGGCTAAATGTGTTGTTCAGTAATCGTCGGCGAAGCGCACAGTAATTCGAGAGTGGAAAAAAATAAGAAAAAAATTATCGCGGATTTTGACGAGAGTAGTATCATGTTAAAAGTAATTGTTTAATTAATCTCGATCCGAAATATTTTATCGAAAAATTGTCGTGATTAGGAGATATAGCTTGTCAAAGTCGGATATATTTTTACAAAAATTTATGAAGGGGGAAAAATTAAAGTAGATTATGTATTGTTGTAGATAAGTTACTAATTTATTTTAATATTAAATCTAAATTGATAGGAGCGGGACCGCTGATCGGTTTTTTTATTTAGCATATCTACATAAATAATTTTTTTTGTATGAATTTTCAAAAATGAATTTTTTTTTATTCAATGAAAATGAAAAATTACCAAATTTAGAAAGGCAATTAAAATCGAATGGCGTGAACCGGCGTAAATCCTTCTTATGACCTTTTTAAATGGGCTTTCTTCTCTTAAATCCGCAAAAAATTCTGCATCTTTTTGCGCCTTTGAAAAATATTCAATTTTTTCGAAACTACTAATGTTGGTTTTTTTTTACAGAAATCGCTTGAGTTAAAATTGCGACCAAAAAGTGTAACCAAGTCAATGCCACGAATTACACCGTGCGACAGCATTTTTCACACCGGAAAAAATCCATATGGGCGTGAAACTAGAGACAAATTATATTTAGTAATACTGCGTACTTAGTTTTTCATTTCTACATCCTTTGTCCTTTTAAAAGGACTTCAAAATTTTGAAGGGGATAAAAAAATAAAAAAAATATAAAAAATACTTAACCTCGTTAGAATATGGCTATATGTATATCAAATGAAAGAGGAAAGGCTCAAGAATTTAAATAAAATTAATTTTTTATCTATTTGTAAAAAAGGATATGAAAAAGGTCCTTTGAAAATTTTAATCCTTTATATCCTTGAAAATGTATATAGAATTTTCTTGAAAAGTAAGTATGTTAAAACCCAATATCTCCTTGATCACGTGTCAAAATTTCATTACTCTAACTTTATTGGTTCGAAAGTTATTAAAACAAAGGCGGAAGTTGCAATTCTAATGAAGTACAAAAATTCTATGTAATTTATTTGAGTATCAGTATTTTAAATAATAAAAAGATACAAAATCAATGAAGCGAGAATAATGAAATTTAATACCAATATATTTAAAAAAAGGAGGAATGTATGATTTTGAATAATATAATTTTTAAGGATAATTTCTATAATAGTCTCGCCGTTAAAAATTGAGCTGCATTGCATCTTCATGGCTGTGTCATCTCCATGCTAAGCTCTAAGGATATCAAACAAAAAATTTTTTCCTTTAAGCAACTTCACCGCCAACATTTTAAAACAATCCGACCAAAAAACAACGTCCGTCCATATAAGCTTCACCACCCTCTTTCAACCCTTTCAAGGTCAAAGTTTTAAAAATCGCACCTTTTTTGACCAAATTTCATCATTATAGCTCCATATATATTATATTCGAGTTTTTTTTTAAACGATACCAAACAAAATTTTTTAAGTCAGCAGCCCAAAATGACAGACTGCAATTTTTCAGCGAATTCAAAGTACACCTAATTCTGTTTTTACACGGTCTTTTTTTACACGGTTTTGATTTAACACGGTTTGAAAATAAAAAAATTTTACATTTTTTTACACGATTTTCAAAATCTTTTGGGCTTAAACTTTTTTGTCAAATTTAATTTTTGCGAAATATGTTCTTATCACAAATTTAGGGAAATACCCTTTTTGTGAATACAAGCAAATTTACTTGTCAGACAACATAGCTGTTTTACATAATTGTTTTTAGTTCCTGAACTTGTCATACATTTAATTTACATTACTTTTAAGCTTAGAGTGCATATCTTTTTTTCTTTAATAACTATGGTTGTGTAATATATACACATTATATATGTGATTTAATAAAATAAACATGAATACTTGTTCTTAAAAAATCCTTGTTTTTCACTCATTTTAATAGGTTTTAGAGATAAGGAACCAATCATCTATTTTTGCATACGATCAATGTCTTTTTTACACGGTTTTTCCTGGAACCAATCTACCGTTTAAAAACAGAATTAGGTGTACTGCTTCTATTTTTGCTCCTATTTTGTATGGAGTCGATGCACTTTGAAGCGGAGTTAGGAAGAGTTAGGAGTTGGATTTTGGGTGTCCTTTAGCATAGTTAATTCTTTATATCGTACAAATTGTCATAAAATGCGAACATGTGTAAATTTTTTTGTTTCGAGGAATTCGAGAAATTGAATAAAATTTAAATGTATCCATTGAACGGTAGAACTTGTAGAACAAGTCTATAATACACATAGTTATATAGTTAAATTGCAACTAGAGGCACTTATATTCTGAAAATTGGTCTCTTTTCAATTATTTGTGCTCTATGGGGCCGAAACCCAGCAAACTAATTAATTAATGTTTAACTTTCTATCGAGCCGTGAATAAAATTATTGCTCGTGTGTCAAGACTGGATAATTAAAGTCAAATGACTGTATTTAGAAAGTAGTTAAAGTAACTCAATAAGAAGACCTATATCCTTCGATCAACTACATTTTTAAGATTCAGGTGTAATTGCTTTTTGCATTTGATGGCGCATTTTGTACATTTGGGCTATACATACATACATGAATGGGCAATAAATAACTCTAGTGTACTCGTACACTCTTTGCTCATTTGGTACGGTAACCTAACAAGCAACGTTATAAATTTAAATATTTGAATACTAATTCACTTGGTTAGAGAGGAGAGCGAAACGAAATGTTGTTTTTAATTTCAACTAGTACCTCAAAGTTCCGGCGTGTGAAATCACAACGCCATGTTTTATATGCAATTGAAGTTAGCGCCGGTTTAACAGCAAGTTAAAGCTTTAGCAGTTGGCGCTTTTGGCGTTTCATATAATTTTCGCTCTTC
Source organism: Melieria picta (assembly GCA_964056695.1). Lineage (NCBI taxonomy): Eukaryota > Metazoa > Arthropoda > Insecta > Diptera > Ulidiidae > Melieria > Melieria picta. The sequence continues at coordinate 33,811,934 of OZ057399.1, read as the reverse complement.
GTTTTGTATTTCGATTGCTGCTTCTTATTCCTATTTAGCTGAAATATAATTTACCGGCACCAGCTTGCATTGAGCGCGCTTCCACGGTAGCATCCATGTACTGGTAGATGGTGACCGGACCCTGATATTGAGTCATGGGTCCGATAACTACATCTGACGAATTTGAGAGATTGATCACGCTGGACGGTTGTATGGCAGGATTTGTGAAGATATTTTGTGGTATTGCAGCGGGTGATGAATTAACGGGATTGCCGGGATTGTGTCCTTGCAGGCTCCACAGCGCATTGTTGGCGGCGGAAGTGAGCGGATTGCCGTGAGAGCCTGCGCCTGGTGTCGTCTCCTCATACATTGTTGTGAGCTTTTGTAACCGATATGCTCCGACTTGAATTCAGTAATTGCTCCTGGTTGCGTGTAGTTATGTGTGTGCATGTAAATGTGTATGTTTGTATGAGCACACCTGAATTCATAAACACGAGACCGAATTACGTTGTAAACACATTTCTATCTCAACAGCGCACAACTGGCCGCAGCGATTGGTTTCATGTCCACTTCGTTCGCTTTCAAGATTCTGACTGAGAACTGATGTGAGCTTGTTTCAGCGCTCAAATGATGCGTTGAGAGTATATCCAGTTGTATCTAGCGGTTGAATGATTTACGGGAAATCCCTACCGAGCAGGCGTGGTGACGCTGTTATATGGACCTATACTCCATTTTTATTACCTTTGCTTTAATTAAAAACAAGTGTTCACACGACTGTTTCTGTTTTTTCTTCTTCTTCTTTTTTGTGGCACTACATACACTGATGCTATAGTACTGTATTACTTGTTGACATGCAACTTTTGTATCTTTAGCCTAAAGTCTTTTAGGCCAAGACCTTACTGGACTAGCATGCAATGCAAAAAAAGAACTATTAAAAGAAAGAAACTTCTGTACTATTTCGCAACATCAAAACTGTTGGAATCGTGCATTTATGTTGGCATATCTACGTGCAGAGCAGGGTACAATCAAGTCTCGGTTGACCGTACAACATTTTGAGCAGTAAGTAATCGTACGAGTGGTTTCAAAAGCAGATTATTATGCACTTATGATTTTCTTATTTCACTTTTTATCTATAGTGAGTGCATTAACACTCATCAGCTGATAACAGAATTTTATGTCAAAGAAAAACGGAAACTAAAACTGTTTTGCTTTTAAAACGTTATAATTTACAGATAATGCGTATGCATACAGGTTGTCTATATGAAACACTCTCGAGCGTTTCGTTGAATCGACTGAGTTGTGTTTAACTGACAATTTTAATAACAAAACTTTGGAGAATACAATCCATACTCGTATTGCATGCATTGATGTACTTGTTGTGCGCGTATTTATGAATATTGTAAGTTCATATACAATTCGTTCAGTTTAATTTGTTTATTGTAAAGCTGGAAAACCAGCTAAGCTAAGCGGTTGTTTTTAACCCATTCGAGACCGATTGTGTGCAATGGATTTCCGAGGCTATAAGACAGCATGCACACCGTGTGTGCAATAACAGTAATGTGCAATTATCAGTTATTCTGAGTAAACTAGTCGTCGAAATAAGATTTTTCTGGAACTAATGAAATCTGTAAAGTACAGGAAAACAAAATTTGGCATCGGTTTTACTGTGTACCAAAAAATCTAAAAATTATCTGAAATGAATGAAAATTAACAATACAAAGAACAAAAAGTTCGCTCCTGGAGACCGTGTTCGAAAAAAATCGTCGTTTCGAATGGGTTAAGTAATTCATATTTTACAATGCTCGATTGACTCTTGTGGTTAACGTTCACTCAATTAAGCTTTGTCACTATAAAAAAAAACTGCAGTAATTCTCTTACCAACACAGCTTGGAGGGACAAAAGTAACGGATTTGTATACTAAAATTTAAAGAGAATAATATTTGGCAGAAAATTAGTTACAAACTTTCTCATTTTAGCAGCCGGCAAAGAAGTCGCGAATTGCTGAGGTATTTTTTTCAATTTCCCCCAATTGCTTATTTTTAGCAAAAAGTGAATTGTCAGTGGTCACAGTTGCTTGCTTGCAAATTTATGATATTTTTCTGTTCATTTATTTTTTTCTCTATCCTTCTGTGAGAGCATTTCGCTCGAATTCTTTCTTACGCTCTTCCTACAAGTTTTTACTGGGAAAGTTCGTGAACAAACCTGTTGTTGTACATTTTATCAGAAATTCTTCACTCTGGGCTTTAATATTTAATAATAATAATGCATTAGTAAATTAATGAGAGTTGGCAGCCTTGTCCCGGATGACGAGAGCTGAGTTCATTGCACATAAGAGTTCATCAAGCACAGCTGTTCAATATTCATTCTCCAATACAGCAGTGTTGCTAGCAGCGTTGCCGTTTTGGTTATTTTTAACCAAAAATGGTTATTTTTAACCAAAAATGGTTATTTTTATTTTTGAAAATGAGTTTTGGTTATTTGGTGATATTTGATCTCATTTGGTTATTTTTTAGAATATTGCACGCTGATACAAATGTATCATCTACCACAATTTTATTGGGAGTGGCAATAATATTGATATTGATTGATGGTAGCATCTCATAGCCATTGCTGTTTCTCGTAAAAAAGAAAGCAGCATTGTTTAAATCGATAACTTTGTTTTAAAAAGATTATTATTATTATTAAAAGTTTGTACAATAAGAAATTATTCTAAAAAAAAATGTAAGCCCTAGCATCAAAGGCTTTCGGCGCACAGTTTTAAAAAGAGTCAACAACACGTTCGAGGACGTTGAAAACTAATTAAAAAAATATTGCCTGTCTATTTTTGCAGCTCACTGAAATTTTTACTGTGCGTGAACGTGTTAATTATTTATTTTATGTCACACATACATACATATGTGCCAAAAGCCTTTTAAATGTTCCTTAAATCTTGAAATGTATGTATGAGTTATTTAATTTGTTTATGTCGAATAAACATTTTGGTTATTTTTGTTACATTTTGGTTATTTTTATTTTTGTTCCTGGTTATAAATTATTTTTTCTTGCGGCAACGCTGGTTGCTAGATCAGGAGGTTTCCTTCTAGATTTAGAAGATTGTTGGCCTTTTAGGAGAATTTTTAGGAGGAAGAAATGTTTAGGGGATTTTAATTGTGATACATTTGGCATTATTAGTGGCACTGAAGGCTTAAATATTGAAAGCTAAAGTGTCTACATTTTATAGTTCACAGTATATAATTCATGCAATGAATGAAGGAAGCTAGAAAAGCTTTTTTCAGCAATAAAAAAACAATTTTTTTTAATATTTCTTGCTTGTGTTCAGTTGTTGTTAAGGTGAATTAATAAAAATAAAATAAAAAAAACTAAATGTATTTTTTTTTATTTTTTTAGAAAAAATTGAAAAAAATCATTAAAAGAAAATATTTAGAAGATTTTTAAAATATTTGGGGGAAACTTTCAATTTATTTGTAAGATTTAGGAGTCATTTCAGGTATCTGGCAACACTGCAATATAGCTGACAGCCGCTGCTTGCAAATTTTGTTTTTTTTTTCGATTGTTTACATTCATTGTGAAGGGACAATTCCATTTTACTTACAGTACAAAAGTATTAAGACGTTCCTGCAAAATTGAGGACGCTAAAACTAAAATGGAAAGCAACACAAAACCATGTGGAAAGTGAGTATATTTGCTGCCAAACAAGTGTACAAGTTTTAAGTTGTTTTCCACAGAAATGCGCAATCTCAACGCAAACGAAAGACAAAGGACACTGCCATCGAAGAATTCGAAAAATCTGCGCTATCTAACACCGCAAAGTAAAATGTTCCTCTATGTATGCAATCAGAACTTTTTCGTAATTGGTCTTTTATTCTAGGAACACTGCGCAGTCAGCGTCGGATGACAATCTTCTGCAGACCAATTCCACTACAAAAAAAATCAAGAGGCGCTATGCGCCCCAAGCTGAGGAACATGAACTAAATGGCTACAATAAAAAGAAGCTGTTGAGCTATCTTAAAAATAATGGCTGCAATACACACTTTTTTGAAAAGGAAGTGAGTTGCTTTAAAGTACGCAGGGATACAGTGTTCGGTAGGTTTAGTGAATATTTACTTTGTGCCTTCATACAGTAGTTTTCATCTAACAGACTTTTTCAACAAACATGCCGAACAGGCACAACTGCATGTGCACGAAGAGTGCGGCTCGCTGAGTTTTGAGAACATCGACAGCTGGCTGAGGTTATTCAAGTCGTGGGATTTGCCTGACAAGAGTTACTATGAACAGGCGATTGTGGTGAATGCTATTGCGAATAACGAAGAGCAGCCGAAACCTCAGGAGTTGGGTGGTATTGACCTCAAGTATGTCTTAAGGTTATGTACTTTATATATTAAATCAATCACGATTTAATCCGAGCAAGTTGAATCAATGTATTTTGAATACGAAGTTACTTTAAAAGCGTCAGTAACTACTATTAAAAAGTAACTAAATGACAATATTAAACCAAAATTGCTCGATTCAAATTGCATTGTCTAACCAAACAACACTGCTTGTATGTGAAAGCAGCCATTGCTTTATTTATTAAAGAAAAATTCTCCTGCAGGTCAATTTACAAATTCGTTGGTAATGCTTTGCTCGGCTTGCCACAACCCGGACTGGATCAAAAAAGCGCAGAATTCCTAGCAAGAGAATTCGAGGTAATTACACAATACCCTAATACTATGGGACAGATATGAAATCAGGTGTACAATACTTACTTACAAATTATTATAAATATTTTACTGCAGTTTTTGGTTGATGATGCAAATTCAGATTCTGGTGATATGGAAACGAGACGCATAAAATCACTACTGTTACAAAATACGAGCGAGCATGTAGCTCAACGAGAACGCAAACTAAGCCTTGATCCTCTATGGCTTGACGATAGCATTGCATAGTGCTAGTTCGTTGCATTTCTAGTCGTCTTCATAAACACCAACGCCTGCCACTTTTTTACGTTGTAATACTTCTATATGTATTAGCAACAAAATTAGCAACATGTTCTGTGTGCGAGACAACTGACGCAAAGTTCTTCCAAAAATTACTGCAGAAAGAAGGAGATGGGCTGGTATCTGTTTTAATTAAGAAAAACTGCGAATGTCATTTGTTTGCACATTTATTACACATTCAAATATAATTATGTACTTAAAAATATTTTACATAAATAAGTGTATGCTTGTTTTAGATCTGCTCTCAAAAGTGAATTATTCACAAGTTAAAACAAATACGCAAACTGTATACTTTGCTATTTGAATTAAAGTTTGCCATTGGAATTGGAATTTTGATTTTATTTAAAAATGTTTCAGGTGTTTCGGCGTTCCAGAATATCTCATTTACATACCTCAAAGGAGTCGCAAAGAAATTTGATAAACAACATTTCTGCTTAAAAATAAGGATTATTTTGTTTTACTTGACTGGCTGAAACTTGAAATCTGCACAAATTTATTGTAATTCGCATTTCGTGCTCGCGGTATTAAACATTGAAAATAACTTGTAAGTAATTCACCATTAAAATGTAAATGTTTGTGTATTTGTAATTTCTTTGTTTTTTTGTCTCCACAAATGTGCTAAATAGTTGAGTTAAAGTACATTCATAAAGTGAAATGGGTACTTGTTGTCAATTGCAATCGCACAAATTGTGTTAAAATTTGTTCACTTGGCATGAATATTGATTGAGTTATGTACTCATATGTGTATACATATGTACAAGTACTTATTAAGTGTGAAAGTGTTTGTGTTGTGTTGCGGATATATTTGTATAGTAGCAAAGAGAAGATTTGTATATTTTTAGTGGCATTTCACCTTCTACAGAATCACATAAAATCACAAGAGATTATGTTTACTTTGTAGCTCATAAATTCTACATACGTCTACGAGAGTTGTTTTACTTTCTAATTACTCTAAAAGTGATGTGAACTCAGTTGCCAAAAAATCATTTACAAAAACTTACATACAACACACAGTAATAATGTTATAATTTTTCATTAGGAAAGTTAGCTATAATTAGTACAAAATATTGTATAATGCATAATTCATTCTTTACATTATATCAAACAATGTTAATTAATTCACATTCAGTCATGTTTGAGCTTTGTTATGTCCCCTTATTCTTTAATGCAATATGTTTATTACTTATTTCAAAGTAATAGGCAATTATAAGAATTTGTTATGGGCTCAAAAAGAATCGAAACAAGGGAATGATGGTTTTGCCGACGTATGACAATTAAATAAATGTCTACATTTCATATTCTAATTAAGCTCGTTTACTAAAATTCGTTTATAATTAAAAAAAAGGTACTCAAACTGGAAATTGGTATGTGAATAGTAGCTTTATCAAGAGGTATCATAAACGGCTGTTGTCAACCTCGGTAAAATTTTCAAAACCATGGTAGAAACGTCCCCCTACACCCTACAGAGACCTACCGAACTGTGTAAATACTATTTGTCATTTGGCACAATTATTAACGGAGTAATTCTAGAAGTGGCGTAAAGTTAGAATTGCATTCCGAACGAAAGAACACATTAGCATGTTCTATAATAAGTTTTTTATGCAGTAAGCATAAGAACTGTTGGAACTTTGGCATCAAAAAACATTGTACATTGTACATATGCCAAGCATAGACCAACTAGTTAAGTAACAACAGAGTATTAGATAAAAGTTAAGTTCTACAGGCTGCCACACATAGATTTTATTAGGTCCTTTGCGAGGCCAGTCAGAGTTCTGTTTTAGATTGATTAAAGTAATGCTCCGTAGAATGTTAGAACATTGGGCGAATTTCCAAAGAGGCTTGATGCCTTGTTTGGAGACCTTTGCATTTTTTGCAGGTACAGTAGACGCTCACATGTTCGAACTCTCACAAATTCGAATCTTCCAGAAATTTGAACCTCATATTTTACAGCATTGAATGCTCTAAAATTCGAACTGGCGGTTCGAATATGCGAGCGTTTTCCTTTTCTTTCTTTTTCCTTCCCTGTTTTGCTGTTAATTTTGCTTACACAAATTAAATGAAAAAGGGGAATCACCAAATTGGGAATGTTTGGCCGTACGCTCGTAAATGATAACTACGTATGTAAACATTTGGCATTTATGATTAAAAAATTAAAAAAGTTTTAAAATGTCGAAGAAACGTAAACAAAATTTATTTGACTTTGGACGTTAAAAATTTCAACCTTAAAAAGCTTGATAAAGTTGTTCAAGTGAATTAGTTAGCTGTGGATTTATGGATTATATGCAAATTTTAAGCGGCTAAGAAAAATAGATTTGTATGTGAATACAACTTTTTAAATTTTTTAATGTGAAGAAAAAAATAATTGCGTCACATTCAAGTTAATAGATGTCGTTTCAATATTTTTTTGTTTACTTTTCACATGAATTAAAAAGTCCAGAAATTCGAACTACGTGTTGTACAAAGTGGTTCGAATTTGTGAGCGTCTACTGTATCGCCGTTCGATACTCCCATCCTACGTCTATGTGTGGCTACTAGGCAGCGGCTCTCTCGCATTGGATAAAGCTAGAGTTGAAAACATGAGGTCTGTTTGGCAGAGAATAATTTGTACGAATTTGTACAAATTTGTACAAATTTTTACTGGATCCTGTTTGTTGACGCCAAATCTCCAGTAACGAGAGAGAAACTGAGAGCGTAAAGTGACAGTTCATTTCGTGAGAACTTGCAAGTTTTTACTGGAGAAATTTTGTCCAGTAACTTTTTGCCAGTAAGAAGAAGAACAAGAAAAACATATGACTGGCTGCCATATGATCGACTGCAAAGACAAATAATTTTTGTAAACATTTGGAGGCAAATGGAACCAGCAAAGAATTTGTGCGTTCGCAAGTCTGCTGACCCACAACCGTCTTGCTCAGCTTTACTTGTTGCAGCTGAAAGGGAAGAATCGTAGATTGAGCGCAAGGAACCATCTGCCTTTTGCATTAAATGTCTGATTTTACTTAAGTTTCCCTACAGCTTCAAATCTGAAACGAAACTTTTAAATCAGCTGTTTCTTTCTTTAACCCTCCTGTTTACACCTGTGTATTTTCCTGTGTATTATGAATGTGCAAGTACCACTGGTGTACCCAAGAGTTAAAACTTGCAAATTCTTACAAATTGCTGTTTGTTCACATTTTTGGATAGTTTCATTTTTGGGAGCGTAAGCTCGCTTACTCTCCTGATATTTTTTACTGGATAATTTTTACTGGAAATCTGGCCAAACAGACCTATGGTTGTAGAAAAATATGGCTGGGAAAAGAACAAATCTGTTACCGAGAGTTGCGATATATTTGTTTGCACTGAATGATTTCGACCAGCTTTGTTAGAGCTTTGCATATGAATTTATGTAATTTACTGTCTTAAAACTTCGGTCAGATTTTTTAGCGGATCAAATATGAACGTTTAATTATATTGTTAAATTTTATAAATGAAAAATGTGCCTTACGAGTTCTTAACACCTTTGAAGTATCTTCGGAAATGTAAGTTATATTGTAGTTTTAAATAAAATGACAGTTTCGGAAGAAATCAGCTCATACTCCACACTGCATAGTTGTACACCGTATGGCATTAGTTTTCGGGCGCCAATCTAAGACAATGCCTCTCCAACTTCCTGATTGCATTTATTTGCTTCGTCTAAATTGGGTTTTGATTAAATACGTAGTAATGATACACCATTCACCTTAGTTACATAAGTTATAATTGATAAAGGTATGTTTGTAGGTAGGTATGCGCCTTCCACATGTACAAATGTGTGTGTATATATAAAGTTCCCTATGAAGCAAACTGTAGCGTGACTCTCTCGGAACGAAAATCGCTTTGTCTTCCTCGCCTAAGCTTGTTTTGTGTGATTTTTGTTTCATGTTTTTTGGCATAAGAAGTTTGATTGTCTTTTGGATACATAGAATACATAGAATTAGTACATATTAAATTCTTCCAGAAAGAAAATGGTTTCTCATCGTTATTACAATGATCGTTTTCTTAGCTTTCACATTGTTGTATTAGTTTTTGTACGTTTGTGATGTGTTCTTCTAAACGAAGTGCTGTACTGACACGCACACATACTCAATGGCAGCTTAATGCGAGTCGCAGTACTCCCGTACTGATACGGGCAATTTAAAATGTTTGTTATTAGCTATTTAAATTGTAAACATACATACAACATTTGGTTTAAAATTGACACAGCGTGCTGACTTTCATGACGATCGAATTCTACTGCTTTATTGCTGGTACACGATTCCGCTGATTTTGATTTTGTTCATCGAGTCTTGCATCCATTCTCATCCATTCATTTTGCGTACAATTACTCCTCTTTATTTCAGTTTTTTCTTAGAAAAACCAAAGGTCTTAATTTACAGAAATCACTAATAACAACGAGTTTGTTGTTCGTTTAGTAAAACGAAGTATTGTTTATGCTTTTTGTTGTGTGTTTAAAAGGTGCTCCAATGTCCAGCATGAAGCCATTGTGTAGTGTCATGTCATATTGTGCACATCTTAAATGTTAAACTCGTCTCGTGCAGTGAGACCTTTTTGGATAGACATGCGCCGCAGTTGCCCGCGTGCTTTGCTCGGCAAGCGGCAACGTGTGCATTGCATGGCTAGGGACACGGATGGGGCCTGCCCATTGCGGGGTTCCTTTACCTTAGTAGTAGTTTTCGGTAATTGCTGAGTTGTGAACTTTTCAGTATTCTTTGTGCAAATATGGGAACTATTAAGATGGCCATTTGGCCGGCCTGGTCAGGTAATAGAGTACAAACTAAAAGTCTAGCACCAACATGCAGTGTGCACCAAAATGTGCGAGCCAATTTCAGTTAATTATTACGCATTATTATACAAAGTGTTTGTACAAACGATATAGTACATGTTGTCCGAAATGTATGCGTTATTTATAGAGATATGCGAATGAGCTGTTATCGATTTGTGAATAGAATGTCCGATAAAAATTATGGTTTTGAATACACTGCTATACAGCATTTATTGGCCCTATTCATAATCTTTTGCAAACGGTCTTGCATCGTAGCATTTGCAAAATGTAGTAGTGTGTAGTATATTTTGACTCTACACTAACAAAATACACCGAGATGCATTTGCTACACCCTTGTAAATATGCAACACTTAGAGCCCATAGTATATATTTACCATGCAAATGCAGCATCGAATAGCAAAACTGACTGGGAGGCAAACGGTGAAAGACTCATTGTTAAACATGAAAAAGAAAGAAATAAAGAAACAAATTAAACGGGAGGAAGTCAATCAAAAGTGAAGTGTGGAAGACATAAATAAAATACGAAATTATCTCGAAATAGAGGTAAGGAAAGACCGCTTCTTAGCAAAAACTTAGTAGCTGACTGCATTCACAATAGCTGTGAATTCGTGTTTTGCAAAAAGTATTGAAAACTAAACAGAAAAACACGGCTCACAATTAATGGTAAAAGTTTGCAATTGCACAGATTTGCAAGCTCAAATGCACAAGATTGTAAATATTGATTTATTTATTGATTTATTGATATTGTTTTATGCTTCCAACGCTGTACGGCAAATGTTTATGATAACTGGAATGCCCGTCACCCTCGTTGGGCACTGCAATACGTTATATGGAAATTCGCGCAAATGAAGAGTGCTATACACTGTAGAGATGATGAGTACTAAAAATTACTTTACAAAACTTACAGAGGTTTATTTCAAATAAAAGGTTATAAAAAAGGAAAGAAAAGGTACGAAAGAAGCTTGTTTTATACCGTACGAAAATGTTTTTTTTTCATGAACAACAAATCAATGAGTTTCTAATGCCCTGCATCATCCAGCATCAAAGACCGTCTATAGGTCGTCTATAGCAAAATTTAAAAAACATATAGAATTAAACACTATTTAAATTAGACTTTTCCGACAGTTGAAATAAAAACCTATTATGTGTAAATTTCTGTTAAGCAAATACAAAAACATCTATTAGGTGCGCAACTAAGTTCTCGCTGTTTGTCAATAGATGGCTTCAGCGGCAACAGCCGATCCATTTTAACATATCCAAAGCATCATGAACCAGGCTTAGACATATGGTAAACTAACCGCTTTGACACATTAGTAATTTTTTTTTTGCGTTACATACTTTTGGTTGTGCGAAAATGTCTGATTTTTTGCCAAATAATTGTCATTTGCGGGAAGTGTTGATTTTCATTCATTCGAAGAAATCGCCGGCTGAAGCACATCGCGAGTTTCGAAAATGTTTCAGAGATGCTGCTCTGAGCGGTGATTTCGATGTTGATGACCGTTCGCGTGATTTGGAGGCATTGCTTGCTTCAGCTTTAGGAGATATTCGTCAAACCATTTTCAAGCAATTGGATGCATTTGGAATTGTTCAAAAGCAAGGAACTTGGGTTCCTTAAGACTTGAAGCCCACAGACTTTGAGTGTAGTTTTTTCGCCTGTGAACAACTGACAACTGCTCCAGCGCCAAAAAAAAGAAGAGTTTTCTTCATCGCATCGTGACGGGTGGATTCATTACAGCAACCCAAAGTGAAAAAATCTTGGGTACTGCCCGGTCACGCTTCGACGTCGTCGGCTCGGCCGAATATTCACGCTGCGAAGGTTATGCTGTGTATTTGGTGGGACCAGGTCGGTGTTATTATGAGCTGTTGAAACCGAACGAAACCATCACTGGGGAACAGTATCGAACTCAATTGATGCAACTGAGCCGAGCAATGCGCGAATAACGGCCACAATACGAGTAGAGGCACGAAAAAGTGATTCCACTGCATGACAACGCTCGGCCTCACATTGCCAAACCCGTTAGGTATTCGAGCTCTAGCAGAAAGATGGGAAAAAGTTGTAGCTAGCGATGGGCAATGCTTTGAATGATTCATTTTTAACAATTTGTTTTTCAAAATAAAGTTAAATTTTCATCAAAAACAGCGGGAACTTAGTTGCGCACCTAATATATTTAACCCTTTCGACACCGAATTTTACCCTGTGTCTCGATATTACTTTTTAGTATTTAAATCATGAAACATTTGCCTAAGAAGTGTGCACATGACATTTGAAGTCGCCACGCCTCTTTGTTAGAGTTCTAGAGCTAGTTTACTTTTGAACAATTTTAGCTTCAAACGGGTTAAATAAATTTTGTATCAATATTTTTTAATTACAGAAAAATTGCTTAATATTTATGGAAAAATACAAAATTATCACTTTTTGATTTCATTCAACCATTATTAAAGAAACAGGGTTTTGATCAAATGCGCCCAATTCGTAGACTTCAATTAGAAAACAAACTTTCCCTGATATCGCTACAAATTATTGGAAATTATTTTGGGGATAACAGTAAAATTTTTGTAATTTGCTTTGAATTCACTTCTAAAAATATTAATTTGTTGGTGCATACTTAAATTAAACCCATTAATCAATCGTAGCTTTTGCTGTAAGATGACAAATTGGTGAAGTTGCTCTCAGGCAACTTTGGGGTCGAAAGGGGTAAGGCGTTTTGGCTTATTTTTAATTTTAGAAAGTAACTATCGCTCCAAGTGAAGTTATTTTAATTGAAAACTAAATTGCGTGTAAACATAAAACCAAGTGAAAGTGAAAACAGTAAAATAAAAAAAATTTCAATTAAACAGTTTGCATCAAAACATTAATCAGGAAAAATTCTCTCAAGTAGCAAATAATAGCAAATAAACCAGAAACAAACGTCTGTATAATTTAATTTAGGAATTCTTTCAATTAAAAAAACAAGTTTTTAAGATTTTTGTCATGGAAAATTGTTTACTTAAAGAAAAAGTATATTCAAACTTGATAACGTTTCTAACGTTCTTTCACCTCTTCGTTCCTAGTCAGAAATCGTTGTCGTGCAGTGCCGCAAAGAAGGGCCGGGGAAATTATAATTTTAAATTGGTATATCTTAAATAATTTCCATACACTAAAAACGATGCATGTCTATGTAGATAATACAGTTACATACACTTTGAGGCAAACTGTATGTTGGGAGAAGTGGTCTGCGTGATTAATTCGAGCGCACAGAGCTAAGTACGAGTAATTGAACTAATGGCACCTACTGAGGCTGGCTCTATCGGGCACGCAGATATCCATTCACTTCCGTTATAAATGTGTGTCGTTTATTTTAAACGACTTCTTAACAATCCGAACCAATCCCATCAGTTGAGCAATAAACGCTTCTCATCCTTTGCTAATAAAAACATTAAGATTATTGTAAATAGTGTGTGTAGTTTTGCGCATAGCATCATTTAAAATATTGTTCAGTATTGTGTGTGTATATGCATTTAGAACACTGATAGTTTCTGGTTCCATTAAATATAATGCGTCTATAGTTGATTGTTCTATATATATATAGGTATGTAAATATAGTATTTTCAATGCGTCGCCGTTATACTTCAATCTAAACGTTGCTAATTCTCTCAAAATGATTGCATATGCTTTCTCTTTTATTAGGTAGGATTTAGTTGAAAATCGTGTTTGACACAACGCTAACATCAATATGTTATTTGTATATTGTATTTGGTTTCTAGTTGATAATATGAGTAGTTAGGTATGTATTTATGTAGGTATGCACGTTAATTTTGATACTTTGACCTCTACTTGTTTGTTTTGTTTTTAAGTATTTTCCAACTTGCTCTACACACACAGACAAAACGTACGTTCTGAATTGTTGAGTTTAAAATGTTTTCTCTTGTGATGGTGCTTTTTAATAAATATATTCTTGGTAGTGTTGTAACAATAGAAGACAAAAATGTATTTTGCACTTGTTGTTTCTGAGAGAAAGAATGCTTAGTTTCGACCGGAGAAAAGCTGGTACTGTTATTAGTTCAATTTACATGTAAAAAAAGAAAATATTTGATATTATTGTTAAGCAGTAAGTCATGTAAGATAATACGAGTATAATACGAGTATACTTTTTCTATCAAACAGCTACCACTAATACGAGTATAGTATGAAAACAACGAGGGATGTTGAGGGCAAATACACTTGTGGGAATTCAATTAAGTAGCTAAGGATTTCAAGGACACCAAATACGTTAGTAAAATTTGGAGCTGTAAAAAAACTCGAATGGGAAACTAATCGCTCTATCTGTCCTGGTGCTCTTCAATGGAGACTGTTGAACAATACCGAGTATAATATGAAGTGGTAAATACTAACAAGCCGTTAAATTACTAAAATAGAAATGCTAATTACCTTAATACTCAAATATGCTAAAATGTCAAATGTAGAGCAATAAATAATAACTGAGCATTGCAATAATAGATTGGTGATAGATTTAACTTGGTGTTGGAATCCCATGGGAATTTCTTTTTGAAACTTATTTTTCATTTTAATATTTAAAATTGACTTTTCTGGTTGAATTGGTAAAGCTAAGAGTACATTCTGGCTATGGTGTTGAATATTTCTGAGAAAACTATTGTAAGTTGACGCGTCACTGCGACTTTGACCATTGAATTTGACTATTGATTGACTATGAAACATTTCACTTGGATTTTGACGATATACTTTGATGATTTATGCCTAAAATTTTCTTTGCACTTAAAGGCGTGGCTCATTTGTGGTTTACATTTTCCCAATGAGATGCTTGTTAAAACCAGGGACTTAACTATTATAAGTTTTTTAAAAATAGTAAATGCAATGTAACTATTACAATGCAACGTAAATTTAATTTGTTGATTATAATTATTATTTGCGACAATTAATTTTTACGTTGCGTAATAACTGTTATGAGAAATAAATTTTTTTTTCGTTCTCGATAATTACACAGTGCAACAAATTCAAAAATAATTTCGAGGGACAAGGTCAAATATGTCATGTTTCATTTGACGTTAAAATTATTCCTTTCAGACATTTGAGTCAAAAGATATGATGTTTTAAAAGTTTCAGTAAGGGGCACTAAGCCACCATCTTTAAACTGCATTTAAAAAAAAACTCGAACATCCCGGGAAAAATCCCTTGGCACTTTTTCATCTACTGGGGTCCTCTATCGAATGGGATATGTTTGACCTTGTCCCTTTTTTAGTGTTGCATTGTGTTATTATTTTGGAATGTTTTTGTTTACGTTGCTTCATTTATTTGTGACTTTTTTATTTACGTTGCCTATAACTAATTATTATTTTGAGAAAATTTTTTTACGTTGCTTCATAACTTTTATGAAACAAATTATTTTTTTACGTTGCCTTACCACATTTTGAGTATGAATTGATTTTCAATTGTTTAGTTGTTTGTGGAAATTAGATTTCTGCAGTTAATTTGCGTTTGTCAATTTAAACCATTAAAAAATCAATTCATATCCAAATTGTGGCAATTCGACGTAAAAAAATAGTTTTTTCAAAATAATAGTTATCGGTAACGTAAATTAAAAAAGTCATAAATAAAAGTTATGAAGCAATTTAAAAAATGAAAATCCCAAAATAATAATTATCGACAACGAAGAATATACTTGTTACTTATAACAGTTATTATATTGGGAATAATTATTACTTATTGGGAATAATTATTATAAAGCAATAATTATAGAAATTTCTTTTATTAGGGCAATTTTTTTATTCCCAAAAATATGGGAAATAATTAATTTTAGGTCTCTGGTTGAAACATAATTGTCCCAGCAATGTTTTGCCAAAATGTTAATTAAATTTAATTGAGCCACCCTGGCGGCATATCCATACTTCTGTTATCATTTAAAGCATAACTTGTCCTATAATTTCGAAAACTCATTCTGATATTTTCTCTCACTTTAGTCGACATTAACAGCATTTCTAGGGAAACATGAGGATAAACGGGTACAAGAGGTTAGAATTGAAAGACAGAACAATTGCAAACGAAGGAGTTTTAATCAAAAATTTAATCAGATACACAAATTGGGCAGGTGAAGCACAGTATGTGGATAGAGAGAATAAAGTAGAATGTGTATTTTCGGGAGCATGCAAACTACGTGTACACACAAGAGAGTTTTGTAGTGGCTGGATCAGAGAGTGTGACAGAACTGAACTGGGACTCATAGTGAATAGTATTTTGGAATGAGAAAAAATGCATGTTTAAAGGTGGACATATTCTTCGGAACTTCAGTTTGCCAAATGTATCAGTAAGTTTGTATGGTCATAGCTTTATCACAACAAAGTTGTTATTAAAATTGTAGTGCGGTTTTAAGCCAGTATTTACTAGTGGCGAATTTAACAGCTGGCTTTAGCTATGTGTTAAGAAGATCTTTAATTCAACTGACATATCGCGAAGGTTATCACAAAAATGGCCAATGTCACACAATCCGATTTAGCCATAACTTTATGAATGGCATGTTTTTGGTTTGTTTTAAGCGTCTTATTGTGTACAATATTAATTTTTATCGAATCCATGCCTGAATAGTTCATTTTTGGGCTTGTGTAATCGCAAAGTTAGCATCGAATTTATGTGTGTGACTGGCAGAGCGGGAATGTGTGACATAGTAAATACTGGCTTGGCATGCAGTTCGGCAACTATTCGGTATTTGGAACAGGGTCGGCTGGTTTGACGTGGGATTGTGTGGTATTGGATGGTAATTTGTGTGGCGTCTGTGTTACGAAATAGCAAACTACGAGTACGAGTACTTTTGCAACTACTACTAAGATAAAGGCAGGCTCGAAGTAATACACTTTGTCGGTACAGGAATTACTTTTTTAGGATTCTTATATCGATTTTTGTTTTGTGCTAAAACGTTCAAAATGTAGAGATTTTTTGTGGAGAATGCCATTGCAATCGAATGCAATCGATCGGTTCCCCAAATGAAAGTTTAATTTGTTTGTCAGAATTTTCAGCTTTTTGAGAAAGTTCTCAATGTATGCAACGCTCTATACGATGTGTGTGTGTGTTTGAGTTTATCTACAAAGTAGTGTTTGTCTGAGAGCGTTTATGCGCGCGTACAGAGTTGAAAACATAATTGAAACATATACAACTCCAATGTGATGACAAATATTTACTTTGTTACTAATACTTATAAGGCACTTGTAGAGAAATTTTATTTTTAAATATAGGAAAAAGATAAGAAAATGTCGAATGCGCATATTCTGAAAGATCGACTCTTCCTTAAATATTCTTTGAATTGAATTGATACGTTAATAAATTAATGTATATGTGTAGTTAGATACAATACTTACAGAGCTAACAACAAGAATTCGGAAAAATTCTATTATCTACCTACTATGCTATACACTATAAGTATGTATATAGATTTAAATATGCACATGTTTGTATATACGAATACTATATACAGTACATTCACAAGTAAACAAGTTATATCAAAGAGACAGTTCGGTAGAGGAAAGACACTTAAACTATCTAAACAAGATAGGAATATTAAATTGTACGTGTTCGTAGTGGATATGTGTAGTTGTTGTATTCAAAAAATACGCGTACCATGTACTAAACTTCATATAGCTAGTATTATTTGATTCATGTTGGGTTGTATGTATGAAAGCATGTATACGAATATTTTAACTACAGTACATCTCGGTAAAGGCAAGCATAGCATTCAAATTGAAAATGTAGTTTAGTTTACGGTAACAAACAGCAATGTAGAGCACAGTTTACAAGTCTACATCGCTTTCTTATAAAATCTAGATGTTGAGCCTTGAGTGTCAGTCAATCAATTCCTTAAACATTAGCATAGTTTAACGAAATAATGAAAGTTCAAAGTTCGGCATAATACCTCAAAAATGTTTTTCATGTAGCAACATCGTTATTTACGTTCTTAGTAGAGGTTTCTAGCTAGATTTATATCATGGAAGCTTCGTGCTTCTTTTCAAAACAGGTTTCAACCTTCATTTGTCCACTGTGCAATTGTCAGATGGGCAGAAAGTAAAATGAGCATTTAATAAAATCGCTATTGGAAATGTGTTCATGCAAATTTATAATTGATTTGAATTTTTCCGTGATAAAGTGCCCTTATACAGTTAGATAATTTTATTCACATTGGCACACACGACATATCTACATTTATATAAATGTTGCATTTAAGGGATATGAACAAATTATAAATAAATGTTGAACAATAATGTGGTGTTGGGCTTTTTGTGGTGAAAATCTGCCAGCAATAATGAGGTCCCGAGAGTAACTATCATTTCTACACTCAATCCGGTGCAACTGTGGTTTTTAAGATTACTTGAAACCAAAGTGAAAGGCATAGCTAATGGACTGGAAACAAGAATAGTCATTTATACTTTGTTAAGTGGCTGCAGGTATTGATTCGACCAGGGACCCAAAATAACAGTTATGATTTTTTAAAAACTCGAAAAAGTTTCCCCTTTTTAAGATATATTTATAAATGTTGGACAATAACTATTATGAGGAAAAAAAATACTTTTTTCGTAATTTCGTAACTATTATTCGTGACAAATATTTTTTCTGTTGCCTAATAACTGTTATCAGCAAGAAATATTTTTTCCATTGTTCGGTAACGTTTTTTTTTTGAAAAATATTTTTTCCGTCATCGTATAACTGTTATGAGAGAAAAATATTTTTTACGTTGCCCGGTAACGTTTATACAGTGCAAGCTCGATTTTCGCGACTAATTAAAAAACAGAACCCAAAATTTTATTGAAAAATTTTATGTAATTTTTAAAATTAGAATTGTTACTATTGATATATTTACATTTTAAACATTTTTAAAGAAATTGGAGATTTTGAGTGGCTTTTTTGGCAAATTATTTTTTAAAATAACAGCTGAATCACGTAGTTCATACAGTGCTGTTGTCGGCTTAAAAATTCAAAAAGGTTAATATACTAAAAGACGTGGATTACCCTTTTTTGGTTATGGACAATAATGGTTATGGTAATAAAATTAAAAAACCAGATAAAAGTCACGAAAATCGAACCCCGTTTTTCATAAACTGTCGCGATTATAGAACCTGCAATGTTAAAAATTAAGCCGTCGCGATAACCGGGCCGTCGCGATAATGGGTAGTCGCGAATATCGAGCTTGCACTGTATTTGGAAAAATATTTTTTACGTTGCTCGGTAACGTTTATTTTTGGGAATATATGTTTTCCGTTGCTCGGTAACGTTTATGTATATTTTGAAAAAATTTTTCCGTTGGCACTAACTATTATGAATGGGAAATATTTTTTTACGTTGAGTGGTAACTATTATTATGCAATATATATATTTTACGTTGAAAATATCGGCACACAAAAGAAACAAATGTCTGATCGGTGAATGCGACTATAATATTTCTATGGAATTAGGTTCGCTGATCATCTAATATTTCAAAAAATAAACGTTACCGAGCAATGGAAAACATATTTCTTGCTGATAATAGTTATTAGGCAACAGAAAAAATATTTGTCACGAATAATAGTTATACATAGATGTAAAAATAATTATTTCAAAATAATAATTATAAGTAACAATTAAAATATTTGTTAAAATGAAACAGTTATTTTCCAACTTTTTTTTAAAAACGTTATAACTGTTATGTCCCTGGATTCGACTAATACCTCAATACTGCACTCAACTAATGGTGAAATGGGTTGCGGGTTATTCGAAAGTCACAAATTCACTATTCGCCAGTATGCTTGAAAATATTTGTATAACGATCTGCTTCAAAACTTGCAGTTACCATAAAAGGGACACGAAGTAAGTTCGAATTGACATGATCCAGCAGCTTATAACCCATCATTGGCTTTGCTAAATTTTAGTGAGTGAGTGTCAGTCCTCGATCTTTACACATTTATTTCAGGAATATGTTAGTCGAGCACACCCACAATTGCTGGCAGTTAAGCATGCTTAACACTCTTGCAATAAAGTAAAGAAATTAAAATTAAAAAGTGACATGACAAAGATACGCCAAAACTTAAAGTCTTTAATGAAGAATTAAAGTCTTTAATGGGAACATTGAATAAAAGTTTCTGCAAAAAGCTGAAAATTATATTGTCTAGAACTGGTTAAAGGGGAGAAAATCAACTCGGGGATTAATATACATTTTTCCTAACATATAAATGCACTTTGAAATCATTAAAATTTAACGACTTTCAACGATTTAGTTGTGACATTATATATATATATGTATATAAACTATATAATATTCCAACGCCTCCAAATTCGATTTAACGTCATCGAGTGCACGTTAGAAGTGCATTTTGGTAGAAATATATGTATGTGTGTATATGCAAAATATGTTTGATTGTTCTCTAAAGGGAGGAACGGATAATAAATCTATTATCGAACACATTACTAAAGCTACTTAATATCTGTTTATGTCGCCATTGTTGTTAGTACACTATGTGTATTTGTGTAAATGATCTATTTTGTTTTCTGTGTGTGCGTGTGTGTGTGTATAAATTAGTGGCAACAAAACAACAACGACTGGGTATATTTATAAAGAATTTAACAAATTTAACTATAAGTAAAACAATTAGTTACGTAAATCAAACATGATTCTATATCATCGATATGCTTTAGAGTAAATAACATTTATAAAATTTCAATTGCTAATAAGTATTTACTTATACGAGTACAATAATAATAACATTGTTACCCTCTGCCCCGTCTATATTGCTTTCATAAACATGGCAATAATAACAGTAGTGATATATTCATCATTTATTATGTTACAAGGATAATGTCATTTGTCGAATCAACGCATTTGCATCACCTTTTGTATTGTTTTGCTTTGTTTTGACTCACATTCATTACAACCATTTTGCAAATTTGTTAATTTTGTTTGCGTTTTCTAATTGTTTGCAATGCGAGTAGCTATTCAAAAATATCCTCTTTCGTGATTTTCGTGCCAACAATAAATTCTTTGCATATATACGATACTTGTTTGTTGTTTTTTCTTTGGTATTTTAACACTGACTCCAACGTAAACGATTACTCATTGTCTTTGAATTGTTATACTTGCTTTTTGAAGTCGTTATCGGTATACCCGATTCTTCATTGACTAAATGTGATATTGAGTGACGGACACTTTCGGACGTAGTTACGAGTTCCATTCACCGTTAAATGATGCACAGGACTTGCAGTGCCTGATACGGAAGTTATTTGTCTTACCATTCCGGAGCCGAGTTGCTGCAGAATACCAGAGCCGGATCCCAGTGGTCCCGATGAGAGAACTGTGGAGGTGCGTCGCGAGCGTATCGACTGCATGCTGGACGATAGCAGAAACGGTACACTGCTCGAGGTATTCGGCATTGAACCACCCTGTTTTTGAGACGACAACAGAGGAGATTTCTTTGAAAGATTATGATGTTTCTTCATAGCATACGAATTGAAGTGTAAAGAGTGTTCTTGTGCGATGTGGAGAAGAATGGCATTACGATACAATACAATTACAATACTTTTCATGATTCGAACAATTTTCCAATTACGAAAACAGGAAACTCTTGCACTGAATTACAGCCAAAATGTATATTAACAACATTTGCTTGATTTACGATTTAGTTGATTACGATTTTTTTTACCTTCATGTTTGCTGTGTACTGGCAGAGAGCTTAAATTGCAACTCAATATATGAAAGTTTGTAAATGTTTTATGTATATGTAATTATACTCTTATGTAGAATTTCAATTTACTTCTAGTTAGTACAAATGTCAGCAGCAAATTTATTACTGGAATTTTCATATCCAGTATTCTATAGCTCTACATTTATGTATGAACATTTGTGTACGCATTTGCATGCCAGTTTTCTCCACTGAAAATGTAAATTTTTCTTTTGTTACTTCTGTTATAGTTCGAATCATTTCTCTGTGAAGCGTGTGATGGATGATGGAGAATGTTTTAAAGCTGTCAACAATAAAAACGTAACGGATCTTTAGTACGCAATTAAAAAAAACAGCAAAACCACATTGGAAAACTCTTCAATTCAACAACACAAAATGTTCAAACTTATAACCATCAAACATTGATTTCGATTTCGGATTGCAAAAGTTAACAGCGTATATTGTATACCGTTATATGTGAATGTGCAAAAAAACCAAAACCGAGACAAATAAAAAATGAGAACATCAACAAAAATGAAGAGACCAGTGAGCTGGGTCTAACCATTAGTCTGATCAATCGTATAGGAACAGAGTGATATTCAATTCATACAATCAAAACAGTAAAAATGCAGGCCGGCTGTCAGTCAGTCATGATATTTGGCTCCTTTCAATTGTACCTGCTGAATGAAGACAGCATGGAACATTTCTAGTGTCCGACCGAATATTCGGTTTCGGCCCAAATAAGTGGTTTCGGTTTCGATTCCAGTTTCGACCAAAAAATGCCCGAAAAAACGGCCGAAACCGAAACTTTCTGGAATATTTTTTACATTTTATTGCGTAGCGAGTGAACAGCTAGTTAGTGCAACCAAGCAGATATATAGTGAAAAGAGGAGTAATTTAGATACTTTTTTTTTAGCATATAATATTAAATTATTTAATTTTGAACATTAGTGAGTAAGGTGCAAAAGTGTGATTTTTTTATGTTTATGTTTTTAAAAAATGAATGAATTGTTTTTATTACAGTATAATCTCGATAATCCGGACAATTAAAAACCAGGCACTGTCCGAAATATCGAAAAGTCCGGATTACCAAGATTACAAAAAAGTTTATAAAAATACTACTGAACACCAATGAAACGAATTTGTTATTGAACTAAAATTATTTTTGCTTAAACATTTAATTTTTAGTATGTTATGAACATTTTTGGTGATTTTAAAAGAAATTTGTAATTTTCATTTGGCGAAGTTTTGTTTCTTTTTTTTTAGAAATTCTAGATTTGCCTACATTGTACTTCACTGCCAGTTGACGAAGTGACTTCCTTGACTTAATTTGTTTAGAATTTTTTTCCATCGTTAAGATTGTACGTGTTTTCTTAACTATAGGTGCCATTGTTAATATTTGATTTAGTTTACACAGTTAGATTAAACTTTTATAATTTATAAAAAGCAGATAAAAATGAGTGTCCGGATATTTAAGGTAAATAAAAGGTGTGGTGTCCGGATTACAGAGTCAACAATAGAAAGCAATTGGGTGTCCGGATTACCGCGTTGTCCGTATTAGCAAGTATCCGAATTATCGAGATTGTACTGTAATAAGTATGTATTTATTTATGTTATGTTTGTTTGTTCTTTATTTACTTAAAGTAAAATTCGTTTGTTGAAAAAAATGCTTGATATGGTGTTTTTTATTTCAACTAGAAAGTTTCGGTTTCGGCCGAATATTAAAAAAAAACCGAAACTCGGTTTCGATTTCGGCCCATAAAAGTGGTTTCGGTCGGACACTAAACATTTCCCAACAAATTCGTTCCAAACACATTAATCTTCTTCTTATTAATTACATTAATTGGTAGAATTGTAGCTGAAATATCATTACTGCGAACAGGTGGTGGCAGCCGAAGTAGAGTATTTGAGAATGTATAATGCAAAGTACTCGTGAGTAGATAGGTTCGTGTTCAGGTTATAAAATTATATAAACTAAACTAAATACAATGCGACCATTGTCGGTATAGCCGAAGCGAAAACGTGTACTCACGATCATGCTCCGTGCAAGCTGCGAAGATTTCAGTTAACCGAAAAATGAAAACAAAGTGAAACACGTTGAAATCAACAGATCCGTGGACAGATTCGTTAGAGTATTTAATTTCAGTAAAGTATGCAAGTTACTAATTATTGGATATTAGTACAAAAGCATTAAATGTAATGGAATATAATGACAAGGTAGATAGAAGGAAACGAACAAAAACAAAAAGTCCATTTGATGGAAACACCCAAAGAACGTTAAATGCGCACACCAAAATCAAAACTGAAATTAAACGCTTTAGGTACATATTTTCATGAATGGGAACATGTTGTGAACCTGTGTGGCGTAGAAAAAAAAACAGTTGGAGTATAACTATATAAGGTAAAAGTACAATGTTTCACTGTCGAAAGTAACACTATCGCCTTTCGTTTTGCGCACAATTAGTACACAGAAGATAAACTTGGTTAGGAACATTCATATTTAATACGAAAGACAAACAAAATTTGAAAACATTTGCACGAAACTGGCCTGGGTACGAGTTTCTTAGATATAGTAGACAATGATTGGCTGGGTGGGATTTTTGTACACAAAACAGAATATCATTCAGATAGGCTCACTATATACTCGTACAAGTACTACATATAGTAATTCCATACAAAAACTAAACAAGTGCGAGTTTGAGTTCGTCTTGTCGGCTTTAGTTTTCGTTGGAATTGACATATGCGTCATTAAACATCACTTTGAATAACTAGGTGGGGCCAGTAAAACAGAAAGGTTTGTTTTTAATCGACACTAACATATATGGGCTTAAATAAAAAAACATTAAGAATATTCATTAAAATTTTGTGACAGACATAGTTGACTTTAACATTTACAATTCCCAATAATTTGCTACAACTGTTCATATGAAAACAATTAAGTAAATATTCGAGTTCTTTCACGCATTCAATCTGGCATAATGTACACCTAACCGATTTAACTGCACTTGCACCTGCGTCAATTATTATACAAAAACCAGTTAATATAATACCAGTAATTAAGCATCATTTACAAAAACATTCCTTCGTCATTTCATTTTTCAAAAACAGAATTACAAAGTCATAAACCAAACAAGTATCCGAACAAAAGAACAACGACATTAAAACAAATTCAAACAATGAGATTCTCCCAAAGAAATGTACGTACGCACTTATAGGTTAAACGTTTTGTTTAATTTTGAAAACACACCAAATACAGTAAAATGCAAATTCTGCGAAGAACCAAACGTTAACGGAAACAATCCAACTAAGGACAACCGAACCAAAAATTTCATAAAACTTCAAATGAAAACAGTTAACATTTCGGAAAAGACGACAATCTGTTTTGTTTAATTCTATAAGTTAGCAATTTCATTGGCGAGCGAGCGAGCGAGCGTGCGGTGGCGAGTTCGAGCTGTATGATGGAATGAGTTTTTACAGATTGCATGACGCAGAGTGCAGAACGCTGCGATTCGTCGCACCGTGGAGCCACGTGTGCTCCGCTGTATTTTGTTCGTATTCTGACACTCGCACAAGAGACCTTCTTAGTTGCAGTTGGTGCACAATTGGTTTTGTTTTTGCTTTTGAGTTTTTTAGACTTACAACATACGCAGAAGATGAGGGTACTGACAAACTTGATCCTGAGCTACCGCGCGCACCGAAACCATACGTCTAAGGGCATTTATTGTATGTGATGATAAAATGTTCAGTTGGGGGGAGATGAGAAAAACAGTTTTGAGTAATTCTAATGTGTACTAAATCAAAAATCAAATCACTCCAAATCATACAAAACGAGACGAAAGTTTTCGTTTTAGATTTTTTGTAAAATTTCTATAAGATGCACAAATTATAAATCCTTGTTCACACAAAAGCGCTAATGAGCGTTCGTTGGCTGTTGTTGTTGTTGTTTTTGATGCTGTTGAAGTTGTCGGCTGTCATTTTGGCAACTCAAAAAAACAAGGCAATCAATTAAAATTCAGCCCGTCCCAGAAATAAGAATTGACGCCTGGGCCAAGCGCAAATCAATGCCAACAATTTGAACTAGTTTAAACGAATTTAAAGCAACAGTTCAATAGAACAACATAGTAACAGAACAACTAAAACGAAACGAGAAAGAACGGAACGGAACGGATCGGAGCGCCAAAAGCGGACAGCCACTTACAGTAGGCGGTGATAGATTGATTGTGGAGCCCCGTCTTTCCTGTGGTCCGATGCTAGAATGACGGCGCGTCGGCAGGCCGCTGCCCGGCGTGCCGCCTGGCGAGGAGGCGCACGAGGGCGCGATGCGTATCTTGGGCGTCATCAGCGTGTTGTCGGAAAGACGTCGGTTGGGAAATGCATTAGCCACTCGCAGGAAATTGCTATCGGGCGACGATGGCGAGCAACCGAACCACCAGCCGCCCAGCATGCCTGAACCTGTAAATAAGCGAACTGCAAAAATTACAATTTTCAAACAACCTTTTGCACCCGGGTGAGGGTGGCGGCCTTCAATGCCGCCTGCGACTCAATTCATGTGCGGTGGTATTGTATGTGTAATGTGCGGATTGAAATTTCAACTAAAATTTGGAATCAGCGCCACTGGCCACTTGAAGAAAGGAGGGTGACTTCAAAAAAGAGTTTTCGAACCAAACCAAACCAGAACCCAATTTAGTGACAAGCTCATATTTTCAATATATACAGGGTGGACCATTTAAGATTTGGAATTTGAACTACGCTTTATTTCGAGAATGGCAGTCCAAATGTCATTCAATTTGTGTTCGTAATTTAGTTAAAAGTTTGACATTTACGAAATGGGACGCTATACGCTTGAACAAAATTGGGAAATATTGAGAACTTACTTCCAAAGTGGAGAGTCTTCAACCCAAACTGTAAGAAATTAAAAAAAAAATTTCAAAAAAAGATTGGCCTTCAACTCAGTTTGTGGATCAATTTGTGAAGCCACACAGCCAACGTAACAATCGAACTTTTGAGCACCGTTTTCGAAAATCGAATAATCAGCCGAAATTCTGAAGTCAATTGGCCGCCTCGGAGGTGCGATTTAAGAACGTTGGACTTTTTTTTTGTGGGGAGCCGTAAAGGAAAAGTGTTACGCTAACCATCCAGAGACGATTGAAGCTTTGAAACATGAAATCGAAGTTGCCATTCAGGAAATTCTACCCGGAACAATCGAAAAAGTACTTGAAATTTGTGTTGACCGAATGGCGTACTGTAAGGCCAGTAGTGGCAGTCATATGAACGATATCGTTATTCATTCTTAAATAACAAAGTCCAAGCTTTGTAATAAAACAGGAATTTTCCAAAAATATTCATTAGTTTTTGTTTATAACCGATTCAAATTCCAAATCTTAAATTATCCACCCTGTACATAAATAGAAAATTTTGCATACATTTAATATGTTACATTTTCCAAAATAACCTATAAATGCACAAAGTAAATTTCTAGCCTCACCATTCAACCAATGTGGTCAGTGAGCTAAGCTAAGCTAACCGCAGATTTCTGCACTTCGCTTTTGTCTCCGAGAATAATGTCGATGATGGCATCATTATTGTTGTAGTTTGGCTTAGCTTATTGCATTTTGTGGCTTGTTCAAATATATTTCTGGTTAAAATGTCTCAATACACCGTGCGACAAAAATCAAAAAAGGACATATTTATTTCAAAAAATTATTTAAAAAATTGAGCGCAATGTGGAAATACAATATGGGTATCGAATGAAAGAGAAAAATCCTTAGAATCTTAAAAAATTGAATGTTTTGGTGCAAAAGGACGAACGCCCCCAGTTTTGCGAGTATATAGATTTTTTCGTGTGTAAAATTTGTTGTCGCACGGTGTTATATTCCTGAAAGAGACTCTCTACACTTTATCAAATGTTAAAACATTAGAAATCTAACATATATTTTACATTTTATATTCTCACTCGATGCTTTAGAAGTATTGCAATATTGTGAAAATGCTTTTCAGAATTTTATAAATACCTGAATTCATTAACTTTTACTACCATCTCTATTATATTGTTTCTTTAGTTGGTATTTTTCTCTCCCATTTATGGTTTTTATGTATTCCTTTTGAAGAAACTTTTTGTTATTAGAATAATTTGCGATTATCTGTGCGTGCTCCTAACACAAAAGTCCACCATTTTCATTCATTGTCTACCCAATCAAACTTTCATCTGGTAATTCGAGTCCGCAATGCATATATTATACATAAGTGCCAGTGTCGGTGCATGGCAGTTGACTTGGCATGACAGCCTTTTCATGATGCTAATTGGTTCATGTTTTTCACAAAAACTTCTAATTGCAGTATTACTTGCCAACCCTGACCGCACTTAGCTGCCGATGAAATTTTACACCACATACAAATTACATAGCTGCAGTAAGCGCACTGCTGCCGTTTGAAAGTTATTTTGGCGGAATTTATGCGCATGTTTGCTCATTTGCTTTATGCAAATATTATGGTCAAATATTTATGAATAACTTGCACTGCATTCGGTGGCGGACAAAGCTTATATGTATTTAATTTAATTGCAATTGACATCCTATGCATGTAATAGAGACAGACGAGGCATTGAAAGCGACTTGGAGCGAAGCTCAATGTGTCATATTGAAGCGAGGTAAAAACTACACTTACACTTGGACTGCAAGTGCAATTCGTTAATGATGATTTATTTGGGATTAATACATACATGGTACACATACATATGCACGTGTGTGTATGTGTGCGGTTTGCACCACTTATGCACTGCTGCTCTAATGAAAATACCACAGCTGATTAACAGTCTGGTCTGTGTCTGATAGTTAAACATTAAATTGAACTGATATGCCTCAGTGACTTGACTAGCTGTATTATATAAATAGTTCAGCTAATTGTATTTAATTAAGGTAAAAGGCCACTTTTTGTACTGCACGAGGCAAATGTGCTAATTTATTAGGCCACTACTATTTCAGATATCCCTTGAAGCTCATTTGGCAAGTCTATATAGACATAAGACATATCTATAAGACATACATATGTCTTTGTTTAACTCGGTAGCCCTTAGCGTGACCATGTGGCCACACTAAATATGCACTCAAAAAATGTAATTTTTCAATTATTCTTCATATTAAATCGGTCAAAAACTATTTTCACGAAATTCGAAAGTAAAGGAATTCCTGCATATTTGGGTTCATTGGCATTTTGGGGAATTTGTTTTCCATTAACTTAAACCGAAATCAGTCTCACAATTTTTATGAATTGAATGTTTGAGTTAACCCATTGCTGCCTAATGGGTAAAAATTTACCCATGAAAATTTACTTTTTAAAAAAATCACAGAAAAGTTCGTGGTAGAGATATCTCAAAATCATTGATAGGGATGGGGGTAAAGATGGAACTACCTTAGTCTAGTGGAGGTCACCCTAAAATTCCGCCATCTAGCTAGAGTTACCAGACTCCAAAAATTGTTAATTTTCCGGAGGTGGAAAATGTGGCGAAACGTAGTGGCCTTAGAACTTCACAAAAATCTGCCTCCTCACCTGTAAACAATACAACTTTTGTTCACGTGTTTAGCTGATCATTTCAAAAAGTATGGAAAAAAGCTACCATTGCTGCCTAATGGGTAAAAAATACCCAATGAATATCTAAGCAACGTGCAGAGCTAGAAAGCTGAAATTTCAAAATCGTATGGGCGGAACTGGTACCCGGCTTTAATGGGTTAACTCGGTAGCCCTTAGCGTGACCATGTGGTCAGACTAAATATGCACTCAAAAAATTTAATTTTTCAATTATTCTTCATATTAAATGGGTAAAAATCGATTTTCACGAAATTCGAAAGAAAAAGAATTCATTGGCATTTTGGGGAATTTGTTTTCCATTAACTTAAACCGAAATCAGTCTCACAATTTTTATTAATTGAATGTTTGAGTTAATGGTTTTCTACATTTCTATCAGAACTTATATGTTTCAAATAATGCAAAGAACTAGAAAGAGTCCAATGTTAGAATTAATGGAACATAATTAGGAAAATAAGCAAGCAAAATATTTAAGAAACTGTTTGCAATTTTGCTGTTTTGAAAATTCAAAAGTTGCACATTATTTTACAACAATTTATAGATACATTAAATTATTAATTTTAGAATTTTTTCTTTGCTTGTAACAAGATTCAATAATTCATTAATTAATTTTCTCATGGGACACTCTTCAAACTTGTAAACAAGGACAATTTTCAAATGCAAAAACTATGATGTTAAAAGACTTTAATTGCTTCATTATCTATCAATTAACATGCTACAACGCTTCATTAGTGTTTTCGGCATAACGCAATTTTCAATGTAAATTTAACAACGCACCGCAGCAACAAACACACTAACAATGCCCAATATGTAGTAGCTGTATATTTTGGCGGATTGTCACAAGAGCGTCGCAAATATTCACAGCGAAGCATTTGCACATATTCGCCTGGGGATATGAAAAAATTATTATTCAATTAGTGGCGAAATGCGAAATTGACTTGAGGCCAGTGGCAGCAGTCCAATAAACGGCCGCCGTACTGGGAGCGCGCAGTGTTGCGGCGAGAATCGCAGGACATAATTTGATTTGTTTAACGGTGTGGCGCAATGAAATATGCAAAAATGCGTACGTCGCGGCCGTACGGGCTGAATTTTGCAACGGTTTGAGTGCGGGCGGCGGTGTGAACAGTCCAGCTTTATTTGCAATCCACGCAAATCGTATTTTTATCATTGTCATAGCGGTTAATTCGGTTGAAAAAACGCCACTGAGTGCGGCGACGTGCGCCCGCAATGGCAAAGTGCCCACGCAGCAACTGTAGCCAGAACTCAATTAACGCATGTTGTATATTCGATCCAATAAATCCGATGGCTCACGTGGCTACTGAGGTGCGTGCTCTTCCTCTTCGGCGCAGTGATTGTATCTGACGCATGGCGTGGCTGCCGAGCAGGTCGCCAACGCAGAGGGAGGCGAAAGAAATGCGGTTTAAACGCTAAAAGGCACTACGGCATTGAAAGATGGAGAGCAGTGAAATTCAAAATTGCTGGGAAAGTTTTTCCAGCTCTAAAGTTGCATGAACAAAAGCCGTGGCAGTGTTTTGAGAAAATTTGCCGGCATAAAAGTCAAATTATACGCCCATCAGTGTCATTGTAGCGTTGTGCGTTGGTCGTTCGACGCTGGTCGGTCGGTTGCTCGGCGACTTGTCAGGCCAAGCCGCACGGCAATAGCACGGACGACACTGCGCCAAGCCGAATTGTTTTATATGCTATGGAAAAGTTGAAATCGCTCAAGGCTGTTGGCGAGTTCACTTGCTGGGGGTTCCACAGTAGCTTTGTTGTTTCTTTCGTTTATTTTTTGAATTATGTGTCTCGGAAGGCAAATATGGCAGATGTAGGAAAGTAGGTTAGATTTAAGATTAGAAGGTAATAAGTGCCGTCGGAAATGCGAACTTTGAAATTGCTTTTAAACGTCAACGCTTAGACTAATTTATTGTTTTTATATTAGTTTTTGCCTAAGAACTGAAACACAGTTGTGGCGAGTTGAAAGCAGTGAAAAATTCGATTCGATAATTCATACCTCAAATAACAAGGAAAAAAGTTGCGTATACTTTTTATATTTAGTAACTTTTTATAAGTTTTTTCAAAATGCTTCTTATAATATCTGACTTGCTTTCCTAAATATGAATTTAATTGCAATTGAACCTCTTTTCAATATGGAATGTAAACTGATTGTTTATGGGGAGCTCGAACTGTTGGCTCACTGGATTATCGCATCAATTGAGCAGGAGATTCTCTAAAGAGTAAGTTAACATTGTTATGCTCTCTTTTCAAAAATGACAACACCATTCTACACATTTCAATAGCTCAAAATTTGTTAACTATAAATCAGGGACCGGAAATAACAGTTATTGATGAAAACTATAATTGAAAATTTTACTATGAAGGAAAAATCATGCAAATAAATTAAATATACCAATACATTTATTTTCGCACGGAGAATCAAACTTGGCCATAAACTTTTTTTTGTAATTTTCACGGAAAAATTAAAAAATTAGAATTTTTTTTTATTTATATTTTAAAAATCCTTAAGAACAATTATTTTTGATTTTTTTCATATTAGTCTACAAATAACAGTTTTATTTCGATTTTTATTTTAGTTGTCCTATGATAACAATTATTGGTGACTTTTATTTTTTTAGTCATCAATAAAAATCATTCAGTGACTTATTTATAAAAGTCATCATTCAATGACTTTTATTTTTTAAGTCATCAATAAAAATCATTCAGTGACTTTTATTTATAAAAGTCATCAATAACAATTATTCAATGACTTTTATTTTTTAAGTCATCAATAAAAATCATTCAGTGACGTTTATTTATAAAAGTCATCAACTAAAATCAGTAAGTGACTTTTATTTATAAAAGTCATCGATAAAAATCATTCAGTGACTTTTATTTATAAAAGTCATCAATAAAAATCAGTCAGTGACTTTTATTTTTTAAGTCGCAATATAAAAGTCATTTTCATTAATGCATGCCAAAGTTATGATTCTTCCAGAAAACAGAATTGTCAAGACAGGTCTTGTTAAGCCGATCAAGAATATATATACATTTCGATATTTAATGAATCCAGCAGTGCAATTAATGAAAATGACTTTTATATTGCGACTTAAAAAATAAAAGTCACTGAATGATTTTTATTGATGACTTAAAAAATAAAAGTCACTGACTGATTTTTATTGATGACTTAAAAAATAAAAGGCATTGAATGATTTTTATTGATGACATAAAAAATAAAAGTCACTGAATGATTTTTATTGGTTACTTTTTTAAATAGAAGTCACCAATAATTGTTTTCATAGGACAACTAAAATAAAAATCGAAAAAAACTGTTATTTGTGGACTAATAAGAAAAAATCAAAAATAATTGTTATTATAGGATTTTTAAAATATAAATAAAAAATAACTTTTATTTGTTGAGTCATTAAATAAACGTAAAAAAATAACTCTTAAACATTGATTTTTATAATAAAACTTATAACTGTTACGGTCCCTGCTATAAATAAGTACTAATCCAACTATTCTGCTCTGCGGTCTGCGGTACACACCACCCAGAAACTCCCGCCGTGTGCATTGTCAAAGCACACATACAATATCTACATATATATGTATGTATTATATATATGTATGTACAGTAGGGGCGTTTTCCAAAACGTTTATTTTCAATGCAGTAATACAGTACAAATGCTGTATTCATACATTGCATTGCATTGCATAAAAAATTAATGCTTTGCATACTTTTACTTTGCATAAACTCTCTTACTGATACACTTTGTTTGAATACAAAGCAGCAAGCATTTTGGAAAACCCCATAGTTTAGCAGGAGCACGCAGATACATACCTCCTGAGTTCTTTCGGGCCATATCTTCCGCACTGGATGTTTTGCGCTGATCAATACGCAAATTGGGTATGTTGAACGGCGGCGCATTCATGTTGTCCGAGGAGAATTGATGCCGCAGAGGACGATGCCGCTCCGGTGACGGTATTGACAGATTGTCCAATTTTAATTTATTACGTTGCTGTCGGTCGATTTGCTCCAGCATTTCCTGCAGAACCTGGGTAGTCGTATTGTTATGCAAGCGAAACGAACGAGACAGGAGCAAATTAATTATGCAGTGAATATGAGTGCCTTATCACACGTGCATACATACGCATGTCTGCTATGTATGTGTCTCAGAGCACGTGCTCGCGTGTGTGGGAACATACCTCAACTAGCATACAGTATTGCTCTAGATTTAGCCCAGGATTAACAGTGTGCGGTATAAGCAAAGGAAGCACATGTGTGGCCATTATTTCCACAGTCAGACCGTACGATTTGTCAATGAGCATCTTGTGGTAAATTCCTAAAATTGTTGTAAATACGTTCATGAAATAAGCGGCGAGTATACGGTGTAAATATTCAAATTAGCAATGTATGTGGTAAAATCTTAGTGTTCAACACACACACGAAAAACAGTTTTGTGCATTGCACATTTCACTCTGTTTCGTACGAAAATATTTATGAGACTTAATATCGGCTGTGAGGAAGAATGAGTACTTTTCAAATGGAAATGTGTTCAGACAATTACTTTATTGATATGGAGTAACGTGCACTTGTTAAATAAAATCTCAGCTCTTATATATCAAACAAAAAAAATAATTATTTCGATACAAAGTATTTAACCTTTTCCCTCTTAACACGCATCTCTAAAAAAAATTTAATTAAATTGAAATTGATTGTGGTCTTCGCAACAAAAAAACATTTTCAAAAGCCCTTACGAATTGTAAATTTTTTCGCAGATATATGTCTGTAATAGGGATTGCAATCCCGGAATCCCCAATTCTGAAATCCCGGGCTCCCGAACAATTTCAGTCTTGAAAAATTGCGGGATTGACAAAATCCGATCCCGGGATTCAAACATACAAATTTGTAGCTTACTTTTTGCTTTTGTCACATTTATTTTGAAAAAGGCAAACCGTCTTATTTAGTACAAAAAATAAATTGCATACTGACTGTGTTTGAATAAGTTTCAATGCAACAATTGCTCTGTTTCTGTATGGATACTTTGTACCAGGGACCAAAAATACCTGTTATTTTACAATTTTCAAATCATAAAGGCATAACGAAAAAGTTGCCGATGGACTTTTTCAAATATACCATTATGATCCGTATGAACTCAACTTCACGAATATTAAACGCCTTTTAAATTTTTGATTTTTACTATAAAAGTTTAAATTAACTGTTTTTTCCTTTTATCATTTCAGGCAAAATAATTGTTACTTTTTACTTTTATTTTATTTGCCAAAAATATAATAACAGTTAAAATACTATTCACACCATGTTTTTCGTCTCATCAGGCCGGTATTGTATTGATACCATTTTTTTAGTCGGTCAAACGGCCTTTGAAAAAATTCAAATTGCCTGATATATTTGACCGAAAAAATAAAAGTCACAAAATAACTGTTATAGCAATTATTTTTGCCTAAAAAGATAAAATGCACAAAATAACTTTTATTTTTGGCGGGAAAAATAACAGTTAAAGGATAACACTTAAAGTCTCGCTTTTTTGATAAAAACCATAACCGGTACGGTCCCTGCTTTGTACAAATTTATACAAACTAGTTTTGTTTGGGTACTTTTTCAGTAAAAATCTGCCAGTAGCTAAAATCAGGAGAGTAAACAAGCTCCCAAAAAGTAAACAATCAAAAAGTAAACAAACATAAATTTTTAAAAACTGGCAAGTTTAACTCTTGTTTACACCAATGTAACTTGTCACATGCACAAAAAACGGGGAAATGGGCGTAAATAAAAAGGTTAAAGAAAGAAACAGCTGATAAACTTTAAAGCTATAGGAAAACTTGAATTATTGATATTGCTCACACCGAATTTTACTTATTCTGAAATGGCGGAAATATAATATTATATAAAGAATTACATACGATTTCATCTACTAGTATTAAATCAGAGATATGGTTTTTTTCAGCAGGTTTGCCATGTAATTTGTCATGAATATTTCGTTTATAGTTTTAAAGTAAGAACACAGAATTGTAGTTAATACGAAAATAAAATGTTTTTGATTGAAAAAGGCGTCTGATTTAGTTCCTTTAAATAATAAGAGAGAGATTTTTTTGGGATAGAATATCCCAAAAAAATCTCGGAGGTCCCGGGATTTCGTTGTAAAACTGGTCCAGGATTGCAATCCTTAGTGTGTAACGCTGCACCGTTTGTTTTTAATCTAATTCCCATACTGAAATGTTGTGCATAGCTTACGCTGCAATTTCGAAGCCATCATCCGTATTATTTATTTGAAAAGCAAATTATGGGTAGATTGTAATTTTTCATAAGAAATAAAAAAGTTGTACAATGTATATGAGGCAACGATAGCGACAGGTAAGTTGAAGATTCAGTGGAAATTATTGTAATTCTCAAAGGCTGTGCAAAATACTTACGGACAGTACGCATAACGATGTCAGGATCTGGTATGCGGACGTCACTGAGCAGCGGCAGAACTTCCTCCATGACCTTGTTAGGAACATATACCCAGAAAAGGAAGAAAGTTGGAACAGAGGTAGTTGCACAGTCGGTAGGATCAAAGCATGCGCAGGCACTCTTGCAGGCCCACTTGATGTGAGTGCATTATGTTGCACAATGCTTTGGCGTAACTCACCTGGGACCGCTCCAGCTTATCCATGGTGCGCTCAATACATATGAGTACGTTTTGTACTATTTTCGGATCGGCAAGATTTTTTTCAAAGACTGATTTCACCTTTGGCAATACCATGCGTCGTATCGAGGCCTCATCGATGTTATCATAAACATTCGTAACGGCAACAACGGCAGCGCTCTGTGGGCGGCACAGCATCGCATAACACACATGAATGAAGAGACAAAGTATGAGAGGAGAGATCAGCATGTGTTATGTATGCAAATTTGTCTCATTAATGCTGTTGACAGAAAACGAGACAAATAAGTTTATGGTTTGGGGGGGACAAAATTAATACAATAGAAATGTTTGACACACCCGAACTTTTTTCTTACTTACACTTGACTTTTTTAATCATGGTTGTAAGAAGTCAAAAGTGTATTATCTAAACAATTTTGTTTGCAGTACCAAATTTTGTCGATTACTTTGGTTTTAGTATGGATTATGACTTTAGACTCTTTCTGGTATTTGGTTAAAATGTTTTTTTATTTAAACTTTCTTACACTTGCTCAAAATTTCGGTAAAACTTGCAAAATATGTGTTTATTCAGCTCATCAGCTCATAGATTTCCCCTTCAAAGCCCCTCTAAAAATTTAAGAAAAACTTTTTATTTTGAATATATTCCTCAAGTAAAGTACAGTGGACGTGCAGTATAACGAAGTTTCCATTTAACGAATTTTCGATTTAACGTACGACCAAATGTTTTCCATTGATGGTTCTATATTACGAACGAAAGTGTAATTTGCTATTCGATATAACGAATATTTTTGTTGTTTTTCACCCTTCTAATTGTTTTTATTTGAGCATTCACATTCTTTACAATAACAATGAATGTTTGGTTTCGTCAAGTGAACGGTACCTCAATTGTTTTTGTTTTTGTTACGTTAAAATTTTCAAATTTACGTCAAGTTACCAACATTTTCGAATTCTGTTTGTATGCATTGCTGATCATTTTCACAGGATTTGTTTTGCGTTCGGTCGGCTTATTTCATTTAAAAATTAAAATTTCAATAATCAATCAAGAGCAATTGCCATACAGAAAAGTTTGTTTGCGGTAAAGAGGCAATCGTGCATCGAAGACTTTTTCACTGTACAGACAGAGCCATATTTGTATTTTGAAAATGCTGAATTAAAACAAGATATTTGTTTAAAAACTGAATATGTGAGACTTATTTCTTTAAGAAGGATGGTTTCAAACAAAAAAAAATTTCGATCGATTTAACGAATTATTCGATTTAACAAATTGCGGGTACAACATAAGCTTCGTTATATTGGACGTCCACTGTATTTTCCTCAAATTGGTATTTGTAATATTTTCTGATTGCAGCAGTAAAAAAATAAATGCCCGAAATTAATTACACAAAACCTGTACCACTCATCAAACTAAAATTCTACCAATATATTCCAATATAAAACTTTGACAATTCTAAAACATCGAACCTACGACAAACTTTCTCATAATTACACACAATTGCCTATTTGTGCTCTGTCTCAGTTTTGCTGTCGCTATGGGTGCCACTGCTTCTAATACATCTAATTGTGACACTCAAGTTGTCAACATCATTTAATTGTGAAGTTTGATGTCTTTGTGGGAGTGCTTTGACGTCTCATGCAATTTGCATACTTCAGCGGGCACTCTAGAAAATAAACCAACCAAGAGCTCGCACCACAACCCTGCATGCAATATTTTCACAAAGCCTACATACATACATACACATAAATACGTAGTGGTAGACAGCAACAGCGACAACGACAGCGACAGAGATAAGTTGAGAAATAGCTGTTGTAGAAGATGGAGCATGAAGAACGAGTTGTGCTGACAAAGCCAGCAGCTGGATTCTGATATATATGTATATTTATTTATATTCTTGTGAGACCAATAAGGATTGCGTCGAAATAAGTTGGAATGGAAGTGAAAGTGGAAGCGGCATTGCAGTAACCAGTCGAGACGCAGTGACTAGGGATGCGGGATGCGGTGCGCGTGAATTGAAAAAGTATTCACCTGTACTTGTATTGTGGAGCTTTCAAATGCAAAGAATAACATTGGCATTATATCGGTGGTGACATCCTCAGGTGCGGTCTTTTCAATAATGAGATGTAAATTCTCGAGTAAAGTCACTGTTGCTTGGATGGATTTGGGTGAACTGAAAATAAGTCTGAAAATAGAAAATATGGAGGAATGAAACACACCTACGAAATACTTAGTATGTTAAATTTTTGGTTTATACAGAATCGAGCACGTAACCGAATATTTATTTAATACTCTGGTTTACTTAAATTTTTAAACTATTGTGTGTCCCGAGTCTTAAGTAAGCACAAGCGATGGAAATACGGAAAAATCGCCCGACCGTCCATGTATTTATTTATGTATATAAATTTGTTCAACAAATTAAGTAATTACAAAAATGTCAAAAGCCTACGAAGTACGATAAAGAAAAGGAAAATCTCTAATAAGCGGATGAATTTCAAACTGAATGGGCAATTACAATGATAACGACAGGCGACAAACTCAAATTGTGCGAACTACTTTTGTCACAGCCAGGACAACGATGTCGTGGAAAATAAAAGCGCGCAAGCAATAAACCCACAAAGGCAACAATACAACAAGTGTTACAAATAATGCCTTAAGTCCACTTGACTTGTATTTGTAGTGACACTTAACAGAGCGGACACACAGTTGCCAGCCACTGCGCTTCCCACGTCGGTCCCAACATAATGCCGACCAACATTGAGGCGCGCCTTGGACTGGAAACTGGTTGGAAATTGTCTTTGCACTAGGAAGAGCGTGATTTTCCCGTTATGTTTTTTAATTGTGTTGGAGAATTAAGCTCAATTCATCTATACCAAAATTGTTAAAGTTTCTTTGGATGCTGCAGCACTGCGCTTTTGATTCGATGCTG
The DNA here is from genome assembly GCA_964056695.1 of Melieria picta. Classification (NCBI taxonomy): domain Eukaryota; kingdom Metazoa; phylum Arthropoda; class Insecta; order Diptera; family Ulidiidae; genus Melieria; species Melieria picta. The sequence continues at coordinate 33,773,359 of OZ057399.1, read as the reverse complement.
TACTGTGTCGTGGGAGTTTCGCATTCGAACACGCTCAGCTGCACATGATGTGTGAACTTTAAGTCGGAAATTGGTGGCATTGACAGGAAAGTGTTAATTCAATCCGATACATAATAGAAATACACACAAGTAAATAAATCAGTAAGACGAATTTAACATTTCTCTTTCACATTTGGTGTTGCCTGCATTTCGCATATTCACATTAATTTCGTTACTTTAACGATTAGGAAATGATATTTTAGTGTGCAGCTATTTACTTACTTGCCTCCGAGTGTGTCTCTTATAGAGGCAGCCACCATAACCTAACCTAACCTTTACTTACTTCATTGTCGACGCCATAATAGTCTCATACTCGTTGGGTGTTGCTTCTTGGATAAGCGTAATGACAGGTTGTAAAACAGCGGCCAGCACTTCGCCATTGTTAATTTCCGTCTGCAACATGGGCCACACATTTTGCCACCACAATTTCTGCAATAAAATTACTAATTGTATATTTCGCCACAAAATACAGCACAGCCCCTCTTCACACACTGCGCTGTATTTCGTTTTATGCAGTTACAAGCATTAGCGCAACAGTCAGTTGAAAAAATTTGCAAGTCATTAAAGCGTCAGTAGGTACCGTGTGCTGCATGCATCATAAATAAATATGCCGTTATTTTGCGCCACCATTAAACACACACAAATACACCACATCACAGCGAGACCGGTGCGCGTGTACCTATTAATGGTGTTTGGCTGTCGAAAGGGAGCTGACAAGTGGCGCCCTGGTACGTGGCGTACGCAATGCAACGCATGTCGTATGAGCTTTTTCGCTTTTGTTGTGTTTATGCTGTCGATACGACGATAAAGTTCACTTACCCGCGGTATTAGCGGCATCGCCTCCATAAGTGTGTTTTTGTAGAAATGCGATTTTTGTGAAGTGTCCTTCATGTTGACCACGTCCAAAAATTTCAGTGCATTTACAGCGGGATCACTGAAGTAAGGGAGATAATTAAATTTGCAATTAAACTTTGCACATTATTTTGGCCAAACTCAATTAAAATGCAGTAAGCAGAGCTATTTCTCAGCTGCTTTTTGAAAACATGTTGTACTTAGTTGGGATAATGAACACCACGTACGTAGAAAGTGCGGGAACCGAAAAATATCAGTTAGAAATTAATATAGTCAACGTAACAAAATATCTACAGTTGACAAAATATACAGTTTAGTTACAGTTAGTATGCATGAGAAATTTTTGTTTTTTATTTTATTGCGTGTTTTTCTCACTCATCCAAATATCAACTGTGTCACTCTATTCTTTTGAAGTTGAAAACAAGGTTTGTAATTTTTCACCGTACAATGTTTAAATAAGTTCATGCATCTGAATAATTAAATTTCATTCTTACTACTTGTGATCTTTTTATACATAGTTTGTTGTTTGCTTCTTTGCTACTGATTGCCAAAGATTTTATACTAAAGATTTTATACTACAAACGATCTTATAAAGTCTATTGCTATTGTTTGCACATGCGTTCTCCCTTCCATTTTTCTAAAGTAAATCTTCTGTTTTTCATCCATATTCTTCTCAAGCCCTCTTTTCATCTAATCGCCTTTTAATCTTGCTACGTAGCCCCTGAAAGTGCATGTTATTTTAAATGAGCCAAAAATTATTTCTCCTTTAAATTAAAAAAAGTCAAATACTGTCAAATCCAATTTTCATCATTCAAAAATTGTAAATTCTAGTAACTTTACGAGTTCGTTTTAAACGGTTTTCATTTTAATCTCAACGTATTACGATTGTTCGCGTCGCTGACTCATTTCCGTATTTTTCAAATAACGTTGTTTAATGTAAACAACCATCTTTCCTAATTTAAAATGACTTCAATTCTGAAGCATCACTGCAGTGCTAAACGCCTCGCTTTTACATAATTGATTCATGCGCTCTGAAATTGCAGCGCAAACGAGTGTCCGCACAAGCCCTTCGGGTAATGTGCTTAACCTCTGTAAACAAAGAGAATATAACATTTCAACAGGAAAATAAAATGTTGACAACATTTAAATTATCTTGAAAGTGGTTTAATCTTCCACAAGACGGCGAGCGCAAATATTTACTTGCTTTCAAGCTTCAGCTCGCACATTTTTCACGCCTTCCACTTTAGCGTTTGCCTTCGTCTCAGTGCTAACATTGGCTTGCGCCATCCTGGCAGCAACAGCGCTAGCACCAACATCCGTCTCAGTATCAGTATCAGTGCCATCGACGGCCACATTCGCACAAAATCTGCTTACATAAATCCCAGTTAGAAAATGTTGTAACACTTGTCATTCAACACAAGGTTAGCTTTGCAAACAAAACTGAAGTCAACATTAATGCAAACAACGCGGCCAAGTTTGGCAAGTTCTGCAGAGTTGGCTATCAAGCGAGGACAGCACTAGGAGTTGCACAGACAAGAGCATGAGACGCGCCGAATTGAATAGAATAAAATAAAATAAATGAAAATAAAATAAAATGAAATAAAATAAAATAAAATAAATTAAAATGAAATGAAATAAAATACAATAAAAGAAAATAAAATAAAATAAACGAAAATAAAATAAAATAAAATAAAATAAAATAAAATAAAATAAAATAAAATAAAATAAAATAAAATAAAATAAAATAAAATAAAATAAAATAAAATAAAATAAAATAAAATAAAATAAAATAAAATAAATAAAATAAATAAAATAAATAAAATAAATAAAATAAATAAAATAAATAAAATAAATAAAATAAATAAAATAAATAAAATAAATAAAATAAATAAAATAAATAAAATAAATAAAATAAATAAAATAAATAAAATAAATAAAATAAATAAAATAAATAAAATAAATAAAATAAATAAAATAAATAAAATAAATAAAATAAATAAAATAAATAAAATAAATAAACTAAATAAAATAAATAAAATAAATAAAATAAATAAAATAAAATAAAATAAAATAAAATAAAATAAAATAAAATAAAATAAAATAAAATAAAATGAAATGAAATGAAATGAAATGAAATGAATTGAAATGAAATAAAATAAAATACAATAAATGAAAATAAAATAATATAAAATAAAATAGAAAATAAAATAAGATGAAATAAATAAAAAAAAAATAAAAATAAAATAAAATAAACTAAAACAAGTTGATGCTGAAATCAGCGCAGCTCAACAAGTGTCAAACACGGAAGACTATTTCATATTTCACTGCAGAGTCAGCAACAATGCAAACGCTGGGAAAAAGTAGAAGTGATTGCGAGGTCACTTAGCGGCGCTTTGTTATTGAGACACACTTCTGCCAAGAGGCATGCAAAATTATTCACTTTTTCTTTCACTTTATTTTACTTTGTACGGGTTCGTCCAGTTTTCTACTTTCGATGATTTACTGCTGTTATTGCTATATCTTATTACCACAAAATGGGCCGTGCTTACTTACATAAAGTACTTAATCAATTGCAACAGTTGTGCCGTTGGTCTTGCGGTGGGATCACGGCTAACCAAGCGCGAGGTTGCTTCCTGCAGCGGTACGGGTACGCGTGGCAGCATCTTTTGTACGGCCTCCTCCAACTGTACGTATGTATTTACAATGTGTTGTATAATTGTTGTGTGAAATATGTAGCAAGCAGAATAAAAACAATACAAATACGCAAATTACTAGTTCAACTAACTACATATTTACATATGTTAGTGGGAACTCTCACACCAGACAGTTTTTGTCATTCATAAACTGATCATTATTTTGTTGTCTAGTCTGTAGCGTTTTATGTCAAATTGGCATGATTGGCACTAATTTAAGGTAATGCGCTAGAAAATGGTCACATAATTGCAAATTGTAATCGAATTGTAAGTGTTCAAGTATCAGAAATCGTGTTATATAGAACTGAACTTTTTCGTTGTTTTTACTTCTTTAAGGTTTAATGGGGGTTTCATGCTTAAAAGTTAAAAGTTGCACTGACACCATCTAACAGCTAACTTAACTTGTAGAAAAGTATCTGCGTCGTACTCGGTGTAATGCCAACAAAACCACCAGCACTTCTAAGTATTGCAGCAAAGCGTACTGAAAAGAAATGGCAATGAAGTTGCGGCCCCACCTTCGTCTGTTGAAAGAGATCCCTTTGTGGGCCGCCCCTTTTGTGTGGCCAATCGCACTCGAATTGTACTCGCACTTGCAGACAGGACAGAGCGACAAGCGTTAAGCTCGGAGAAATGAAAACTGCGATTGAAAGCGGCGAACTTAGGAAATTTTAGACCATGTATTTGTGCGCTTATTCATGTTGAAGTCGAAATTTAATTAGGTTTTCAAGTGGACTTTTGATTACATTTGCATTTTTACGTAGCGAACGAGGGTTCCCAACCGCCAACGTTGGTATATTGAATTGTGTAAATTAAGAAAAAGGTTTAAGTAAAAACGGATTCTCAAAAACTAAATAGATAAAATTTATTCGCGCAGTGCTGCCTTACCGTTTCCAACTGTTTCATATAATTGGACGCAGAATTGCCTGCCTGTATGAGCGGACGACCACTGTTGAAGACCGCACATATTACCATCCCAAGAGAGAACATGTCGCTTAGTAGGCTGCACTTGGAAGTCAATTGCGTTTCAGGAGCTGACAGTGTAAGGCGCGATGAAAGTTGAACGAGTGAAAGTTTGGATGAACCGGCATTAATTTTCAATATTTAAAAAGTTGGCTTCAAAATGCATGCTTTAAAGCAACAAGAGAACTTACCCGTGAAGTCCAAATTCGGCTGCGCCATTTTTGATATCCTATTACTCCACGGTTGACAGGGAATTGAATCATTTAAATCAGTCTCATTCATTCTTTCTGTTTAATTTAAATTAAGATAAGTTCATATATTTTTATAATGCATTGAACATAATTTGATTTTGTGAAAAAAGCTGGAGTGTTAATTCATTAATTTTAATAGTTTAATTTTTGCATTTTGTAGCTCATTATTTGAAGACGTAATAATGTGATATTTGTTAAAATTTCAATGGTTCAGCTTCAGTGCTGGCAAAGAAGATTACACCGATTACACAGATTACAGTAGTACAGAAAAGTTTTTTTATTATAATTTTTAATTATTCCTTATCTTATACTATACCTCGTTAGAATATGGCGATATGTATAGATATCAAATGAAAGAGGAAAGGCAATTTTGGAAAATGGAAGGAAATTTTGACACGTGATCAAGCAGATTTTGGGTTTTAACATACTTATTTTTCAAGAAAATTCTATATAAAGTTTCAAGGACATATAGGATTAAAATTTTCAAAGGACCTTTTTCGAATATCCTTTTTTCCAAATATGTAAAAACTAAATTTTATTTAAATTCTTAAGCTTTTCCTCTTTCATTTGATATACATATCGCTATATTCTAACGAGGTTAAGTATTTTTTTATTTTTTATATTTTTTTTATTTTTTATCCCCTTCAAAATTTTGAAGTCCTTTTAAAAGGACAAAGGCTGTACAAATGAAAAACTGAGTACGCAGTATTACTATGTTTGGTCTCTAGTTTCACGCCCATACAGATTTTTTTCGGTGTGAAAAATTTTTTTAATTTTTGTCGCACGGTGTTATAGAAAAGTATTAGTTAGGAGAAAGGAATAATTAAAAATTATAATAAAAAAACGTTTCTGTACTACTGTTCATTGTACATTGGATAAGTTGATAGTAAGATTGTGACATAAACAGCTTTTCACACATTTCATTTACAGGAATAAAATGTTTCACTTTAAATTTATTTTCATTTTCTAAAAGCATTTCTTCAGCATAATGCAGCAGAGGTCAAGTATTCATATTTACATATATTCAATAATATTTATTTACTGTAATGGTTTAACTTTACGTTCCTACTTATTGTAATTCGTTGCAAATATAAATATTTACTGTTGCACACATACACGCACATAGCATTGTAGTTCATCGTTAGACATCACAGTGAAAACATACCAATAAATTCTAAGCCAGCCAGCTTCCAGGTACCTCTCTTGGTTACTAATATTGATGATGGACACACATTTCGATGAATTACGTGACCCGAATAGTGCAAATAGGATAAGGCTTCCACCAGCTGTGAACATACAAAAACAAAACGCTTACATGTGAAAAACTATTTTTCGGAGTATTGGCTGTTTACTGCTTTAATACATTTTATCCACAAACCGGAAAATAATGTATTGTATTTATAGTGCCAGAGGGAGCAAAATGGTGCTGATGAAAAAAATATACCGACGCATAATGTATGGAAATCAAAAAGGAGAGAGGGTAGGATACAATTTGTATTATTGCCAAGTTAAATGCAATCGAATTGATTTAAATATAATGTAATGCTTGGGGCGAACAAATAGATTGGAAACTGCGCTAACACAAGCTAAAAGAATCTTTAATTATGTTGCTCATTTCGTTATATAAGGGAATCGAATTATATGGGAGACTAAAATTTTTTAGTTTTTTGCCAATGATAATTTCCTTACGCCTTAAATATACATACATGTATACATGTATGTAAATGCAGAAGTACCAAAATATTGCAGAAGTAGTCGGGCTTAATGTGTGAAGAAGAAACGAGGGTAAGGAAGCCTATAAAGGATTAAGCGAGCATACTTATTTTGACCATAGTTGTAGGAAGCAATTTTTGTTGTCGAGCAAAACGCTAATAACACCGTGCGACAAAAATTAACAAAATTTTTTACACCGGAAAAAATCATATGGGCGTGAAACTAGGGACCAAACATAGTAATACTGCGTACTCAGTTTTTCATTTCTACATCCTTTGTCCTTTTAAAAGGACTTCAAAATTTTGAAGGGGATAAAAAATAAAAAAAATTTAAAAAAAATAATTAACCTCGTTAGAATATGGCGATATCAAATGAAAGAGGAAAGGCTCAAGAATTTAAAAAAAAATTGATTTTTTATCTATTTGGAAAAAAATGATATGAAAAAGGTCCTTTGATAATTAAAAAAAAAAAATTTGTAGAGAATTTTCTTAAAAAGCAAGTATGTTAAAACCCAAAATCTTCTTGATCACGTGTCAAAATTTCATTATTCTTGCTTCATTGATTTTGTATCTTTTTATTATTTAAAATACTGATACTCAAATAAATTAGAACTTTTGTACTTCATTAAAATTGCAGCTTCCCCCTTTTTTTTCAATAACTTTCAAACCAATAAAGTTAGAGTAATGAAATTTTGACATGTGATCAAGGAGAGTTTGGGTTTTAACATACTTACTTTTCAAGAAAATTCGATATAAATTTACAAGAATATAAAGGACTTTTTTCATATCCTTTTTTTCCAATTAGATAAAAACTCAATTTTATTTAATTTCTTGAGCCTTTTCTCTTTCATTTGATATACATATCGCCATATTCTAACGAGGTTAAGTATTTTTTATATTTTTTTTATTTTTTATCCCCTTCAAAATTTTGAAGTCCTTTTAAATGGATGTAAAAATGAAAAACTGAGTACGCAGTATTACTATATTTGGTCTCTAGTTTAACGCACATATGGATTTTTCCCGGTGTGAAAAATGCTGTCGCACGGCGTTATATGATCACCCGAAATACGAGTTTGTGTACAAGTTAAAACTTGGAACTTTTGAAAGCATCTAACGCTTGTTTTACAACAATCAGCACCATTTACCGATGTTCTGCCGGCACGTCTTTGTCTATTAAACGAGTGCAAAATGTTCTGTTTTTATGAAAACCCACCTGCAGAAATCCATATTTCAACTCGATATCCAAAAAATGATATTCCTTTGCATGTGCGGGCCTTTGCGGTGCTTGTGAGGGCTGCTGCACACTTTGACCGGTCCCCGTGTGCGATGGCATGGTGAGGTTCTCATAAGTTCGTGACTCCTAAAAACATAAAATGAACATTGAGCGTGTGGCAACAACTTGACTCTGCACATATTATTGAGTGCACTCATAAATTGCACAAATGTGTCCTCTGGCAGGACAACAAGGTGAAATCCGTTTTCGCTTTCTATAAAATAAATTAAAAGCTCTTGTAGTTAAAACAAAATCATGATGTCTTGTCAGTGCACACATAAGGGAATCCGTATGCACAGCGGAGTACTTGCATATGTGTATATGTGTGAGAGCAGGTGTACGTACGTACATTTCAATTCTGCAAAATGCTCACCCCCTACACACTGCAGAACTTGCACTTGTTGCTGGAGTCGCTTGTCAATGTCAGCTGCATGCAACCAGATACTCGGTTTAAGACTTTCAAGAGCAGCTTGTGTCTGATAGTGGGATATGTCATGAATACTTAAAGCGGTAAAGCTAAGAAAGTGTATGCCAACACGCACACACACACACACTAGTTTCAGTTTTATGCATGTGCCACAGTGCACACGTAAGATCACGGGTTGTCTGGCTGCTAGCCAAGCGCTTTTCGAAAAAATTCAAATTAAATGCGTAAAGCAGAAATGCACGAAACGGCAAAATACGCAAGTTGAGGTATAGGTTCACATCGAAATAAATAACATCATTGAAGAGTAAACATGTGTAAACCCCAAGTTGAGGTACAAGTTGACATTTAAATATATGAAATCATTGAAGGTCGAGCAGGACGAAGTTGCCTTTAGTTCGACACTTAGTGCGGCCAAGTTGACTACCTGCAATCGTCTTTGTTTGCATGTTTGTACAGTGTGTTCAACAATCCAGCAACCACAAAAGTTTCAGCTCGAGGCAAGTTTTCTTTTGCTTCAATTTCTAAATTATTGTTCGCATGCACATTGGGAGCATAAGTGTGGCCTCACTGGCAGCAACAGTAAGAACATGTTTACCTTGCAATGCGGAAAAATATGCACAGCAAAGCAACATCTGCAACTCGAGCCATAGCGAAAGCGTAATTGCAAGGTCGATTTCATAAGCATACAGCAAATTGAATGCAAACGGCCAAATCGCTTATCGTTTCGCAAGCACTCATAAAATTGAAACTTTCTACATACACCGGAAATGTGTAATTTCTGCTCTGTCGTTTCAGTTCCTTTCTCCAGGCGAACAGTGCAGTGAGATGTGTGCATCCGGTGCACAAGTACGTGAGCTAACACTCATGCAAATGCAATCTCGCTGTGCATAGAACACAATCTGCGACAGATGCGTAGCGTAAAACGATTCGTATTAGATGCCTTGGCGCCTCGCTTCGGATTACTCGCAGTACACAAATTATTCAGTGTTCTGCATTTGAATTAACTCAGCTTGTGACAACTATTTGAAATCGTTGCTATCAACGTATACATTCGTTTTAAGCTCAAAGTCCTATTGCTCAGAGCTCTAACAGAATGTAATACGCGTTGTTTAATACATATGTGAAACAACGCCCAAGTGCTATTATCTGCATACTTGTTCAACACTTACTTTCCGCCTATACTCCCCGTGATCTTGGTATATGTATACATTTCCTACACATTATTTTCTATTTATGGAGATGGAGGAGTTTGTGAACCCACACAACAATTTGCTCGCAAAATTTCCGAGTAATGTTGAATAAAGCTTAACTCATACTTTTGTCGTATACTTACGTGAAAAGCCAATATATTTGATAGACTCGCGTAGATGGGTTCCGTCGCAAAGGCCAAAGTATCGGTTGATTCCTCCACCGTGTGCATTACTTGTAATACCTGCTAATTCCACGCAATCCAGTGTGGAAAGAAAATGTATATTAGTTGCTATACAAGAAAGAAATATTGCACACAATTATTAGCGGCTACGCACTTTTGGATGCCGAAATCTTTCCATGGTTTTAACTGAACTTTTCAAAAGCTCAGTTACGGTTTCCTTCCGTCGTGGCTTGTGTAATTTTTCCGCGATTTTCTTTTCAAACACAAAAATTGAACATTCCTATTCGTATGAAAAAGAGAAAGCGACACATACAGAGTGTGTTATAGTGTTAGGATTTTGAATAAAGTATCTAAGTAGTTAGCATGATACAAAAAATAAATGTAGAGCCAATGCTTCTTCTCAGCCACCATGTTGCGCATCTGACACTCAACGATTTTTTGACGTTCTCTTTTGAAAATGTGCTACCGTACTGTTGTTAGAAAATCTATTGATCATTTTTTTTTTAAATTACATTTTTTTTAATAATAACCCTGTGCGTGAAATTTACCCTCAAAAATTCAGACATGGGGGGACATGAGCGACTTTCTATAGGTATACTGAGTTGAGATCCACCAGCCGTTTGGCTGGATTGGCTCTAGTTTAAGAGAAATCCGACTTTGAAGTTTGCTCATTTTAGTCGAGTTCGTCGCTTAAGTCTTCGAACGTTTAAATGCTAATAGGTCCTAAATCCTTCCGAATATCGCTTTACTGTCTTCGGCAAGTTTGTAGATATTTTAACGACCAACAAATTTGCTTAAGACGCCAATCCAAAAAAATACATTCAAACTGTGTTTTCGACAAAAATGTCCCAAAAACCCCACTTTCGTCGAGGCATAAAAACAACGCCCACAAAAGGCGTGGCTTAGCGTCAAATTTCAAAGTTTTTATCAAAAAAACTCAATTAATCTCCAACTGATTTACACGATATGGGTATTAAACGAAAGGTATTTTGCATACCTTTCTTTTGATGTGCAACATTAGATACGTAATATGTACTAATAAAAAGTTTTAAGCGAAAAAAACATTTTTTTATAAATTTTTGTTTTTACGGATTTTTTTCTCGAAAAAATCTATTACAAAGGTACAATAAGTTTGCCACCATATTGCAGCCTGTGAAATTCCTTTTACCTATAGAAAGTCGCTCAGTAGGGCCCCCCCATATCTGAATTTTCGACTTACACGGTGTAATTAATAATTATTTTTTTAATACTGCAATGAATTATCTGCTATTGAAATTGCATTAATATTTTTATACTTTCGCCCACAAAATATATGACACAGTAAAAGGTCTATTCCGTGTTCATTTGAAAAAGGATCTTAAAATTCTTAGAACCTTAAATATTATATCTAAGTGGCATCACGACTCAAGCTTTTTACGAATACAAAAAACGTCAATAAACACGTTTAGTGTCAAAAAATTTTACAGCGGTTCTACCTTTATTTTTTATCATGGCAGTTAGAATCAAAATGTCTATATCCCTACAAACAATTTCTCGATATAAATTTTTAGCGAAAAATTCTCGAAATAATCTCGATAATGCTTGAATTTTTTGCCTTCAAGATTTTGAATATTTTCAAGTCAAATGAAATTTTTTTTGTCAAACGAAAAATTTTCATTACGTGAACGTGCGCGCATTTAAAACCGAGTTTACGTGTACTTATAATCGTTATTTGATTGGAATAATGGACATGGTCATGCGACAGTACTGTAAAATATGCGTTTATTGCAATTTTCAGAAAGAAAATAAGTTTTCGTAATGGTATCCAAAATGCTATTGAGAACAAGAAAAATTACGCTGTCGAAATTGTATCGAAATTTTCAAAATTTTCGACATCGTTACGATATCTCGGATAAGATAATTTCAATATCGCAACAATATCGAGATTTTCGGAATTCTCGACATCGTTACGATAGTGTCATTTTTCTTGTTCTTTATATCATTTTAGACACTTTAGCAATACTCGAAAACGAGAAAAATTCTCGCTTTAACGATATCGTTCCTATATCGTTTGGTTTGCTGGGATAGTATCATACAATTTTCAAAATGTTTTTGATTTTTGTGTGTATGTATTGGGATTAACCAATATCCCGAGGGCCAAATGCATATTTTGACGATGACAAAGGAGCTGAAAGCAATGTAAGTGAAAATGAATTAGCTCTGGGAACAATTTTCCCCAACAACCATTACAGATCGGATGCCTTCTACAGCTTGTGAATTATTTTGATTTTTTTTTTAGAACCGATTCGAATTAAGAAAAAGTCATTACTTTGATTAGCCCTGGGCAGGTTATGTTTGACGATTCAAGAAACATCCTGTTCGTTTATTGTCAATATCATTGACGGAATTGTGGACTGTCCTGCGCTTTTGGACAGAATAATGTTTACTGTCCCTTCTCGAGCTCTTAGGTATTTTCATTTTTTCTATGTTGGTTTATGCAAAACAGAATACGCTAAAAACGCTCCTCTTGCTAGGACGCTCTCGGAACTTAATCGCTTTCCATACTTAGATCTCTCTCTTCCAAGATATATAATCTTAAGAAATATTGTTGAATTTTTTTAATTTTAACATTATTATTTTGTAATATTCCAGTTTTTAGATGGTCTGTTAAAAATTTATTTTTGTTTGACTGAATTATAAATAAATAAATAAATACTTTGTCATACAGTGATTAAAAGGTGATTGAAAGGTATTTGCCCATGTTTAATTCCAAGACTATTGATTGTTACAGTTTATTCATGTATTGAAAATCTTTGAAAGATTATGCCACTAACAATTCCTGGCTTTAATTTTACAGATTGAGATTTATTTGGGTTTCCCATTCCACCTTGGACTCGCTCAACACCCGCACACACTGGCCTTCACCCACGCCTATTACATGTACTCACTTCCCCCCTGAGGATAGCGCATGCAAATGAAATCAAATTGTTCACACAAACCGCGACAATCAATATGCCCTCAGCTTCACTTTGAGCCCCCACATTTCACACGCATGCTTGAGTCGACACATTAATTATGCTCACCTTGCAGTCGCTCTTCCGGTAGCCGTCGTGTATCCGCCAGACCAACTCCGGCCCGGCGCACGCCACCTGCTTGCCAATCTCAAAATACTGACTGATGGGATTCGCATCGGTGACATTTTGCAGCGACGACGCTGCCTGGTTGGCACTCTTGAACTTGGAGAACATTGTGCTGGCGGGCATACCATCGATTAGCTTGGAAAACACATTCGAAAAGCTGCCCTGACGCTTGGGCACACCGCCACCACTACCAGCACCTGCCGCACCAGCGCTAGCAGCTCCCGGGCTACTTGCAGCGCCGCTGACGCCAACACCAGCAAAACCACCGCCGATAGGGATACCACCGCCCAAAACTGCAACACCAGCAGCACTTCCAGCAACGCCACTTCCACCAGCTCCACCGGCGATTATGATGCCCGAGCCAGTGAATTCATTTGCACCGGCTGCAGCGGCCGCCGCTGCTGCCTGAGATGGAGAACTTATAGAAAGACGCGACCGTACAGGATTACCACCGCCAGCCGCTCCGCTACCGCAACCGGCGCTGCCACGCAGAACCACATTAGCTCCCGCCGCTCCGCCAGCGCCACCGCCTGCTGCTGTGCCTGGTGTCGCAGTGGCGCCCACAAAGCCATCAACTGCGGCGTTGAGCGGGGTAACGGCTTGAGGACCACCCTTGCCACTGGCGCGACTGACCGTGCCACCACCACCACCACTGCTGCTTCCAACACCGCCTGCAGTTGCAGCTGCGCCAACTATTGTTCGCGAACCTTCAAGGCCAGCAACAATGCTACCGCTTCGAGCGCTACCGGCTGCACCTCTCACACCGACTGCTTGTTGTGCTCTAACGCTGACGTATGCACCGCTTCCCGTTGCTGCTCCGACTCCTGTTCCAGATCCAGCTCCAGCTCGCGCAGGTGAACCCGCTGTTACCGCCACTGGTGTTATTCCGATCGCGCTGCCACTGCGACTGGTGCGTTGCAACTCTTCGATGCTATCGTACCGCGAGAAGACTCTGGCCGCCGTTGTCGCCGTAATTGTGGCCGCTGGCGTTGCTGCTGCCGCCGCTGCGGCTGCGCCCGCTGCCGCCGCAGACACTGGCGATTGCGATGTCGGCTGTTGCTGTTGCTGTTGTTGGAGTTGCGGCTTCTCGGCTGTTGGCACTGGCTGCTGCAGCGGCTGCTGCTGCTGTATTACCCTATGTTGTTGCTGGAGTATATGCTGTTTCAGCTGTTTCCAACGTTGCGCTATTTTGGCTAACTAAATGGCACGGCACTTGATGAGAAAGCGTTAGCATTAATGAAAGGGCAGGCGGGTGGGGCCGGGCGTGTGTGCGCAAGAGTGGGCGGGCGTGTGTGTTCGTGTGCGTGTGCGTGCGACTGCGAGTGCGGGCGTGGATGGGGTGGGAGGGGTGTTTGTTTACGTACTTCGTTATTTGTGTATGAGTAAGTGTGTGTGTACAGCGTGGGAGTGTGAAAATGTCCTTATTGCCTGTGTTGTTGTTGTTGTTGTCGTTAGGGTTGCTGTTTGGCACGCACAATGTGGCGTTTGTTGTTGCCGTCGCCACTACTGCACCCAATTAGTTACGACCAATCAATTTAATAAACTGCTACAATGGCAATGAACAATATTAAATTTGTGATGTCGGTATTGCTGTGGTTCGTTGCTGTTGTTCGGCCGCCGATGGGCTGTTGAGCTACGCTGCCGTTGTTGATGTTGCTGTTGCTGTATGACCCTCAGCTTCGCTGCGAGTGATGGACGGACTGCCGCTTTGCAGATGAGCCGTAGTCAAAATGCTAATTTGTTGTTGGTTGTGTGCCACTTTCACTGTTGCTTGTGTTAGTAGTTTTGCTAATGTTGCTATCGCACATAGGCCGGCAGTGGTTTCGGCATATAAATTTACTTGCAATTGCAATCGCAGTCAAATTTTCCAGTCGCACCGCCACGTACTCGGTATGCACTGCGCCAACTGCAACGCCAGTCACGCTTATCTCGCGCCGTCCTTGGCGCTTATTTATGCGTTGCAATTTATCAAATTCATCTGTTGACAGCAATGTTGATTGTCGTTATCTGCGTTTTTCCGCTTATTGTTGATGTTGCTATTGTAGTTGACTTAATTATGATTGACAGTTGATGTGTTTTTCCGCCGGGTTTCGAGTGATATTTTCTCTCGTTCTGCTGATGCCAGTGAGCGACGACGGTCAAGGACATCCGAAGCGCTGTCGCTGCAAAAGTAAAAACACAAAACCAATTAGCTGCATTTTTTTTGTCATAGTCTGCTGCCACTGCACCGTTGGAAAAGTTTTAATGAACTTTTCCCGGTAACGTGTGTTTTGTTAATGCGTGGACGTTAATACATACATATATCTATGCTACGATATGATGCAAAATAAATCCCATGACGGGAGTAAGTTGAGCTAAATATAATTCGCTAGGTTGATCCATAGTTTTAACCTTCACTCACAGTCAAGGGTTACACAGTTGTTAGAAGTACTTTCAGTGTCATTGATGCATTTGAAATGTCAATGTCATCTTCGTGTTGAGGTCTTTGAAGCGCTAAATGGGAAACACGAATAGGAGCATAGCTAACTAACGAGTGCACAGTCTGTGTGTACTTGTGTAGTTGAAACGTAATTAATTATGTTAGATAACATGAATAGTTTCTGTTATTTTGTGTTTAGGTGGTCTAATCGGGCAGTCTGTGTTAGTTAACTTGATTTGTCAGCTTAAAAAAGAGTGTTTAAATCAAAGTATTTTCCACAATAATTCGTATCATGAGATTTAATTTTATCGAAATGATGATTTGAAAATAAAGTCGTTGCCCATAAATGCTATGTTTGTCTGAATATGCATATCGTGGTGGGCGGTAATATGTATCGATTGGCAGCCAAGGTAAATTGCGTCTCTTCAATGGCTACCAAGTTAACAATATTTCTATTATTTCCAACAAAAATGTCTGGCAGTTTGGCTGAGTTGAGAAACCATTATAATAACTTTGCGTAATAAAGCGTTGATTTTCATTTAATTCTACTCCGTAGGAGAACTTACTTTTTGAGACATAACAATCGCACAACACAATTTAAACCCAGCCTACGCCCATTGTTCCCACCAACGCATAAACGTGTAAACGCCCATCAGCGCTATCGTCAAGGAATCGTTATGAATGACGACAAACGTCATGGCGCATCGCACGTGCGAGCACACTGCCGTCGCCCCACGCAGGCGCCGGCCTTGGAATGAGAAGCGCAGCGGATGTCCAGCTGCTTGAAGTGATTTCCATTGTTCGCCTCAACGACGCCAACAACAGTAGCAACGCTTCAAAACGCATTTGAATAAAAATTAATTAAAAACAAAAATAGCAAAGCAAATGGCCAGAAAAACGGGGCACATTTAATGAAATAATGCGAAATGTTAGGGTACGCAACTTTTGTGGATTCGATGCTAAAATTATGCTGAGCAAAAGTAAGTGAGCAAACTTTTGAGACTTGCCATCTGATATGACGTAGGTGTTCGTTGTTGAAGACAGCCATACCGCGCCATTCTATATGAATGGCAGTAAATGTAAAAATCAAATAAAAAAATGTAATTGAAATTTGTTAAATCAATATCAAGATGAACTTCCTTCCTCCTTAACTGAACTGAACAACTCGTTACTGGGTTACGGCGCCTTCTAAAGTTGGTCACACCAATATGGCAATGATTCTTTATCCCGTAGCAGAGTTCATGAGTTGTATACATAAATGATGATTAACATGTTGGCCAATTGAAATTCGTGATGACTGCAGATTCTATCAAAACTGTGCATGAAATCAGCCAAAATCATCATTGAAATTCCTGAAATTGGATTTAAGCATTTCAATAACATAAATCACATTTATCGCATTTTAACTCAACATTTGACTATCGCAAAATGTGTGCACGATTTGTCCTGCACAAGTTGAACGACGCCATCTCATCGATCGAAATATGTTACTGATTTTCTATTTTTATTTATTTTTAATTGTTTAAAGGTGAAAAGACCATTTTGCTATCCGGCTGATGGCGTCATTGGTGAAAATTTATAAGGTGACTATAATACTTTATTTTTATTATTCGTGCGTATATTCCTTTTTAAGACTGAAAACACGTTTCAAAATAATACAAAAAAAGCATGTAAGTAATTTATGAATTTAAATATTTGTGATTGTTGTGCCATATGTTACGTTGTTAATATTTAATACAATTTTTACAAATTTTGTGTAAACCGCAGATCCACACGCAATCCATTATTTAAGGTATTTACAGTATCAATTTCATTACTCAAAGAATTTGACGAGGAAGACGTTTTTCCTTCAAGTTGAAATCTGAATCATATGCAGAAAACCTGATCGTTTTTAATTAAAAAATTATATTGTTATATTGATGAAACAATTAAAATATGAATTGATATAAAATATTCAAAAATATAATTTTTAATTAGATATATATAATTATATTAAATAGCAAGAGTGTTATATTGGTAACATAGAGAGAATTTTGACAAATAATTTTAATAAAAATGACAATGAAAAAAACAACCAAATGACAAAAACAAATCTATTTACATATATGTACAAAAATTAATTGCCGTGCATTAGTCTCGCTAAAACTCGAAAATTGCTTGACTGATTTGAATTGTTTTTGTTTTGTTCAAAAAATTTGGAATTTGATAAGCGTTGGACAAGGGGCTTCTTCTTCTTGAATGGCACGACAGCCCGATACCGTGACTAAGGCCTAGCTACCCGCAACCATCCGTGTTGTGCGTGCGAATTTTTACAAGGTTGGAAGGGACCTACAGTTTTATGCCGATTCCGAACGGCGAGTTGGGAGCTTTTTCATAGGCAATATTACTCTCAGAGGTTTGCCATTTCCTGCTGAGAGGACAGCCGCCGAAAAAAAAATTGTTGTTTTTCTTTTTTTTCGGTGTTAGCAGCAACGGAGTCTTGAACCAGGGTTCGAGCGTCGCATTTGACTCGCAGCCCAACGCACTAGCCAGCTGAGCTACGGCGGCTGCAAGGGGGCGGGGGGGACAAGGGACGTTATACTTTTTCCGCGACCAACATTTTCCGCTTAACTTTGAAACTATAAGTCGAACATCAATGATCATGAAAGATCAATGGTACAAACTTACCAGTCGCGACCTTCGACTTGAAGAATAAGGTTACAACTCAAACTTATAATATTGAATAACATCGGAATTATAAGTCGTACAAAATCGTAATTGGTAAAAGATGGCGTTCGCAGCAGACAGCGGCGGTTGTTTGACAGCTGCGATTGTGTGAGATTATCATTAAATTGTCATTATTTGTTATTACATTTAGCATGGTTTTTTCTTAAAGAAGGTAGTGGATTTTGAGAATAGATTCGGTTAAAGCGAATTTAATTGCATTGCGAAAATTCATTCTGACCAGCGATTCTATTTAAGTAAATTTACTTTGCTCGCTTGGACATATCCATCTTTGGACTTAGTTTAAAGATTTCGATATTGTAAAGTTCTCATTGAAAGTTTGACAGATTTGAGTGGCTGTGATAAAATTCCGTTTGTTTTTCAATTTTCATTACAATGCCGTAAAGAAAATAAGCTAACATAGATCGTCGAAGTAAGTAAAATATGCGGCGAGCTGCTTCACGTGAAAACAACACTGATGACCAGCAAGCGACGGCTAATGAACGTACACCATATCGTACACCATATTGATAGTATCGGTTTCAATTAATTGAATGGTAAATTAGGATTAATATTCGCTTATTAACAGTTACAATTAAATACATTTTAGGTGGTACGACGTCCACCTGGTCATCTGGTCTAGTAAAATTTAATAATGACAATTCATGATAAGAAATTGCTCATCTATTCACATATAAAGGGTGGGCCATCTAGTAGCTTCTTTTTAAAAATGCAATGAAATGAACAAAATTAAATTTGTTTCCATGTATTATGGCTTTATTAGTAAGAGCAAACTTTCCCATTAATTATGGAACACAACATTGTTCAAGTAACAACGTTGTTCATAACATCGGTGCTTCACGGTTCCCACAAAAAAAGTCAAAAGGGGTCAAATCGCAGCTGCGTGGCGGCCAATAGACATCGCCAAGACGGCTGATAACAGAATACTAACTCTCAGAAGTGATGGAGGCAGCATAAATTTCAAACAGTGTTTTCCGAAAATGTGTAATTAGTGAAGGTGGGTATATTACACAAAACATGTTAAACTTGAATTAAATTTACCGGCACAACTGAGTGCAAAGTTCAGTAATGTACGCAATTTTAAGGCGTCCAGAACACAATCTGCAGAACGGACGGGTGAGCAAGTAGGTTGAAGTGCGCAATTTTCCGTGACCATATTTACGAGAAGTGTAGTAGTGTAGCCTCAAAATGTCTTTACTTGTAAAACGATCACATCAACGACTACACATTCACTTGCACAGTCACACGTAAGCACAAATATGTATACACATGTCGCTTGCAACATAGTTGACAGCAGTAACAAAAACAAACTACTAGCATCAAAGCACTACCCCATGTTCAAGAGCACAAGACCACATAAGCAGTTTTACAACCCATTGCAACTCAACCAACACGGCAATACGGACATAAAATTTGTATTGATAAAGTTTGTGCATGAAAGTGAAAAAAGTATAAGCATTACAATCCCGTTTATGGTTGTGTACGTGTGCGTATGGACTATGGTAACTGTTTGCAGTGTCTACATATACAAAATAATATTGTGTACGTTGCTACAAGCAGTTGAGGTGAAACTTTTCGAAATTCTTAGAATGTGTACACAATTTAGTTATACACCAAGTTCAGCCAACGCACATTTGGCGTTGAAATTGTTGTGACTTAATAATTGTTGTTGCTATTAGCAGTTTAGTGCTCGCAGCAAATGTGATCCGAGTGTAGTTATATACATTTGTCCCATGCCATTGTCTAACAGTGGTCAAGCACACGTTGAAAATAGTGGCAAAGCAAGAGGTCACTCATACGCTACGTATGCCCGCATAAAACTGCCGTATGAAGCGAAGCATTATTTCTACGCACTTGATTGCAGCAATAGCGCATTCATTTCCACTGCAAGTGCAACATCAATTTGCATGCATGCGGTAGGAATGTTGCTGACAGGCACCACAATCGTTGCATGCATAATTTACCGCAATGTGTCGCTCAGTTGGGAATGCATTCACCACATTAGCACAGACAACAACATTTCAATGGATAAGAGTGACCAGCTAGGTCTTCGTACATTATTACAGCAATATATTTTTAAGAATCGAAATAAAATTCTGAAAAAAAAATCAGAAATTGATTAGAATTAAGAACATCAGAATTTTATTAAAATGAATTTAAGAATTTCAATGAAATTAAAACAGGGACTTAACTTTCATTTGTTGATTATAATTATTATTTGCGACAATTAATTTTTACGTTGCATAATAACTGTTATGAGAAATAAATATTTTTTTCATTCTGGATAATTATTATTTTGGGATTTTTTTTGTTTACGTTGCATCATAACTTTTATTTATGACTTTTTTATTTACGTTACCGATAACTATTATTTTGAGAACATTTTTTTACGTTGCTTCATAACTTTTATTTATGATTTTTTTATTTACGTTACCGATAACTATTATTTGAAAGAAAATGTTTTTTACGTTGCGTCATAACTTTTATGAAAGAAATTTTTTTATTTACGTTGCCTTACCACATTTTGAGTATGAATTGATTTTTAATTTTTTAGTTGTTGGTGGAAATAAGGTTACTGCAGTTAATTTGCGTTTGTCAATTTAAAACAATTAAAAATTAATTCATATCCAAAATGTAGTAATTCAACGTAAAAACATTTTGTTTTCAAAATAATAGTTATCGGCAACGTAAATGAAAACAACCATAAATAAAAGTTATGAAGCAACGTAAAAAAAAATTTTTCAAAATAATAGTTATCGGTACCGTAAATTAAAAAAGTCATAAATAAAAGTTATGAAGCAATATGAAAAACAAAAATCTCAAAATAATAATTATCAACAACGAAAAATATACTTGTTACTTATAACAGTTATTATGCAACTCAAAAATATTTATTACATGATAATAGTTATAGGCGACGTAAAAAATTTATTGGGAATAATTGTTATAAAACAATAATTTTAGAAATTTCTTAAATTAGGGCAATTTTTTCATTCCCAAAAATATGGATAATAATTATTTTAGGTCTCTGAATTAAAAAGATAAGAATCACCGTGTTTCAGTGGATTGGTTTGACTTTGATTGCAGGTAGCAACTCTTAGTTCGTCTAAATCTAGTTCGGTTATATATGAACCAACAACTGAAATATAATGCAGGTAGACAATTTTTAATATGTATGTATGCAGTAATCAGTGCATTGGCCACTTCGTCCAATACGCGAAAACTAGCCACCTTAGCTGCAATAAGAGCAGAAAACATTGGCGCATGCCAAAAGCCATTCGCATTGTATGCAACAAGCCGCACGCACTGCAACTGCAGGTCATGCAGCGCGCAGAGCACCACCTGCTCTCGGCGGCATCCCGTCACTCCAGGAAGCGTCCTGGTCGCTGCACAAAAAACCCATTTGCCGTGCGCATCAAATACGTTTTTCAAATTCTAAACACCCCTTGCTTCCTTCCGCTCTTGCGCTGATGGCACGCGGCAAGCCGATGATAAAATTTAATGGCATTTAGTCCGGTTTGGTAGTGTGTGGGAGACACGCGCGCGGCATTCACTCGGGTCGTAAATGGAAAATTGAAAACTATTACGACTAAAGCAGCTGCAGCTGCAGCCACAACAACGATCGCAACAACAGTCACAGCCACAGCCACACAACGGGTGGTCGGCAGCCGGCGTGTCGTGCTGCGGCCCAGCACAGCGCAGTGAAACTTTAGTGTACTATAACGAGTGCACATTGGCGCAATAACATCGTGACATGCATTGCAAATGCACTGCCTTGTTGCCATCTTCCCGGCAGCTGTGAGTGTCCGTGTATTGTGAGTGTGCACAACCGCACAACAACCGTAGCAAATGGTGTAAATGGTAAATTACAAACGAGCGTACGAGCTTGTTTTAATCTTTGTTTTCTTTATATTCATTCATTCATTCTTAGGCCAAAAGCACGTTTACTTCGAAATGTAGAGTGTAAGAAAGCGAAAACAACACACACACCTACTCACACTTGCCGACCTGTCAATACGGACACAGGCCCATCAGCTGTCCGCCTACCTCACCGCCCTTCACTTTGTTCGCATACCTCAAATGCAGCTTAACTTCTAAACCATTGCCGTAATTTGATTTCCGGTCTATCACCCTTTCAATCGCTCAAAAACCGGAAATTATTTTCGTTCTACTTTTCCGTTGGCCTTTCAGACTGAACTGACAGCAATGCTATCAATAGGAGAAGTGATGTGGACAGCACACAGAAAGCTAAGGGACGGACAGCCGACGAGCGTTTGATTTTATTGCGGAATAAAATTTTACGTACATTTATCTGTTATTAGCGAGTAAGCTACAGAAATGGAGGAAAAGCAACGCAACAACTTGGGCGCGCAACATTTGGCACCGCAAAGTGGATAAGACCACTGGACAGCGGCTCTGTTTATTGGAGATGCGTATTCTGTTTATTGAGCATTCGAGTGTTTCAATTTGCGAAATATATTCAATTGGCCTAAATTTACTCGCCATCAAAATTAAATTAAATAAAATAAATTAAAACTATGGAAAATACTTTTATATGAAATAACGACCTCTGTGGCTAATAACACTACTCGACAAAAAATAGGTTCATCGCGTGCTCCTAAAAACAAAAGTACTTTTTAAACTAATCTTCGGCTGCTGAACACGAAATTGAAAATCAAAAAATTTTCTTAAGAAGCGTTTTCGAAAAATCTTCGAAAAACACGTTTTATCCCTCTTATTTCAGTTTTGAGCACATATCGCGTAAACCAACCATCCGAATAACACAATACGTCATTCAGAAGGTAATTAACTAACCTTTCCAACGATATATAGATTGTCCAAATCAGTTACTGATTACTGACGATAAAAGTTGTAAAAAAGTGAATTTTTCGACCAATTTCAAAAATCATAAATTTTCGAATACTTTTTTATAGATAAAATAAATGATCTCCTCTTTTTAAAATCTAAGATGAAAGATATATTATTTGAGCAAATATTCAGCCTAACATCAATAGAATTGAAAGAAATTACAAATTACAAAGTTATGATGCACTGAGTGAAAACACCAACTTTTCATTTATTACACCGTGCGAAAAAATTTTTCTATTTTTCCGAGACCCATCCAAATGTTGATAAAGACGTGAAACTAGAGGTAATTTATAGTATCTTGGCATAGTCAGTTTTTCATTTTCTGACCCAAACACCTTCTTAAAGGACTTTAAAATTTTAAGGATATACACATTTCAAATATTTTTGTAAATATTTGCGGTTGTGCAATGATAAAGATGTGGGTATCAAATGAAAGAGAAAAATTGTCTCCTTTTAACTAAATTTTCTATTTTTAACTTTCAGGACCAAAATATGTCAGGTATGCAAAACATAAATGTTTTGGATCTCAGTCTGTAGATTCATACATCTAAATTTTTTTCTATTTCAAAGTTCTGAAAGTTCAGAACTTTGTGTTACTTGTGTTAGTCGGATGGTTGGTTTAAGAGATATGTGCTCATAACTGAAATAAGAGCGGAAAACCGTGTTTTTCGAAAATTTTTCGAAAACGCTTCTTAAGAAAATTTTTTAATTTTCAGTTTCGTGTTCAGCAGCCGAAGATTAGTCTAAAAAATACTTTTATTTTTAGGAGCTTTTTTCGTGTCGAGTAGTGTAATAAAACTTGGCGTAGCGAATCTATAGCAGCAACATATAAAAAAGAACAATTTGTGTAATTGCAAAAAAAAAATAATGATGCTTATTTCTACCGAATAACTCCTCCCTCCCATGAATTCCATTCATTCCCATGAAGAGTCCAAAACTTCTTTGAATCCAAAGTGTTCGTTAACGAAGCGGCTTAAATTGTATTAGAGGCGTGAATGTTACTTTGTAGCCGTGAAATTATGTTAATTAAAATTTCATTTTGTAGAAAATCTGTCTTTTAAACGCTGTAAATCTCCGTTAAGATATAAAATGCTGAAAATAAACATGAATGAAACATTTTCAATTGTGTAAATTCCGCAGCAATGCTCGGCCAAAAAACAATAACAACAGCAATAGCGACAGCGACAGCGACGGCAGCAGCAACAAACTTAACAACATCGCCAATAACACAGGCGCTCGGAAATATTTACAGATACCAAACAAAAATGCAATAACAACGAGCCAGCACCAACACAAATAACTGTCGGGCAACAAGAAGAACAATAATGACAACAAGAGCAACAACCACGGCAACAACAACAGGAACAACAATGTAATGAGAAAGCAGTCGAGAACGAAAACACGGGTGAAGTGCCCAAGCAACAGCTTAAAGTTTGCCGCAATGTTGAGACGGCAAGGCTCCTGCGGACGCGACGCGGCGCTCCGTTTTATTGATTTATGTAGCGGCGAATTCATGACGACAACAAAAATTACATCAACAACGAAGACCAGCTTTGGAAACAACGGCAGTGGCAGCAGCAGTAGCAGCAGCGGCAGCATTGGCAGCGGCAAGTGGCAGCGCTACAAACGCAAGTAAGAGCTGCACAGCAGCGAAAACAGCAACAACGGAAGGCAACTTGAGCAACAGGCCACCGGACCGAGGGAAGCAGAAAACTTGAATTTTATTTGCGATGATTTTTGTGTGCAATTTTCGCTTGCTTTTATTTTTATTCCCTCTGATGGCCCACTCACATACACGCAGACACATGCCACAAGCACATTTCCTGCTCGTAGTATATCCCGTTTTGTATCAGTGCCAATGTGTGTACAGGGCGCGTACACATACAAAATGTTGACAAAGCAAATGCGGCGTGAGCTCTGGAATGGTCGTGACACAGCAGATTCAATTCTCTTTGGCCGAAAGTCAAGCAACAGCAAAAAGAACACACAAAGCATGAATGCCAAAAAACAATACAAACACATACAAAAACATTCGATTGAGGGAAAGCAAGTGGCAGAAATAGCAAAGGAAAACTTATTTGGGCCGAACACCGACGATAAGAGTGACCCAATAAAAGTCACTATACCAAGAATAAACCAAACTTTCATTGGTATGTCTGCGTCTGCCTTTGTGTAAATTACGATTTGAAAAATCACAAATCAAAATAAAACCAAATAAACCCATAAGTTGCACGCACCCACACTCACACTTAAACGCGCTCGGTCCACATTGCAACAATATCCGTGTGAGTGTGTGTGTGTGTGTCTAAATGTGAGTCTGTCCACGTGTCTGTAGGACGTTCTAATCAAAGGTGAAAGTTTCATTTATACGTGTATGTGGCCATGAATAAATTCGCATCTGCAACAACAACAACAGCAGCAACAAGACTGGGCCAGACAGCATTCAAAATGTGTCATGTCGGCTTTTGAGGATATTGGGGAATTTCATTGGCTGTTTTGGGAACCAGAATTTTTGTCAGCTATCAGACTAGTTGTATGTGGGCTTAGTTTGAATTTATTGGGCCACTCTAACAGTGGCTTCGCTGAGCTCTCAATCTATTTGGACAGCTGTGCCAATGGGCGGTTTGGTTTTACAATTGAGTGTTTTGGGCTCAGCACAACTTACGGAACATAGTACCTTATCGTACACATGGGTAGTTCTACAATTTATATTAAAAACCTTATTCCGCTTGTTGGCTTTGTAACTCGAGCTGCGCAGAAGTTTCATGCCTTTTTCATGTTAATTTTGAATCCCAACTTAATTTTTTATTTTTTTTGGGTAAAGCTTTATACTTAAATTAAAAATATTTAGAAAACGTATGCAAATGGTATGTGTGTATGTATGTGAAAATTCAAAATTTCAGTCTTGTATGAATGTCCAAATTATTTAGATGACAAATTACGAGGGTTGGCTTTTATATTTTTTCAAAAAGGATGAAAATGCATTTTATTTTCATCAAAAATGGTTTTATTGCTTTTCAAAGTATTCTCCTTGAAGAATTATACACTTTTGCATGCGCTCAAACCAATTGTCGAAGCACTTTTTCCACTCCGATTGAGACACCTCCAAAACATGGTTTTTAAATGCTTCAGCAGCATCTTCTGGCGATGAAAATCGTTAACCACGCAATTTTTTTTTTGATGTGCGGGAATAGAAAGAAGTCATTGGGTGCCAGGTTAGGGCTGTCCATTAAATCGATGCTTTGGTCGATCAAGTAGGCGCTTGCATTGTCCTGGCGAAGAATGATTCGGCGTCGGCGGTTGTTTTTCCGTATTTCATTGAACACTTCTGTCAAACAAACTGTTGTGTACCACTCAGAATTTACCGTTCTACATTCCTCTAACAGCACAGTAGCCACATGACCAGTTTTGCCGAAGAAACAGGCGTCCATTTGCTTCGATGTGCTGCATGCCCGAACAACTTTTGTTGGATTTAGCTCATCTTGGAAAACCCACACGTTTTGTTTGTTCGGGCTCATACACATATATCCATGATTCGTCACCTGTCACGATCTTATAAACGTCTTTCGAAGTACCGCGATCGAATTTTTCCATCATTTCTTTGCACCAATCGACACGAGCCTTTTTTGAGCGATTGTCAAATTATGCGGGATCCAACGAGAACAAATCTTTCTGACAGCTAAATGTTCATGCAATATCGAATGCACCGCCGTGGAACTAATACCCAAGGATGCCTCTATCTCACGGTATGTCCCATGACCATCTTTCATTATCAGTTCACGCACAGCATCGATGGTTTCTGGCACAATGACCGATTTTGGACGACCTTCACGAAATTCGTCCCGGAGCGAAAGGCGACCACGCTTAAATTTGGTAAACCAGTTATAAATTGTCTTGAGGGTTGGTGCTTCATCACCAAATGCCGAATGAAGGCGATCGAAGCACTGTTGTTGAGATAATTCACATCGGAAATCGTAAGAAATCATTGATCGAAAATGTTCACGAAAATGTTTGGACCGTGATGAATTTTTCAAGTCAGTGTAAACAACGCAAATAGCGCTTGAACATCAAAATGTTCTAAGCACGTTTATGGTAAAAAATTACAAACTTTTCAATGGCAATGTCAGATTTTTCGAAAACGTACTAGACCATCCCTATTGAAAAAATTGTAAAAGGCAGCCTACGTATTTAGTTTTGATAACAGCTAAACATTTGGATCTGAACTCGATGTCAGAAATCGTTTGATGGATACACCAGTGCCAAGCTAGGCACAGTTCACTTCCATCCCCTAATATAACATTTATGTAATAGTAGTCAAATACATAAGTAGTACATAGTATGATGTGATAGTATGCCAAATGCCCATTATGCCCCATCAGACGGTGGCCGCCGAATCATAAATTTTTTTGTAAAGTGCAAATGGTATCATACGCCATTCCGACTTTAATTACAAAAATAAAGTGCGCGGCATGCAGCAAAATCCTTCGAAATCAATTGGCTTCCCATTCAAATGTACTTTACTTAGTAATGTGGCGGTATGAAGGAAAACGCAAGAGGGCCGTAATGTGCTATTGGAATGAGCTTAAAATTGTAAAAATAAAATTACCTATTGCATTTATGTCTTCCTCCCTACGGAAAATGTAAGCAGCACTTCACTAACGATGGAAGGTAGGTAGACACATTTGAAGGTTTTACCATTGCCTGTCAAGAGCTGATTCTTATAATTCTCAACTGCTTCGTGTGGCTAGCGATGGAAGTAGACGAGTGTTTAAACAGTCGGAATTGCGCTGGGAATCGAACCAGGACCTCTGGCATGAAAAGCCAGCGCTCTACCCTCTACGCTCTGGCCACGATAGTAGCCAGCGGCTACTATCGGGGCCAACCCATTAAGCTTGTAAATTCACTTCTTTCTTCTAGATTCGTTTTACTCAAAGGTACATTCCACGTGCATTACAACGTAAAGTGCTCTTGAAAATGACGATACGAACAGTCATTTGGGTTTTAAATCGATTTTTTCGCCTTCTTGTGCCTTTTTTTTGCTTTCTTAGCGTAAGCTATAACCGGAGGTACCTACTCGGAACATAAAGTTGGGGGAAAACATGTATTATTATGGTAAGCACCTTACCAAGTTTTCCACTGGGTTTTGCCGTTGACATTATTTACATACATACACGTAAACATTTCAGTTATTGCTTTGGAATAAACATAAACAAATCCTGTCCTCAAGGCTTTCTCGTGCCTACTCTTTCTTTTTCCTAATATAATATGAAGGCACGCCGCACAGTGTGACTTTTATCATTTTTAGGATGCCAAAAGTAAAAAAAAAGTTTTCCGATCGCAAAAATTTGTTGTTATGCAATAGAGGAATATACAAGTGTTACGAATATATGCTCAAAGCAAAACGAAAAATAACAGTTCGCATGATAACCGTTATCGAATTTGTCTCACTGCGACAAGTGCAGAAACACTTTTCTCAATGTAAGATTTTTTGTGAAGTTTACAGTGCCATGATTTTTTTGTCAGAAATATTTTTGCACAAATCTTTATGATTTTAGTTACTTGAATATTTTGTGTAAACTTCGGTAAGTTTTTAAAGTTTTAATTAATTTATTTCAATTTTTTGTCGATGAAAAAAGCTAGTCACTAAAAATTGAGAGATTCTCAAAATTGTTTCTTTTTTAATAGAGTAAAACTTATTGAGTTCCGTAGAGTTCCATGTGATGTTTATAACCACATTAATGAAAAATGTGCCTAGTTTCAGATTCTGCAATAAATTTTTGCTCCTTTTTGCACCAATTTAGTTCACAGCCAATCAATCATGGCAGTTCCGCGAAGTGAACTTTTTGATGTTTGGCTAAAATCCAAGCAAAAATATAAGAATCATGCGGTTTTTAAATATATTTGGAGTTTAATTGGAAAAAATGTTGTCCACTTCAAATTAAAATCCTGTGTAAAGAAACTCTGCTATAATTTTCGGTCAAGATGGGCACATTCTAGCCGAATAAATAGCCGTTTCCTTTATATCAGAGGATATTGGAGTTTTTTGTCAAAAATCTTTTAAAATGTTAAATGGTTTGGAATAAATCTAATTCAAAAGTATTAAAAAAAACAATTTTGACTATTTTTATTTACGTCCGTCCAGACAAACCCTATTAAATTAGAAATAATGGTCATCTGAAATTACACCTTATATGGGGAGTCGAAGAAAAAGTGGGCGGATCACACCCATTTTTTTTGTCTAATACGATGTTGATCTCTACATGGTTATTGCAAAATTTTATCGTCATACCTACTTTGGTTTGACTGCTATGACTTTTGGCATCCTAAAAATGATAAAAGTCACACTGTGCGCCGTGAACGTGAGAAAAATTATACAAAATATTGAGTTGAGATTTGTTTTGTATAACTTTACGATGCCATTTACAGAATGATTTTTGTTTCCATGTCACTTTTAACTGCCTCTCGAAGTTAGTTAAGCTCAATCCATTATATATACATATATATGCGAACGTTTCGGCCTACACGGCCACAGATGGTCGCAACGTACGCATGAGTGTAAAGGCCATCGAATTAATGTCGCGCATACGCCACGTTGAGCATAAACAGCAGCGACATTTTGTATTAGTTAAGTGCAGCCAAAGAAATTATTTCTATGCAAAATTGTGACACGAATAGCAAGTGAAGAGCTTAGCTTTTAAGCAGAAACCTAAAATAATTATTATCCATATTTTTGGAAATAAAAAAATTGCCCTAATTTAAGAAATTTCTATAATAATTGCTTTATAATAATTATTCAAAATAAGAAATTTTTTACGTCGCCTATAACTATCATCATGTAATAAATATTTTTGAGTTGCATAATAACTGTTATGAGAAATAAATATATTTTTCGTTGTCGATAATTATTATTTATAGTTATCGGCAACGTAAATGAAAAAAAATCGTAAATAAAAGTTATGAAGCAACGTAAAAAAAAAATTCTCAGAATAATAGTTATCGGTAACGTAAATTAAAAAAGTCATAAATAAAAGTTATGGAGCAACTTAAACAAGAAAAATCCCAAAATAATAATTATCGCGAACGAAATGAACGAACAATTTGTTTCTCATAACAGTTAAATTAAATTAAATTAACTGTCGCAAATACTAACACTGTGCAAGTCCAAAATTTAGACATGGGGGGGACCTACTGGGTGAGTTTTCTATAGGTATACTGAGTTGAGATCCACCAGCCGTTTGGTAAGATTGGCTCTAGTTTATGAGAAATCCGACTTTGAAGTTTGGTAATTTTCGTCAAATTTGTCGCTTAAGTAGGTCCTAAATCGTTCCGAATATCGCTTTACTGTCTTCGGCAAGTTTGTAGATATTTTAACGACCAACACATTTGCTTAAGACACCAATCCAAAAAAAATACATTTAAACTGTGTAATTGCGATATGTGCATTTTTGAGCGCAGCGCAACGTGGCGTATGAGTGTCAATTATATGAGTGTTAATTATAATTAAATGCCACTCATACGCCACGTTGCGCTGCGCTCAAAAATGCACATATCGCAATTACACAGTTTAAATGTATTTTTTTGGATTGGTGTCTTAAGCAAATGTGTTGGTCGTTAAAATATCTACAAACTTGCCGAAGACAGTAAAGCGATATTCGGAACAACGGAAGTGCGAGAGTTTCTGGGCATATTGTGTTTTTTGCACTCTATGCTGATACAACAAACAAATTATTTTTATTTCAATGCAATTTACGCTTTTAAGAAAAAAATTCAAACAATGACGAAAAACAGAAACGTTAAAATATCCCAACTTTTACACGAAACACATTGACGACAGCAGCGACACGACTACAATATAGCATCGGCTTCAACCGTTGTAAGCATATTACACCGTGCAACAAAAATCAAAAAATTTCAAAACAAACGAAGAAATCGATATACTTGCGAAACTAGGGGCCAAATGTAGTAAAACTATTAGTTCTTAAGATATATTTTTTTCAAAAAAATTATTGGAAATTTTCAACGATATTCAAGGATAAAGTTTTAAAAGAACATTTTCAATACCTCTTCGTCCTTTTGCACCAAAACAATACATTTTCTAAGATTTTAAGGGTTTTTCTCTTTCATTCGATACCCATATTGTTATTCTACAATGCGCTCAATTTTTAAAATAATTTGTTGAAATAAACATGTCCTTGAAATTTCAAAGTCCTTTAAAAAAAAATCTTGACGTCAGAGAGAAACACTAAAAACGCAGTTTACTACATTTGGCCCCTAGTTTCACGAGTATATAACTTTTTTCGTGTGTAAAATTTGTTGTCGCACTGTGTTATATGTTTTTTGCATACTTCCTCCATGGAGCATTTGTCTACATTCACGCTGAAATGATAATTGCTTTCGAATTGTTGTTCAAGGTAAACAGAAAAAGTTTAAAGCAGCATTGGTGCCAACTAATTTGATTTTGCTGCCTGTCCAATTAGAAACAGATTCAAAGTTGGTGACAATAACAACTGTAATGTAGTCGACAAAAGAACGCCATCGCCATAAGAACGTGTGGTTCTATATTTTGACAGATGTGGTCGTGTCGCAGCCGTTGCCAATGTATTTTGGGTAAAACGCGTGGGCACACACATACATTCATACATTTTTCATACGTAAGTAAAAAACGAACAAATTAAGGGGTAAAAACAAAGTCACCAACAGCAACAACTGCAGCCAAGTCGTTACGTTAATGAGCATGAAAATGGAAGATAAAAAAAAAACGCTGTGCAGAAAGCATGACGAGCATACACGCGCCAGCGTCAGCCTGAACACGGACTCACGATCTGGGGACGAATGAACAAATGTGCTTTCTTTTTTTATTGTATATACTAACTCACACATACATATAAACGTATAAAGTTATATTTAAGTATTTTAATACATATTTGCACATATACTTACATACATGCATATATGTATAGGTGCGTTAATGTGCTCATCAGCTGTTCAGAGACCTTTTCACCCACATACAAGGGGGCGCATAAAAGGAGAGCGAACAAAAAGAAATTAGAAAGCACCGAAAAACAACAGCAACAGCGCAGACGTGTAGGCATCAAATGTGTGTAGTTGGGCCAAAGCTCGGTGAAGTTGCATGAGATTGGCGACAGGGTGATGGGCAGAGGGCAACATTTGCAGATATTTACAAATTGCCCTTAAGCGGCTGTGAAATTACATTGTTACTCTTGGCTTCTAATTAATTCATTACATAATTTATTAACGCTTAGCTGAACAAAAGACAGAAATGCTTTCTGTCTCTTCCCATGCTGCACACACTGGAAACGCGGTCTTACGGCGACTGCTGCCGTTACTTTGGTTGTGCTCATCACTGTGAGGAAATGCTTTTGTTACGCTATTTACTCGTATTGTTGTTGCCGTTTGCTTATTTGAATTTTTGGAAGCTTGTTTTGTTGGTGTCGTCACTGTTGTTGCTGATGTTATTATTTATTATTTTTGTTTTTAGTTGCCTCTCTGCTTTTTAGATGTACAATACATACATACATATGTGCCAGCAGCGAAGGCGCTTTTCATATTAAACCGGTCTCTTGTTCTTGTGTGTATGCTATACAGTATCGCATTATTGTTTGTTGCAACCACTATAGATATTACGATGCTGTGTGTGTGTGTGTGTGTGGATCTTATGCCTTCAATTATTATTCAGGTGGGCGTTTCAGAAAAACAAATTTCCATATTTATATTTTGTTTAGTTGTTTGGATTGGTTGTTGGTTGCTTGCTTGCCAAAGGCTTTAATATGACAAAAATTACTTAATAAATTGTATTGCAAAAGCTTAACCGGGCATTACATGGGTAAAGCAAAGCAGATTTTTTATAGATATTATGAAACTGATAAAAAAAATCGCAAATAATAAAAAAGCTTTTTTGGACTCGTACCTGAACGTAGTACATTCGCTTTGGTATGTAGTTATAAGGACTAAAGAAGGCGTGAGCAATTTGAAAAACACATGTACAGGGTGGACTATTAAAGATTTGGAATTTGAATCGGTTATAAAAAAAACTAATGAATATTTTTTGAAAATTCCTGTTTTATTACAAAGCTTGGACTTTGTTATTTAAGAATACAAAACGATATCGTTCATATGACTGCCACGACTGGCCTTACAGTACGCCATTCGGTCAACCCAATTTTCAAGTACTTTTTCGATTGTTCCGGGTAGAATTTCCTGAATGGCAACTTCGATTTCATGTTTCAAAGCTTCAATCGTCTCTGGATGGTTAGCGTAACACTTGTCCTTTACGGCTCCCCACAAAAAACGTCCAACGGACTTTAATTGCAGCTCCTAGGCGGCCAATTGACTTCAGAATTTCGGCTGATTATTCGATTTTCGAAAACGGTGCCCAAAAGTTCGATTGTTACGTGCCGGATGGTCATGAGCCTTCAGTTCTTGGACCAATTGAATTTTGTAAGCCTTCATACCGAGATTTCTATGCAAAATTCTCATCAAAGAAGTGCGGGAAATGCGCACTGTACGAGAACGGGAACGGGTTGTTTGGTCCATTAACGATCCAGTTCCACAAGCTCGCTTCACAAATTGATCCACAAGCTGAGTTGAAGGCCAATCTTTTTTTTGAAATTTTTTTTTTTTAATTTCTTACAGTTTGGGTTGAAGACTCTCCACTTTGGAAGTAAGTTCCCAATATTTCCCAATTTTGTTCAAGCGTATAGCGTCCCATTTCGTAAAACTTTCAAACTTTTAACTAAATTACGAACACAAATTGAATGAAATTTGGATTGCCATTCTCGAAATAAAGCGTAGTTCAAATTCCAAATCTTAAATGGTCCACCCTGTACATACATATATCGTTTAATTGGAATCACCAGAAAAATAAGTAAGATCAGAATAATAAGTGTACTTTAAGGCAAACTAGCTGACCCGGCGAACTTCGTCTCGCACAACATTTTTTTTTTTTATAATGAACTACGCGAGATGTAGAATCTATCGCGATGCAAATTGACGAAGAAAACCAACTAAAGGAAGAGGAAGAGCTACTGATTAAAACAATTGAGGCTCACAAATCAGCAATGTTGCTGCTAAGCTTCAGTAAAGAAATGGACTGCGCTTGAAACAGATTTAAGTTAAATGGGCGGTGCCACGCCCCCTTGTTCAATACCTGCACAATGCCCTCTGTCGAAAGGGAAAATGGTATGTTCGTACATAGTTTCATTGCTGAGCGACTTATAGTTCAGCAAAATGTTTGGGTCACAAAAAATGTGCCAAGCCCCTCAAATCTTACCAGTAGAATGACTCATCTATGGGACGACAATTTCGAAGATATTCTATATTAAATATTTGGCTTTTATGGGCGGTGCTATGCCCCTCGCCCAACACCCGCCCCATTCCCTCTGTCGAAGGACATGACTAAATAGTAAAAAAAACGCTAAAAACGTAGAAATCTGAAGTGAAAATTTATGAAAGATTATTCAATTTAATTTGAATAGAAAATGACCGAAAGCAAAATGCAAATTGAATGGTAACTACTGTCCGACCGAAACCACTTTTTTGGGCCGAAACCGAATTTCGGTTTTTTTTTAATAATTGGCCGAAACCGAAACTGAAACCTTCTGGTTGAAATAAAAATCACCACATCAAGCATCAAAATCACCATTTTTCAACAAACGAATTTTACTTTAAGTAAATAGAGAACAAACAAACAAACATTACATAAATAAATAAATACTTATTAATAAAAACAATTCATTAATTTTTTAAAAACATAAACATAAAAAATCACCCTTTCGTACCTTACTCGCTAATATTCAAAATTAAATCATTTAATATTATATTCTAAAAAAATAAGTTTATTTACATTGGTGGCATCTAAATTCTCCTTCTCATCCTTTCACTATATATCCGATCGGCTGCACTAAGTAGCTGTTCACTCGCTATACAATAAAATGTAAAAAATATTCTAGAAATTTTCGGTTTCGGCTGTTCGGGCATTTTTTGGCCGAAACTGAAACCAAAACCGAAACCACATATTTGGGCCGAACCGAAACCGAATATTCGGTCGGACACTAATGGTAACGAATAAAACGAATAATTATATGGAAATTAATAAACAAAACTGAACTAATTTATTTCTTATGATAGGATTAGAGAAAAAATTACTAAGAACACTTTAAATTCATTTTAATGACGACTCCGACCAACAAAAAGTCATTTTACCGATATACACGGGTAAAAATAATTCATCAAAATCTTATGAACGGCGTTCATAAACCTTTACTTTGAACTTTTTATGAAAAATGCATAAAATTTTTGATTTTTTCATAAAATTTATGAAACAGTTCATACATGTTTATGAACGCGTTCATAACATTTGTGAAACTTCGTTCATAAACCATTTCTTAAAAACCGAATCTCACAATTTTGGTTCGGGTACGAGCCGAGCGGGCAGACTACCTTTATTTTGAACTTTTTATGAAACATTCATAAATTTTTTGATTTTTTTCATAAACTTTATGAATCAGTTTTTGAACACGTTGATAAAGTTTCTGAAATTCGTTCTTAAACCATTCGTTCGGCCACGCCGAGTCCGAACGGCGATTGGCAGTTTTTTCTTTCACACTTGGTGCGATTCTTGTAATTCTCATCTCCTTTATGTGGTTAGCGATATAAGTAGATGAGCGTCTAGCGCCTCGGTATGAGAAGCCAGCGCGCTACCCGAGATATGTAAGCGAGACAGGTAAGTCGAATTCAATTAAATAAATTCTTTATATTATTTTATTTATTTTTATATTATTTCATTGCTATTAATTGTCAATTTCTTTTTAGCAGTCAAAGATGCGGGTGGCGGCCATATGCTGCTGTTATAAAACGAAAGCTTATTGAATTTTTATATCATTTTTAGGGATTTTGAATTTCAGGAATTTTTCTTATGAAAAAATCAAACATTTTATGAATTTCGATCATAAACGTTTGGGTTTATGAACAAGGCTTATGAAAGCGTTCATAGGGTTTATGAACGCATTCATGAGCGTTCGGGTCACCCGATGGCTTATGAAAGCGTTCATAAACTTTTGTGAATACATTCATAATTTTTATGAACGCATTCATGAGCGTTCGGGTCACCCGAAGGTTTATGAATGCATTCATAAACTTTTTATGAACGCGTTCACTGGTTCAAAAACTATGAATATGTTCATACAGTTTATGCAAAAATTCACAAATTTTTTGAACGTTTTTCGTTCCGTGTAGGATCACAAAACAATGAAAAAAGAGGGGTGGCACTTTACAAAGAAAAAAAGGTGGCACTTTACATTTTCACGCCATTTTGGAAATCATTGAATAAATGTTCTGCTCTTACGATATGCTCG
Source organism: Melieria picta (assembly GCA_964056695.1). Taxonomy (NCBI): domain Eukaryota; kingdom Metazoa; phylum Arthropoda; class Insecta; order Diptera; family Ulidiidae; genus Melieria; species Melieria picta. The sequence goes on along the minus strand of OZ057399.1, from coordinate 33,737,276 downwards.
GATATAATTTGGGATTATGAAAAAGCATTAAAAACTAAGTTCAACACTGATATTTACTTTAGTATTTTACACGTATTAGATTTATTTTTCACCGCATGAAAAACCTTCAGTTTTCATTTTTAAGTAAATTTTACATTTTTTTTACCAAGACTGTGTTATTGCGTCTATTCCCTCAAAAACCACATTAAAATTGATGTTGTCATATATATATACTTTAAATGACGGTAGGAATTTTTTTGCTTGGATTGCTGGAACGTCAAAATCGAGCAGGGGTGGCACCTTACAAAGAGTGGCACCTTACAAAGAATTCCCCTATATAGATTCGATATGCTAAGTACTTATTGTGTAAAATTGTAACTCTGAAATGAATATTTGTGTGCAAGTGGAAATAGGTACACAATGACATTTATGGTTCAATGCCATGATTGACAAAATTCATGGCAAAATTGAATTGAAAGTTCGCTGATAAAAAAGTCGGTGCTGTAGGGACGGTGAAAAGTGTAGTATACATATTTGATGTAAAAGTATATTAATTGATAATTATGGAAATCAGCTCCACAACGAATTGTGTAAATAAAATGCAAAAATCAAAGACGCTAATTAAATTGCAGCAAAAGCATCAACACTTTCTTGTTCGAACCAATGCTGACATTGCAGAGGTAAATAAAGCATAGCAACATAAATAGCATAGTCATTAGCACTGTGGTTGTAGCAAGTCAAGACATGAAAAGGCGTTCCTTTATAGTTGCCATTCTTCCTAGTTATGCCGTTCGCAAAGTGCAAACAAGCAGAAAGGTTAAAAACAATATTTGCCTGATTGTTCACAGTAGAAGCAACAGCTGCAACATTACAGTAACAAAAACAATCGGTACAAAAAACCAAAAGAGTTGAAGGGGAATTAGAAAAAAATGCGGAGAAAATTATATGCAAACAAGGCAAAAGGCAGCATAAACAAAAAATCAAGAAATAATCACTTTAGGTAAAGTTTCTTGTTTATTGTAAAGGTTCAGCAGGCGGTTTGCTTTCATTTTTTCAACGTTGCCCATTAACTTGGTCAGTTGGCTGCTGACTATGATCACCTTTGAAAACGTCATTGGGTGTAAATGCCTGCAGGGTCTGCGTACTCTTTATACAATTTGCTCAGTTACTGTCCTTCCAAGTAAAGTAAAACAAAAAAATTTTAATCAAATTTTTTTTAAGTTTTCTTTTTTTATTGTGCGTAAATTAAAAAACCCAACAGCAACAAAACATAACTTCAAAGATTTCGTGACTGTTCCTAATTTACTGCTTTATTTTGTGGGTCCTTTTCCCAGGATTTTCTACTTAAATTTACAAACTGCACTGGCGCCTCAACGCTTTCTTATTAATCATTAATTTAATTTGAAATAACTCCACACGTGCCCTCTACTCGAAATTTATTGCATACTTTTGCGAGCACTTTCAACTTTTTACATCTCCGCTCAAAGAACGACTTCCATTCCATTCAGACCGACCACTAGTTGCCAATGACATTTTACTCTTCTGCTCTGCTGTTGTTCAATTTCGTAATGAAACTTTACAGTTCTGCCATAAACCAACCAGCCCCCCAACCACCCGCCCACTCACCAAAGTTGGCGAAAGACTTTGCCTCGCAATTTTCTTGGTTAGTTTCCATGTTGCGCTGCTAATAATGAGAAATTATAGGTGGGAAAAAATAGTCATACATACTCGTAAAATAACTTGTCACACTTTATGCTATGAGTTAGTGCCGTCGGTGCACTTTCCCATCAAACTTATAGAAAGCGCTTGTTGGGTGAGAAAACTTACTTGGCAGCTGGTGAGCAGTGGAAGAAGTTGTGCGTTTTCATAAAATTATAAAAAATATGATACAAATATTTTTATTCAAGTGTGCGTTTTTAGAATCTCGTAGAGTAAAAGGTGACATCAGGGGATTCTACACAATTTTGTTAACCTTTTACTTATCTTAAAAGTTTAAAATTTTAATTTGTCGAGTCTCACAAGACATCTACATACATATATAAAAATTAATGTCTGTTTGTTTGTATTTGTATGTGTATTGTGTATTTGTATGTATTTGTTGCTTGTTTGTTTGTTGGCCCTACAAGCTTAACCCTTTCCGGAAATTTGTACGATATATCGTACAATTTTTTCGAGGATTTTTTTTGATAGCGAACGCATTTTCTATGGAACGGCTTTTTAATTTTCATGAAGTAGGCTGTGTTGTATCATTCTGTTTAAAAATATAAATCATTATAGCCGTGGCTACACAGTAGGAGTGCGTTTTGTAAGCAGCTTTTTGCAAGAATTTGAAAAACCAGTAAATGACGGTACTTTTGCGGAGGAATTTTTAAATATATAATACTTTTTGGTAGCAAAAAGCTAAACAATATCAAAGTTTAAATCTCTGATTTATAAAACTTGCTAAAATTAACAGTTTTTGCGTCTAAATATTTTTCCCGAGTCTTTAAAAAAATTGTACGATGTATCGTACAAATGACCACAAGGGTTGCAAAGCTTTGTGCGATATATCGTACAAATGGAAGGCAAAGGTTGCAAGTCATGTTTGCATTTTTTTTAAGTTATGGGTTTGATAATAGAATTTTTGCGTTTGCATGCTTGCCACGCCCATCTGCAAACCACGTGACTAATAAAATTCGACTATTCGGCAATTTTCGGTTCAAAATAAGAATTACTAGACGATTTTGTGTTTTACTGGGCAGACACAGGTTATGTAAGGTTAGACATGCTTACTTGTCACTCCCACTACGATGATAAGAATCGGCTATATTTAGTATCTTTTGTGAAGCAATATGAATTTTAATTGATTCTGTGTTTTATTGAGGGAAACACGGCGTTGCAACAACAACAACGGTTATATAAGGCCGAATAAATGTGAATCAATTGTTTATATATATATAGTATAACTTATATAAGTTTTGATCAAAATAAAATAACGTTTGGATGTTTGGTGATTATAATTTATGTTTTCTATCAAAAAAATCAATTAAATGTTCATAAAACATAAAAAAACGAAACAAAAATTGCATGCATTTTTACTCTTTTGCGGACCATTTCTGATATTTTTTTGTATTTTATTGCTAAAATGTTCAATGAGAGTCAATATTTTGAAAGAAACATTTTTATCTCAAGAAATGCGGAAATTGCCCGGAAAGGGTTAATCTTTGCGTAGACAGATAAGCGAACAAAAACCTCAAGGCTCAAATAACTTGCGAATACGATTAACTGTGAAGTAAATCAACACAAGTTATGAAAAAAACGATCCAACACAGGCTGAGCTTTAATCCCTTCCTTAACAACTTTTGCATTCGTTCGAGTATAATTTTGACAACTTGGAAGTTATGTCTTCTCTCTCAACAGCCAATAATAAAGCATTTGTAATTAAGTACATGAATGCTTGTTTACCCTACTTAGAATTACTGTGCCACAGCTTACACAAATTAACTACAAACAAAAGTTCTCCAATTAAAACATAAGCGTGATTGAGTGTTGCTGAAAGGATAATTTAGTAATTTACACAAAACTCTGCTGGCATTGAGACCAAACATTTAATGTCTGCTTTTACTTCGCGGCTGATACTTTTTAATTGGATATAAAGCAAAAGCAAAGGCTGTGTTGCAATAATAGATATTGACTTTTTCGGCTTATATTCCGCAAAATCTCGTCCTTCGTACTAAAAATACGCAGATACCCCCTGAGCAGCAATAACAACTTCAGCGATGGAAAAAATTATTGCTGCCCAAAGACCGTGTCGCCTAGCTATTAATACTCCAAAGCCAACAGAATTATGTACATATGTATGTGTATGTATGTTCCCCACAAAGAACGAAACGAAAATTTCAGGTCTATGAAGTGTAAGGCCGACGTGCGCTGTTTAGGCTCAGCGGTGGCCACAGCGCAACAAGTTGGTATGGCGCGTTTATAGGTTAGATTATAATTGGCGAATATGCGAAATTATGTATGTATGAATGCTGAAATATGAGCTGCACGACTAGATAGTAATATGAGCAGCGCAAATTGTTATTTATTTGTGTTAACACTCGACAGCGAAGAGCCAACATTTCAGGCGCGTACAAATTAAGCACATAACTTGTAGAGATTATGAGGTGAATGGTGGGCTGTAATTTCTGTCCAATGCACGCGTATACATTATATACATTGAAATTGTCACTAGAAGTGATGTAAAACTTATAGGAAATTGCCGTAATTTGTATACTTACAACGAATATAACACCGTGCGACAGCATTTTTCACACCGGGAAAAATCCATATGTGCGTGAAACTAGAGACTAAACATAGTAATACTGCGTACTCAGTTTTTCATTTCTACATCCTTTTAAAAGGACTTCAAAATTTTGAAGGGGATAAAAAATGAAAAAATATAAAAAATACTTAACCTCGTTAGAATATGGCGATATGTATATCAAATGAAAGAGGGAAGGCTCAAAAATTTAAATATAATTGATTTTTCATCTATTTGTAAAAAAAAGGATATGAAAAAGGTCCTTTGAAAATTTTAATCCTTTATATCCTTGAAAATTTACATAGAATTTTCTTAAGTTAGTATATTAAAACCCCAAATCTCCCTGATCACTTGTCAAAATTTCATTACCCTAACTTTATTAGTTATTTAAAAAAAAAAGCGGAAGCTGCAATTCTAATGAAGTACAAAAATTCTAATTTATTTGAGTATCAGTATTTTAAATAATAAAAAGATACAAAATCAATGAAGCGAGAATAATGAAATGTTGACACGTGATCAAGGAGATTTTGGGTTTTAACATACTTACTTTTCAAGAAAATTCTATCTAAATTTTCAAGGATATAAAGGATTAAAATTTTCAAAGGACCTTTTTCGTATCCTTTTTTACAAATAGATAAAAAATCAAGTTTATTTAAATTCTTGAGCCTTTCCTCTTTCATTCTAACGAGGGTAAATATTTTTTATATTTTTTTCATTTTTTATCCCCTTCAAAATTTTGAAGCCCTTTTAAAAGGACAAAGGATGTAGAAATAAAAAACTGAGTACGCAGTATTACTGTGTTTGGTCTTTAGTTCCACGCGCATATGGATTTTTTCCGGTGTGAAACATGTTTTTAATTTTTGTCGCACGGTGTAAGCGGCAGTCACACTCGCCTGTATCAGACCAGCTCTCGTTTCGTTGGAAGCTGCTAGCTGCTCATTTGTTCAAAGATGGTGTTGGGTTTGTAAATTTCGTTACGATTGCAGGAATATTTAGCTCAAGTTGGAGAGCTGGAGATGGTAGTTGCTGTATTGATTTTCTCAGTAGTTGAACGTATGCTCTGTAATTTTAGTATGTTTCTAATTATTTTGGCATTTGAGACATACACTGTGATCTCCAGTTGGCGTTTGAGATTATACATAAATGTTGTGCATATTTATTGTCGCCTGAAATACATAGGAATGCTATTTAGCCCAGTGATGCCAACCGTAGGGAAAAGAGGCTGCATGGAGGGAAATTCAGCCTTAAATTTGCGATGTAGGGAAAAAAGGACATATTTTTAATATTTACTTAAACGTAGGGAATTTCAAAAATCTGAAATTTGTCTCTATATTTAAAAATTTATTTTTCTGTTCGCATTTTCTTTCTTTTTGTGCATTCAAATTTCTTTCAATGTGGCAATCTTGGCAAGTAAATTGTTCATATATGCTTGAACACACCCACTGGCTAGCAAGGCTTTTCATGTATTTTGTCTGTGCTTGAACATAAACATTTGTCAGCATATTTGCTCAATTTCAATTTTGCGGCGTTTTCGTGTACATTTGTCAATTTATTTTATTTACTAGCAGCTAGTGCTTATCTTTTTATTGTAATTTTAATTATAATAAGGAATTAAATAATAATAATATTTTATTTATTAATCAGATTCTGAATTAACCCTTTCGCTACAGGTTTTTACTGGGGAAAGTTAAAATTTTAAATTTTACGTTTTAGGCTTCTATGTGGTTATATTAGCAACATTCCATAAGAAATTTTTTAATTTTTATACTCGGACCCTGTATTTTAGAGTGTTTTTCTATGAGAGTAGCCACATCGTTGTGGCTGTAATAATTACATAAACATAAAACTTTTTACGCATTACGAAAATTTGAATATTTCTTCATTTACTTCAGCCAAAATTAAAAAAAAAGTATCTAAATTGAAAGAAAACGTCAAATTAAAAAGTTCTCTAATTTTTCTGCTTCTTCTTCCTTTACTATGTCAAGATATACCATTAAATAAAGTGTGTACTTCTCTTCTTTAAACTTAAATATTCAGTTTATTAATTTCGTATTTTTCCTAAAACTTCAAACTATTCTAAAGACCAACAAAAAAATGTATTCTTGCAACCATAGAGGGTGCAGACGTCCACAAAGTAGCATGTTGCCATATGGCAACAAAATAGCGAAAGGGCTAACCCTAATTCCCAGAAGTGAGCCTCACAGTCTCACTAAAGATTTCAAATGGTGATAAATCCAAAAGATTTTCGATTCCATTATTTTATGTAATCCTCTAATGGAATGTTAGAATTATATTGCATTTATAAATTTAACATTTTAGACAGTTTTTGTACTTTTTAAACAAATGTTTTCAGTAATTTAGCTCATATAAGCCTGACAGTCCCACTTCTGGGTTTACGTTACTTTTAAATTTCTGGGAATTAGGGTTATGGAGAGAAAATCGTAAGTTGCTTCAAAAGTTATACTTTTTTAATTTTCAATACTTAAAATTGTTTATAGAACAATGAGCAACTCTTCCGATTCATCGTCTTTTTTGGGAACGGGTTCTACGAAGCGAGCAAAAGTTAAGTATCAAAAGTAAAAATTTAACAACAGCTGGCTGGAAATGGATGAATTCAAGGAATGGCTTGAAAAAATCGAAACGAATAATTTCAAATGCAAGTGTGCAGCTTGCGACGTTTGATTTCGATGTAGAGAAAATTTACATTTGCGTAAGGAAAAATAGGGATTTTCTTGAGATGCGGTAGGGATTTTTTCAAAAACTTTTTAGCATCACTGATTTAGCCTTTTGTGTTGGTTCTGCTTGGGAAAAAACTGTATCTGCTTTGAAGCTTGTATTTCAAAAGAAGAAACTTAAACTCTGACACATTTTCTTTTTAGGATGTGTAATGAAGTGTATTGAATTGTGAAGTGAATTTTATAAAACCTCTAGCGACTGCTCTTGTAAACATACACATACATACATACAGTTGCGGTCAAAATAATAGTAGTACTGCTACTAAATATAGTGTGACATGTTGAATTTGCTGCTTCGCCTTTTTTTTTTGCTTTAACCGTAGGATACTTTTATATAGACAGAAGACAAGAAAAAAGCATTGTTATAATTGCATGCGTTTGTAGCTGATGTTAAAATTGGATTTTTGGGTTAGATTTACTCGGATTTAATGGATGTGGCCCTATTTAATAGATCAAGAAAACGATGGATCGATGTGTATTTGTACGACGCTTAAGACTGACTAACCGACTGAGTCGCGCCGGCTGCTTGCAAACAGAATGCGATATTTCTACTCCTTTAATCAATGCTCTGCTACCAATTTTATTACATTTCGTTATTTGAGAAAAACAAAAACCAAAACTTATTTTAGCTCCACGCGTCGAGAACCAAGCATTCAATGTGGAAACGATGGAGGTAAACTTGCAATAAAATCGAGCAACCAGCAAGCTAGCAAAATACAATAATGAAATTTGAGGCAAGAAGTTCATGAACCATAAAAGAGTGAAAAAGACACAACGCAGGTGCCACGTCGGACAACAAATGAAAGGAAACAGCATTTAACTCGCATTAAGCCACAGTGTGCGTGACGCGAATCCCCACACACATACACACACAGATACTACGAATCCAAACCGGACTGCCACATTTACAGCGGCCACGGCGCGAGCTGCAGAGTTTATGCGAAAGATGTCTGAAAATCCATTTAAAGTAAAATCTGAAAACTGGGAAAATATGTGTAGATGGGAAAATGCCTGATGTGGAGCAAAATTTATAGCAGTAATTAATTTCATGGGAATACAATGCAGGTGATTTTTCATGCTGCGCACTACGTTTATTATTTGCGCTCTCACACTCAAATTTGCTCAATGCAATGGGTGAACTTATGTGTGTATATATGTTACATATATGTATGCACATATTTATGTATTACTAAGTAAGTACACACACGCTAATCATCTTTTTGTGTCTTGACTGTGAATTGTCTTGCTTTATTTACGTTCACGGCATCACAACACATTTAACTTTGGCACACAACGTTAGCGGATTAAAAACGGACTTTTGTCTACAGTACTGCAGGTTTTGATAAATTGGAGTGGTTACATTTTAAATGCAGATAGCAATATATTTGAAAAACAACATCAGAAAGACACAACAGTAGGTCTACTACCGATGTTGGAGCTTTATTGGTTTCAAAGTAAATATTTATGTTTTATACAAAAACTCAACTCGAACAATTATAAAATGCGATTTATGGAATTTTTAAAACTGTGTATTTAGAAACAAAATGATTAATATTAATGCGTCATTTATTATTAAAAAAAATAATAGCTATTTCAACCTAATCTGATCAAACCACAAACCATACCAAGTTAATATATTATTTAATATAATTTGTTCTCTAATTAAGGTAATTTCAATTAGATGATACAAGAACCTTTTGAAAACTTGCTAAATGTTTCATTAGCATAATAATTATGACTGATTTGTTATATCAAAAATTACAGTTTTCTAGGTATAATTATGGCCAATTTAACCAACCCTTGTAATTGCTTCCCTAACGCTTGATGTATTACAATCACATAAATAAGACAGGCACAAAGCAGAAACACCACAACTTTATGATTTATTAGCAGTGCGACGAACGGATGAAATGTCACTCAAAATTACACTTAACTTGTCAACGACAACCACTCATTTCTACCGCCTGTTGGTAGAGCGCAAACACACCAACAACACATTTAACGCCTGCAATGTGAGCAGCTGACAGCAATATTCATACGCCCCCATGGACGACGCACAGTGTCGCGAGTAGGGACAAAAGTCAAAAAAATGAATGTCGTAAATGTAGAAAAATAAGTTTGTAGTACTGAAGTAAATACTTCAATACTCAATACTTCAATACAATACTTCAATTTATTAAAATGTGAAAACGGATTTTAAAAATATCTACCAAACTTGCACTTTATGAAGGTTGGTGACTTGGGTAGAAATTATTGCAATTTGTTGAATGTAAGTTCGAGGACTCTTATTGAAAAATTTCCCATGGAACCTTATGTTCCTTTTTTGTTTTGCTTTCCATATTTCTTTTACCGTTACTTAAAGAAACGTCAATTCGTAGGAATAAAAGTGCAGTGTCATCAAACTTTAGATAAACTTTAAAAAAATCTCCTTCTCCTCCTTCTTACTACTTCGAGATTTTACAGTGTAATATAGCTAAAAGTATGTATTAATAGAATACATGAACTTTAGCTGCACAAACTAGCACGATTTTAAGGAATTTAACATTTTCAGTGGCGTATGCAGTAAAAAATAGGGTCCTTTTTGCAGCATGGTTGGCAGGAAAACATAGCGACCGCTACAGCGCTTCGCTTGAGCTACAAATGTTTGTTTCTAATGATATGTCAACTTCACTTGATTGAGAAAAATTACAAAAGAAAATAGGTAGAATCGATGGAAGGCTTCGGCAATACTGAGTAGCTTGCAATCGAATCAAGACAACTTTCGAAAAGAAGCAAAACTTGTTAATGTCTTCAGAACCAATTACAGCAGTTAATAGGAAAATTAATGTTAAACATGAAAACCGAAACTCTGATATAATGCAATATATAATATCTGAGGAAGTTGAAGAAAGGAATTTTTAAATTTTGTCAAAAATAGATGTAGAGGGTTTAATTTCCAATAATTCATGATCGGAAACCGATTATACTAGCAGTACAAATTAACAAACTGTAATTTTTAATGGAAATATATGCTCTACTGGGTTTAATAAGAGGTATTATTATTTTTTATTTAGGTTGGAAATTACTTAGGTGCGCATAAGTATGCACAGATATTTGTTGTTTTTTTCAATACTTCCTTTTTTTATGACAAGCGTATTTGTAGGTTGATCGAGGTTAGTTGTAGGTTGTATACCATTTTTGGTATATACCTTTATATTGATGATATGAGTTGCTGTACCAAATTTCATCAATATATCTTTTATAGTTTCCGAGATACTGTCAACTTAGTATTTGGTTTCTATGGGAGGCGGGCGTGTCCGTGGGGCGATTAAAGTAATTTTTGGCGTATTAACTTCTCTTTATAACAAAATCATATGTACAAAATTTTATTGTCGTACGACTATTCCTTCTATTTTTGTCCCTCGTTACTATGGACTCGCGACACTGTGCGACACCGTGACGCGCACTGCGCTCATGTAGGCCTATGCAGGATTGTGTGTTTGTGCACCAGCAACAGTTCCACCTCAGATACCAATGCGCCGATATGACAGTTTGTTGGCAGCCAACAAAACTACATACAATCAATTTTCATTACAATAAACATGATGAAATCAATTTGTCGCAAGGGGTGGGAACAGGGGAAGAAACTAAAGCCGCAGCCGCAGCCGCAGCCGAAGTGACGCCTTTTCGCGCCGCTGCACTCTGATCTGTGTATGTGGCATGTAGCTTAATGCATAATGCATACCTGCGCGGTCGATGCTGCTGCACACATAGGGGGCGTGCAACAATAGTAGTTTGCACCAAATATTTGTCATGTTTATTATTTTAAAAGCATTCGGCTTGGTTTACTGCCGCCGCCATGCTTGAATGCTGAACTGCATTCTACGCTCTACGCTGTTGGTGATGATTAATTCTGTGCAACACTGCAGGGCAACTCACAGCCATGCACAAACACACACAGCGCCAATGCACTTGCAATGTGTACACCGAGCAGTTCAAAAATGGCTCCAAGGTCTCAGTGGTTGCTTTGGCTACGGCAAACGTTCATTCACATTTGTACCAAGCACCGCAGTCATTGTTACAAACGCAAATATTGATATCCAGCCGCAACTACTTCGCCGGGTTTCTGCGCGCATTTGCTGCGCTATCTTGTGGAGCAATTGTTACCCATTTCAAATGAGTTTATATTCAACCAACGCTTTGACTTTAGGTTCAGCCGCCCTGGACGTGATTGTGTAAATCGGATGTGTACGCATGTTTGTTAGGCAGCGCCGTTTAGTACAATTTTGGGTCAAATGGGAAACTGCAAACGAACTTTTAATATTTCGAACTTTTGGCAGAACTTGAACCTTTGGCAGAACTTACATATAGTAACAATCAAATGTATTCGTTTGAAACGTGCAGAGGCGTATGCCGACTGTGACTGTCGTGTACACAAATACAGACACATGCTTGCACACTGTACAATCGAATCCCTCCGGCATAATTTGTATCATTTGAAATGTGCTTATACATGAAAAATTCAAATTGTATTCAATAGTCCTTTGAGCAGACCAAGAGGTCGTTTTTAGGGAGTTTTTTTTTGGATGCGCGTAAAATTTGAAAATGCGATCGACAAGAGAATACCCAAATTGCAGGCAACGCACAAGCGAACGCAGACTAGCACATGTTAAAAAAATGCGCAATAGAAAAACTATTTACATGCAAAGAGTGTAGCAACAGAGGGAAGTGTTGAGTTGAAAGGGTTATGAGAAAATCAATTTTATAGCACACTATAAAAGCGGAAAGTTGATTCGGAAAATTATTATTTGAAAATAATAATACCTTCTGCTATCTTCTATCTATATCTATATACAGTGGGTGGTCAAGCACTTGGCACGCTTACGAAAAATCTACATTTTCATGTTTAAGTGGATCTAAGACGTACTAAAATAGTTTCCAAACGCTTTTTGTTTTCTTGTTTGCTTAGCTTATTTGTCCCACAGTATTTTTAATCCATTTTTGTGAGTTTATGTGCCGTGGGTAAGCACGATAGCGGGACTTTGTTAGCAGCAGTATTAAATTGAACATTTGTTGCAAAACTTGAATAGTGAATACTCGCATTAAAGCTATATACTCGTAATTATTGTTTTAGGTAGTTTGGAACGGTGCACAGTGATTCGTTCCATAGACAAAATTCAAAAAATTTATAGTCTTAGAATTTAATTATTTTGATGTCATTTGAAAGGTAAAACTCCAACTAAGAAAACCCCAAAAAATCTGTGCAAAAATTTAATTAGTGTGTGTGCAAAAGCGGCTCAAAGTTGAAACTTTTTTCACAAAAAAATGTTAACACATAATTTATGTTTTTTAGTCTATTGAGTAAAAAAAATTTTAAAACTACATGGTTATCAAGAAGTTGCTAAAACTTTCGATATAGATTAAGAAATGATGTGGCCATTTTCGCTTTTAATGTTTTGTCAAAATTGGCAAAGCTGAGGCTTTGACATCACTTTTAATTCAAAATATTTTTCTAAATTAAAAATCTGAAAATTGGCAAAACTTAGAGGAAAATATCTAAAAAATATGTGAAAGTATGTTCCTGAATTTTTTTTTATTTTAAGAAGCATTCTTTCTTTGTCGGATAATGTCATTTTATTCTCTGATATCTTCCGATCTCAGAAAATAATTCTATTTGAAAAGTGGTCTAAATGCCTATTTTTCGACAAAATTAATTTTTTTTCATCCCTAAAAGTATGCAATCAGCATGAAAAATTGAGAAAACTGCACAAATGCAAAACATACATTTATTATTATCGTTTTTTTTGCAAAACTAAAGGGACCTAAGACAATTTCTGTTACTCTTTGCAATGATCAATATTGACGTTATCGATTAAATGTAAAGTCTGAAAAATCTAGCCAACATACTTGGTGCTATAGCTCACCAAAAATAACGAAAATTGAAAATTTAAGTCTCAGGCATTGCCAAACTGCAAAAGTTTAAGAAACACAAAATAGAGATTTCAATTCAGCAGACCATGATTAACTAGTATACCAAATTTTATGAAGAACGGACCACTCCTTCTATTTTTGTCCCGCGGTTGTATGGAGTCGAATCACTGTGCTGTGTATTGAATAAATTTCCGTTTTTTAAGGATGGTGCAAAAAACTGTACAATCACGTTAAAAATATCTTCTTATTTGTTCTGAAATAAAAATATAGTTGAATTCAAAAAATTAAATTTTAAGAGTTTATTTTAAACAAATAAAAAGCGTTTGATTGCTTGAAACGTGCTAATTGCTTGACCACCCACTGTATATAAAAATAATTTGCCGTGCGTTAGTCTCGCTAACAACTGGACCGATTTGAATCATTATTTTTGGGTTTTGTATGCCTTAAATCAAGGAAGGTTTAAGAACTGAAAAAAATTGGAATTTGACTAACGTTGGACAAGAGGCGTGGCACTTATTTTGTGATCAAAATTTTCAGCATAACTTCGGAACTGTAAATCGAACATCAATGAAACTTGGTCCGACCTTACCATTTAGTCACACAATTCGAGTGGAAAAACCAGGTGAACGTTGGACAACCCAAATTTTTAATATGGGTTAACGTGAAAATTATAAGTTGCGTAGCATTGAAGTTTGATATACCGTCGCTCCACATATGTGTTGTTGTACTGGTAAAATTTAATGAGCGTTGAATAAGGGGCGTGGCACATTTTTTATGACCCAAATTTTCCGCATCACTTTGGACCTATAAGTCGCACATCAATGAAACTTGACAGGAACTTAACAATCAATCGCATGAGTCGACCGGAAGAATAGGCTGAGCATCTTCCACGCAATTTTGAAACTGATAGTCAATGAAACTTAGTACAAAGTGACCAAGTAAATAGTTCCACAATTCGACTGAAAGAATGGGGTGGGCATTGTACAAGGGGTGTGGTACCGCGCAAACAACTAAAATCCTTAATATGAAATTGTTTCGGAATTATAAGTCAGACAACTGGGTCACCAAAAATGTGCCACTCCCCTTGTCCAATGCCCATGCAATATTACCAATAGACCAACGGTATACCAAATTTAAATTTTGTGCAACTTAAATTTTGACGTTATTCCATTATACAAAATTTGGGTTGTATGAGCGGTGCTACGCCCTCTTGTGTAATGCTCACCCTATTGTTCCGGTCGGCTCATGCGATTGATTGTTAAGTTCCTGTCAAGTTTCATTGATGTACGACTTACACTACTCGACACGAAAAATGCTCCTAAAAATAAAAGTATTTTTTAGGCTAATCTTCGGCTGCTGAACACGAAACTGAAAATCAAAAAAATTTTCTTAAGAAGCGTTTTCGAAAAATCTTCGAAAAACACGTTTTTCCCCTCTTATTTCAGTTATGAGCACATATCTCGTAAACCAACCATCCGACTAACACAAGTGGCCCGTCGTTCAGAAGGCAATTAACTAACCTTTCTAACGATATATCAATTGTCCAAATCAGATGAGATTTGGGTAAGTTACTGACGATGAAAGTTGTAAAAAAGTGAATTTTTCGACCATTTTTAAAAATTATACATTTTCGAATCGTTTTTTTATAGATAAAATGAATGATCTCCTCTAGTTTTAAAATCTAAGATGAAATATATATTATTTGAGCAAATATTAAGCCTAACATCAATAGAATTGAAAGAAACATGACTAAGTTATGATGCACGGAGTGAAAACACCAACTTTTCATTTATTACACCGTGCGAAATATTTTTTTATTTTTCCGAGACCCATCCAAATGTTGATATAGACGTAAAACTAGAGGTCATTTGTAGTATCCTGGCATAGTCAGTTTTTCATTTTCTGACCCAAAAACCTTTTTAAAGGACTTTAAAATTTTAGGGACATACACATTTCAAATATTTTTTAAAATATTTGCGGTTGTGCAATGATGAAGATATGGGTATCGGTTAGTCGGATGGTTGGTTTATGAGATATGTGCTCGTAACTGAAATAAGAGGGGAAAAGCATGTTTTTCGAAGATTTTTCGAAAACGCTTCTTAAGAAAATTTTTTGATTTTCACTTTCGTGTTCAGCAGCCGAAGATTAGTCTAAAAAATACTTTTGTTTTTAGGAGCACGCGATGAACCCATTTTTTGTCGAGTAGTGTTATAGGTCCATCAAATCTTACATCTTACCAGTAGAATGACACATCTATGGGACGACGCTATACTAAATTTCAATGCTGTGCACCTTACAATGGGTGGTGCCACGCCCCCTCGTCCAATACCCACCCCAATCCCTCTGTCGAAGGACATGACTAAATAGTAAGTTCGTAATTAATTTAATTGATGTGTGATTTATGGTTGCAAAGTTATCGTCTGAAAATTTGGGCTGGTGAAAAAGTGCCACGCTTCGTTTTCCTAAAAATTTCTTTTATACAACCCTTGTTCCGACAACTTTCTGGCAATTTTCTTTTCGCATAAACCTGAACTGACTCAAGACAAATCCAACAAAAAAAATTCCATGGAAATCGGCCGGTCTGTTTGAGTGTGATGCGCTTACACACATACATCCACTTCTGTATAAGTATGTAGATAAATTTAAAAACCTAGATTTGTGGATTATACGCATCAATTTATGTACAATATATAAACATTTGTTGCACATTTCTTAAAAAACAATTTCCTAATAAAATTCACTCAAAACACCATTCCGCAACTTCTGATGTGTCTTTAAAAACATTTTTCTGCACATGGAAAATGTACATACATATATATTTTTAGTGTATCGTACATTTGTATGTGGTTGGCAGATGTGTACATATATGTATATATAATCATTCTAATGCAGCACCACATTTATTTCAATAAGTTCGCGGATTTGCGTTGCGGTATTTTGTGCATGCTACATGCCCGCGAAAAGTGATTATTCGATAAATGCGCACATATGCATAAATATGTATGTTTTCCCGCTTCTCTATTTATGTACATAACTAGGTTTAACATATAACAGCGCGATTATGTGCGTGTGCCAGTTTTGCTGTGAATCCCACAAATCCCTAGACCCTGCTGCCCTCGTGCCATTCATTTTCTTACAACGGCAACCGCTTCGTAAACCATCTACAACCCAATACATACATACGTATACGCGTGCTTAGATACGCACATATCAACCGTATAGAGCGTGTGTGCGGTCGTTCTCGTTATTGTCGCCTGTAGCTGCCTGAAAATTAAACGCGGGCTTGTCCTGTCAGTCCGACATGTACACACACACACACACACACACATATATCACATAAACATTCAAGCCACCCACTTCAAACAATACTATCGATTAGTGACCAAAATGAGCAGCAACAAGTTACAATAACCCCGGACACTTTTATTTATATTCATTTATGCACAACATCGGTCCACCCAAACACACACAACTTATGTGTGCTTGGCTGCGGTCGTGGTCTCCGGCCGTGCGTGTGTATGTGCTGAGTGTGTGCCTAAGAGTTACAACGCCTGTGCACACAGCAGTTTTATTTCTCTGCACAGCACTTAAGTCAACTTGTCACACTCCAAGTAAAATATTCATCGAGCTATACGCACAGTTGCCGCTGATTTTAAAGCAATTACCCCCCATCAATCATTGGCGTTAATGTATTTTGTGTAAAATTATATACACAGTAATAAAAATACAATTCAATAAGTTGTAACAAAAATGCAATTTAACACTACAGCAATTCGTTTATCAGCATTTCATCGTTAATTGTTGACATGTTTCGCACTATTCCAATTATCTACGTTACTTTGCTGGCTTATTAGTATTTAAATGTGAATTGCAATACCCGTTGGAGTGCAGTTGTGCTGGCCATTTACAGCAAGCATTGCCCATAGAGACCGCAGGTAAATAACTTTAACCCTCTACTGCCCCATACGGCCTTAAGGCAGGGTCCACAAAAACTTAGAAAAGTCCACATAAATTTGAATTTTTTTAAATAAAAATAATAAAAATAAAATTTTTAGGGCATGTTATAGATAAATTAAGTTGTCATTTCTTTAATGTAGCATGGCTGTAAGCATCACATGTTTCCCATTATTATCAGTTGAAATTTGAACTTCGTGGAAATTAGCGGAAATAATTATTTCGTGAAAAGTAAATAAAATAAAAAAATATTAAAAATACTTTTCGCTGAAAGATTAAAACAAGAAAATTATGAGTGAGTACCTTGTAATGTAATTTATTGATTTGAAGTGTTTTATAGTGAAAAAAAAGGATTTACAGTTACTTTTTCGGCTTGGGAAAGCAGACTGCCTTTAGGCCGCATCAGGCACCAAAGCGAAAAGACTTGATGCATTTGGTCACTAACGTATACTTGTATGTGGTTTCCGTTTTATAGATATCAATCGGCATTTTAAAAAAAATTTCGGTTTTTTGGGACAAAGAAGTATAGGAAGTATTAGAAAACTTGGATTCCGATGTTTTCGAAGAAACTGATCAAGAAACTGATTAAGAAACCGTTAATGAAGTTAGATACAGAGCTATGTTAGCTATGTTAGATACAGAGTTCAAAATAGAAAATTTAGTTAAAAGGAGACTTTTTTCCTCCTTCATAAAAAAATGTTTGAAATGTGTATGTCCTTCAAATTGTAAAGTCCTTTAAAATGGACTTTGGGACAGAAAATGAAAAACTGACTATGCCAAGTTACTATAAATTACCTCTAGTTTCACGTCTATATCAACATTTGGATGGGTCTCGGCCAAAATGTGTTTTTTTGTCGCACGATGTAATAAATGTATAGTTCACAATCACTCACTGCTTCATAACTTTGTAATTTTTCTTTCGATTCTATTGATGTTAGGCTTGATATTTGCTCAAATAATATATATTTCATCCTAAATTTAAAAACCAGAGGAAATAATTTATTTTATCCATAAAAAATCATTCGATTATTTATGATTTTTGAAAATGGTCGAAAAACTCATTTTTTTTACAACTTTCACCGTCAGTAACTTCCCCAAACCTCTGATTTGGGCAATCTATATATTGCTGGAAAGAGTAAAGTATTATCTTCTGACCGCCGGACAGCTTATGTTAGTCGGATGATTCGTTTACGAGATATGTGCTCATAACTGAAACAACAGGGAAAAAACTCGTTTTTCGAAGATTTTTCGAAACCGCTTGTTACGAAAATTTTTGGATTTTCAGTTTCGTGTTCAGCGGCCCAAAGTTAGTCTAGAAAACACTTTTATTTTTAGGTGCATTTTTTGTATCGAGTAGTGTAATCAATAAAACGTGAATCTGTTCATTAGTTAAATTTTTTAGCTTATGTGAACAGTACGGCCTTAAGGTACGCAAATTTATATAAGTTTCACGCCCACACAGAAACAAATTTTTTTATTTTAAAAATTTTCCCTTCTTAATATATATGATTCTAAAACAACAATTGAAGTGAACAATTTTTCGACTTAAAAAAAATTGGGGCAGTAGAGGGTTAAAGTATTTGGTCAACTATGGAAATTGTAATGCTTCCCACGAAGCAGGTAATACGGTTTGCTTTGTTTTGTTTTAATTTTCACGACAATTAAAGGTAAATTCGAACAACTCGAAAACTATTAAAAGTATGAATAATGTCGTGCAAATTTTGTCATTAACTCTTGGAAACCAATATTTTTGATTATTTTTTATTGCATCGTTTGTTATCGTTCACGAGAATACAATATTTAGGAACACATTACACAATTTTCTTGTAAAGTAATAATTACAAATTACCACAACGCCTGTAGGAAATGTTGTGTTGCTAATATTTGTATGTGCTCAAATATTTCAAAAATTCTTTACACTCAGGAATTTTCATGTATTTGCTTCTTCGTTTTATTTCCAAGTCCTTAAGACATTTTTTTAAAAACACAACACTGTCACATCCATTGCTGCCATTTGTGGCATTTACATTTTAGTGTAAACACAACCACACGCCAGATAATTTCAAATGCAAATGATAAGATTTTGAATTGATTGCCTTAAAAATACTTCTAAAAGAATCGAATTGCCAATCGCAGAAGCCACTTGTTGGCTATTGTGTAAATGTTATTGTTTTTGCTATTATGTATTCCGCAAATACTTAAGCCCATTTATGTAATTGATTTGGTACTAAATTTCAATTGCATAATTGAAGGCAATTGTGGTTATGGTTGATTAATTATTATGAAGTGCTACAAATCATTCATAATTGGTTCAAGTTTTTAAAAAATGCTTTTTTGTGAAGTAAAATGCTGAAGTAAACTTCGTATTGTTAAATTTCGATAGACAAATTGTTCATTGGAATTAAAATAATATTGGCATTATAATAATAAAAAGTAGGTGTGAATTTGTGCTCAATTTAAATTAGAATTATTAGTAGTATTTGAGCTACTTTAAAGTGCGATTTGCAACTAATTAAATACTTCCAATGCGTACTTGTTTTTTTGTTCTTTTATGGCTGAAATAATTATTATAAACATACTAGCGATTCGCTAGCTGAAAATTTTCCTAAGCAAGTCTCATATTAAATAGTCTTAAAATCAAATTGAAATTTCAAGTATTTGTAATACTTCTGAGCTTTGCTCTAAATACAATCAACAAATCCAAAAATAAATATTTCTTTGAAATACTTTGCAATTCAACAACATACATTTAATGCAAAAAATAAATCGTTTCCACTCGATTGTTTTCAAATTCTTAAATCAATAAACTTGCAATCAAAAGCAATGGTTTTCTTCTCGGCTGGTTTGAATGTTGCCAGAGTCCAGTTTTCTACCTGGAATACATTAAAATTTCTACAGCTGAAGTTCGAAAGACCAACTGCTTCAATGACAGGCGAATAAATACAATGGAAATGTTTTATGCACCTAAGCAACATTAAAAATCATGCTCACGCTCCAACGCACAGACGCACACACACACACACACAACACAGTGTGACTACTGAACTTTCAAACTTTTTTCGTAGGTAAGGACTTTTTGCTCTTATTAGCAAGTTCCTTTCCTTTGGCTTTGCAATTTTGCTGTTCATCAGGCTATGAAATGGCAACACTGGTCGACAACAGCCCAAAAGCCAACAACAATAAATAAAGTAGGGGCCTCCTTAGGAGAAACAAAAATAAATAAAATATATAAAGCCAGCCACCCACTGATCCCAAGCCGAACCTAGCGAACCTATTCACCGCCACCAACAGGATTTCTCAGCGTTTCATAAAAGCGTTAAAAAACCCTGAAATACGGGCACAAAATCAAGCTGCCACAGCATAGTAAAAGCAATGGCGAGGAGGCAAGCAAGCAAAAAAATGCTTTTTATGTTTACACTTTGGCATCGCTTTTGATCTTTTTCCCGCAATATTACGAAATGAAAACCTATGAGATTTTTGTGCGAATAGGCACTTAGTTTGTACCTTCACTCACACACACACACAGACACACACAAGCTCAAGTAGTGTTCTACTGTCCCGCTGCCGAA
Source organism: Melieria picta (assembly GCA_964056695.1). NCBI lineage: Eukaryota > Metazoa > Arthropoda > Insecta > Diptera > Ulidiidae > Melieria > Melieria picta. The sequence continues at coordinate 33,716,847 of OZ057399.1, read as the reverse complement.
CTGCTAGATGCCTCCTTTAATGCCTCACAATGCTGACACTTTGTCAAGCGTTTGTACAGCTTGTCGCAATGTGCGGTCAACTATTCGAATGCTTCAGCCATGGCGTGCGTCCTGCATGCCATTCCATGGCTAAGAATGCTTAGCTTTGAAATAATATCACGAAGCTATGTGCTTGTGATTACGCTACATATTGTAAATTGCGACGGTAAATTTTTTTAATGATTTCTGAAATTGCAGAAATAAATATTTTTTGGAATATACAAAGCTGTGGTATTGGTGACCGTTAAAAAATTCATTGAAATACTCGTGTGTTTGTACCCAGTTGTCACTGAGGAAAAGGCCCTTCTTTGTAGTTGAGAAAGGATGTGTGTCACCCACGCATTATTCGGTTTGTTTTTAATGAAAAATTTAACTTAATGTATTTACTTAACCAAATTATTTGCATTTCACATATACTTTTAGTTTTTGAATCGAAAAAAATTATGGCTTCTTACTTTTCACATTATTTTATGTAATACAAATAAATATATACACTTAATTCTGTTTTTACACGGTCTTTTTTACACGGTTTTGATTTAACACGGTTTGAAAATACAAAAATTTTACATTTTTTTACACGATTTTATTCCATTTAGCAGGATTCAAAATCTTTTGGGCTTAAATTTTTTTGTCACATTTAATTTTTGCGATATATGTTCATAATATGAAAAAGGGGATTTCCCTAAATTTGTGATATGAAGTTCATATGTGAACATATATCGCAAAAATTAAATGTGACAAAAAAATTCACCTCATTTTGTGGATACAAGCAAATTTACTTGTCAGACAACATAGCATTTTACATAATTGTTTTTAGTTCCTGAACTTGTCATACATTTAATTCACATTACTTTTAAGCTTAGAGTGCATATCTTTTTTTCTTTATTAACTATGCTTGTGTTATATGTGTGATTTAATAAAATAAACATGAATACTTGTTCTTAAAAAATCCTTGTTTTTCATTTCACTAATTTTAATAGGTTTTAGAGATAAGGAACCAATCACCTATTTTTGCATACGATCAATGTCTTTTTTTACACGGTTTTTTTACACGGTTTTTCCTGGAACCAATCTACCGTGTAAAAACAGAATTAGGTGTATTTATTTGTATTTAATATCAAGTTTGTTTCGGAACTAAACTATTTCATAAATGAAATTAAAGGGGAACATATATGAAAACACTAGTTACAATTATTACCGCGATTCTTAGAGTTGAGTTTAAAAATCTGACAAAGCCTACGAAATATTTACTTAAAGCACAATTTTTCTTTCTGTGACCTTGGCGCACATTCTCTGGCTTCTGTCCGCCTACCCCAAGACTGCGCCTTTCTTACTTAAGAGCTCTGTTCTTTTCTGGGTTAGATGGGGCCAGGGGCGTAGCCAAGGGGGGGGGGGGGGGGTTTAGGGTGTCAGAACCCCCCATGGCCTATAATTATTAAAAATTTGTACTCACTATGCACTACGTTCCTACATTAGCAGAAAGGTCTTTTCACCTTTAAACATTTGAAAGAATAACAAACAATTTTGTTGGTCAAACCGATATGATTGTTTTAAATAGTTCAGGCTCAGTACAGCTATTTGCATGATCTAAAAGCATGTCCAATATGTTCTGTAAGTCGAAATCATAACTACATTGGATAAACACTCTGGCAGATATTGAACATGAATATTAAAAAGATCACCCGGGTGGGTATAAGGAAAGCGAAGGTTAAATCCAATTTCAAGTCGATTTTGGCTGATCTATGATGAACTACCGTCTAGTTTTGATGGAATCTGCGCTGATTGCGGGTTTCAGTTGGCTAACACGTTGGTCATCATTTATGTCCGACAATCGTTTTTAAATCGCGTGTACCACTCATGAACTCTGCCACGGGATAAGCGATCATCACCATAAACTTGGTTTATTAATTGAAATGTTTCGCTGAAAGTTCTACCAACTTTAAAGCAAAACTTAATATTTGCTTTTTGTAAATTAGCATCGAATTTTTGTACCAGTGACAAAAAAATACTCTTACTTCGAACCAAATTTCATGAAATTTTAATTGCACTAAGTCACATATGGGTGGCACCACCAAAAAATTCCCTCTTTGCGAAGTGCAGTTTACTTTAAAAAGCATGTAAAGGGTGATTTTCTAAAAGCCTTCGGATTTAATTTAAAAAACAAACACATAAAATTCAGAGAAATGTATGAAATCTTTATTTGAGTCGATAGAACGATCTATATAATTCAATGTTTAAAGATGATTTCATGTAAATGTTGACCGCGGCTGCGCCTCAAATGGTTCATACGCTGGGTGCGATTTTGGCATACTCTCTCCAACATATCGGTCGGTTTCTCACGAATAAATTCTTCGCCATAGACATGAGCCTTAACATAGCCCCACAATAAATAGTCTAAAGGCGTAAATCCCACAATCTAGGCGGCCAATTGTCCGGGCCCCAAACGTGAAATAAACTCAATTGGGCCATTGTTTCGCGTGCTGTGTGGCGGATACAGCTGCGATATTTTCCTCTGTCCGCACTCTACGTATGCGTGTTAGTGGTTTAATGTCCAATAATGTAAATTTGGTGCGAAATTTAGGCACAAGATTCCGAATAGCCGCCTCAGAAGGTCGCCCAAACTGACCATAAAATGGAAGAAGTTCACAATGCACTTTCTTAACCGAGCATGAATTTTGATAGTAAAATTCAATAATCTGCAAGCGTTTTTCGTTTGTAAGTCGATTCATGGTTAAATTATAGACCAAACTGAACATGTTTGACAGTAACATGTTACACGAAAACAGCTAAGCTGCCAAAAACAGTGTTGCCAAAAAAAAGTTGCTAAAAAATCACCCTTTAATATTAAATTGGCAAATACATTTTCAAAACCCCCCCATGACAAAGTTCTGGCTACGCCCCTGGATGGGGCCCTCAAGCACAAAATTAAGTCTTTCTTTGAACTGAACTTAGCAAGAAACTTCCACATTGTCACCGATAATTTTTTCGTCGACCCGCAACACTAAAAAACTACAACTGGGACCCATCAGAGTGTATTCGCAACCGACCTGGTCTGCCTTAGTTTACTTAGCCTTAAATACAAGAACTTTTAAAATATTATAAATCAACTTTAAAATCACAAACATTCTGAACATTCTCAAAACCAACTTAAAATGGTTTGAAATCACTTGTTGCTCTGTGGTAACATTTTTAGAGCGTAATACATAGATGCAAATAATAAAATATGGCGGAAACTTCCCAGCGCGACTGACACTTGCGCAAGTTCGCTCTTAAATCGAATTCTATTGTACATACAAACGCACGCACCTGCTGGCATATGCATTCGCGCAACCAAGCGTACAACAAGCATATATAATGCATTATATGAAAGGAAAAACAACTGTCAAAGGCAGACGACACCTACTTGCGTTATCAATGTATCTAAAATTACTCGAAAATTGAGCATGGCGCGCACTGTGCTAACGTGTTTGCTTGACGTGTGCGTGCATCAGCATAAAAACTGCCCAGAGCAGCCGTGGGTACAGACCTACGCATGTGGAAGATTTTCGGATTCGGCAAGAGGTTTGCATGTGTTTGAATACGCTGAAAGTGCTGCGTTAACGCGTTGCGAAATATAACGCAATTATGGTTGGATTTTCTTCTGTTGCTCTCGCTGTCAGAGCAGCCAATTTGTGCAGAGCTAACAAATTAAGCTAACGTTAAGTTATATACGACGTGTTCTGCAAAGGTAGGAACCTATGTACAACTTTTTAAAAGATTTCGTTTCAGCATTACCAGCAAACTTGTGATTAAACTGTATAATATTTTGATGTTACTAAACTCACCAGTTAAAAGATTTGCGTACCAGCCACTTGCCAGGACCAACGAAAAATTTTATTTTTTTGACAATATTCAGGTAGTTGGGCACTTTTTTATGTTAATCAATTGTGAAATGTGTAAGGTAGTGCTTTTATTTCGCCTTCCGAAGCCGAGAGACTTGCAAATGTCAACAAAGGAAACTTAATTTGTTGCCTGTAATTAGCGTTCACCGCAATTCACCTCAATTAACGCCAACTGTTTTCATTGAAATTCACTGTCGCATTTCTTTCGCTCTGCACACCACGCACTTAATTACCCAATGTGTTTTAATCTTCGTCGACAATTCCTCACAAACGACCAACGTCTGCCCAATGCACTGCCTTGTATTTTTTTTAATTAATGCTCTTTATTTTTTTTTTGTTATTTTTATTAAAAATATAAAGCCGAATTGAATTGAACCTTTAATACTCGCTGTTTCTCTTTTCTTAAAACTTCACAATTTTACACATTTACTTGAATGCTTTGAATATTTTATGATTTGTTAGCCTGTGTATTAGCTTTATTTGTACATAAATATGTGTGTATGTTTGAGTATCCCAAATGCGCTTTGGTTCGCAGACCGGAAACGTTCGTTCCCAATGAAGCCCCTTATCAGACTGACTGAAGCAACAGTGCCATTGTCTGAAACACCTTTCGCTAGTCGGCCGCACTCCAGTCGCCCAGCAAGCAAGCCACGAGCCATCAATGCAGGGGAAATGTCCTGCTCGTCGATGCGAACAGCTAAACAGGATGGTACTAAAATGTTCCCACGTACATTGTCCTTCGCTTTGTGTTTTTGGCGGACATTTGTACTAAAAACAGCTGAGAAGCAACAGTTTGTTGACGGTTGATGCTTTTATGAGCCGTGCAAGTGTAGTCAACGTGTCTGCCTGTGCGTGCCTGTGTGTGTGTGTGTGTGTGTGACGGCCTTAGTTGAATTGAATTTTTTTATTTATGCCTAATTAAATTGCTTTACTCGAACAAAGAGACACAACTCTCCTTTCAGCGTTTACAGCGTTTGCCACGTGCAAAACCCAATTTTATTCTATCATATTAATATTTTAAATTGCTGACGTACACAAATAACCGCATTTTTTCAGTTGAAACTAGGGCAAATATTGAAGTTTTATATAATTATTGTTAGCAATACATAAAAAATTAAACATTGGTGCTTAGGGCGTTAAAGTTTGTATGTGTTGTATTCTTCTCAACAGGATTACGAACACTTGTATATATATTATGAAGTTGTGAGATTGTGTTTAGTGCTATAAACGCGTTCATGGCATTATATAACACCGTGCAACAGCATTTTTCACACCGAGAAAAATCCATATGTGCGTGAAACTAGAGACCAAATATAAGTAATACTGCGTACTCAGTTTTTCATTTCTATATCCTTTGTCCTTTTAAAAGGACTTAAAAATTTTGAAGGGGATACAAAATAACAATAATATAAAAAATACTTAACCTTATAGAATATAGCGATATGTATATCGAATGACAGAGGAATCAAAATTTCATTACTCTAACTTTATTGGTTCGAAAGTTATTAAAAAAAAAGGCGAAAGCTGCAATTCTAATGAAGTACAAAAATTTTAATTTATTTGAGTATCAGTATATTAAATAATAAAATGAAACAAAATCAATGAAGCGAAAGTAATGAAATTTGGACACGTGATCAAGGAGATTTTGGGTTTTAACATACTTACTTTTCAAGAAAATTCTATGTAAATTTTCAAGGATATAAAGGATTAAAATTTTCAAAGGACCTTTTTCATATCCTTTTTTTACAAATAGATAAAAAATCAATTTAATTTAAATTCTTGAGCCTTTCCTCTTTCATTTGATATACATATCGCCATATTCTAACGAGGTGAAGTATTTTTTATATTTTTTGTATTTGTTATCCCCTTCAAAATTTTGAAGTCCTTTTAAAAGGACAAAGTATGTAGAAATGAAAAACTGTGTACGCAGTATTACTATGTTTGGTCTCTAGTTTCACCCCATATAGATTTTTTCCGGTGTGAAAAATTTTTTTAATATTTGTCGCACGGTATATATACAGTACTTTTCGTTTATAATGAACCCGTTTAAAACGAACTTCCGCCTAAAACGAACCAATTTACCGAAAGTACGCGCTGCATGTTTTCGCTTATTACGGACCCCTTTTAAAGCGAACTTTCGGTTAAAACGAACCATTTTGCCCAGTCTCTCGAAGTTCGCTTTAACCCATTTTCGGCCGCTACCAGAAATAGCCAATATTTTTTTAATTCCTTTTAAGGACTTACATTTAGGACCTTAATCAAGAATATTTTTGGATTTTTTTTGTGTTTTTTTTTTTTAATTATTTTTTTTATAAATTAATAAAAATTTAATTTCAAATAAAAACAAATATATATGTATATAATTTTGGTCAAATAATAATCAAGCATGAAAACAAACAATTGTTGGCTTACATATGTACATACATGGCGACTTCTGGCCAATTTTTGATTTTTCGACCACTGAAAAGTACGCGGTGCTGAGAGGTAAAAATATTTTCATAATTTTATGGATATCAATTGATTGCGGTAATTTGGTCTTTAGGCTTCGTAAATAATCAATAATAAATCAATAATTTGAAAAGGTTATATATTTTTCAGAATATTCAAAATATGACTAAAAAAATGTTTTTTTTCGTGCCTTTGCCAACATCTCTAAATTTATCTTTTTTAAAAAAAATTTTTATTTCGAGGGGTTACCAAAAGACCAAAGCTATTTTATGCATCAAAAGTTCACAGATATAATGTCTAAGTGCAGAGCTACTCTCCTTCAAAGTGGCTGGTCGAAAAATCGACCAGCGGCCGAAAATGGGTTAAGCGAAAAGTACTGTATATACGAAATTGTGTTTAAGATATGAACAACCGAAGGGAACAACTAAGTTATATTACTAACTATCACCAATAACCGTATGGCTTATGCAAACTTGGTATTTTAAAATCTCACTATTCGTACTGAGTAGTTTAGTTAAACGAAAACTCGTGCAGAGTGCGCTGGATCACAAAACAGCAGTTCGTGGTTTCGAAACTCGCCGTTTGGAATTAGTACTTACATACAATGAAGATTGTCAAAGCTTCTGTATGAAATTATGTTATGTTACCCGTATGTGAACTCACGTGTCACGTTTACAATGAAAAAGACCATTTGAAATGTGAATATGAATTTTATTTGAAACACACACACCAATTCACAGGATATGCTGTTGTTCGGCGTATTGAAACTATAGTATTATACAATTATAAACATTAAAAAATTAGTTGACATTTTCTCACTTCCAATCTTTCTTTTTTTACATTACTGCAGAATTTGTTGAGTCTAACACAAGGAAAAAATTAATTCATTTCAGGATTAACGCTATTAGAGCCTCGAAACGAATATAGCTCTCCTGCCTACACTTACTCGAAGTAATTTGAACGCAAACCAAGTCGAAAAGTTTCGCTAAAACTAGCAAAAGTGCAACGTATTTGTTTCCAGTAACGTGTAACCATTTCTTGGCAACGGAATTACTTATATCCTAATTAACATGCAGAATGGTGGTTCGCAAGTGCCAAGCCGTCTGCGGTCAATAAATTACACAGGCATTTTCTAAGCTAACAAGTGCAAATGCCTTCACTTTTTGCCCATTGCTCAAACTTCCGTTGCGACGGCTCCCTCAAAACGACGCGCCTCAAGCATCCATTGGGTAAACACAGCACGCAGCAACAAATTAAGCACTAAACTCTGCAGACAAGCTGACTGGTCGGCAGGCAGGAAATGAGGCAAGCAGGCGGCCAGGCATCGGCGTCGTAATCAACTGCCTCGCACTGTTGCGCCGTACAACGACCATGGTGTACATATTTATTTATGTGCGTATAGAATTTCGGGTTCGTGCGTGTGGGTGTGTGATTGGGCTACCACGAGCTGCAACTGGTGGCTGCTTAAGCAAACTGCCATCAACGCCGCGCCAGCAACGTGACACTCATTCATTAAAGGATTTTCAATTTAGTCTGACTTGCTGGGTGCGTGCGGTGCTAGCGCCATGCATGAACGCTGCTCCCGAGCTGTTGTGCCATGCCGACTACCCCTTCTTGCCAAGCAGCATGTCTCTTCGGGCTTTTAGTACAGCGCACGCCGATTGAGAGCAAAAGCTCCGCTAAGCATGGGCTTCGGCAACGGCTGATGCTGCTGGGCTGCAGTTGAGCTCAAGCCTGCCGCTGCTGCCTGCGGACAGGTGCACCGAACTCCCCTGTAGACTTTGACAACTCCATTCATACGCCTCATGTTTTCGCGATACTGCATAAACATCAACGACACGAGTGTTTTTCGGAATAATATTTTCAAGGGCATAAATCAAAGACCCAGACAACACGCTCTCTCGCCTCGGCGTGCGTGCGTGCGGATGTATGTAATTGTGGCTGTTGATGGAACGCTTGCGCGATTACTGGAACGGAAGCGCGTTTACGATTTGCTTGGATTTGGTGTGTTCGACTATGTCGGCATATGAGTGAGCAGAAAATAAGCTTGCGGCAAGGGCAGCATGGGTGAGTGCTATGATCTTTTCGTCTCGGCCGCAGTCTGTTTAGTGTGTGTCTCAAATACTTTTGTGTTGTCTACCATCTAATCCTGCGAGTAAATGTGAATTCTGTAGTCAAAAACGATAAACGGTAAAATCGACTTAGGGCATCATTGAGTTGAGGGACTAGCGTATTCCTTTAAAGCGGACCTAAGCAAATATTGCTTTTGACCACGAAATTAGTTAACCCTGCTGTGAAGCGGCATGCTCAAAAATGGTTAAAAGACGCTCGAACCTAAGTCATGGGCTTAACTATTATAAGCTTTTTAAGAAAATAATTGTAATGTAACTATTACAATGCAACATAAATTTTATTTGTTGATTATAATTTTTATTTGCGACAATAAATTTTTACGTTGCGTAATAACTGTTATGAGAAACACATTTTTTTTTCGTTCTCGATAATTATTATATTGGGACTTTTTTTGTTTACGTTGCGTCATAACTTTTATTTATGACTTTTTTTATTTACGTTATCGATAACTATTATTTTGAGAAAATTATTTTTACATTGCTTCATAACTTTTATTTATGATTTTTTGTTATTTACATTACCGATAACTATTATTTTGAAATAAATTTGTTTTTACGTTGCTTCATAACTTTTATGAAAGAAATTTTTTTTACGTTGCCCTACCACATTTTGAGTATGAATTGATTTTTTATTGTTGTTGGTGGAAATTATGTTTCTGCAGTTAATTTACGTTTGTCAATTTAAAACAATTAAAAATCAATTCATATCCAAAATGTGGTAATTCAACGTAAATTATTTTTTTTTAAATAATAGTTATCGGCAACGTAAATGAAAAAAAATCGTAAATAAAAGTTATGAAACAACGTAAAAAAAATTCTTAAAATAATAGTTATCGGTAACGTAAATTAAAAAAAAACATAAATAAAAGTTATGGAGCAACTTAAACAAAAAAATCCAATAATAATAATTATCGACAACGAAAAATATACTTGTTACTTATAAGAGTTATTATGTAACTCAAAAAAATTTTGTTACATCATAATAGTTATAGGCGACGTAAAAAATTTCTTATTGGGATTTCACTGTGCGTGAAATTTACCCTCAAAAATTCAGACATTGGGGGACCTACTGAGCGACTTTCTATAGGTATACTGAGTTGAGATCCACCAGCCGTTTGGCTGGATTGGCTCTAGTTTACGAGCAATCCGACTTTGAAGTTTGCTCATTTTAGTCGAGTTCGTCGCTTAAGTCTTCGAACGTTTATACGTGTATGCTAATAGGTCCTAAATCGTTCCGAATATCGCTTTACTGTCTTCGGCAAGTTTGTAGATATTTTAACGACCAACAAATTTGCTTGAGACACCAATCCAAAAAAAATACATTCAAACTGTGTAATTGCGATATGTGCATTTTGTTGCGCAGCGCAACGTGGCGTATGAGTGTCATTTAATTATAATTATCTCAACTCAGTATATCTATAGAAAGTCGCTCTGTAGGTCCTCCCCATGTCTGAATTTTCGACTTGCACAGTGTTATTACAAAGCAATAATTATAGAAATTTCTTAAATTAGGGCAAAAATTAGTTTAATAAAACCGTAAAGCTTAAAATGTTCATATAAAGTTATAATAATTATGTAATAAATGAAATAACCGTAATAATTGTGTATTTCATGCAATATATATTTATAAGTAATTGTCAACGTTATTTTATTGAAACCAACTTTAAGTTGGCTGGATCAGCTAAATAGCCCACATTGCTTTGTATAATAAATCCAAATGAATTCAATTTATTATTTCGCTTTCAGTTTGCCTACTTTCATGAGCTTAAAATAATTTTTAAATATCGCAACCACAAACATGACACCAGACTTGCCCGGCCACTTGGGCGCTTCAAAAGAATTTTATTATATTATATAAATTTGAATCTTCTCTACAAGTATCTCTGCAACGAATAGCTAAAGATTTCAAAAATAATTTACTATGCCAAATCCACCAAGACAACTAAAACTGCATAATTATATTTCAAACTTTGCACTTAGAACTTGTTGAGTATTTGCCGGCATTATTACAAAGTTTATTTAGCCAGAATTTTCTCTCGAAAAATTTGCGTCTACGTAGCTTTTCAAAGCAAACTTAGATATGGTTTGCACTTTATGCATCGAATATTCATGAGCACAGCAACATTGAAACTTTCAACAACAAACGCGACTACGATGGGGTACAATCAAAAGGCATTCACTTAAATTCGACCATAACAAGTAAGTTGGTTTGGACAGGGCGAATGGAGGCACCTTCAATTTTGCCACAATTTTAATTAATGCCTGTCAGTGTTGCATGCCGTCTGTGGTTTTTAATTTGTGCACCTGTGGTTGGCTGTGTGCGGGGTAGTGCGAGCGCGCCATTCCGAAGCAATGCCGGTCCTTTGAATTGGGTCAAGGTCTGCATATCCTGTTTTACGCGCACCCGAATCGACATAAACGGATGCCATACATATGTGTGACAAATGGATGCACATAGGTGCAGAGCATACGCAGTTCGTGTGTAATGCAGTGCAAACAATGTCACAATAGCGGAGTTCACTCTTCATAGCATTTAAGGTGTAAAGTTGCTATCGTAGCAATTTTTGAATTTTCCTAATGTTCTCGAAAGCAGTTGTAGTGACAGATTTCTACTATAGCAACTTTGAAGAGTGAACTCCTCTAATATGTTTAACTGAAGGCAGGATAAAAATTTCGCCAAAAGTTCAAAATATATTAATTGAAGTTAAAATGTATATAAGCTAAATTTGTATGTTTTATCATTTTCAAAAATGGAAAATTGTCGACTCTGAAATACATTATATTTTGTATATTAAGTTATATTAGTTAGTTACATAGTTTCAGATATTGAGCTAAACAGTTTTCATATGCTCGCCTACTGGCAGGACGTGGATAAAGCATTGCATTCACTGCGGAGTATTATGATGAAAAAATATGTGGCGAAATATTTGCATTCCTAAACAAGGGCAAGTGGTAATTTTATTAATTAGCAATACAACTCGCCAAGCAACTCTCACACACAGCTTCAATGCCACAAAGTGATTTCAAATCCAAAATACCTACATACTTAAAAGTGCAAAAGTGTGTGTGTGTACACACCTCGGTGTGAAAATACACCGATACTTGAAGTTACCCGCAACTACATACTTCAGCCATCAGTATGCGCTCAATTTCAAGAGCCCAACTACACACGGCCAGTCTTACGCTTCCAGACGTCCGCCCTTTCCTTTAATCCAACAATAATTGAGCGTACTTCGGAACACGCCCACAATCCACAAACGTTTTAATGCAATTAAATCAAATTTGCCGCGGTAGCTTTCTGCGGTTCGATGCGTGTGGTAGAGTTGCGGGTCGTTGGTAACTGGGCGGCATATGGGTGGGTACGTGGCGCCCACCTGCCTGTGTGTCGTTTCAGCACTATTGTCGTAGCACAAAATTCGTTGCTGAGTTCAACAACGCTTGTGCGCCAGCAGTGGGTTGTTTAATGTTCGTTGAATTTCGTTGAAATTGGTGTTGTTTCTCACTGCAAGTTGTGTTGCTTAATGTGCGTAAATATGTGTAAAATTATCTGCAACTGCAAAATTTATTAAAGCCGATTCAATAATAAATGGAAGGATGGAAAATACTAATGCGAATTGAGTCTAAAGTGAGAATGCATGTATTCCAGAAAAATCAAACAACCAACGCAAAACCGTGCGTAGGATAAAACACTTGACTTGTAGGTTTTGTAAGATTTGTTTTTAAAATTTTTTCTGAAAAACCGATCGGTTAATTGAGGCAAAATTGTATGGTACACAAAATTTGGTTTGGGGTTCAGACCCCCAATATCTGTTTGTTGCAAACAGTTTGGGGGGGCAAACATGGTGTCAAATGGTATTGAGCTCGAAAGTTGTGTATGGAACACCCAAAACTGAAATTCTATACGCTGTAGTAGAGTAAGTTCGGGTAATGTGATATGGTCGGATAATGTGATATAGTGGCTTATTTCACAAATTCGTTCAAAATTAACCTTTTTAAAACATAATATCAACTAAAAAATGATGAAGTGCTTTTAATAGTGCTTGCGCAAGTTTTTGGTTATAAAGTTTGAAAGCCCAGAAAGTACAAAAAAAAATTTTTTAGAAAGTTCGAGGTTAATCAAAAGTAAATCAGTGATATCGATTATAAGTTTGCAAGGTACGCTCTTCTTAACAAAATTATTGTTGTTTTTTTATAATGTCTTTTTCGGAAAAACTCAATTTCGGGTAATGTGATATACCAAAGTACCCGAAGTAATATTTGTATACAGAAATGTATATATCAGAGACCTAAAATAATTATTATCCATATTTTTGGGAATAAAAAAATTACCCTAAGAAATTTGTATAACTATTGCTTTATGATAATTATTCCCAATAAGAAATTTTGTACATAGGCGAAGTACTGATTACTATTACCATGTAATTCATTTTTTTTGAGTTGCATAATAACTCTTATAAATAACAAATATATTTTTCGTTGTCGATAATTATTATTTTGAGATTTTTGTTTTTCACATTGCTTCATAACTTTTATTTATGACTTTTTTAATTTACGTTACCGATAACTATTATTTTGAGAATTTTTTTTACGTTGCTTCATAACTTTTATTTGTGATTTTTTTCATTTACGTTGCCGATAACTATTATTATGAAAAAAATTTTTTTACGTTGAATTACCACATTTTGGATATGAATTGATTTTTAATTGTTTTAAATTGACAAACGCAAATTAACTGCAGAAACCTAATTTCCACCAACAACTAAACAATAAAAAATCAATTCATACTCAAAATGTGGTAGGGAAACGTAAAAAAAATAAGTTCTTTCATAAAAGTTATGAAGCAACGTAAAAAAAATGTTCTTTCAAATAATAGTTATCGGCAACGTAAATGAAAAAAAAAATCGTAAATAAAAGTTATGAAGCAACGTAAAAAACAATTTTCTCGAAATAATAGTTATCGGTAAAGTAAATAAAAAAAAGTCATAAATAAAAGTTATGAAGCAACGTAAACAAAAAAATCCAAAAAGAATAATTATCGAGAACGAAAAAAATTTGTTTCTCATAACAGTTATTACGCAACGTAAAAATTAACTGTAGCAAATAATAGTTATAATCAACAAATAAAATTTATGTTGCATTGTAATAGTTACATTGCAATTATTTTCTGAAAAAACTTATAATAGTTAAGTCCCTGGTTTATATACTTTTTTAATAATAATTGATTGGTAGACTTTAAAAATATTTCCGGCTATATTACTAAAATTTCTGGTACAAGTTCTTTTCATTCCAAGTTTATAAACATTATATTCTGCTCATCAATTTATTTTAACTAAAAAGTCCTTTTTTAGCATTTTCCTGCTTATCGATTGCTTCGAGTCTTCATTATTATACACATGTCGATTAAGTGCCGACGACAAGTTATTACTCGTCGCTTACTGTGTCAAGAACATGTTCCTGAAACTTTCTGTTCTCCGTCTGAAACTTGTGTGTGTTGAACTCAAGCGCTCAAGCGTTTAACGCGAATGTGTAGCAAATAGGTAATTCATCTTCCTTACAGCTAACACACTGCTATAGGTCGATTTGCTGTTAAAAATAATTTAACATTGCCATAAGTGGAGCATTAATCTTCACACACGTATGGACACACGAAATCCACCCACCGCTTTGCAATGTCGTTTATGATGATGAACTGCTTCAGACGGTCTTTGGCAACGTCAGCAGACCACCAACCACTCCTCGCACCAGCGCTGACGCCCCTTACTTGGCTCTACTAAAAGCTAAAACCAGCGAGCTTGCGGCTACGCCGCTGTTGCTGCTCATGCTAAGCATATTACAGTCAACTTAATGTGTGTACGTGTGCTCGCATAAGCCGTGTGCTGAGAAAACATACAGTTAATTGGCCAACAATTGAATGCTAATTAAAGTGATAACAATGTTGTGGAATCGTATCGGAAATTGCGTTACGGGCAATTTTCCTCGTATTTACCACTTCACTTCGATACCACACCACACATGTGCGCTCAAATATTATAGTAAACCAACATGGCGAGTCAATTAATTAAAATATTGTACACTGCACTAGCACCGAAAACCATGCTCACATTTATTATGTTTGTAAGTGCATGCGTGTAGATACATACAGACGCATAAGTTAGCAATGACAGAGCAGTTAATTGTTAAAAACACCCGTTTGGTTTCGACTATTATAATTATTGGTAAAATTAAATTGTGGGATCTACTATATTAATAAATGTATTAAATGGAAATCACTAAAAATCGTTTTAAACTGGCTTTTCAATGTTGTCCAGTTCGGTTGTTGTACGTATACATACATACTTACATGTATGCATGGCTGTGCGCTCCGTATAGAAAGGAGGCTTGGTTTCCTGCAACTATTTTACGTTTTGCTTGCCGATTCCGACCCCAAATTATTTATTCATTCATTTTTTGTTTATTAATTTATTTACAAAGTCTAATAATGCACATTAAAGTGGCTTACAGGCAAAAACAGATTTGGAAAATATTAACCCTTTCGCTATTTTGTTGCCAACATGCTACTTTGTGGACGTCTGCATCCTCTATGGTTGCAAGAATACATTTTTTGTTGGTCTTTAGAATAGTTTGAAGTTTTAGAAAAAATACGAAATTAATAAACTGAATATTTAAGTTTAAAGAAGAGAAGTATACACGTTTTTTTAATGGTATATATTGACATAGTAAAGGAAGAAGAAGCAGACAAAATTAGAGAACTTTTTAATTTGACGTTTTCTTTCAATTTAGATACCTTTTTTTTAATTTTGGCTGAAGTAAATGAAGAAATATTCAAATTTTCGTTATGCGTAAAAAGTTTAATGTTTAAGTAATTATTACAGCCACAACGATGTGGTTGCTCTCATAGAAAAACACTCTAAAATACAGGGTCCGAGTATAAAAATAAAAAAATGTCTTATGGAATATTGCTAATATAACCACGTAGAAGCCTAAGACGTAAAATTTAAAATTTTAACTTTCCCCAGTAAAAACCTGTAGCGAAAGGGTTAAAGAAGGTTATTTAAAGGATATTTAAAGAAGGTGTTTAAAACGCAATTTAGATGATTAAATATCTATAAAATTATAGAGCGAATTAAGTTTCGTCAAAGTCCTAGCCAGGGGCGCAAATTGAGCATAGTTAGTACGACAGCGGGCAAAATTGAAAATTTCATAACTCCGCAACTGCTTGGCAGGAACATTAAAATGTATCCTGTCAAGCAACATGGGACAATCAATACCCCCACCAATCAAATCAAAAACAAAGGTCGTCGACAGAATTTTCCCTCTGTCTTCCAAGGACTTGATGTTCTATAAGGAACACATAGAATTGTACGACGGAATGGGGTCAACAAACCTCAAAAGCCGAAGCGCATATCTTATAAAAACTTTTTGGACTCGTTCCAGTCGTTCGATATACACAACTATGATACGACCTCCGAAACAAAAGCAAACATTGAGTATGCGTTGGTAATAGTTTGAGTCCATAACCACTTCACTCTTAACCCTATCTCCTAACCTTTATATCCTTCCTGAACCAACGCAATGCCTCGCATTAATAGGGGTCATCCCCTGCGCGTTTGTTCGAGTTAAAAAAAAAATGTAAAGTTAAGATGACTGGAGAAATTGAACTTCTGATAAAAAATAACTCCAAGGTCCTGATCTCACTAAAAGACTTAAGGGGAGAGTTATCGATACTGTAAGAGGTTTGCAGTAGATAACGAGACTTGGAGTAAACAACATGGAAGCATTTATTTATGTTTAATGATCAGCGATCTGCAACACTCAGAAAGCACATTATCAAGGTCAGATTGAAGGTTGTGTGGTCAGTAAAAGATGTTATGGTAGAGTATATTTTCAGATCATCAGATCATCATCATCATTATTTTATCCACACATAAGTGCAGAGTATTCTTTTAGTATGTGTATTACAGTTTCATTTTCCTGCGAGCAGAACCTGCAACATTCGTTTTAGCTAGGTGATAGTTCAACCAGCAATGCCCTATCAGCATGTCTGTAATAATCCTTAGATGATTATTTGAATGACTCATACATTTCTCGAATCTTGGTTGGTTTTCCCAGTATACATTCTTGCTGATTATCTCGTCTTTTCTCGTTAGGATGGATTAAGCTCCTTTACCTAAACTAAAAAAAAGCTCTGGACCGACAAGGGAGTTGCATTATTTTGGGCTTTTTCATTTCCCTCAATTCCAGCGTGACGCGGAACCCAGAGGACCCATATCTACCTGATTATAGAGGCCAAGTTCGTTCAGCTTCTCAAGGCATTCCGATACCAGTTTCGAGGATATCTGGTATGATTTGAATGTCTTAATTACCGCTTGGCTATCAGCAAGGATCGCAATCTTCAGTTCCGGTATTTCCTCGCTAAGTTGAAGTATGCACTCCATTCGATTGTGTATGGTTGGTGTATGGGTATGGTGTATGGTGCGATGGTTCCGAGTATCTTGTCCTTGTCTAAATACACCAATCTCGGTACCTTCCTCCGCCAATGATCCAGCCGTGTACCAGGTTATCATGTACTAGTCTATCAGATATGTTATAGATATTCCTACCCAGCTCCTTTTGCAGGAGGTAGGTTTTGAATCTTTTAACAAAACTGATTAGTCATATGCATAGTTGACTGGTTATGTTTACCCAGTCTAATAACTTATAAATACTCAAATAATAACTTAGGGAAACCATAGAGCAAATTCTGTGGTTCTACCCTGCTCCCTCTAGACTGCACCTTACATACATACTTGAGTGCCTCATATTTTTTCGGGTTGGACAGGGACAGGGTCTGTACGTGTCCGACTTGGTTTGCCAACATACTTAACCTTACCTAGTTAATAACTAAAATTATTTTTTAATCACAAAAAAATAATACCTACAAACATAAAGAAATTATGAAAATTAAACGCTTCAAAATTCAAATTAATAGTAACAATTTTTAATATTTAACCAAAACACCCAAAAACACACAAAAACAGAAACGTGCATACCTCGCACCTCATGTAGTGAGGTCTCAGTGATTACAGCGCACAGTGATTCGTTCCATAGACAAAATTCAAAAAATTTATAGTCTCAGAATTTAATGATTTTGATGTCGTTTGAAAGGTCCAACTCCAACTAACAAAAACCCCAAAAAATCTGTGCAAAACATTAATTAGTGTGTGTGCAAAAGCGGCTCAAAGTTGAAACTTTTTTCACAAAAAAATTTAATCACATATTTTCTGTTTTTTAGTCTATTGAGTAAAAAAAAACTGTAAAAATACATGGTTACCAAGAAGTTGCTAAAACTTTCAACAAAGATTAAGAAATAATGTGGCCATTTTCACTTTTAATGTTTTCTTAAAATTTGCAAACCTAAGGCTTTTACATCACTTTTAATTCAAAATATTTTTCTAAATTAAAAATCTAAAAATTGGCCAAACTTAGAGGAAAATATCTAAAAAGTATGTGAAAGTATGTTCCTGGATTTTTTTTTATTTTAAGAAGCATTCTTTCTTTTTCGGATAATGTAATTACAGCCTCCGATATCTTCCGATCTCAGAAAATAATTATATTTGAAAAGTGGTCTAAACACCTATTTTTCGACAACATTTATTTTTTTCATCCCTAAAGGAACGCAATCAGCATACAAAATTGAGAAAACTGCAAAAAAGCAAAACATACGTCTATTATTATCGTTTTTATTGCAAAACTAAGGGTCCTAAGAGAATTTCTGTTACTCTTTGCAATTATCAATGTTGACGTTATCGATTAAATGTAAAATCTGAAAAATCTAGCCAACACACTCATTGCTATAGCTCACAAAAAATGACGTAAATTGCAAATTTAAGTCTCAGACATTACAAAACTACAAAAGTATAAGAAAAACAAAATGGAGATTTCAATTCAGCAGACCATGATTAACTAGTACACCATTTTATGAAGAACGGACCACTCCTTCTAATTTTGTCCCGCGGTTGTATGGAGTCGAATCACTGTGCAGCGGTCTGACTAGTTGGTGTAGCGCTTAAAAAACGAATTATTGCCTTCCGTATAGCTGAGTATGAAAGCGTTACAACTTTTATCTGCGAATGTACACTTGTTAAGCTGCCAGTCCTTATCTGCAAGGAGGGCAACAGCACCAATAAAAACGTATATTCAAACATTATCGTATTACCACCCGCGCCAAATAAATCCGTGGCAAATCCCCAAAAATGATATCATGCATTTCCCAATAAAGCCAATTTATTAAAGTACCATAAAACACACGTGTTCCCTGCCAGATGGTGGTGCAAACTGTTGCGGTTGCCGTCTGCCAACGGGCTCCCGAGCCACAAGCGACAACCCATTCAGCGCATGCGACTGGCGCATATTTGCTTTGCCACCATATGACCTCAGCAATTTGACTTTTTGGCATACGATGTCATTACGTCTTTATGGTTGATGACTTTATTTGAAGCAGGATAGGACAATATTTTCGTGTACTTCCTGTATTCATGCATTCCGTATGCCTTCACAGAGAGCGCAATGAAAACAATTTGAAAATGTAAACTGAACTGGGCCAGGATCCCAACGTGGCGTGGTAAAGTCATAACTGCCGTTCGGGCGGCTCGCAAATCCGTACGCATGTATCCAAACGTTGACATATGTATGTACGCATTTAAGTATGCTCATGTGTATATGTTGATATTGATATGGATGAGTGTCCCGAACATTCGCCTTTACTACGAGTACATATGTGACATATGGGTTGCGCTCCGGCCGCAACTGCTACCCCAGCACTCATACAAAGCCTAACGCACACCACTGTTAAGCGCGCATGGAAATAACATGCAAAATTATGACAACTTAATAAGCAAATAATAAAAACCTGCAACAGAAACAACAGCAACGACAATGATGTATCAAAGACAGTCTGCGCAATGAAAACAAAAAGAACTTACAGCATCCGCGGCCTGCCTCACTTTTTTATGTGTAATAAATTTTTTATGCGCGTAGGCAAAAACGCGAATATGCATACCCGCACCCACACAAGCACACAAACACACACACAGTGGATTTAAGCAGCGCTCTCTGTGGTGTGGAAAAGGTGTTCAGGACACAAGCGGCGGGCTTGACAGTAACGATATGATGTGAAAGACAGGAGCTTAACGTGTTATGCATTTGTTGTTTGGCAACGGTTTGCGTCACACAGACGTCCAACGCGCCTCTGCGCATTGCTGCACATACCCGTTGGGGACCTTGGTGGTGCGACGCCCAAATTACACATACAACACATTACTTTCTTACCTGCTGATGGTAAATTGTTGAAGACATGCATGACTCAAAATTGTAATCAAAAATTAAACGACAAAATACAGGGATGCAGGGTAGGCTTCATTCATCAGTTGTATTTGCACAACAAAACACTATAAAATTTTTAAGGGATAGGGGAAACTGTGGTACATTTGACACCTTTTTTTTAGCCTATATTTCTCGAAACGTGATTGATCAATTTTAAAAATCAATGCTGCTTTATCGAAAGTGATTATTAAATTTTGGAAATTTAAAGTTATTTTTTTATACAGAAGATTTTGCTCGTTATAATTTCATATTTTTTGAAAAAAGTCATTTTGTCAACTGTACTTCAGTCAAGGGGCACATTTGACTTTGGGAGGAGAACATTTGACATCTATATTTGTGAAAGAAAATAAAATCGCTTCTGATTAGCAATAAGCAAAATTTCGTTATATATTTTTTAATATTTCATTTTACGCGAAGGAAAAAATAAATAATAGATATTTCATTTATAAGCCTCTAGTTAACATAAATTGAACACAAAAAAATAATAATTTGGATAAAAATAAACTTATTTTACAAAATATTTGGACAAGTTAAGCAAAGCTGCCACCCTAACCTAACCTAACCTAATCTTAAAAATATATTTTGTACGACAACGTGAAGTTGAAGCCGGATTTTCTGGAATTTGCAGTTTTAACTCGATTTCGCTACGCATAATGTGCCCCATTCAAAAATGTCAAATGTACCTCATATGCTTTATTTTACTTTATTTAATTTTCTTACCTAAAATACTTTAATGACCTTTAATTAGCAACATTTTTCGAAATAATAGAAAATAATGTAAGTAAAATTAGTTTACCACTTTGAGATATTTATTAAACTCACTTCACAAATTCATACGTATCACTGTCACAAAATAACAGAAACTTCCGTAAAAAACGAAAAGCACGTGCTGCTTTGCTTCGCCAAAATTTGCGCACAAATTGTCAAACTTCATGACGCGTTATGAAATCACGTATTTTATTGTTCCCAATAGAGAAATTTCATTACTTGCACCGATTTGATTTCAAGACAGCCCTAGTCAAATGTGCCCGAAAGTCAAATGTACCCCGGTTTCCCCTAAATGCTGTACTCCTTTATATTGCAGTCAAATTATAATCGTATTGGAATAAAAATGTGCGAACATATGCCAGAATCATGCTTGGTCAGATCAATCGTTGAGTATTGCTTATGCATGCCATATTAATAGAATCGAAAATATAAAAAAATATACAAAGAAGGTTGTCTATGTTTGCCTTCGGTAGACTGAAATGGGATTTTTGTCCCAGCTATAAATGTATGTAGATATACCCTTCTTGGTTTGATGTCACTGAAAAGTCAAAGAAAATTCTTCCTTGCATTGCTGACTAAGGATACTTTGACGAGCCATACCAATTGTTCGCCCTTATTAGCGCTATTCAAGATTTATGCTCCAAAGAGACGCATAAGAAAAAGGTATTTCCTTTTTGTTAAAGTCCACAGAACCAATTATGGCCGCGATGATGTTAATAATGCTTCCATTGTCTTTATTTCTATTTGTGATGTAGTCGACCTCAGTGAGGTAGAGCAAGCTGTTAGCTATGCCGTAGTTAATTGAAGCCACATTTTTCATTAATTTTAAGCTATATTTTCTCTTAAATCTTCGTTTGTTTGCTTTGTACAAATTTAACTTTTGTAATCTTTCTTAAAGAAATACTCGATAGACGTTGCAAAATAAGTAAATAAAAACAAACAAAAATTGAAGAAAGCGCAGAACAATCGCTGGAAACTGGATTAGAGCCAAGAGCAATGTTTATTGAATACATACGGACAGAACATTTATAATAAAATAAACAAAAATTTGTAATAACATAGGGAATATAAAAAAGCGAATATGAAGTAAATATGAATAGAATATGAATATGGAAATAAGCTCACAGCTTACTCACCTCTTTATCATGTGGAAAACATTACAAGTCATGCCTGAGGCATTATGGTAAAGCATTTGATCAGTAAGGACCTACAGAAGTATTGGTCAAGGTATCATGATAGAAAGGCGATCAGCGCTCAAATAAAGGAAAAGCAAGTTCTAGTCATTAGCTTACAATCAAAACACTCATACAGATATACAGTCGAGTTCGCTTAGCTGCAAATCCATTTTTCCGTTGTTACTATTATAGGTGCACTATCCCCACTAATAATAACACTGTGCGTGAAATTTACCCTCAAAAATTCAGACATGGCTGGGACCTACTGAGCGACTTTTCTATAGGTATACTGAGTTGAGATCCACCAGCCGTTTGGCTGGATTGGCTCTAGTTTAAGAGAAATCCGACTTTGAAGTTTGGTAATTTTCGTCGAGTTCGTCGCTTAAGTAGGTCCTAAATCGTTCTGAATATCGCTTTACTGTCTTCGGCAAGTTTGTAGATATTTTAACGACCAACACATTTGCTTAAGACACCAATCCAAAAAAATACATTTAAACTGTGTAATTGCGATATGTGCATTTTTGAGCGCAGCGCAACGTGGCGTATGAGTGTCAATTATATGAGTGTTAATTATAATTAAATGACACTTATACGCCACGTTGCGCTGCGCTCAAAAATGCACATATCGCAATTACACAGTCTGAATGTATTTTTTTTGGATTGGTGTCTTAAGCAAATGTGTTGGTCGTTAAAATATCTACAAACTTGCCGAAGACAGTAAAGCGATATTCGGAACGATTTAGGACCTATTAGCATTTAAACGTTCGAAGACTTAAGCGACGAACTCGACAAACTTCAAAGACGGATTTCTCTTAAACTAGAGCCAATCCAGCCAAACGGCTGGTGGATCTCAACTCAGTATACCTATAGGAAACTCACCCAGTAGGTCCCCCCCATGTCTGAATTTTGGACTTGCACAGTGTAATTAATGAAGTAGTTAGGGAATGCAATAAAAGAAACATTAATGAAATATTTAATTTAACACTTTCACAAGCATGACATTAATTTTGTATCCACACATATTATTTAATATGTAAATAAAACAAAATATTCGTGTGTCAATGAAAATGTTAGTGGAAATATATAACAACCAAAAATTTTTTAAAACTAGCTGACCCAGCGAACTTTGTCTCGCACATTGGTTTTTTTATAATGAAATGCGCGAGATGGCGAATCTATGACGATGCAAATTGATGAAGAAAACCAACTAAAGGAAGAGGAAGAGCTACTGATCAACGCAATCAAAGCCCACAAATCAGCAATGTTGCTGCTAAGTTTCAGTAAAGAAATGAACTGCACTTGAACCATGCCAATTTCAAAAACTAATTTTTATCATTTTTACTTACGCCACGCCCCCTTGTTCAATACCCGCTCCATTCCCTCTGTCGGAGGACATGGTTAAATAGTAAGTTCGTAGTGAATTTAATTGATGTGTGACTTATGGGTCCAAAGCTATCGTCTGAAAATTGGGCTGGTGAAAAAGTGCCACGGCCCGTTTTCCTGAAAATTTCTTTCATACAAACCTTGTTTTGACAATTGTGAATACAACAAAAAAAAAACCAGCCAAATCGGTCCAGCCGTTTTCAAGTGATTCGCGGTCAAATATGGCAGGGATTTTCCGACTTTTCCAATAGATTTTCCGGACTTTTGTTTTCGCCTAAACCCGAACTGACTCAGACGAATCCAACAAAAAACACCCCATGGAAATCGGCCGGTCCGTTTGAGTGTGATGCGCTTACACATACATCCACTTTCTTTTATATTTATAGAAGAAAAGAATTATTTTACATTGCATCCGGTAAGGCTTCAACAGGCCTAAAAAATGTATCTTCTACCTTGACAATCAAAGACACGTATGCATGTATGTACATATATTTATGTGTAAATAAGTTTATGTGCACATAAAAAGATTTGGTCAGAAATCAAAACTATAAAAAATCAATTCATTCTTAACTCAAGAAATTATTTCTAAAGGTAAAACTTAAAAACGATATCATATTATACATTCATATATAGATACATACGTATATACACAGAAAGTGGTAATTCAAATTTTACACAACTGTACTTTATAAGCTTTTAATACACTCTCACTTATACTACATATACAACGACGTATAGACAATACTTACAAGCGCAGTCTGCTACTTCCATATCTGCCTCGTTAAACACAGCCGGCTAATGGTTTCCCCGGCTAAACATCTCATAAGAGAAGAACTGAATGAAGCAAAATCGAAGCACTGCCAAAATGTACAAAAAATACATACCGACACACAGAAGCGAACGAGCGGCTTTTATATGTATATTAAAGCGAATTATTTCATCATTTTTTTGGACCCACGAAAATATATTTTTG
This sequence comes from Melieria picta, assembly GCA_964056695.1. Classification (NCBI taxonomy): domain Eukaryota; kingdom Metazoa; phylum Arthropoda; class Insecta; order Diptera; family Ulidiidae; genus Melieria; species Melieria picta. The sequence goes on along the minus strand of OZ057399.1, from coordinate 33,692,687 downwards.
AGTGCTTTTAAACAGACGGACAAAACAACAAGAACAACAGCATCTACCGGCAGTCGACATACATGAATGTGAATGAACTTTATGAAACATAAAGTTGAATAACTATTCGCTGGTTAAGGATTAGTTCAGCTGCCCACCTAACGCAGCCAAAGTCAAAGTCCCGATTGCGCACAGGCCCATTAAGGTTTAAACGAATGTCCGCTGCTACTCGTACATACGCACATACTAACGGTTTTCGATTTTATTTCGAAGAGGTCCTTTGCTGTTATTCTGTGGCGTATTCAATGGTTGTTGTTACCGCTGCTTTTTATTTTCTTTAGACGAAAGGAATGGAATGAAAAACGAAAGGAATGAAAATAATTTTTTTTTTGTCTTATACTGGCATTTTTCCGGATCGATTGTGCTCTCGTTGAAGTGAAGCGGCGTTCCGTGCGACGGGATTGGGTGCGAGTAGCGTTTCTTTCCCAGAAACAACAACAGGTATTTTTGCCGGGTAAATTGTGCAGGAATTATTGGATACAACTACTGCTACTAAGTAGTTGCTGCTACTAAGTGTGTCACTCTAGCAGTGAATTCATATATTCATACTAGCTGGACCCAGCGGCTTTGCACGCAAGCTCTCTTGTTTCCCCCGATACAAATTCTTAACTCATTATTGACCCCGTCAGATTTTTGTTAAAAAAAAACATGTGTAACTACCTTTGATTTCACCAGTTTTAAAGTCAAAAGGCCTATTAAATCATGTGTTTTTACATTTACTCTAAACAAATTCTTAATCCTTGGTTTATCACGGTATATTTCGATTTTCAAAAAAATTAAAAGCACGTTTTAATTATTTTCGATTTTTATTTAAAAAAAAGTGAAAAACACGTGTCAATTTTATTTATTTCAATTTCCGTAAATAAACCTTAACCCATTGTTGGGCCAGCTATATTTTGATTTTCGAAAAATTATAAAATACGTGTCGAATTATTTTTGATCTAGAATATTTTCAGGAAGTTCAGATTCAATATGTTTATTAAATCACGTTTCTTCATGCAACACTTTAACCCATGTTTTGCCTTTTCTTTTAAATTCGGGGTATAATTTCAAAAAATCCCATCTTAGCGGAGGTTCATTCTTCAAGATGTACCTAGAGTTCAAATTTCATGGTTTTAGCATCTGCTGTTTGGGCTGGGCGATGATGAATCAGTCAATCAATAAGTCAGTCAGTCCGAACAAAAAATCTACATATATTTAAATGGAGGCGCTACCACGCCCCCTTGTCCAATGCTTATAACTTTCTTCTAGTCGAATTGTGCGACTTAGTGGTTAGTTCGTACCAAGTTTCATTGATGTGCGACTTACAGTACTGCTGAAATGTTGGGTCATCAAAAATGTGCCACGCCAGTTGTCCAACGCCGATCAAATCTCACCAGTAGAATGACACATCTATAAAACGGCGGTACACCAAACTTCAATGCCGTGCGGCTTACAATTCCGAAGCTATTCCATATAAAAGATTTTAGTTGAATGGGCGGTGCCACGCCCCTTTGTTAAATACCCGCCCCATTCTCTCTATCGAAGGACATGACTAAATAGTAAGTTCGTACCAAATTCATTGATTTTGTGTCTTTTTATTATTTAAAATACTGATACTCAAATAAATTAGAATTTTTGTACTTCATTAGAATTGCAGCTTCCGCTTTTTTTTAATAACTTTCGAAATAATAAAGTGGAATTTTGACACGTGATCAGGGAGATTTCGGGTTTTAACATAGTTACTTTTCAAGAAAATTCGATATAAATTTTCAAGGATATAAAGGATTAAAATTTTCAAAGGACCTTTTTCATATCCTTTTTTACAAATAGATAAAAAATCAATTTTTTTTTTAATTCTTGAGCCTTTCCTCTTTCATTTGATATACATATCGCTATATTCTAACTAGGTTAAGTATTTTTTTATATTTTTATTTTTATCCCCTTCAAAATTTTGAAGTCCTTTTAAAAGGACAAAGGATGTAGAAATGAGAAACTAAGTACGCAATATTACTATGTTTGGACTCTAGTTTCACGCCCATATGGATTTTTTCCGTTGTGAAAATTTTTTTTTATTTTTGTCGCACGGTGTACTATAGCTATGGATGAACAATCAACAAGTAGAAAGCACGAATAAAAAAGTGCCGACAAAAAATGTCCGGCATATCCCGAATTTCTTGCATTACGTTCGCTGTTGAAATTCCGGTGCGTTCTTTCTTTCGTTCGCACGCAGCTGAGCGCGCCTGTGTATGTGCGTGTGCCTAGAACAACAGTATAATGACAACAATAACAATGATATCAGCATCATCATTATGTTGTGCCCCACAGCTTCTGTGCCACCAATAACGGCGACAGCGCGAGTCCCCACAGCCGGCAACCTCATCAGCGTCACTGAACCACTCATCCCGCCACGACAAAACAGCCAAAAACTGATTTTCAGCCATTTAAGCAACCATCTCAGCCAAAATGATTTGTTGCTGAAGGGCAGTCAGTAGATCAATTGATTTTTCAGCTCGTTACATTCCCTAGAGCGATTTTATCGGCGATACACATTCGCCACGTCGGAAACGCCCACCCCAGCAGCCCTTCACCATGGCATGCGTGCTCCTCTTTCACCACTCCTGTCCACTACAATTTCACCACCATCTTGTGTAAATAACCGCCGCTCCCTTCACCTCCCACCACGTCTTTTCGTGTTCCTACCGCTCGCGCTAAAGCGACGCTGCTACCCCATTGACTGTGACTTTGACGTAAAAATGGTGCCACATTTCTATGAGAACTGAAATGACACTTACGTATATGAACTGTGACAAGAATTTAAAAAAATTCTTATAACATAATATTACATACAAATACAGGCAACCAAGTACAATTGATACCGGATGTTTTTATATTTTGTGTACATTGTAAACATCGCGAAGTAACATCGAATACACATTGAAAAACTAGATTTAGTTTGTAGTCGGTGCGAATTTTCATAAAGAATTTTTGATGGAGTTGCTGCCATCCCACTGGTCGCGGTGTTGCTTTATATATAAAAATACTATTCAGAAAGTTACGCCCATAAAAATAACTAGCTTGAGGGCAAGTTTACGCTTTGCACAGTGCGTTGCTGCTCGTTGCACAAATCAAAGTTGCTTGTGGAAACTTTTGGCAAAGGCACCGAGCAGCAGCAGCAGCAGCAACAAAAGTTGCCGCGTTGCGTTAATTAGGGCACTTTCAAAGTTACCAGCTCTCTTTTGAATTCTGCTTACATTCGCACACACACGTGCGTATGTTCACTTATGTAAATATATGAGTTTCAAGAGTGGAAATCTAGGTGGTTTCTATAATGAACTGAAGTGGCGAGTTTATCAGAATTTGGTCTTTTGGTTCTGATTTTTGGCTTTGCAATACAGAAATATTTGCTTCCAAAATCACAAACAATTGAAAGCAAGTAAAGGAAAATTTTTGCACAAGTATTATCATGGAAAGTTAACAGACGGGTCTTGATATATCTGTGAATCGTGTGAACGGCAAATAATCAGGATCAGGAGGAGACAAGTACGAGTATGTCTACATTTTCCTGAGTACAAAATAAAAGTCATTAATATTAAAAATGGTGGTGTTATTTTTCTGAGCGATATTTTATATTGTCATCGGAATGTGCATAACTGAGCTCTTTTATCTTCGAAATCAAAGTTTTCTTAAAACACTTTAATTTAAGGACTGTACCAGAAATAATCCGGAAACAAGAAAAAATTCATAGAAAATTAACTTTTATAAAACTTAAACTTTTATTTCATTAATCAGTCACATACATATGTACATTATTTTTAATTTCACATATTTTATTCTTAGATTAATCTTTATTCCTGTAAAAGCTGCGTACCTTTGCCTTGAGTCTTGCCATTAAGTTCCGCACAGTGGTTTCATCAATAGTCTTAGCTGCCTTATTCCATCTTCTTTTGAAATATTTAATGTCCTTTGCTGCTCCTCCTTCTTTTTTTAGTTCTCGTTTAGTTACAGCCCAGTACCGCTCAATAGGCCTCAACATTGGGGTATTTGGGGGATTGCAATCTTTAGCAACAAATTGTATATTATTTGCAGTATACCACTCCACAGTCTTCCTGGCATAATGGGAAGTTGCTAAATCGGGCCAAAATACTAATGAATCCCGGTGAGATTTAATAAAAGGCAAAATTCATTTTTCCAAACATTATTTAATATAAATTTCCTGGTTAATAGTGCCTTGGGTAATAAAAGAATCGGGTTTCAATCCACAAGAGCAAATTGCTTGCCAAACCATGTATTTGGAACCAAATTTTTCAGTTCCTATTTCTTTATATTTTTCCTTGACCTCTCCCTTTGTAGAAGCCGTGTCAAATTTTTTGCCAGGAAGCTGTTTAAAATCAGACTTACAGTACGTTTCGTCATCCATTAAAACGCAGTCAAATTGTGGTAAACATTTTTCGTGTAACTTTCTGCAGCACGTTTTTGCTGCACGTTCCTGCTTTTCAGTTCTCTTTGGTACCTTCTGAGCTACAAATGTTTTCATCCCTCCTTCCTTTTTGTATCTCTGTATAGTTGAAGGCGATACTCCAAATTTTAAGGCCATATCTTTTACAGAAGTGTTTGGGTGTTTCTTGAACTCCTGTAAAACTTCTTTCTGTAAGTCAGGGAGCTGAAATCCCTTTTTACGGCCAGAACCAGCGGCTTTTCGACAGTAAGACGTCATACCTATTTATGACATCATAAACAGTAGATTTGAGTAAATTAATTTTTTTGGCAATTTTTTTGTGCAAAATAATATTTCGGTTAGCATTATCGTTCGCCACCATTTTTAGTAAAAACCCGTTTAAAATATTAAATTAAATTTAGAAAATATGTGTAAGGATTAAAGAATCAGGGCTGAAAATTTGAAAGTTGTCAGACAAAACCTTTCGCAGTTACGGGTCAAACTGTATTTCCGGAGTTTTTCTGGCACAGTCCTTATGTATAGTATATGTTTAAATCTTGAAAGTAACAAAAACATATGCGATTGATTAAAAAATATATGAATTTCGAGGAAAAGCTCCAACTGCCAATTTATAGGTCAATTCCATAAAATGTTGAAATATATATTTTTGGGCAAAAAGTTGAAAATGCTATAAAAGTTTAAAGGTGCTTGTTCCTGAGGGATTGTATGGAAAAAAATATCTAGCTAGAGGCTAAGGCCAGAAGCAATGCTAAACAACTAGCGTCCGTTTGAATAAATCGATGTAAATTTGAAATTTATTTCAAGGTCAACCCACTATCACTGTATAAAACACATCTGCAGGGTTGATCAGAATTAGCACACAAATAAATACATGAATAGCAACGGCATCAATTTAATGATGTTGATGGGCGGCCATCAACAACTGAACAACGAACTCCCAAGCTGCCGCAGTGTGTACATACTGAAGTTGCTGGCAACAATAAACTATTTGATTATGCATAACATAGTACCTATATTTGGTATGTAAAATGCTTGTATATACCCATGCGAGTTCGTAGCCATCATGGCCATTACGTGCGTTAGTTATATGGTACAGTACTTGCGCATCCAGGTGAATGAAGTAACGGATATGAAATCCGCAAAACTCCGTTCTCTTTACTGCCAACGCGTGTTGACATTGAAAGAAGCGGGTTTTTGTTTTGTTCCCATGTTTCTCCGCTTTTGAGGGAAATTTGCAACAAGTGTGGCGTGCAGTTCTCTTTCTGGCTGGGGTTGTTTAGTACACAGGCGACGAGTGTGAAAAGCGTCATTTGACTTTCGGCCCCCCGGCATTCATTTGGGAGAGTTGGAGAGTATAAGAGAGTGTTTAATTTCGAGCTATTGCGCAAACGAATTGCATTCGAATGACGAGTTGAAAAGCTTTCGAGTTTATAGGTGAATGTGTGCGTACTCCCCAAGCGTACACTTGTCAGAAATGTAATGAAAATGTTAACTACATTTTGTAACAAACATGATTTCTTCAATATTAAAACATAGCTCTATATTATTAAAAATGTTTACTCAAGACGAATATACAGGGTTTTTCATCATGAACCAAAAAAGTAAATAAAGAAAAAAAATCAATTAAAATTTGAATTTTGATGAAACTTTATTATCAAAATAATATTTGGTTTGTGCCATTAGTAATGGAATATGACATCATTCAAATGACCGCCACGAGCAGCCTGGCACACCTCGATTCTTTTTAGGTAATTTTCGATGACTTTTTTACATATAGCAGGCTGTAAGGTGCCAGGAACTGCACGTATGTTGTCCCTCAAATGCTCCAGAGTCTGCGGATTGTCTGCATAGACTTGGTCTTTCGCGTAGCCCCATAGAAAAAAGTCCAAAGGGTTCAGATCGCACGATCTTGACGGCCAATTGGCATCACCAAAACGCGAAATTATGCGTTCATCGAACCTGGTTCGCAATTCTGTCATGTTCGGTCGTGTTGTGTGGCATGTAGCGCCGTCCTGTTGAAACCACATCTCCTCCACATCCATATCTTCGATCGCTGGCCAGAAATACTCGGTTATCATACGACCATAACTTTCAGAATTGACGGTAACGGTCTGTCCTTCGTCATTTTCGAAGAAATATGGCCCTATGACACCACCGGACCATAATGCACACCAAACAGTGACTCTAGGTGGATGCATTGGGCGCTCGACAATCACGTGTGGATTTTCTGAGCCCCACCCACGACAATTTTGATTATTAACGTAACCGCCGAGGTGAAAATGTGCTTCATCGCTGAAGACAATTTTGTGCGAAAAATTGGGATTTTCGGACTGTTTTTCAAGCACCCATTCGGCGTAGTTACGACGCATTCTTTGATCTCCCGGCTCCAATTTCTGCACCAACTGAACTTTATATGAATGAAGATGCAAATCCAAATGCAAAATAAATTCGGGTCATCTTCAACACTGGCAGCTGCAGCAGCAATATTTTCGGCCGAACGAGCATCAATACGAACGTATTGGCCTCTGTACATCTTGTACAGAACCAGTTCGTTCGAATTTCGCCAATAAATCCGAAATTGTTGACAAAACAGGCCTTCCGTGACGTCCGAAATCCTTCCTTAGTGCGCGAAAAGTGGTGCTCCAATTTTCACCATTTTTGTAGTGAATTTTCACTATGTTTACACGTTGAGCGATGCTAAATCGGTCCATTTTCATAAATGGCAAACACTAAACTACAATATTAACACAATGCAACGACAGATGACAGCTGCGGTTGTCGAACGCAGGGCTGTCAAAGTTTTCTGTTCGAAATGAAAAACCCTGTATTACGTGGTATTACGCGCGGGATGGTACTGCAACATATAGTACCGCACACAGGATTTGATTTTGGAAGGAGGAGGGGATGTTTCGCGTATAACTTTCGAGCCACATACCATTTGAAACCATATTTTGCACCAGCCTTTTTTGTATGCCAAACACCCGCACTGCTCCACATCAAGAAATAAATGTATCTCCCTTCAGGGGTTACACGATTCAAATTGTTGCGAGTATGCTACAGCCAACATTTTTAGCCATTATTTAAATTTATATTATATTAATTAAAAAGTATTATATATATAATTATATTTAAAAAGTATACTCAACTCGTTGGGCAACATTCATTTCTTTATTTGATCTTTCGTATATTTGTGTATTTGTTTGCAATTGTAATGTAGGTGATACAATATATGTTTGATAATTTTAATAACCAAATTATAATGCATCTTTGTATATTGTATTCCACCCTATACAACATATACGAGATAAATTTATTTCTTTATTTTGTTATTTGATTTTATTGTTGTACATACAAATCATACCAAAAAATTAAAATATTCTACAATCATATTTAGCTGCATATACAGTGTCATATTGCGTAATAAAAAAAATCAAGTACATTATACATTGAAAATTCATTAAAATGAAGGCAAAAACAGGCGGTAGTTTTTGAGTTGTATTTGCAAGAATTGAATGCATGTCTTTTGCGCGGCCAAGTAACTACTGGGCATGCATTGGGTTAAATTGCTGAGGAAGTCGCTTGCTAGTTGCTAGTTTCACTTGCTACAACTACAATTAGGCTAAGACGGCGACCCACTAGCTGAGCCGCACATCGTACAAACATCAATACATACTCGTATGTCTAACGGAAAATCATTTGTATATTTCAACGGATTGCCAACTGATGCCCTCCGGCGAGCAACGTGATGGCTATTCGCATCAACGATGTTCTTCAAATACTTATAGTTGCGGTAGGCAATTACAGTGGATTCCAGCTCAGTAAAAATGTCAACAGAATTTCATCAACTTACATAGATTACGTTTAGGTGCCTCGACAAGCTGCAATGCACGTGAGCTTAGCTTATACGATGTTGGGTAGGAGTTGTAGTATAATCCGCTTTTACACAGATTTCAATTTGTATTGTACAGAAATAACTTTTTCTCACCGTGCACTTCCCGCAGTAGATAGTTTGTATTATAGGTTTTTTTTTGTGGGTTCAAATGTAATTAAAATTTAAATTGGTTTATGTTTGCGAAGAGCAAACAGTAGTAGAAAACATACATAGTTACATCATCGTAATAATCACAAGCAGCGCATAGTTGAAACTAGAACAGATGGTACTCTCAGAGATACTCGTACATCAAGCGATGCAATCCGTTAAATTAAAATAATTATAGTCACTGCATTTGATATAATATCAATTAACGGATTTTATTGAGTGTGCAAATGTGTTGGTGTGTGGACGAACGAATGGCGAGCGTACGTACTGCAGATTATGAGCAGATCCTTCGTAGTAAATTTTGCACTATTTTAAACGGGTTGTTACGACGTTGTCCTTTAACGCAAGACGCATGAATTTGTTCTCAGTTTTTTAAGACGCATACACATGCGGAGCCGCACACACACACACACACACACACACACTCGTACACGTAGGGAAATTGCGATTCTCATATATCGACCTTACGTACAAACCACTGTGAATAATCTGATTGCCTCGTCTAAATTCTCGTCAACAAACATTTTAATTATCCGTAACAGGGTGTACAATGCTGTGAGTACGTATAGTTGCAGTGGTTGTTGTTGTTGCTGAAAAGGTTGCTGAGCTGCAACTGAGCGATTGTCATTGTCGCGGTTGAACCGTTGGTCCGTGCTCCCGATAGGTTTTCAGCTTCGTCTCCATGGCCTGCAAAGGAGAAATAGGAAATATAGAAATATAAACGTTTGGAAATTATGCATCATTTTTTCTATGGTGGGTGGCCATTACTTTTGTATTCCAGAAAACGTTCGGCATGAATCTTTTTGTGTGTTGACGTAGGCAATCGGCAGATAAGTGTATTGCGTAAATACATATAACTTGATTCGTATCTCCCCCAATACAGAACCAACTCCAACCCCCTAAGTCTTGGCCAAGAAAAGTAGCCGTATCTGTAGCATGTAGCTAGAAGCATTTAACCCATTGCTGCCGGGTACTAGTTCCGCCCATACGATTTTGATAAAATTTCATACACGACCTAGAAGTGACCCAAAATGATCAGAAACAAAATTTCAGCTTTATATCTCTGTACGTTGCTGAGATATTCATTAGGTATTTTGTACCCATTACGCAGCAATGGTAGCTTTTTTCCATACTTTGTGAAGTGATCAGCTAAACACGTGAACAAAAGTTGTATTGTTTACAGATGAGTTAGGAGGCAGATTTTTGTGAAGTTCTAAGGCCACATTTTCCACCTCCGCAAAATTCACGATTTTTGGAGTCTGGTAACTCTAGCTAGATGGCGAAATTTAGGGTGACCTTCACTAGGTTAAGGTAGTTCCATCTTTACCCTAACTATCTCTATCAATGGTTTTGAGAGATCTCAAACATTGACGTTTTTGTGATTTTTTTTTTAAAATCAATTTTCACGGGTAAAATTTTACCCATTGGGCAGCAATGGGTTAATCGGCTTGGACCAAAATTCACATGCGAAATGAAGGACATGATGACACTACTATTTTCACATAACATCAGACAACCGTATTAATTGTGGTTGAGGGATAGTGATAGGGATTTATTTAAAAACAGTATAATAAGGTCTTAAGCCGTGCTACTGTGAATGATACAAAAGTAAAAAATTAGGCTTAAATGCAGCATACTACACCCTCTTAAAATAATTTTTGGTTTTTATCGGAAAGAGGAGTATTTTTTTAGTCTAACAAACTTAAAATTTTGCCGCGAAAACATTCACAGGGGGCGTGGTCCGCCCCCAAAGTCCCAGTTATATATCCGAATTTCTCAAGAAATTATCAACCGATTCTAACGATATAGGTGTCATATGAAAGGTATTTTCTGTACAGGCTATAATACAGTAGCAAACTTATAATAGCTTCATAATAGCTTTTTTCGAGAAAAAATCCGTTTTTAAAAAATTTTTGTAAAAAAAAGTGTTTCGCCTAAAACTCATTATTGGTACATATTACATACCTAATGTTATACATCATTCGAAAGAGGAAGAAAATTCCTTTCATATGACATCTATATCGTTAGAATCGGTTGATAATTTCTTGAGAAATTCGGATATATGACTGGGACTTTGGGGGCGGGCCACACCCTCTGAGAATGTTTCCGCGGCAAAATTTTAAGTTTGTGAGACTAAAAAAGACTCCTCTTTCCGATAAAAAAAAACAAAATTTTTTCAGAGGGTGTGGTATTCTGAACTTGTTCCAAAAATTATACCAAGTTCGTAATGATTACTGATGAACTTTCAATATAAGGCACAAGGTGTGTTTAGCAGCTCATATACTAGGCAAAAGTTATAAAACATACTAGTCAGTTGCTGAAAGTAACACTAACACACTAATAGAAGTGAGAATTGCAACAAGCACTATAACGAAAGACAACACATATATTTTGTTTAATAAAAAAAAGCGCTGTCCGTAACACACATCCACCGACTCCAACTGTTACCTCTGCCCTGTTCTCCTGCGTCTCCACCAAACCACAATAAATGAACCGAAAAGTCAATATTTGCTTTATAAAATTTAAAATTAAACATTTATTAAATGTTAAGGCAAAATGAATAAATGCATTGCGCAGAAACTTAAAGTATCAAAGACAAAACAAAAAAACCGAAACAAATGCGGCAAAACAGCTCAATCACTGGTCACACTTTTCAAATCGTGTATGGTCCGCGCCGTCACCATTGTCGTTGATTTTGTTGCTAGTGGCGGTGGTAGTAGTGGAGACGGAGGCATTGAAGTGGGAGAAGTGCTTAGTGAATTGGCATTTCCGCTCATACGCTCCGCAAAGCGTTTGAATATATTTGTACCAAAATTTAAACTATTATTGCTACGACTCGCACTTCGACGTAACGAAACGCCAGCAGCGTCTGGAGCTGAGGCATCGTCGGTGGATGTTGTAGTGGTGATGGCGCTGGTATTGGAAGCAGCAGATGAAGTCGTATTGACGGAATTGCTGCTGCCAAATGTGCTCGTAATGCTGCGTCTGAGGCGGCTTATATTATCAGACGGCTGAGTGGCGGATGCGGACTGGTTGTGTGCAGTGGTATCACACACGGAGGGCGGACGGTCACAGACACAACGAAATCTATCACATTGAGGACACAAAAGTGCTTTATCCAACTGGAAGAGAACATAGAAATGTTGGCGATTTTTTGTTGTTGCAATTTTGATGTTGGGATAATAAAATGCACGATTAATGTTAGATGTTTCAATTGAAAATCAACGTGACAGCATATGATACACGAAGACAAATTGTTAGATTTGTTATGGCAGAAAGTTAGAAGAGACATACTTGCACAGACCTTGCATGTAGATTGGGCAGGCAGACAACTGTAAGCACACTTGCATAGCAAATAGTAGTGACTTGGCAACACTGCATACACACACAAACACACACACACACAAACACGCAATGCTAAATGGTCAAATACAATAGCAGCAAACACGTAATGTACCATAATAGCTGCAATGGCAATAATCAGCCAAGTCTACTTACATTCAATTTTCTGAGCATATCTGCAACGATATTGAGAGCAGTTGTGCGAGAGCTGGCCGTTATCGCGTTGCCATTGAGAAGGCTATCCGGATCTGGAAATGGTTTCCCTAAACATAAGTTATAGCATACATTCTTAGACTAATAATAATTGAAGCTAATGTTGACCTAAGCGTGCACTACTTATTACCATTGGGATCAGGAATTCTAATTAACTACGCTAATTTATTTTGCTACTTATCATGTCTACAGACATACACAAACAGACACATTTAAATTGAAAAACTTGTAGTGAAAGAACAAAAACTAAAGTTGTTATTTCATTCGTTTTACTTCATTTCAAAAATTCATCTTTTACATCTGTTTTATTGGTTTTTCTATTTGTAAATAAAAAATATAAATCTAACATCCAGCAACTGTTACTTTGCTTATTTATACTTATAGAGTTCATTGCTTTAGTAACTGCTGAAAATTGGCAAAATCAAATTATTAAACTGCATCAATTTGTGGAGACACTTGAGCAAATGTGTTTCTTTGTGTAGTCTGGCAGACACTCTACTATTTGCGACATGATTTCGATTTGGACTTGAGCTTCGCAAATCTAAACGTACACTTTTTCGGCTTAAACACATTCAAAATCTTACTTTTCAGTGAATGTTGATTGTTGTAATCGTGTATGTTTGCTGTTGTGATATTGTTCAAATTGTTTGCCGCAGCGGTTATTGTATCATGGGGAATATCGCCGTTGTTCACCACACCGTTGGGTATAGTTGTGTTTATTGAATTGTTTGCCGAGTTTATTGGCTGGTAACGCGATTTGACATTCAGTTCTTGCTTTAAGTCTACAACAAAAACAAAGCAAATGGGTAGCAGATACAGTTTATGCGAAGAACCATAGTGGACTACCTCTTGTTTCATCCATGAGTCTCTGTAGCTTCTCCTGCAGTACTTCCTTCTCATCCACCTCCATTTCGAGCAAGGCATTTTTCTCGTAAGCCTTGTCTAGCATTCTTTCAAAATCTACAATACTTTCGTTGAGTATGCGGTGGGCGCGCTCCAAATCGTCATTCTTCTGCTCCAATTGGCGCAAGTAGTCTTTCATGGAGTCGCGCTCGCTCTTTGTATTCTCCAGCTGTTTTTCGACATTCGCAAATTCTATGCTGTGTGACTCGAGTTTCAGCTGTAATTGGAAGTAACAATTATTCGTGCAGAACAGTGACAACTTTTTCAGTTCAGTCTAGCCTAGCCTACCTATCGACAAACCTGCAAAGCCTAACCCAACAAATCGTTACATGTGTTTACGTACATGGTTTTATAAGTATTGCAAAAATAAAAAATTTGATAAAGAACAATACCAACATGCTCAGTGTGCTCAGATGCGTTAATTTAACTGTAACAGCCCACTTTGTTACATAAATTTAAATTGCAACTACGAGCACTCACCTTCAATGATTCGTTTTCTTTTTCCAATGAAGTTAACTTCATTCTGAGATCTTTAATGATACCCTGTTTTTGGTCTAATGTCGTATCCATTTCCGCTTCCATTTGTCGGGACTGCTCTACATACTCATCATACTCCTGCTTTACATCTGTCCATCTAAGAAGAAAGGAAGAAAAACGTTGCCAATCGGACTGTATTGGTATGCCAACTATTCTATGTTCCACTCACTCTTTGTGGTAAAGTTTCGCGCGCTCCTTCCAATACCGACACTCGTCCTCGACACTGTTAAACATTGGTGGCGACTCCATTGTTGATCTGGCTTCGACTGGGTGGTTTAGATTAGATTAGAATGTCTTCTGGATGTGCTGCCAGCCGGGTCGGTCCTCTATTATTCACGTATTTCTATTTTGCTCCTCGTTCTGTCACCTTTATTTACAATTTTTATGTCGCGAAAATTGCTAAAGTTCTACGTTCTGTTTCGTTTCGCTCAGAAATAAAATTTACACATTTCTGTAAATGAAATGGCGAAAAATCAATTAATTAACAAGTATGTGAAAATTGTGATTTGGATTTTCCCTCAATTTCATTTCTTTTTGTTTTATTTTCTTCAGCCTGTGCCAAACTATTGCTGTTTTCTTTTTTCTCGCTATCTGCGTTGTGTCCGCCACTCCGTCACTGACAACGTCCAACGTCGACAGAGACGGAGGACAGCAACAACACCAATGACTGCGAACGAGACTACGCACCACAACGACGAAGGTTAGCAAACTGAAATCATCGCCCCTTTCAGCTTCATTTTCCACAACTTTCACAAGTGTTTGCAATTTTAATCTACGTGTAATCGCAAAACGGAAGTTTTACTCACATTTCGAAAATTGTTCAATATTTTTCAACTTGTTCGTTTCAACAAAAAATGCAAAATAAAGGTGCAACGAAATTCGTTAAAATTTCGTTTGGACTAAAATGCCAAAACTATCTGTAGGTATTGCCAGCAGAAACATTTTGTTCCCTTCGTGTTTAACGTTTCCAACTGCGTTTGAACTACGTATTCAGCGCTCACAGGGCTGCAAATAGTTTAATTTTAAAACACCTTCCTCCAAAAATTAAAATATTTGGTTAAAATTTATAATTACTGATAGTCTTATTTTACAGTTCGAATCCCGATCCTATTAACTTTTCATGGATTCGAGCCTAACTAAAAACAAAACAAAGAATTATATACAAATTTATCATTTCAAAGTCAAATTTCAAGTTTTCCTTTTTTTTCTCGAAACAAGTTGTATCAAGGCTTATCAGCGCAAGGCAGATTCGCACACAAGAGGAATTTGGATAACATATATGGTTTCAAACGATAGGTACTGCGCTCAGAAGTTAAGTACGAAGGGATCCCCCAAAGGACGCAGGGTATATGTAACTAACAGGGACCGTACCGGTTATAGTTTTAATAAAGAAAGTCAGATTTAAACTGTTATCTTTTAACTTGTATTTTTATCGACAAAAATAAAAGTTATTTTGTGCCTTTTATCATTTTAGGTAAAAATAACTCTTATTTTTTACTTTTATTTTATCCGTAAATAAATAACAGTTATTTTGTGACTTTTATTGTTTCGGTCACATATATCAGGCATTTGAATTTTTTCAAAGGCCGTTTGACCGACTAAAACACTATCGATACTATTTTTTTCATCGCACAAGTCTTATATCTTACAATCTGCTGAGACGAAAAAACGGTATCAATAGTTTTTTTTGTCGGTCAAACGGCCTTCGTGAAAATTCAAATTGCCTGATATATTTGACCGAAAAAATAGAAGTCACAAAATAACTGTTATTTTTGACCGATAAAATAAAAGTCAAAAGTAACAGTTATTTTTGCCTGAAATGATAAAAGGCACAAAATCACAGTTAATTGCAACTTTTATAGTAAAAATCAAAAATTTAAAAAGCGTTTAATATTCGTGGAGCGTCATTACGATCATAATGGTATAATTGAAAAAGTCCACCGGCAATTTTTTCGTCATGCCTTTTCGATTTGAAAATTGTAAAAAACAGTTATTTTCGGTCCCTGGTAACTAATCCTTATATGCTTCCTAACGGTTCCAGTCTGGTAACTTCACACGTTGCTACTTTTTGTAGAATTTAGTAAAGTTGTACGAGAAACCGCAGCGTGCGAAGCCAGGTTTATGATAACTACACTTTTGCCGAATGCAGTAACACTGTAAAGCTTCTAGAATTTCTATGGAATGCAACAAACAAAAGAAAACACAGCCAGCGCAGACAGTGTTGCACGTCCCTTTCTGCATGGTGCCTTTTTTCAATTGGTGGAATGAAAACAAATTTTATATATCATTATTTTCTTTACTCAAAACGTTTAGTTAGTATTGTTTTAGTTTATTACTAGGAATGCAACATCTTGCGATAATGAGGGCAAATATTTGGCTACGGCATATAGTAAATACCTACTACTATTTGTACTGCTACTCTTCTACCCCACAGAAACGCCCATAATGAAGACAATAGAATGCAGCACTGAAGATATCAACCATTTAGCTGAAGTTTGGGGACAACTAGTCGCTCCCGGAAGATTGCAGAGTTATTGGTAAATAAGCAAGTAATTATGGGGATTTACACTAAAACGCAAATATATAAACCGTTCATAACTGCGAAAGCGCAAAGATTTGTGTAAAACGATTTCGTACAAACAACGACGGAAATTTCGCAACTATTGGCTGGAAGAAAAAAATGACAAAGAAGTGTCGAAAACAAGCGATCGGAAAATGCAAAGGAACAACGATGAGAATGGAGGTGTTAAAGGCAAAAGCGAAAATTCATTTTTGGACTGCATGAAAAGTGTGCATCAACAGCAACTGAAAGAGCAGTGGATATAGAATAGTAGAGGGGGTTAAAACACTACCTAGCGGAATAGGGAGAAGGAAAATGAAGCAAACGAACTAGCCAAACGACCAACATTACTTACAGGAAGGGGAGGATGGCTGGGATTCGGCTTCCAGCCGCCGCAATGACGAATTCGTGTTTTGCTAATGTGAACAGAGCGCCTGCAAGATAAAGCTACGTTTTTGCGTTTTATGCTTTGTGACAAAGAAAAAGAACCAACCACCATTGAAATAGTGGAAATAATACTTTTTTTTTATTTCGTTATAATTGCAGCTGACAACAAAAAAGTAGGAAAACTGCGGAGTCTCGACAGCACCGCGTAGGAGATACGAAAGAATTACATTTGTTGCTAAGTAGAGTGACAAGAGAATCGGCTAGCCGCTACTGAAGTGCAGCGCAGTAAAGTGAATTGCAGTGTAAACCGCGGTTTAAGGTGTCATTTGGACGTTTTTGTGCGGTTCATTAATTCGATTGGCTTCTGTGTGATTTCGGTGCATTGAAATGGCTGATCCCGAAAAGCAAAGTCTCATCAACGCCGAGGAGACCGGCAGCATGTACATGACTGCTGGAGGCAGTACCGGCTCAATGGTCGGTGAAGGAGAAGGCGTCGCCGGCTCAGTTCGCGATCGCATGCGTGGAGGAGGAGGTGGTGGTGCTACCGTCGTTTCGACAGAAGGTGAGTGATCCGTGTTGTGCGTTAGGCACATCTCGGTGCGGCGCTTCCGATTCTAAGCCTTACGCCGGCAGCTAACTACGCGAGCCGCTATAAAAAGGCAAATAAACTCCGCAACCACCACCGCAGCACTATGACTGGCTGCGCGGCTGTGATTGGAAACCGCACAAGTGCGGCTGAGGTTGCTGATTTCTCAAGCGCTGTTTGCATATTACAAATTAACGCTAGATTTTCTTACTGCTAGCTGTAACTGAATACGTTGACACTATTTTCATAACGCATCACTTATCGCTGACTCATTGCGTCTGTGTGTAGGCGCGACGTGTATCTTATGCTGATAAGCACTGAAACTGCATCATTTACAAAACAAAAATTGGACAAGCGAGCCGACCGTCGATAAGCATCATATCGATGTAAACATTGAACGAGTGTAGAGCTCAAGTGGGCTAGCTAGCATTTTATCTATTTATCTGCATAAATTCTTCAGCATGCAGTACGGCAAACTGCGCAACCTGGTTTGAGCAAGTAACCAGCTATATATGTAACATATATCAGCTGCGATATCGCTCGCTGTAGCTATTATTTGTGATGAACTTTACACATTAATGAAGGTGTAGGTGACTCACGCGTCGCATTTTATAACTCGCAATGTTCATTCCCATAATCGCTTATTTATTTATAAATTTTTGTTTATATTATTCGCTCTTGTCCACTTTCATTTGCAAGAAAAGTGATAATGCACTGAACTACAATATAAATGTTTAGCAAATAATCCTTATCATTGCCGCTGCTGCAAATTGGTGCATAAAGTGAACATGGTTTCTTACTACATTTTTGTGGACAAATATTCACGCGTATGCAGAAATTAGATAAACAAACAATGCTTCACAAAATTCCAGGCACTTCTACTTGCAATACCTGGTTCGCCTTAGAACTTCATCAAATGAAACATTTATAGAGGGTAACAATGATGATTATTAATTTTTTTTATAAAATGTTGATTGAATTGTTTCGATGCAAATTCCTACCCAACATCTTCAGCTCTGCCCGCTTGTCAATTTACATGAAATATGAATAGTAATAAAATATTTTTTCTTTTAAGAATTTACCATTTATTTATTTATTTATTTAATAGTATTTGTAAGACTGTAAGACTGTAAGTAAGACTGAGTCTTTTGTAGTACATCAGTTTGAGTAAATTAAATATGAATAATAACAATTTTAGCTTAAATTAATACAATATAGTTACAATCAGAAGAAGGAAAATTTAAAATGAAAGCTCAGAAATTTGAAGTGAAGTATAAAGATAGATGTAAGATGATGAATATATAGTCACAAGAGGGTGTATACAGAGGGAGAAAAATAGGAGTTAGGAGAAAAAAAAAAAATGTTCATCATAAACGGAATTACTCAGCGCCGAAGTTGCCTTATTGTACTCTATTTACCCTATGTGCCCAAATTTTTAAAAACCATACCAAACAGTCGCTTTGAAAACTATTAGATTATAAGCTGCTTGAAGAAAATGTTGTACACCATAAAGCTCTCCATTTAGTACTGGATCCGGCCATTCGATTGTCGCACAGCATTGACATAGTTTATTATCTCCGCTTTACTTAAAAATGCAATAAGTGCGACGAACTCTACCGCAATTTCCGTAATGAAGAGACTTCATTCATCTTCGTCGACCACACAATGCATCTGCCTTGCGGTTTGCACTGCGCACAGTCTGTCAGTTGTGATGTGTCATTCTCCGGAGCGCAACAAACATGAATCTGTTTTATAAAAAGGGTTCGATGCGCCAAAAACGCCTTTAATTTGCTTTAATGTATTAAGGGATTTTTTTACTTCCCTTCCTACAGGTGGAGTCTCGCAGGCCAATGTGCCATTCGTGGGTCCCGACGAAGTGCCACCACCGTATCAGGCCAACACCGGCACTGGAGTGCCTATGGTAACGTGTCGTGTGTGCCAGAATATGATTGACATTACCACAAAACGGGATCAGCACGTGGTAAAGTGCAGTCACTGCAATGAGGCAACGGTGAGTGCGCCACCAAGTTGGACAGTTCATATGTTTTGTTGATTTTTTAAAATTGTGTTATCCCCGCAGCCCATTCGCAATGCTCCACCGGGCAAGAAGTACGTACGCTGCCCGTGTAATTGTCTGTTAATTTGCAAGAGTTCATCGCAGCGCATCGCTTGCCCTCGGCCTAATTGCAAACGTATTATAAATTTGGCACCCAGTCCAGTGACACCACCAGTGCCTGCGATGCCGGGCATGTGTCGTGTGACTTGTGGTCACTGTTCGGACACGTTTTTGGTAAGTATGAATCCAAATAAAGAATCCACAGACAACGTATTTAATTTGCAACTTCTTAACAGTTTAACACTTTCCACAATGCGCTGGCACGTTGCCCACATTGCAGGAAAGTATCGTCGGTGGGATCACGTTTCGCCTGTGGCCGTGGCATACTGTTTGGCATATTGGGACTGCTGTTCCTAATCGCCGCCATTGGCGTTACTGTGGGTACATATAAGTACGCAAAGGTGAGTCTCCAAAACAATATATTGTGGTGATATCCTAACCATAGCTTTTTCATTTATTTCCCAGGACCATGGTGGTATTTTTGTTGCCTATATTGGCTTGTTTCTCATTGCTGCGTTTCTTTTCGCTCGTTCGGTTTACTATTTCCGCCTAAAAGTGAGCGCCATTGACGGTCCAATGTAAGGGCATGATTAGCCGTTTTTGTATCATTCCTTTTGATATTAAATTAAAATGCAAGACCACAAAAAATCAGTTAAAATTGAGCAAATGTAAAAAAAAAAGCAGAAAGCGAAAAAAGTACTATTATAAGTAAAATTCAATGATCGCAACCAAAACCATAAATGGCAAAAATGTAAAATGAACGCACGCAACAACAAAAATATTACACCATAATGATGAACAAAACAAAAACAAAAGAATTAAAAAAAACAAGAGCTGCATAATTATAGTGTTGTCAGGTCAATATTGTAATCGAAATGTCAAGGAGCGTAAATATTAGCTAAAGAGTTGGTGCAACAGCTTGTTTTTTGTTTTATTTCATATTTTACCATTTCTAAAATTAAAATTTTGTATTAAGGCGGCAATCGCATGAACATCCGCACATCCTGTTTGTCTTTGTGATTGGTTTTCATTTTTAATATAAAAGTTCTGTTTGTTAAAATCGTCTATTAACCATAGCAGGCAAATAGTCGGGGGGAAATGTTACGTTGCGTATCCAACGTGCCTATATTTAATTTCAACAATTTCGCTACACGGGTGTACTACACAAACTCAAAACTAAAACTTTCAATGCAATGACAGCGATGGCAATTTTATTCGCTAAAAATTGCCTATTTTTTGTTAAACGATTATAATTCATTATATAATTATTTCACATACAACAATGGCATAGAAAAACTAGCGAGCAACCAAACAACAATTTATAACCGTGTCGTTAAACTCGACAACCTCCGAAAATTGTTCGCAATTAGAAGACAACTTAACACAACAGATTATTAAATATAAAGCAACAACAACATAAAGCAGCATATGAATTCTATAAAAATCGTTTAATATTTACAATAAAATTAAATGAAATATGGAACTTAATCAATTATATTTAGAATATTATTACGATATACTGTAAATAAACTAAAGTAAAATCAAAGAATTGGGAACATTTATTGAGCAGATAGGAGGAGGTTTATAAAGTGGTTGGAACATTGGCCACAAATAGCAGCGGGTATGAAATAAATTGATATGCTCTCACGTACCATACTGAAATAAACACTGCATACAGTATTTCTTAAATAATTTCAGCTCTTTTGGCGTTGACCCTAAAGTTTTGCTTGTTTTATTTTCAATGCATTTTGTCATTACAACAGTTTACAATAATTCCTAGAAATTAAAAATTTTACAAATAAGTTTCGTAATAGATCTTGGCAGTTTGGCCGTTGCCATAATTCACTGTCGTGTCAAATAGATTGCAGGACCAGTATTGTATATATTGACAGTCAGTCAGTCTATTTTACGACAACAATTTCGACTCCTCCGGGCACACCTGCCTCCACTAATTGTTCCTTCACAGTTTCTAGCTTGATTTCTTTGCCTGTACAGATAATTTGTAAAAATTCCAAAAACTCTTCATAATCCAAACGCCATTTCCTATAATAAAACCGAAAAATACTGTTGCTTTCAATATCTTTAACAAGTGCATTAGCAACCAAAATATCCTTTCATCTGTCGCTCACTTGAATTTCATGTAAGCCATGCCCGTTTCCGTCATGGTGAACACCGTCTTCAACAGCTTGGCCTGATCCAGCCAATAGTCGATTTGCGTCAGCAGAATACTGTCGTAGGTCTCGTTGTCCAGTTCCATCGGATTTACGTTGTAATTGGCGTAAACAACGAAAAGACTGTCAAGCGTGTGCTTCTTTGCTTTTTCATCATCATCGGCCATTGTTTTGTTTTGATTATAATTGGCAGTTGGCGATTACTGAAACTTTTGTAAACTGCACTAGAAATTTGTCAAAGAATGTATTTTTTAATTTGTTTTAATGTTTTAATAAGAAAAAGTCATTTTATGTTTTTTATGCAGTCAAAAATTGTATTTCGATTGTAATTTTTTTACTTTTTGGAATAATAAGACATTTTGATTTATTATGTATGTACATATGTATTTCTATGCAAACAAAAATGTATTCCAATTTATGAATTCAGTTCACAGTGATTTCTTTTCTCGACTTTACTGAATTTGTGTTTATTTTACTTTGTTCTGTATTGGAAACGATGATATTATATTAGGGTTTCGTTGCTATGTTAATGCAAGCAATTTAGTGCTTTAGTTCAATAAATCACGTGTAACTTGTAAACTTTTATCTGCCTTAAACACGCATTTCTGCGCGATTTGTCCAGGAGATGACATCCACACATCAAAATGATATAATTTCGATTGCAAACATTTAACTAGTATATTTCCCAGTTCTGAAGTTGTACGCCGTATTAGCTCCTAAAGTGGAGTGCCAACCTTTATAACATACCTGTTTTCCAAATAAATGCATAACTGAACACATAATTTCGCCGTCACTGTGCACAGCCGGTACGTTGACGTTTCGCTACTATCGAAAAAATAAACAAGCGTCATTTGTGGCACGATCTGGTGAAGTGTTCCGACAGAATGCATAAATAATAAGAATATTTAAGAAAATTGTAAAACCAAAATGGAATCTGCAACAGCAGAAACGAAGGAAGTGCCAACGCGACCATTTAAATTATAAGTATTAATTTTAGTTGAAACCGTGGGAGAGAAATCATTTGCTTAATTACAAGAAACTAGAAGATGTAGTTTCAGCAACAATTTTTAATATAACTATTATTTTCTTCTTTACGGCACATCAGATTGTGAGTCTGACTGGCATCAGTTTCGAGCGGAAAAGCATAATTGTAAGATACTTCAGACGCCGACCAGTACGTGATTTGACGTAAATTGTCTACTTGCAGGGTGCAGTGGAACTGACGGTGGTGCCCACCAAGGAGAACCTGCGCATCATACGTCTGAATGCGAAGCAGTGCCGCATCTACCGCATATTGTTGAATGATGTTTGCGAGGCTGACTTTGTGTATTTTGATCCATTTCTAGACATTTGCCAAGGCGATGCAAAAACGTAAGCTTCTACTTTATGCATGTACAATGGTGCACGTTACGGGTTTTGGAATTCACACCCCCAAATATCTGTTTGTTACAAAAATTATGGTTTCAAATGGTATTGGGCTAAAAAGTTGTGTACGGATCCCCGAAATAGAAATTATGTGTGCGCCATTGCGTACATATTCACAAATCATATGTATATAAGTATGTACAGTCGAGCTTGTTAAATATATTTACAGACGCTCGTTGGAAACTTTCTCCAAAAATCACCTACTTGCCGCGCAGAAAACCGATCCCGACGTGAATTCCGGCGAGCTACTCATTCAGATACCGCCAGAAGGTTATCACATGATACAGGAGGGACGTGGTCTCCGCATTGGCATTGAGTTCTCTATGGAGAATCCGCAAGGCGGTATACATTTCGTTATTCCGCCCATCAGCGAGGACGACAGCCAACCGAATAGTGCGCATATGTTTACTTATGCCTACGAGAACTCGTCGCGCTTATGGTTTCCCTGTGTAGACAGTTTCGCTGATCCTTGCACTTGGAAACTTGAGTTCACGGTAGACAAACATCTAACAGCCGTATCCTGCGGAGAGCTGGTGGAAGTAGTAATGACGCCCGATCTTCGGCGCAAGACCTTTCATTACTCGCTGGCAACCCCAGTGTGTGCTCCGAACATTGCGTTGGCTGTCGGTCCCTTTGAGATCTACGTAGACCCGCACATGCATGAGGTTACGCACTTTTGTTTGCCGCAGCTGCTGCCTCTGTTAAAGAACACCGTACGGTATTTGCATGAGGCGTTTGAGTTCTTCGAGGAAACATTGTCCACACGTTATCCCTTCTCGTGCTACAAGCAGGTTTTTGTAGACGAAACCGATACTGATATCAGCGCCTATGCAACTTTGAGTATTGCTTCGGTGCATCTGCTGCATTCAATTGCAATCATCGATCAAACGTACATCACGCGCACGTTAATGTCGAGAGCGATTGCGGAACAGTTTTTCGGCTGCTTTATCACGTCCCATCACTGGTCAGATACATGGTTGGCCAAAGGTATTGCAGAGTATTTGTGTGGTCTTTATTCGCGCAAATGCTTTGGCAACAACGAATATCGCGAGTGGGTGCAAACGGAGCTGGCGCGTGTGGTCAAGTACGAGGAACAGTATGGCGGTATTATTCTCGATTGCAGCCAACCACCAGCACCGTTACCTGTATCGAGCACAAATCCGGCAAGTGTCGCCAGCAAACAAAATGAGATTGTGCATTATTTTCCCATTAAAAGTCTGCACACCGTGTCACCAAAGTACGTGGAGGCCATGAGACGGAAAGCTCATTTGGTTATACGTATGCTGGAGCACCGTATTGGACAAGAGCTGCTTATTCAGGTGGGTGCTTTCAGTTAACATTATTGCATGATGATAATAGGTTTTGTAGTATTTTGCCAGATTTAATACTTATTAGTCTTATTTGATTGAGTTTCCCCTAGGTCTTTAACAAGCAACTGGCATTGGCCACCAATGCAGCAGTGACAAAAATTGGTTCCGGTCTCTGGTCGCACTTGTTGATCTCCACAAACATATTCATTAAGGCAATTTTCACTGTAACTGGCAAGGATATGTCCGTGTTTATGGACCAATGGGTCCGTACTGGCGGCCATGCGAAGTTCTCTTTCACTTCAGTGTTCAATCGCAAGCGTAACACCATCGAGTTGGAGATACGACAAGATTTTGTGAATCAACGTGGGGTGAGGAAGTACAATGGACCGTTATTGGTACAATTGCAAGAGTTAGATGGCACATTCAAGCACATGTTGCAAATTGAAAACACGGTTGTCAAGTCGGACATTACCTGTCATTCGAAGAGCAGACGTAACAAGAAAAAAAAAATCCCACTTTGTACGGGCGAAGAGGTGGATATGGACTTATCAGCAATGGAGTAACTGGACATAATCTTTGAACGTTATACATCTATTTTAAATGATCACGTTTTTGCAGTGACTCGCCTGTGCTTTGGATACGCCTTGATCCAGAAATGATTCTAATACGCGACTTGAATATTGAACAACCAGATTTCCAGTGGCAATATCAGCTACGTCATGAGCGGGATGTTACCGCACAATTTGAAGCAATTAAAGCACTCGAAAAATATCCCACAAATGCTACCAGATTAGCCTTGACAGATACAATTGAAAGTGAACGTTGTTTCTATAAAGTGCGTTGCGAGGCAGCACATTGCCTAACAAAGGTGCGACTGATCGAATTGCTCTTCCATAAAATAAGTATAAAACGATATATTTTAGGTGGCAAATCAAATGGTTACACAGTGGAGTGGTCCGCCCGCCATGCTAAATATATTTCGTAAGTTCTTCGGCTCATTTAGCGCGCCCCATATCATCAAACAGAACAATTTCGCCAATTTCCAATTGTATTTCTTACAAAAAGTTATACCCGTCGCAATGGCCGGTAATGTCCTTTACAAAATTTATGATAAAAAGTAATTTAATAATAAATTTTTATACATTTTTAAGGATTACGTACTTCTCATGGCATTTGCCCGCCAGAAGTGATACGCTTCCTTTTGGATTTGTTCAAGTACAATGACAACACGCGTAATCATTATTCGGATGTGTATTATCGCGCCGCTTTAGTGCATGCTTTGGGGTGTTCAATTACGCCAGTGGTTTCTGTAGCATTGCGCGGCACTCCTATTACTTCAGACAGCCTCTCAGCTGATGCAAAGTAACCGTGTGACGCAGTCGTAGTTTGCCTCGATAAATATGTGTTTTTTCATCTTTAGACTGGTGCTGGAGGAAGTGACCAGATTGTTAAACCTCGAGAAGCATTTACCATCGTACAAGTATATGGTATCAGTTTCCTGTTTAAAGGTGATACGAAAACTGCAAAAATGCGGTCACTTGCCCTCGCTGCCGAAGATTTATCGATGCTATGCGGCATATGGACAATATTTGGACTTACGTGTAGCTGCTATGGAATGCTTGGTGGATTTTGTAAAAGTTGATGGACGGTGGGAAGATTTAGATCACTTAATAACATTGCTAGAAACGGATCCAGATCCGGCGGCACGTCATGCATTGGCGCAATTGTTGATTGACAACCCACCGTTCACCAGAGAATCACGTAGCCGTCTAGATCGACCTGAACTAGTAGAGCGTTTGTGGGCCAATATGAAGTGAGTTTTTGATTAGTTTAAAGGGTTTTATCTCTTTACTGTTTATATCTCAACTAATTATCCATTCGGATCTTCTCAAGCAACAAATTGGCATTTGATACAAAACTACGTTGCGATATAGTCGACCTCTACTATGCTCTGTATGGCAATAGACGACCGCTTTGCTTGCAGTCTGCCGAAATGAATAGCATGTATAAAGAATTTGTAAAAGAAGGTATCAAGAAGTCGACTGCCATCGCGTTCTCATCAAACGAAGGGGTGCGCACTGATGCAATGGATACAACAGATGATACGACAGAAATTGAACAAAAACCCTCAATTTCAATTATGAAACGTACTGCCACCGAAGCATTTGCTGTTGGCGATGAGGTTATAAAGTTAGAGACTAGTGAAGAAGTGACTTTGATACAGGACTCTATAAAAGTGGAAACTTATGAGAGTGAGACGAAAATTGAAGCCACACAGGAGATTGAGATGGTTAGATCGCCGGAAGCTAAGCGACTAAAGAGTGATACGTATGAAGAAGATGAGAATTCAGCGACTATTGTTGATGGTGGTGAACCGAGCGGTGGTAAAGGCGATAGTAGTTTTGAAGCGAACAAAACGGACGCTGAGCTAAAGCATAAGACGGATGGTGGTGGTTCTTCTAAGGTAAATTTGATGTTTTGAGAATGCACTCTAAGAAAAGTACTTCTATACATTAGTAGTTTATTTTTCCCAGGCTTGGGATATATAACAAATTTTGTAAATTTATTGAGTTAGAATTATAAAACGTCGTATTTATTCACAGAAAAAAAAGAAAAAGGACAAGAAGAAGCACAAGCATAAACATAAGCACAAGCACAGCAAGGATAAGGACAAGGACAAGGAACGTGATAAGCGAGAAAAGAAAGATCCAAACATATCGCGTATACAGGCCAAAGATGCCACCCCCGAAACACTTAGCTCTGCAGACAGCAGCAATTCCAACAGTAATCCGCCACTCAGCTTCACTTAAGTTAGTGTCGTTTATTTTTTGCTTTTATTGTAACTTGTAACATTTACACGCAAAGGAGTAAAACTTAAAGTTTACGCAGCATTTTTATACTAAAAGTTAACTAAGTCGTTGTGTGATGGGTTTGGAATTACGCTACATTCAACTAAATTGACGCATTTCACTGGAGAATCACCACGGTTGTAATTCGATTAATTGTATATAAATTATTGAATTTTTGCGTGTCAGAAATGTGCGAAATCACAGTGAAATGGTTCTACAACTTAAACTGACTTACAATTCATAAATAGAAGTGCTAATTTACAATTCTTGCAATTTCTTGCATAGGCATGCAGTGTGGAAATGAAATATTTGTGTGCGAAAATATAATTTTCTCTCGAAGACATGTGCAAATTGTAGACTATTTTGCTGCAAAGGAATTTGTAAAAAATCGATTTAGACTGCTAATTATTGCTTCGTGCTTTCCGCTTTGCTCGCTACAGCTGTTTCCTGCTCCTCGCGCGGATGTCGCTTTTGATCGCCAGCCTGTATGGGACGCAGGTAGGTGATGCTGCCGCCGCCCACAGCAGTGGCCGTTTGTGGTTCTGAAGGCAAGGATACAATTTTTACCGATGGTTCCGAAGCCTGCGAATGGGGGTTTTTGCGCGCAGTGTACTGTCGTGCCAATCTGTGCATCAACTGTGCATAGTCTACAGGCGGCTGGTTGCGATACTCGGGATGTGCCTTTACGTACTGTTCGTAGGGTACTGGAACCGGCACTGGCACTGCGGTCACTGGGTAGCCAGCATCGATCAGCGCTTGGAATTCGGCTTGCGTCAGGGGCTTGCCGCCGGGTTGAGGCAAATGCAATTGTCGTACATCATCCACCGTCTTGGGCTTGAGTGTGGTGGGGTGAGACGGTGTAGTAATGCCGGTGGCTTGAGAGACGAATATGCTAGATTGGGAGGGTGCTGGCGCGGGTAGCGCATACTGACGCAGATGATGTTGCTGAGGGTGTGATAACGCGTGGGTTTGTGGGGCCTGGGGACTGTTGGGATCGGGTGGGCTGGGATGGAATTGGGCTGGACTTGCTTGCTGCGCCTCCGGTTGACGATCGTAGTCGTAGTAGAGGGGAGCTGCGTATTTACTGGCAGTGGGTGCGGTGGGGTAGTTGTAGTCGCGCTCGCGTTGTTTCGACGTCGTTGGATTGGACACCTTCGAACCATACTGCTTGGAGCGATATGACTTTGGTTTAGAGGTGGGCGTAATTTCCTGGTAGTAGTATTGCGTGGGCTGTGGCTGTGGGGTGGGCGTTGGTGTGGGCGTGGGATAGACAACGGGACCCAGCTTCTTGGCTTCGACGACATGCTGCGGCACTTGCGTGGGATAGATGGGTGTGGGCGCTTGGAAATTGCTGAACTTAAAGAGGGACGGTATAAATGGTTGATTGTTGGCGTCCAGCAGAGGAGTCGGTGTGGGCGGAGAGGGGTTGCCGCTAGCGTAAGCTTTTGGCTGTATGAGTGGTCGCGGCGGTCGTGGCTGTGGTTGTGGCTGCGACAGCTGATGATGCTGGTTTACTACGGCGGAAGGCTCATTTGAGTTGTCAACATACTGTATGCCGGCGGCGGAGGGTTTGTTTGCGGCTAGAAGCTTTTCAATTTCATTCTCTAGCGAGGACTTTGCGAGTGGGTGATTTGGTAATGTTTTGTAACTAATTTGCGGCTGATAGTAGGCAAGTTGTGGCGGTATGCCAGCTGGTTGTTGTTGCAGGCCGGGTTGTTCCTGGACTTCGGCCACTTGGGGCTGTGGCGCTTGTGGCAGCGGCAGGTACTTGGGTCCGCCCCGATGACGTGGCACATATTGCACGTAGTCGGGTCCGGATTCATCCTGCGGCACATGCTGACGATAGTTGCCCAGACCTTGGCCGCTGGCTCTTTCGGTTGGATGTGGTTGAGGTTTGCTGGACGCTTGTGCCGCCTGTTGCTGCCTAACCTGTTGATCGTGGAAAGCGCGCGCCTGCAGCTCTTCTTCTATTAGTTTAAGGAACTGTTCTTCGGGTATGACTTGATAGGGTTGTTGGGACTGTGGCAGCGGTTGTGGTTGCTGTTGTTGTGGTTGGTGTGGGAGTCCACCGGGATGATATGGTGGTCCACGCTGATATTGTGGGTGTTGTGGTGCTTGTATTGCCACAGCATAACGTTGCTCTGCCTCTTCTACATTGCGGTACTGTGATGGGGGTGATTGCGAGCGTGATGATTTTGAGGATTTTTTCGGTTGTGGCGCATACGATTTGCCAGGCTGAGTGGTTTCCGACGCTGTCTTAGCGTGATTGCGAGATATGTCTTGTAAATATGCAAAATGTTGTATCTGGAAAATGAAAATATTTTTATGTAAACTTAATATTTACATAAGTTCAAATATCATTTTAACATATTAAAATCAAAAAACTTACTGATGGTAAGATAAAAATGCCGCTGAAATCAAATATGATAACATCACAATGAATATCAAGATCACTATGACGGTCGCAACTAAATCAAGCAACACCAAATTAAAGTCGTTCTTCGGCGTGTGGCTTATTAGCAGACCACTAAAAACTCGAATTTTCTTGAAAAGTAAGTATGTTAAAACCCCAAATCGGAGTAACGTAAAAACCACAAAAAAACCTCAAATCTCCTTGATCACGTGTCAAAATTTCATTATTCTCGCTTCATTGATTTTGTGTCATTTTATTATTTAAAATACTGATACTCAAATAAATTAGAATTTTTGTACTTCATTAGAATTGCAGCTTCCGCTTTTTTTTTAATAACTTTCGAACAAATAAAGTTGGAGAAATTAAATTTTGACACGTGATCAGGGAGATTTGGGGTTTTAACATACTTACTTTTCAAGAAAATTCTATGTAAATTTTCAAGGATATAAAGGATTAAAATTTTCAAAGGACCTTTTTCACATTCTTTTTTTACAAATAGATAAAAAAATAATTTCATTTAAATTCTTGACCCTTTCCTCTTTCATTTGATATACATATCGCCATATTCTAACAAGGTTAAGTATTTTTTATATTTTTGTTATTTTTTATCCCCTTCAAAATTTTGAAGTCCTTTTAAAAGGACAAAGGATGTAGAAATGAAAAACTGAGTACGCAGGATTACTATATTTGGTCTCTAGTTTCACGCACATATGGATGTTTCTCGGTGTGAAAAATGCTGTCGCACGGTGTAATATATGGATGTGAAGATGTAACAAAATTTAGATTCGAATGAAGATCGAGGGACAAATAATAAGCAAAAACTAATTATTATTCCTCTGAAAATAGTACAAAATAATACAGAGGGCGTAACGCCCGTTTCGAACCAATTCTACGAAAGATTTAATATCTAGGTGTTGCTCTTAACAACAACAACATTATATGCAGTAATTCACAGATTTAACTTAACCACAGTGACCTCCTAACCGCTGCCACCGTCACAGCCAGTCATCGCACATTTGCCATTTGCAACTCGAATATTTACCAACAACGACGCCTTCTTATGCACAACACATTTTTTAAATAAAATCAACAACACAACCACCAACTACACTAAACATTACTTAAGTATTGTTGTTGTTGTTATTTGGTGAGAATTGTGTGGCATCTGACAAGACAAAAAACAAAAAGGCAGCATGAGCATTTATTATATAACTCCGAGTATAAAGCAAGCTCCCCCCAAAAAAATACTGCCATCAATGGTTGAAAGCAGTAACAGCAGCAGTGAGTGTTGCAATCAATGCCAGGTAGTATATTTGTTATTTCAATTGTGCTTATTGTTGCCGTTGTTTTGCTGCTTACGCTTAGGCTGATTTCACATCATTAACGTAATAGCGGAGAGCTCATTCTCGGACGATGGCAGCCCTCTTCGTCGACGATGCCGGCAAGCATAATTGGACGAGGGGGAGCTAGCATCAAAGGGGGTTTCTTTATGTGCATAGCAGGTTTGGCCGATGCACGTAGCTGTGGGTGAATATTTCGCGGCACTTTCTTCCCACGAGATCTATTGTTTTGTGACTATTTCTTTTGCTGACGGCTGTTGGCTGCTGACTAGCAATTTTTCATGCTGCTATGGCCAAAACATGCACCAGTGAAATTGCTGAAATTATTACGTTTTCATGGGATTTATGATGTAAGATTTGGTGGTATTTGTTTTTGCTACATAGTGTTGTTGGCACTATTGGTGCCGGCGATGTTGTATTCGCACATAGTTACTCAAACATAGCCTACCCCTAAACATAAATGGTCGTGACTTACTCAGACATTAATTGCAGCAGAATCAGTTATTCCTCGTACATGTCATTTTGGAACCACTTATCTTAAGTTTGCGGCGCTTAATTACTTATTTATTTTCAAGCTGCGACAATAGCAGCTGCCGGAGTTGCACATAGATTGTTATTGATTTCGGTCAAGGATTGCGATAGCTAGTAATTGTTGTGATTAATCATTGTTTTAGGCTATGTTAAACGTAAGTTGGGACAAGCCCAAATATGCAGTTTAGAATTGACGACTCAATTCTGGTTGCAAATGAAGACAAAATTACAATTTAGCAGAAATTATCCACGACAGCAAAAAAAAAATCAATTTTTGTACGTTACTATTCCAAACGAGACGAAAGACTTAAACAACAAACCCGCATCAACTTGTGTGCATTAAACTTTTCGGGGCGGATGATGATTTTGAAATTCAAAATATGGTACTCATGATAGAAATGTTCTCATGCTATGAAAGCGTAGTTTATATTTTGAACTTTGGATGGGTCTCGATAAAAAAAAAATTTTTTTCGTACGTAATAATTGTTAAGTTGGTGTTTTAACTAAGTGCTTCATAACTTTGTCATTTTTCTTTCAATTCTATTGATGTTACACTTAATATTTGCTCGAATAATATATCCTTCATCTTAGATTTTAAAACCAGAGGAGATAATTTCTTTTATCTATAAAACAATCATTCGAAAATTTATGATTTTTGAAAATGATCGAAAAATTCACTATTTTACAACTTTCACAATCAGTAACTTCCCCAAATCTCATCTGATTTGGATAATCTATATATCGCTAAAAAGGCTTAATAATTATCTTCTGAACGACGGACAGCTCGTTTTAGTCGGATGATTCGTTTACGAGATATGTGCTCATAACTGAAACAACAGGAAAAACTGGGTTTTCGAAGATTTTTTGAAAACGCTTCTTAAAAAATTTTTTTGATTTTCAGTTTCGTGTTCAGCGGACCAAAGTTAGTCTAGAAAACACTTTCATTTTTAGGTCCAAAAAAAATCGCCGTAAAATCGAATAAATATTTTGCGGGGGTCATAAGATCTGAATAAATCAATTATGGGACATTAAGAGCTTAATGGGTCGTATGATCCCAAAAGTACCGAAGGGAGTTAAATATGCATTAGTGCAAGAAATCTGGGCACAAATGCAGTATAGCGAACCCTCATGAAAAAAACGGTAAATTGGGCTACATAGAGCTTTTTTTCGTAAATCTAACAAACTAAAAATGTTGCCTGGGAAACGCCTGCAAAAGGCGTAGCTCGGGGTCAAAGTTGAAAGTTTTTATCAAAAAAACTCAATTCATTTCCAACTGATTTACACGATCTGGGTATCAAGCGAAAGGTCTTTTTCATACCTTTCTATTGATGTGCAACATTAGATACGTAATGTGTACTAATAAGAAGTTTTAAGCGAAAAATATTGTTTCGAATACAAATTTTTCAAAAATGGATTTTTTTCTCGAAAAAAATCTATTATTAAGGTATAACAAGTTTGTACCATATTGTAGCCTGTGGAATTCCCTTTACAGTAAAATATAGAAATGTATACTTTTGTTTTTTATGAACATATTTTGTAATATTTTCTACCTCGACTCTTGGTCCAAAGCTATTTCGTATTCACCTTCGCCTTTACTTTCGGAAAATTAGGGCTCAAGGGGGTTGTACATACCTGCCGTATTAAAAAACGTTTTTAAAAGATCTAGATTTTTAGCTTTACATTATTTTAAAAGCTTAAATTTCGCCAAATAGCCATTAAAACCTTTTTTTGCTTTTATGATATTATAGCATTGAATGTTTTGCGTGACGCCACAAGTCTTCAATAGTATTTGTGTGTTGGTTATATTTTTCCATTACATGGAGGGTTGTAGTAAACTGCAGTTTTTCTCTATTCAAACACCTTTTGTACGGCCGGGCTTCTAAAAACAATCCTCATTGGAGTAACTAAGGCATCGGGATCAAGAAAGTGTTTACACTATTTTTGTATTCGAAACCTTGATGCACGGTCGGTCGCTCCTAAGCAATAACTTTTTTAATCGTAACTTCGGCTTCGCTGCCAAAAGTATTTCTGCATTCAAATACCTTTTGTGGGCTGCAAAAAAATAACCCTCATGGGAGAAACTAAGATATCGGGATCACTAAAGTGCTTACAGTATTTTTGAATTCAAATCCTATGATTGTAAAAGATCGCACCTAAGCAATAATCTTCATAAACGCCATTTAAATATTAAAAAAAAATGCTTTTAACTCAATTTAAGTTTAAATATAAAAGCAACAATACAACCATTTCAAATGTTTTATATTTCATTGTAAAGGGAATTCTACTATAATATGGTAACAAATTTATTATATCTTATTAATAGGGTTTTTCGAGAAAAAAAAATC
Source organism: Melieria picta (assembly GCA_964056695.1). Lineage (NCBI taxonomy): Eukaryota > Metazoa > Arthropoda > Insecta > Diptera > Ulidiidae > Melieria > Melieria picta. The sequence goes on along the minus strand of OZ057399.1, from coordinate 33,659,143 downwards.
CGTTTTTTTAAATTGTATATAAAAAACTATTGTTTGCTTATAACTTCTTACTTGTACATAGTACATATCTAATGTGCTATAGCAATAGAAAGGCATGGAAAAGGCCTTTCATCTGATACCCGTATCATGTAAATCGATTGAAAATTGATTGAGTTATTTTGTTAGCAATTTTTAACACCAAGCCACGTCTTTCGTGGGCGTTTTCCAGGCAAAATTTGTAGTTCATTAGATTCAGAAGCCAAACCTCTATGTAAGAGCATACTTATTTATTTTTTCACGAGGGTTCGCTATACCGCATTTATGCCGAAATCTGTTCCATATAGAAGTTTTTAACAGAGTATTATTACTATCATTATAAATTGTAAGTCTTATTGACCCTTTAAAGTTTTCCAAATAGCTTTGCCGCATTAACAAACTCCCATACATTTTGACATTTTAGCAACCCGTACAGAAAATCCACAGACAACACATTGATTTTATTTTACATAACAATACGAAATACAAAAAAATGATTAGTAAAAAACGTCGACGAGTACTGGAAGATATTCAAATTTAGAAATACCAACACTGCTTAGCTAGCGCTTGCAAGAGAATCGTGCCAGAAAAACCAGTCACGACAGCGACCTCAGTGCAAATTTTCAGTGAGTCTGCACTTCATCACAACTACGCGGCTACCCGCGCAAAAACACTGTCTGTCATCGTCTGTAATCTATGAATGAATCGCTGCCGGCGCTGGCTGCGCAGTTGCAACTCAATCGTAATCGCGGACTCAACAAAAATTGCGCTTTACTATTCCTATTTCCCACAATGCAATGTAAGAAGACAAGTTGAAATACTCTATTAAAAAGTAATGCTAACGTGTATGTGGTAAGTGAAATTATCTCATGTTTTCTAGCTCGCTGCGCACTCTCTCCAATTCAAATCAACTCACCTCTTGGCTCTGTTCGAGCAGTTGGCTGCTATGTGGCCGTATTGTCGCCGGGTAGTTACGCAACTGAGGCTGCTGTTGATCCTCGTGCTGCTGATGCTGGTGTGGTGCAATAGGTCGGATGATGAATTGATTCGGTTTCGGCCCATAAATGGTTTCTTGTGGAGTTTCGGGATCGTCCACATCGGTGTCGGCTCGATGATTCGGATATACTGGGGTATCCTTGGCGTCGATTTGCCGCTTGTCTTTGGTTGCCTCATCTGTGGCTTGCACTGTGGCAGTGGCCACTGGCGTTGATGTTGCGGCAGCAGTCGGTTCTGCTATGGATTTTGTAAGTTTGCTCTCTGTTGAGATGGCAAGAATGGGAACACTGCCTAAAATGAAAATCAATTGGATGTTTATAACAAATAAATGAAGAAATAGCGCACACAATGCCGAATTAATTCATGATTCATTGAGTTATTAATGTTTTAATGCATTTTGATGATGTTCAATGGGTTATTATTTCCCATCTTCGACCGTATCTTTACCATAATTAGGAAATATGCTCTGGATAAATAACGTAACTTGTAAATTACAATTTACACGCAAATTATATAAAATTCACTTTGGATATTTAGCTGCAGTGATCTTGAACACATTAACTTTAGACCTTGAATGGTTTAAAAACCCGTGCCTAAATAAATACAATTTAAATATTCAGTATTAAATATGCACATTGTTGGACTTAGATTTACGATTAGGATCATAAGTGTATTACAAATTATTGAGTTTACTATTACAAATTATTGAAGATTCAATCGAAAGCACCGCAAACTTTTGGGTCAATTTTTAATGTTGAGTCATACGAGTATATTATGTAGTTCTTAGTTGTAAGTTGTGTTTAGAAAATTTGTGTTTCCTAGTAAAATTCAGTGTGGTAATGCTTCATGAATTGACTAAACGTGCCTACTTCAGCGTATAAACTTTCAGCCAAGCTGCGAAGTCTTCGGAGTCAAGATCTATTTTTCATTTCGAGTTGTAAAACAAACTATAACGTTAATGCTCCAATTTTTCGAGCTGGCTAACTTATAATCAAGTTCTCTAGATTTTTCATCTTCTAAAAATGTTTTTAAGAATTTACTGAAAAGACTTATAATATACGTACATTAATTTTATCATACTTTACTGCTTGTTAGTTTGTGTGAATTGTTGATTAATTCTAGGCTAGAAATAGTTAGCATTAACAAATAAATGTTTTAATGAGAAACAAAATAAAAACATTTATTTATTTATCAAATAATAACAAAAAATATTTTATCAGAAGTTTGTAAAAAAAATTTAACACAAACTGCCGATAGTGAAACGCTTAATTCGATTGATTTTAAATGGGTAAATTAATTTCGAGCAGGGACCGTACCGGTTACGGTTTTTATCAAAAAAGTCAGATTTTAACTGTTATCTTTTAACTTTTATTTTTACCGACAAAAATAAAAGTTATTTTGTGCCCTTTATCATATCAGGCAAAAATAACTGTTACTTTTGACTTTTATTTTGTCGGTCAAAAATAACAGTTATTTTGTGACTTTTATTTTTTCGATCAAATATTTCAGGCAATTTGAATTTTTTCAAACGCCCTTTGACCGACTAAAAAACTATTGATACCATTTTTTTCGTCTCAGCAGACCGCACATTCTGAGCTATAAGACTTGTGCGACGAAAAAATGGTATCAATAGTTTTTTAGTCGGTCAAACGGACTGAAAAAATTCAAATTGCCTGAAATATTTGACCGAAAAAATAAAGGTCACAAAATAACTGTTATTTTTGACCGATAAAATAAAAGTCAAAAGTAATAGTTATTTTTGCCTAAAATAATAATAAATAAAATAACAGTTAATTTTAATTTTTATAGTAAAAGTCTAAAATTTAAAAGGCGTTTAATATTCGTGAAGCTGAGACCATTACGATCACAATGGTATATTTGAAAAAGTCCACCGACAATTTTTTCGTTATGCCTTTTTGATTTGAAAATTGTAAAATAACAGTTATTTTCGGTCCCTGATTTCGAGCTAATCCAGTGTACGAAATACGCATTTTAATCCCACATTTTTTTTAATGATTTAAATATGCGACAGCAAAAATCAGACCAAAACAATGAAAATATCATATGAAACTTATACTTATGTATATAAATATTTACCATTAAAAGATTTAAATTAAATTCAAATATTTTGACTGTGTCATAAAGATTGTTTGGTTTTGATTTAATATAATTTTATTTTCAAATGATTTTTAATAACAGACAAAGAATTAATTTAAATTGCGAGCCCTCTGAGCTCCATATCGATGATATCATTATCCACACCAAATAAATTTCATCACAGTTTAAAAACCATCGTTTTGTTTTCGTTTCTTAACAGTAACGGAAGTCAGCACTTACCAAACACTAAACAAGCAAAGATGAATAGATGTTGCTGCATTTTGCGACTGTTAATCCACAATGCTGATGAAGGACTGCTTCACTGTCGGACCTGTAAGAGGACTAGCGGCACCCGGCGTGGGCTGCAAGTGTAGTTGTTGCGTTGCAACGGAAGTGGTTACTGGAGCGCGCCACCACAACAACAACTTGGAGTCCTACGTTACACAGATCATATTTACGATATGACTTGCAGATAATCCATTGAGATTGTGCACTGAATAGCACAGCTATTATGTCGCGTTCGAGTTTTAAAAACAAAAATCAACCGAATTTATAATTTTTCACTTTATGAATCGTACTTTTGTTGCAGACACTAACAATTTGCCTGACTGCAAATTGAGTTGAGTACTTGCATCTGGACTGCGGCAATAATCCACTGCACAATGCGGACGCGCTGTGTGATTAGGCTGCGCGGTTTGTTTTAGCGCACGAACAACACGAGTTGCAGCTGACGGGAGCGTGCCGTCGAGACGACTTGAGCTGAGCTAAGTTGAGTTGAGTGTTGCACGACCGAACGACGAATCTTTCGGATTGCGCCGCTACACTGCCATTTATAAAAATTTGCACCCAAAAGAGACCACCTTTGGCAGCGCGACTGCGACGTGCGACAGTGGTGAACTCTGTGGAGGGAAGCGCTGGCACCGGCAGCCGCAGAGCAGCTGCTTGCATGCGCCGGCCTATGTTGTAGCTTGGGCGCTGTTGTTAACATTTGCTGCGGCGGCGTATGCTGCAGGTACTCAGTGTTTTTATTGGGTTTTGGTATTGTGCGCTCGGCGATTTTCGAAAGGGAAAGGCAATGCGCTGCGCGTCGGTGCAGTGGCGGCGCCAACCTCTGTGTGCATGTGGTTGACGTCGCATCGCAGCGTCTCAACTATTTTCAGCTGGCTGACTTTTATTATGTTGATGGCTCCGTTCATGTTCATTGTTCGAGCAGTGTCGAGTCGAAATAAAAATGCATTTTGTTTGCGGCTGAGTTGGTGATTCGCTAGCCCACGGATTGGCGAAAATTGCGGAGCTTAGGAAGTGGCCAGAAGCCGTGCAGCTAACGTGACAGTAATATGCCGGTTTTTATTTTCTCTACAGATTTGGCGTCGGATTTGGTTTGATTTTGGTTTCGCCTCTTTGTGTTGATTACCTCCAAACGTGCACGTTGGCTGAAAGGGCATGTGACTGGGTTTTCGCTTGTCTGCTTTATTTTGGTGGCACCGCGGCACTTGATGAGCTTACGGCATATGCGTGAACGATAATGTTAGGTTATTTAATTTGTCTGTTTGTCGGTTAGTCCATCTGGGTCGTCGTAGTAGTTGTTGCGCAGTTTTATTGTGAATTGGAGTGACAATTTATAGCTGCGGCTATGCATTCCAGTTTTACGTGAAAAGGCTGTTTTTGCGCCGCTGGCAGTGAAGACATTCAATGTTGTGCGTGAGCTACATACAGAGTCTGAAGATTGTTTGGGCTCGTCTTGGTTTTTGTTTGCTAAAGGGTTTAATTATAATTTCAAAATTAGATCTTAATTTCCGCACATTAGACGATATTTTGCAAGCAAACAGCGGGAGAGCTTAACGGTCATGACAGTAATAACAGGTGGCATTTGTTGATGGCGATATTGGTCGATTTGCATACATAGGTGCTTTTGGTTGTGCAATGGTAGTTCATGTACATATATTTGCGTAAAATGTTTGATGAAATAAATACAGGTTACCTTCCCCTACCCAAAAACCAGGAATGAAATCGTAATGTTATTTTAACGGCTTTCATATAATGTATGCAAATCTTAGTAATACTTATATAAAGATACGTGACACAATCACATCACTTAGGTTAGGTTAGGATAGGTTAGGTTAGAGTGGCAGCTCAAAGAGCTCACGTAGGCCATTCGCCATTCGTTGTGATACCACGTGAAGGGCGTGGTTGCCCTTCGAGCTACACCCCCCCCCCCCCCCGGGTGTTGGGCAGGAGCGATCCCGATTCGGCAATGTATCGGGCGATGCGGCCGATGCTGGGTCCTGTCAGGTCCCAGCATCACACACCATTTAAGCTGTGGGACTTTCTAGCGGAACGACCATTCTTGTGTTTTTGCATTTAACGACAGCGCACCCAAACTGCTCTCGGAGATTTCTTTTTAAAATATTTGTTGAGCAAAGTTTTGGCTGCATTTAGAAGTGGAGTGAGAAAAGATGCTATTACACATGTTGTTTTAGTTTATTTAGATTAACCTTTTCGACCCCAAAGTTGCCTGAGAGCAACTTCACCTATTTGTCATCTTATAGCAAAAGCTACGATTGATTTATGGGTTTAATTTAAGTAGGCACTAACAAATTAATATTTTTAGAAGTGAATTCAAAGCAAATTAAACAAATTTTACTGTTATTCCCAAAATAATATCCAATAATTTGCAGCGATATCAGGGAAAGTTTGTGTTCTAATTGAAGTCTACGAATTGGGCGCGTTTGATCAAACCCTGTTTCTTTAATAATGGTTAAATAAACTCAACAAGTGATAATTTTGTATTTTTCCATAAATATTAAATCATTTTTCTGTAACTAAAAAATATTGATACAAAATTTATTTAACCCGTTTTAAGCTAAAATTGTTTAAAAGTAAACTAGCTCTAGAACTCTAACAAAGAGGCGTGGTGACTTCGAATGTCGTGTGCACACTTCTTAGGCAAATGTTTCATGATTTAAATAGCAAAAAGTAATATCGAGAAACAGAGTGAAATTCGGCGTCGAAAGGGTTAAGTCAGAATTCAATTGGGTAGGTTTAGGATAGAACGACGTTTTAAAGAATGAAAGAAGCTGCAAAAATATGAAATGTTGCTTAAACACAACAAACACACAAAACAGCGTCGGCTGTCACAAAACAATGCAAATCACTCCAATGTCACATTTTCACATTTTTATGCAGCTTGGCAGATGTCAAGTGAGGCTGTCTCAACTCTTTTTAACAAACAATTTCCTTGTTTTGCTATAAACTAATAACTAATAACACAACGAACGGGCTCAACAAGCAATCAGGCATACCTTGTCGTCTTGACGCCTTTTCAGCAGAAGAAGACAGTGGCGGAAGAGGGTCTTCACTGTGATTAAACTACATAATAAGATTTTCTGCAAGTGTAAATTACCGGTGACCGGTTACGAAATGACAATTTAATATATTATATGATAATGATAATAATAATAAAATGATTATGTGCTTTTGCACAACGCTGTTGCACCGTTGTTGTTTTGTGCTGCATTGCTTGAATTTCATTGCAGAAGCAACTTTTTCGCTTTCTAGCGCGTTGATTCGCTTTCTTTGATTCGTTTGGCAATTGTTGTGTGACCAGCGGTGGTAGCAAATAGCATCACCAGCATCAGAAATAACGAAGCAACCACAACAACAATGTTAGTAACACCACCAACAGTAGCGGTAGCAAATTTTCTCATTGTCATTTTCTTGTCGGTTGTGAAATTGCTGCATTCCGAATTCCATGTCAACAACATCGCTGGTGAAATAATCAGCAGCAACAAGAACAACAACAACAACTGTATTTGTGTTGTGCTGCAATTTCAAAGTGAACTCGTTTCGCTTGTTGCGATCTTCCATTGTCGGTTTGGCGCGCTTTGCCTACAGCCGACATCGGCGTTCATTAAAACAACTACGACTAGGACGCTGCTGTTGACGACGACGTCAACCAAGAAGTGCAATAGATGTTCCTAATTTTCAGCATTTATCGACTACTGTCGCCTCCGCTGAAATCGGTAGCGATGCGACCGGTCCACCACGCTTATTGCAACTGGCCTCGCAATTGGCCATTAGACAGTTTGCCATTTGCTAGTGTCGCCGCAAAAGGCATTGCTACACTTTGTCGCGACGACACCACTCGACTATTTAGCATTTAGCATTCTTAAGACCTCTTCTTTTTCTTCTTCTTCAGTAGACTAAAATTCAACCTTGACATTTGCATGGACACAAATGCAGTTGTCTGTCGGTTTCGGAGGCTGCGCGCGCTTCGTTTTGTATTTATTTGCGCCAAATACAGCTGCTGGCAAACGGTAGTCCTATCGTTGGCCTAATCAAAGCGCACACACGCTCAATTGGCTTGAGTGATACGCTTTTGCTGGCTAACTGGCTATTTTGTAATGTTTTGCTATTGGCGCAGTGCAATTCTTGTAATTGGATAATTGGTTTTTAATCGAACAATTTTCAATGCGACACAGTAAACGCGAAAAAACGCTACTTTCAACAGACTTTTCATTTAATTTATTATTTTGCCTCAGATGCTTTGCAATTTGCTTTGCAATCGTTTATCGAATTTTTAATAAAATTCATCAGTGTTTTTTTTAAATCTAAATGCCATTTACATAAGGCCGTATCTTTACAACTTTTTCAATTTTGTAGCATTAGACGGAATTGCCGGGATGCTGCATACCAAAACATTGGCAATCAATTTGGCTATTTAAGTATTTCATTGAAAGTGCAACGGGCTTGATGATGTGTTTTTCTTAACTCGATGCTCGACGAAAAGAGCTCAATTATGATTTTTATACAAATACATACATATATGTATGTATATATGCATTACAACTAGATACATACATATGTACATATCGTGATAACCCACATACTAACGCGGATGTCAGGAATTTTTCCTGCTTGTTGATCCGTGTCGGCAGCTTTGTGTGACTGTTCACTTTGTGTTTGTGTCCGCCAATGGCAGATATATTTCAAGTATTTCAGTTGCGCTCTGCGACTTGGAACTGCAACAGCTATTTCGTACACGACACAGCGCTCAGTGTGTCGCTGATGGTACAACGCAGCATTAATTACAAATAGCAACAATAACAGCGGTTGTGTGCAACAGAAATTTCATTATTGAAAATGTTGCAAAGTGAGCCATAACGTTGGTTGGGTTTTCCTTCAGTTTTGTTATGCTTCATGCTGTGCGCTTCGTGTTGGCTCGCAGTGCGATCAGCGTGACAAAAGCGCCACAAGAACAATTCCGAAATGTTCAAATTACCCAAGCAACAATTATTGTTTGTGCGAACCGTTATTGGTTGTACCTATTCACGGTTGTTTGTATTAATTTGCTTCGGCGTCACAGTAGTTCACAATGCGCGCAAACGGAACAGATGACAGCACACCGACGCGCCGTAAACTGGTCGCTACACCATTTTGTTGAGAAAGAGAGAAGTGTGGCGGGTCGTTGAAAACCACGCAAAAGCAATGCTGGCGGCTTTTCTGTTTGTGCAGAATTGTTGCTGGTCACCTGTTAGACGAACGACATTAACCACTGACAGGCCGCTGTTGTTGCTGTTATTAAAAATGAATAATGTTATTATTTTTATTATTGTTGAAGTATACATTCGGATGTGTTTGGTTTTCCTGATACATTTGCTGGCTCCCATCAAAATTATGTTGGTTGTGATAATTTACCTTAATATCATTTGTCCGTGCGTACGGGTACTTCAACTTGCTACAAAGATTCAGTATTACTTATTTTTGCTCGAATTGCATCATTGGACACTTTGTGTCTTTTACGTTTTCGTTGATGTGATAATTTAGCGTAGTAAATTTAATGCGTGTCTAAAACTGTAATGAAGCTTGTGCGGCATGCTTTTTCACTTCAGGGAGACTCTAAAGTATTACTTGAAATTTGAGCGCAAAAAGTGAAGGCTTCGCATTTATTTTGTTTGTTTTTCTATTTGTTTTTTACAACTCTACGAAATGTTGACCGAACCATTGCCAGATAATTTTTCATTATCCACATGCGACTTTTTTACGTCATACAGCATTTAAGTGTCGGCCGAATTGAAGCAGAGTTTAGTGTTTTGGCTTAATCAATCCTGAGCGGCCCAACTTTGACTTTGACTACAATACCACTCACTAAGAAATGAAAAATGGGCTTACCATGCAGTTGTCGGCGCTGTGTGGAAACATGAAAAGGTCAGCTATTCTATAATTGACTCTGAATGTGTTCAAAAAATACAATAAATTAAAACTCCATGCACCGACAACAAGTGCGGCTGTTGCTTACAACAAGACGAAATTTACGATTGGGAATTTAAGTTAACTGCTTGTTTCATTTTTCAGCGGTTGCTGAGTAAAACACCACACTTTGTGCTAATTTCATTATTGCAGTGCAACGTGTCTTTTATTAATCGTTTAGCTGCTTTATATTCATAACTGCTCAAGGATATGTGTCGACCGGACAAGCGTTTGTTGAGCACGTAAATTGGTGGCTAGAAATTTAATTAATCATGCTGACATGTAAAAATAGCGTATGGAGGGTGTATATGCTGGAAGAAAAGCTTTTCAATAAACTCACATGCTTATTTTGCTTTTGTTTTTGGCTACACTTTTGTTATGTCTGCCTACTTGTAAAAACATTATGCATGCATTGCCTTCTTTTGTTGGAGGCACATAAAACAACTTCGACTGGCTGAAGCCATAATGGAAATTTGTGCACGCTTTGCAGGTGTGGGTTGGCTTGAGAATCTGCGTAAATTATGTTTTGAAGTCTAACTATTTGGAAGTTATTTTATCATTAGTCATTAACAATCAGAATACATTGTTCAATCGATTATCAGCGTATAGTGTTGTACTTGTCAGCCGCATAGCGTAATTATATATGCAACAGTGTAATTAACCTTTAAACTTCAGTTAGATCATTATTGCTTTGAATATAAGTACAAAAATAGGCAGGAGGGCTAAGTTATTAATTTCTAGAATAACCCATTTCACAAATAACATTGAAAGTTTTTAAAGCAGACATGTTTAGTATAAAATTTAATAATAAACGAGACCGATTGTTAACCCGAACTCGATTGTAGCAGAAATTTGACGTTACATGCGAGCAAATAGGCACTTTACTAATGGAACATTGGATTGCTTTAACCCTTTCCGGAAATTTGTACGATATATCGTACAATTTTTTTTGACGATTTTTTATTTGACAGCGAACGCACTTTTTATGCAACAGCTTTATAATTTTCATTAAGTAGGCTGTGTTGTATCATTCTGTTTAAAAATATAAATCATAATAGCCGTGGCTACACAGTATGAGTGCGTTTTGTAAGCAGCTTTTTGCAAGAATTTGAAAAACCAGCAAATGACGGTACTTCTGCGTAAAAATTTTTAAATATGTTACACTTTTTGGTACCAAAAAGCGGAACAATTTCAAAGTTTGAATCTCAGTTGATTTATAGAACTTACTAAATTTAAAATTTTTTGCGTCTAAATATTTTTCCCGAGTCTTTAAAAAAATTGTACGATATATCGTACAAATGACCACAAGGGTTGCAAAGCTTTGTGCGATATATCGTACAAATGGAAGGCAAAGGTTGCAAGTCATGTTTGCATTTTTTAAGTTATGGGTTTGGTAACAGTTTTTTTGCGTTTGTATACCTGCCACGCCCATCTGTAAATCACGTGGCTAATAAAATTCGATTATTCCGCAATTTTCGATTAAAAGTAAGAATTACTAGACGATTTTCTGTTTTACTGGGCAGACACAGGTTATGTAAGGTTAGACATGCGTACTTGCCACTCCCACTACGATAATAAGAATCAGCTATATTTAGTATCTTTTGTGAAGCAATATGAATTTTAATTGATTCTGTGTTTTATTGAAAGGAAAAGGGCTTTGCAACAACAACAACGGTTACATAAGGCCGAATAAATGTGAATCAATTGTTTATATATATAATTTATATAACTTTTGATCAAAATGAAATCACGCTTTGATTTTTTGTTGTTATAATTTATGTTTTCTATCAAAAAAATCAATGAATTGTTCATAAAACTTAAAAAACCGAAACCAAAAATTCATGAATTTTTACTCCTTTGCGGTCCATTGTACGATATATCGTACAAAATTGATGAAGCTGTAATTCTAAACCAAAATGATTTTTTTGAAATTTTTTTGTATTTTGTTGCTAAAATGTTCAATAAGAGTCAATATTTTGAAGGAAAAATGTTTATCTCAAGAAATTTGGAAATTGACCGGAAAGGGTTAAGATAGAAACAAAATGGAGAAGTGTTTTCTCTATTGCCATTTATTAGAGGGAAAATCTCCTACTTCAGATTCATATAGCTTTAACCACAGATTAAACAGTATATTACTGTTTATTACAGTATATTACTGTTTATTCTGTGCTTTAACTAATAGAATTGTGACATGCTTTATATCCCACATTAAGACAATTGTCGTTTTATATTCGTTTAATAGTATTAGTAGTACTTCATAAAATTTATCGGACAACAAATTTCTTATCTACAATCTTAAAAGCAAAAACAAATAAATACAAAATTTCGAAACAACAAAATGTAACTATTTTCTTTTTTATGTAAAATCTGCACCGTACAATCCAAGTAGATACAGGAATCTTAAAAATCCCGTTTGCCATCCACTTAATGCAAGTCATGTAGATTGAAACGAAACAATTGTATTGACGCTGCAGCATTGCACAATATCACTGCATATGCAACATCAAAACAAAATTGAAAACACAGGTGTCGATTAAAAATGAATGACACCAAAGTGACGATAAAAATGTATTAAAAAAATAACAGGTAGCGAAAAATGAAACATGTAGCAGCAACAGTCCAGGCGTGACAAAGCGAGGGAGAAGAGAAGCCCTTAATTTGCATTGTCAGCGTTATGAATGAACATTTTGTGTAAATAATCCGCTCACAGTAATGTTCAACAAGCCGTGTTGTTTACGATACGCAAATGGTATTTTTTATTTTGGATGTGTCAGTTCAGAGCATGGGAGTTGTAACAGCATGCCAGCTAATAAATAATATAAGCTGAAAAAGAAAAATGAAATAACTACAACGAGAGCAACAAATTTGCAACTTCCCATAACTTGCGCCTTGGGCTGCGAAGACTTTTAAATGCATAATGCCATAATTCAATTGTTTGAGCTAATTAATTTGCAGCGTGCGCTCATAAATTCGAATACCTACCACTTCGTCATAGCGGAACTGCAGTGATGGCCGCAACGCTTGATGCAAATTCTGTTAGTGGAGGAAAACACTTCACTTCACACAGCGCGGCGTTAGTGCAGTCGCAAACCATGGTTGCGTTGCGTAACGAATCAACTGAAGTATCAGCTTAAATATTAGGAAAACGGACATTACGGACTAAACAACAGATAAGCAGCATCGATTTTTAACCTGTAGCCTTAACAAGTGTTTGGGCTTTAAAAAGGTATCATTTGGCAGTTACGATGGCGAACCTGAACCAGGAATCAGTTAAGTGCCTGGCAAAGCTGTGGCAATCATCTGACCTCACACTTCATTCAGCCAACTTATGCAGTCATAAATAAATGGGGAAATAGATTAAACAGTTAGTTATTGGCATTTTGCAGTAAAGTATAAATCGAGTACATAATTTGAGTGTATTTTGAATCTGCATGAATAAAATTGGACCATTACATACATTTATAGTGCCTTTCAAATATTTGTTTCATATCTTTTTATATTTAATGCCGCAGACTATGCACATTTTTTCCTAACAAAAAGAAAATACTTGCATGATTTTTAATAAATTTTCCGATGTATGAACTACTAATCGTTCAACCGATCAAATACTGCTATGTAAATAAAGTTGAAAAATTAAATCGAACCAGTTCGTGTAATAAGAAATGGACAACGCGTGACTATATAAACAAGTACACACATATTTGTGGTCACAGCCAGACGAGACTACCAAACATAATGCTCAGGAGAAATTAAAGCTTTTTATTTTGTTTTATTGGAACGGTTCTGTTCATTACAATCTTACCAAAAAAAAAATACAAAATTAAAAAAAATACAAAATGACTTCTTTTACAACCCAGTGCGAACGCCTAATGATCTTTTGATACAAATATCACGTAAATTCTGCACACTCTGCACAGTTAACTACTTTTACACCAAACTTATCTTTGACTAAACAAGTGCGTTAATTTCAAGATAATCACAAAATCACATACATACGTACCTAAAGTTTGTCGAACCACTGAGTATGGCACTGATGCATTGAGGGCGGTAAAACCAGCAGACAAATCAAAAGCCACCAACGCCATCAACAAGTTTTCTCTCTAGTTACAACCTTGGAGTAAATTGCAACCATGTTGTGGTTTTTATCTTGGTGGTCTTTTTTCGTTTTGCTGCTGCTGTCTGGGTACATTTTTTATTGTTTGATTCGTGTAAATTGGAGAATTTCAAGTCGCATCTAAATTGTGAGAATAGGAAAACCTACTTTCCGAAACGTGTGAGCACACCAAATATACATCAACCCACACATATACAAGTATATACACATACGTACATGTGTGTATGCTATAATTATGAGTAGACTGCATGAGACGATTTTTAGGCGGCGAATTTTTGTACTAATGTCAAGCGTTAAAAAATTGATTGTCATCATAATTATGTTATATTGCACTCAAAACACCCATTTACTAAACATTGAAATCACTTTTAGAGTTGGCCGTTTAGTCTATGTAGATGTTACCCTGTGGGAAATTTAACTACTAATACTACTTTTCACTTTAACGTTTGAATCAAATTAATTTAACAAACTAAAAGTAATTTATAAAAAGTAGGGCTATGCCTGGCCATAATAACCCCTTACCGGGTTAAGGCCTGCCCCAAAAATTCTGTCCAGGCGCGTCTGTTTTGCGTGCGCCAGTTGGTCACATCAAGAGATGATAGGCTGTCCTCAACTTGGTCCTTTCACCAGAAACACGCTCTTTCTTTATTTTTTCGTCGAAGCTTCATCGTCCATAGGGGAGACTTGGCCAATATTTCGATGTAGTAGCAACAATTCAATTGTCCACGACTGCTCAACTACTACTAATTAATAATTAGATGTTTTCAAACGAATTCATAACTGGCCCATAATGGTTTAACATCAGTAATTTTTATCTGTTTATTTTCTGTCCATTTTTCTGTCCATTATGCCTTTAACCCTTTCGACCACAAAGTGAGAGCAACTTCACCTATTTGTCATCTTATAGCAAAAGCTACGATTGATTTATGGGTTTACTTTAAGTAGGCACTAACAAATCAATATTTTTAGAAGTGAATTCAAAGCAAATTAAAAAAATGTTGCTGTTATCCCCAAAATAATTTCCAGCGATATCAGGGAAAGTTTGTGTTCTAATTGAAGTCTACGAATTGGACGCGTTTGATCAAAACCCTGTTTCTTTAATAATGGTTAAATAAAATCAAAAAGTGATAATTTTGTATTTGTCTATAAATATTAAATAATTTTTCTGTAATTGAAAAATATTGATACAAAATTTGAACGGGGTGAACCGCTTTTAGGTAAAATGGTTCAAAAGTAAACTAGCTCTAGAACTCTAACAAAGAGGCGTGGCGAATTCAAATGTCGTGTGCACACTTCTTAGACAAGTGTTTCATGATTAAAATACCAAAAAGTAATATCAAGACACAGGGTAAAATTCGGCGTCGAAAGGGTTAAGCATAGAACTTTGCACTCTTTCGTTAGTTTTTTGGTTCTAGTTGGCGGTGACCAATATTCTGTATTTTTTTTAAGAAAATCTTCCTTGTGCTAAGTATTATAAAAAAAATATTGATAATATTTAGTTAATTAATTAATTTAATTTCAACATGCCTACAGGGTAGATGCTTTTATTATACGTCTATCTATGGTAGCAGTTCAATCAGTGCTCTTTTTTACGGGCATAATAAAGTCATGTGTCGTCATACTGTCACAGTCAGTGATACAAATAAAATCTACAATTCAGTTCGAACATTTGGAAAACATGAAAATTAATGCGATAACGCGCTGCCATTTGTCAACTTTTTTGCAAAACGTTTACCCATTGCCACAGAAGAAACGAATGCACTGCCTTGACATTTGCCGTCATGAATAGCCACAAGTAAAACATAACAAAAACTCACCAGAAATATTTGTAGCAACGCACCACAGAGCAAATGCATTGAATATATCGAGTATAATTTTTCTGATATAAATCTTTTGAATTTTAATTTCCACATTGCGAAAAGTTGCTTTGTAATCTTTAAATGCAACTTTATGGCAATTTTAAATATCAAAACTGCATGTTGCGACTGCAGCATAAATCGGTGCACTCAAACCGGATTATGCGAAGAGCACAATGCAACTATAAATCTTGTAAGGTAATGGCGCCGTTTACGAGCATACAAGGCGGCATGCGGAGTGTAGTATTTATTGTTGTACTGGGAAATCAACAAAAGGTAGTTTAGTCAAAAGGGAAGCATTTATTTTGGCCAAACAAGCCGAGTTTGTGGAGCCCTATAAATAACACAAATTGTAAATAGCTGAGACAGTCACGCTACCAGGACAAACTTCTGGCAAAGTAAATTGCAAAGTAGGGCGATGTAAAAACAAACCAAATAAGTTGTAGGCCTCAGCTCCCGCATCATTATACATACCTAAGTATATGAAACATGTCGTTTACTTCTAAGATAATAAAGAGAAAGTGTTAAACTACGAAACACCAAACTTCAATGTTCGAATTGAACCAAACATGAGATACGCTACATCACGACATCAAGTCGTGAGAACAGGCGCTCACACACCGTGACTTTGAACACATACAAAATCCTTTAACAAAAAATATGCTAGTAATACATTTCCTCAATTTGTTGATTGTCTGCTGGTAGAGTGTAGGGTGTGAAGGAAAACGCAATATGAATGAAAATTTGAATTTAAACAATCAAATCAACTTGACATTGCCACATTCAATACTGAGTGGCATATGCAATAACAATATAGTGAATGCTGTGGGGGAATGAATGATTAAAATGCATCATCATTACGCAATCCACACTCACAATCAGTCACTTGATTCACTCGCAAGACGCCACACCAATGTGATACGTGACAGCAGTGAAAGTTGAAATTGAAAATGCGAGAGTGAAAAACTGCTAATGCTAATAAAATGTTCAATTATGAAGACATTTTGTTGTTTTAGTAGCAACAGCAACAGGGGGGCGGAAACGACAAATGACAATGGGAAGAAAACACCCGCTGAAGACAGGAAATTGTGCGCACCTGCAGTTCTCACAATTGTGAAAGGTGGCAGCAAAAGCACCAAAAATATTAAATGGTTGTGGCCAGCACCGTGACACCATCAGCGGCTTGTTAGTGCCCTTCCACTTGCTGCAGCAAAACAAAAAATAAAAAAGCAGCAGTTGTTTTCATTGTTGTTCATTGCGCGCATATTTGCACTCAGCGCTAAAGGAAACCATATTCAATTTGGTCTGCGCGCAATTACGTTAGGTGTATGGGCGCATAATGGACCCAACTGGCTATTGTCGAAAAAGTGAGCGGGCTATACGATTTCCGCATGTTGCGGTGGTCACTCGCCGGCATGTGCGACAAGCGTCAGGCCGCATATGATTTCATATACAAGTATAACACATGTATGTATGTATTGCACTCGTGCTATCAGCGACGGAAATACGAGCTTGCTGCATTACACACCTCACAATAAAAAATGCAATGGCACGGCTGTAAAGTTTGCGGATGATTGCTCTGTATTTTGTGGCAAGTGCATGTGAGATCCACGCTTCATCCAATCGTATTGACACTCAAATGCAATTAACGGCACTTCTTAAAGAAAACAAATTTTATCCGTTGAAATGAACATTTTATTGTTGAACTGAATGTCTTCATTTACATTTTATGTTGATGATTGAACTCGTAGTTAGTGACAATATTGACTGTGCTGATGTAAACAATTGTTATCAGGCTAAAACTGATAAAACGCAAAGCATATTCAAGGGACATGTATTGAATAAAACTAATAATTAAGGAGAAACACAATACACACACTACGCTATTGTTGTTTCAAACATGTTGGTTAAGTTGTTTGTAATTAGGTGCTACTGTAAGACATGATAAACGCTATTTATTTCTGCGACACTTTTTCTTTTGTCTCATTGGCCGCTGCTGCCTTGGTCACAGTTCTTCGTTGTGGCTTGGGTTTTGTTACTGCTGGCGTCTTCGGCTCCTCTTTTAATTCTGGCTTGCTTTCCTTGGTTTCAATTTCTTCCTTCTTGCCATTCATCTCCTTGGCTTTGGGCTTTTCACTGCAATTAAGTAACGAACATATTTATTCTCAATACCAAACTGAATTCATAAACGATTTTTTAACTTGCCTTTCAATGTCAATATTTAAAACAGACTCATCTTCTTCCTCTTCATCGCGTTCATCTGGCTCTACTTCACGCAGTAAGTCTCCTAAATCCTTATCCACGTCCTCCCATAGCTTATCCTCACCGGGTTCATCGCCGTCGTCCCCAGCACCATTGTCATCGCCTGCTTCATCTTTGCCATCTTTTCCATTTTCCGTTTTCTTTGAACCCTCGCCGGAAGTTTCCTTTGACTTGCTTTTCTTCGACGCTTTCTCTTCTTCGTCCTTATGACGCAAGAATGCTTTAAGATGTGTGCGTAGCAAACAATGCTTCTTGCTGTATGCTTCCATAGTATCGCTGGCCAACGAGTAATGGTTGCAGAGTTCACAAAAATACGCATCCACCTTCTTTATGAACTGCGCGCCGACGGGAGTGCGTGCTTTGGCTACATCTTCGTCGCCGTCCGCAGCGCCTTCAGATTCATTCAAAAGTGCATCTACATCCATATCATCATCGATCTCGTCGTCGATTTCACCTACTGAATCGACGGTGAGGAATTTGTTCAGATCAATCTCACGCGTTTCATCATCACCACTGTTGTCGCTGTCCGAGTCACGCTTCCGTGCTTTGTTCTAAATTGACACGAAAAATTAAATTGAAATCAAATGTAAAAGTTATTAGCAAATATTATACCCGAATATGCTCTAGCGAGCAGCGATGAGTCTCATACAGCATGGGGCTCTTGAATGCCAAGTGGCAGGTCGAGCAGTAGGGCATGAGGAATTTCTTCATGGTTTTGTGATGTTCGGACAGCTGGTGCTTAGCCTTGGGTTGACGATAGTGCAAACGGCACAGATGACAAAACTTGGATTCGTATTCCTCCTTCGATTTCTCTTCAATTTCACGTTGAGCAGTGCGTTGGCGAGCGCGCAGGCGTAGCAAGTGTGCCTTCTGCCTAAGTGCAATCTGACGTATGGCCATCTTATGTGTTCGAGAGTACAAATGTTGTGAATATTCCTGCAGGCATAGTAATATGATGTATTAGTGTCATGGACTTGCATTAATTGCTAATAAATGCTATTGAATATGTGCGAATATTGTTTACAAGAAATCAAAAGCCACATTTTTAATAGCAAGGTTTTACAATTTTTAGAAACTATCTCAAAGAAATTATGGATAATCTGTGGCCGTTTGATATATGTTAGCAGCAGAGTTCACTCACCTTAAATGTAACACACTTCATGTGACAGTGTATACAGGTCAGTTTTATGAAACGCGACCCCCCCTTGCGTGGGCTGCTGCGATCGTCACGTCGTGAGCTGTGTGATTTCTTTTCCTTTCGGTCTGTATCGCTGTCACTACGGTCATCTTTCTTCTTGTCCTCCTTCTCTTTATCATCCTTTTTTGAGGATTTCTTTTTCTCCTTTTTGCGTTCCTCATCGCCGTCTTTCTCTTTCTTCTTACCTTCTTTTTTGGTCTCCTTCTCTGTGCCATCTTTGTCTTTTTCGGCCTTCGCTTCAACGTTCTTGTCGCCGTCAGCTTCAGTGTGCCCATCAGCTTCGGCTGATGAATCCTCTCCCTTTTTATTCTTCTTTGTTGCCTTTCCTTCATCCTTGCCACCATCAGCGTCATGGTCCTCTTTTTCGGCGCCATCATCGCGCTCAGTCGACTTCGGACGCTTGCTGCTGCTGGACTTCGACTTGGACTTCTTTTTCGACTCTGTGTCGCTCTTACTAGCGTCCTTGTCTTTGTCCTCATCCTCCTCCTCCTCATCCTCATTGTCATCTTCGTCGGACGAGTCGTCGTCGTCATCCTTGGTGCGCGAATCTCGCGAACTCTTCGAGTTTCGCTCCAGCCGGCGACGACGCAACGAGCTATTTTTTGGCGCAAACGCAAAAGTTTTTATTAAATTAGGGGGGAAGAAAATCGAATTTTTGTTGTTTCAATTTTGTATTTGTTGAGGCTACGTAAACACTTGAGCACACAAGCTCTGCGGCTGTGTGTTCGCATGTCAGCGTTCGCTTCGGCTAAAACCATGCACGATCTGTGGCTACGCGTGATGGTTAAGTATTGATGTTTAAATTTGACCGAGTGCTTTCCGGCCATTCCCTGAGCCTTCCCGCAACAAAAAAAAAATTCTTCGCGTGGCCAGTGACAGAGTTGTGTAAATAACAATCCCATAGGAATATTGTTTATTATGAAAGAGAGTTTAGAACACACAGGCATTGCGCAGTGTTATTGGATTAGTTTCACGCAAACCCATGTTTATAAAACGTTGCAATAAACATTAATTTTTCTCTCAAATTACAAGCGGGAAAATTTTGCGTTTCCGAGTATCAGAAAAATACGGTACGAAAATACGCTAGTGTTGGGATAGTCGAACAAGTCCTTTCCTAGTATTCTCGTTGATTATTTGAGTGAACATCGAACTGCTTGTAAAGTTTCCCAAAAGGAACAGTTTCAAGTAATCGTGATTTGTATCGTGATTCCTGCTTGACTTGAGCGGAAACGAGCATCTACTGTATGCAAGTGCGTTTATAAGATTTCATCGCTATCTTCTCTCACAGGGACACACGAAATCAATTTGTAACAAACCCACAAATTTACACCAACACACATAAGCGGGTGGAGTCCTCTTCACTGTTTATTATTCATTGTTTTTACTGCTTTACCAACTTCAGCTCTGTTCGGTCTTTCTTTAAATTTGGATGCTTGAACTTACATTCGGTTGATTGAGTTCAATTCGTATGCGGTAATTACCTCGTTAGTCGTGCTATCTTCAGCACACGGGCACGATCTTTCTGCTGTGCGTACAATAGCTTTCTGCGCATTATTAGCAAATCGTTAGATTCATTCCGGTTGCGCATCATTCGCACACCGCCCCGCATCACGGTGCGCATTCCACGGTTCATTGAGGACATATTGCCACGTGCTCTTGATATGTAGCCGGTGCGTATGGTCCGCTTATGCATACCCATGGGCGAGCGATGTCGGTTGGATGAGTCGTCGCGGTCGTTGCGCGTGTTCACGCTGCGGTACGAGTTGCTGGACGTGTTGCCGCCCCGATAGTTTGTTGACGTGGAAGTCATTGGAGGCGGTGGGGGCGGTGGCGTGCGATTGCCACGTCCGGCCGATGAGGTGCGCCGATAGTCCTGTGACGATGATGAGGAGGATGTTTGGTTTTATGATTTCTTACAATTAACTACAGGTTTTGAGTTTGAGTTGCTGTCAATATAGTTTTTAGTCTTGTGTGATTTTTACTTTTCTATGAGTTCATATTACTTTTGGGAGTGGACATTAAAGGGGAGGTATGACATGTCGTCTTTTTACGTATGCAAGAAAGTTGCTCAACAGAATTACATGTACATAGATTTGGAATCAGCAATTGTGTTTACTCTGATTTTTAGTAAGCAACAGATTGGAAGGCATGTTTGGATAGACAGCTGCGTTTCTGCGGAAAGATCATCACAAACCGATCGCCTCAAATATACACATCTATATATATATATATATACATTTATATATATATCAATCAATCAATACAATATATAATTTCACAAGTGTTTTGGTTTTCTCTATGCGATATGTGGTCGCAGTGCAACTTGTAGACGAACTTCATTTGACATTTCGATGCTGTTTCCCCGAATAAGAATCGATTGAAATGCGTGAATTAGCTGTGAATGCGAGCGATTTATCGTTCGATGCTTTACATTCAGACAGTCGATTGGCCACCGAGCCCACGCACATTTGCAGCGAGTGCCTTGGCATCTGTGGCATTGTAGCAATGTTTAATTATATTCATTTGAATTAATCCATGTCAAATGCTTTTTTTACAACTGCTTTTCGATTTTCTAAATAATAGTCTATTTATGCACAAATATATAAAATAATAACGTTATTATCGAGTTACCAAGTTTGGTGTAAGAGAGGAACATTTCATTCTCCTCACAAACAGTTATATTTCTTATGTAAATAACTGCAAGCTGTACTTACATCTGGGCGAGAACGTTTTCGATCGTCGGAGCGGTCACGAGAGGTATCCTGAAATAAAATTCCAAGGGTTAGAAATTCTTCGGCTAAACATTTAATGGCGTTGATCGACAATCGAGTTACACATGTTGTGGTTCGAAATGGCCAATACGCTCCATATACACTCGAGGCTGTTTTTATGCGGTTTACTGGGACCAAAAAATTGCCGCGTAAAAACACAAACAAAAATTAAAACAGATTTACATACAAAATATTCGTTCCACTTTAAGAATAAAATCGTACAAAATGAAAATCCGCGCATAAAAGTAAGGTTTTCCTATAAATTTCCAAAGTCGTTCCGCAGAAAAAAATTTCACTTATTTCGTATATGTAGAAGATATATAACTTATTCAAAGATACATACATATATGTATGGTTATTATATTCAAATGAAAATAAAGGAACGAAACATCACATAAGTTTAGTTCAATTAAGAAAAGGGATGAGGTTCAATAAAAATTGCATTTTACTTCTTAAAGCAGTCAGTAATTAAATTTCGGATTTTTCTTTCTTTTGCCTCATTCTATGACTTACGATTGATGATTGGTTGATTTTTGAAAATCACGCCGAAATTATGCCGATCGTTCATGTTTTATTATGAATAAAAAAAATTTTTAACCTTCACACCAATACCATTTTTTATGTACGCAAACCGACACTATTAACGTATGTTAATATTTTTCTTCTCATACGATTTTTAAAGACATTTTTCATTTTTTGAGCTAAGTTGGTAAGCAAAAACAGGAAACAAATTGTGCTAGACATTTCAGGTCCAAAGAGGGAAGGGATCAATGAGGTTTCAGCCCCAACAAAGTGGGCGAATTAGTTGATTTTCCAAATGAAATGCCATAAAAAGTGTATTTTCAAATATATTCTCACCAAATTCGTATTTAAGACTTTTAGGTAATACTACATCACATATAAGTATAAATTTAACCAAATTTGGTGCATTAAAGTTACAACATAATTTATACAAATGCTAAACTTGCAACGAGTGTTTATATTTGAAAACTGAACGGATCATGCTTTGATATGCCGATATGATATGCTATGATTTCAGATTTGCTATGGCAATTTCCAACCGTGATGCTAGAAATTTAGGTTTTTGAAACTGTTGGAACGCGTCGGTCAACAATTTTCTTAGATGCAGTGGAAATTAGGAATAGAAAAAGGATTCAGACTTTTAAGTGCTTTAACGTTATGCCGCTGTGAATCCTCGAGTTGTGCCATTCTTCTCAACAAAAACGGCAGGTGGGTGTTTGATTGGCACTCCCCAATTTGATCGGGCCGACGATTATGGGTATTCTAAAGTTAAAGGTTCTTGGCTTATGCGTTACCAGGTAGCAAAAATAAAGCAAACAACAAGGAAGCGTTGCATTCAGTGCAAAAAAAAGGTAAGCAAAATTCGAACGAAATGCTATAATTGCTTTACAAATTGTAATAATGATATTTATATATGGTTATATATTGTAAAATGAAGTCGTAATTGGTTCATCGGTCATGTTTTTACAATAAAACAGGGGAAAAGAATACATTATTTAACAAAATTCATGAATGAAAGCAAATATTAACATATGTTAATATGTGTCCAAAATAGGGGGTAACAATTTTCATTTGTAAAAAATTATGGAAAAAAAATCAATCCGCATAAAAAGGGGAACCGCGTAAAATAAGCAATACGGAGGTGTTATTGAAAAATCGCATAAAAAAGAGGATCAAGTGTACTCTATTCTTCATGAAAACTGCCAAAATATTACAAAATATAAAAAATTATCGAATAATACAAAACTCTACTTTATTCATTAGCGGAGTTCACTCTTCATAGCATTTTAGGTGTAAAGTTCTTTTCGTAACAATTTTTGTATTTTCGCAATGTTTTTGAAAGCAGTTGTAGCGACAGATTGCTACGATAGCAACTTTACACCTAAAATGGTATGAAGAGTGAACTCAACTATTGTAATAATTTTTTCATGGCACGACGTGTATTTGCCGTGATCTTTTGAATCCCGAAATTAAAATGAACATGCGGAACGAGTTCTCAATTTTCCAAGTAATCTTTTTATTGCAATGTTTTTCACTAATTCAGAGTATAAAACACCAAACTTGGAATCCATGTTGGAAACAACCCTGTACACTAAACCCAGGGGGTGCAAAATTAATAACAGAAAGTCTACCTGTATCAAATCCAAAACCCACTTACATATCCCCAATTGTAGTACACACTAGCTTTTCATACTTACGCGATGATTTCGCTTATGCGCTGAATCATGGCGGCCACCATTGTTGTTGTTGTTGTTGAATCGGTCGCGATTGCGATCGTAGTATCCACCGCTGCCGCTAGGTCCACCATAGTTGTTGTAACGCGACTGGTTCCCAGTGTAATGGTGGTGGTTGTTATCGCCATATCGACCGCCAGGGCGTCCAGTATTCTGCATGCGATTGTTGTTGTAATTTCTATAATTATTCCCACCGCGACCGGTGCCAGTACCACGAGAGGTATATCCACGTCCACCACGCATTTTGCAGTTAACTAAAGATCAATTTAAAATGTATCTTTTGTTTCACAAAAATTTTCGATTCTTAATGGTTTGTATGTATTCGGCGAGTCTGTACCGGCTGCGCGAAAAATCGATTGCACGAGAAGTCTAGATACTTGCAAAACATACTTGCGTAATACTTACGATCTTTTGACGGCTGGCGTTAAAATAATAATAAAGCTGATTGATGAATTTAGCACTTTTCTTTTAGTTTTACACTGATATTACACTATTTTACAGCATTCACAGCAGCTACTTGCAAGCGAAAAAATTTCCCGAGCTATGGCGTCAGAAAATCTACACGAGAAAGAGGCAAGCTGACATTTTAATTACTCACACGGTTGCATTTGGCATTTCGATTCCATTTGTCTCAGCGTATCCGCTCCAAAGCAGCATGAGCGTGTGTTCACAGTTGATTTTAAAGTTGTCAGCTTGAGTGGTCAGATGGCGCTGTTTCACCCCACAGCAGTGTTGTTGTCATTTTTCCAAATTACTGTACAGCCCTTGAAAAATTACCGTATGTTGGGTAAAGTTACTGTACGGCGAAAATAAAAATTATTTTTGATTTATTTTCAACAAAAACAATTAATTTCCATTTATATAAGAACAAACACTATATACACATAGCTATAATACAAACTATTTGTTACATACAGTACTTTTCGTTTATAACGAACCCGTTTAAAACGATTTTCCGCTTAAAACGAACCAATTTCAAAAGTACGCGCTTTATGTTTTCGCTTATTATGGACCCCTTTTAAAGCGAACTTTCGGTTAAAACGAACCATTTTGCCCAGTCCCTCGAAGTTCGCTTTAAGCGAAAAGTACTGTATTTACAAAATCTAATTTTCACTGATATGGTCATAACTAGAATGAGTTAAATATGCAAAATGTGTTTCAAGTGGTTTACAAGGGAATGTGACCATATCAGCTAACAGTGCTGCCACTTTCTTTTATTGGTTCATGAATTGGTGAAAGCATGAAACAAAGAGCAGGGTTGTATATTTCGAATACATACGAATACACGAATACATATTTTGTATGTTGCAACTTACACTCGTAATCTTTTTGTTCATATAAACACAAAAAAATTAGTAATTGTAAAATGACTGTATTCGCAAGAAAATACTGTACAAATTATAAGATTACTGTACATTCTAAAGCGATTACTGTACTACCGTACGGGCCCCTAAATTACCGTACAAAACAGTACTTACAGTAGCTTAACATCACTGTCCCACAGTATAATTTCACCACAGACAACCACCACAGATAATTGATGAGTTATCTGTGGTTTCACTCTAAATATTTTTATGCAGTGTTGCCATATTAAGTGTTGCACTACACACGAAGCCCTCATTCCGTATGGGAATAAAGATTATACTTTCAAGAGCAATCTAAAAATTAATTTGCAGCTGTGTGTTTATACATTAGACCTGGAAAAGCATGTGCAGATGGAGACTTCTAACTATGTGATTAACCCTAATTCCCAGAATTTTAAAAGTAACGTAAACCTAGAAGTGAGTATGCAATAAAATTCTAACATTCCATTAGAGGATTACATAAAATAATGGAATCGAAAATCTTTTGGATTTAACATCATTTGAAATCTTTAGTGAGACTGTGAGGCTCACTTCTGGGAATTAGGGTTAACAAGCAAATTACAAGTAAACCCTTTTTTTTTTGAAACAGATTTACGAGCAGGGGCGGATTCAGAAATATATTTTGGGGGGTTTCAAAAAGTAATTCTTTAATAATCATAAAATGTAAAAAAATGCCTTTTAATTTGTATATAGTTTATATTTCAGAGGGTGATAGACTGTTCCCAACTTGGTTCTTCCACCAGAGACCTCCGATTAACGCATTTTTCGCCGGAGCTTCATCGTCCATACGGCAGACAAGCCAGCGTAGTCGCTGGATGTTACGATGTTGTTCATCTTACGTAAAATAAATTATCACATGAATAAATTTAATCAAGTAAAAAAACTTTCGCTATAGGAATTACAATTTGTGTTGTCTTCTGAAACAGATTGCATTTTTGCTGCTTCCATTAATAGTGATTGTAAACCATTTAGTCACATTTAACCTACAGTCTTTAACAATTGCTTAAAGGTCGTAGAAAAATACCATTGACTAAATATACATACATGCGAAGGCAAAATACATACACACATACATAGGTACATATGATACATCAACTATTCAGCGACTTAACAGAGCCGCCAGGAAGCCCTATCGCAGTAAAACGAAGTAAGCTCACACTCCAACAGAAACAGTTCACATACGTGCAATTGAGCTGTGATCGACCTATTCCAAATATTAGGTTACCAACAGCCAACCAACAACAGACAGAGCAGGGCAGCGGATTTCGTTGCTGCTGTATGTCGTGCAAAATAAAGTTCAAACAAACTGCAACAAACACGCAAATCGTTGAAACGATTGTATGCATGTATAAACAAAACGTTGATTGACTGGACTTGATCTAAATGCAGATTTTTGGAACTTGTTTGAAAAGTGGATATTTCAAATCATGTTTCAAATTTTGAATACTTCAACGTATTCAGTAGATGACAACTTTCAAAAATTCTTGCATTAAAAATGTTTTGCTTTATTTTTATATCAAATCGTTTAAACTCACACACGTGTGTTTGAAAACAAAATTGAAAACTGGACATCACGTGGGAAATTGCATTCGAACCGCACTGCGCTTTCACCAAAATTCAACACTACTCGGATCTTCGACAGTAGCGGCACCAACGACTAAAGCATCAGCATAAGCCACATTATGTTTCTCGTCGGCTTTGTCTCCATCGCACTTGCCCTCGTGGCGATTCTAATGTGCGAACGAATTTTATAAACGTCCACATATGCTCAAGTACGAACATCAAGTACGAACATCTCTCTCAGTACGCAACGCTACAGTTCCAGTCACCCACTTTGGGGCGCTAACGCAAAAGTTCAATATTGACGCACGAATTTCGGCACTGCCCACGATTTCTGCTTCAATTGACCAATTCCTGCTAATAACAATAACTTTACATGCGAGTACGTAAGCTTTGCATAATTTCACTGACGTCTCAATCAGTTGTGGCCGGATTTTTGGCATTGCTGGTGCGTTACGGTTTAGTGATTTTGAATAGCAATGACATTTTCGCTGCTGGTGTACTGTTATCTACTGTTACCTTCTATTAACGTCTTGGCAGGCATCGACGCTGGCCTCAATTTAACAGATTTCACTCGACATCGCAATGGACGCAGTCTGATTTTTCAAGGCGGCGGCACTATAAAGGTGAAGTGCTACAGTTGGCCAATCAGGTGCAAATTTAATAAACAGGGATCAAGAAAGGTTATTAAAAAAAAATTATGCATATTGAAGCGTCGGAAAACTGTTTAAAGCCTACCTTTATGATCCTTGCGACCATAATTGTAATGTGATTGGATTGATTAGTAATTGTAGCGCTCCAAGCTACCAGAAGCTGCCAACTCAGGTGTAATCTATAATATCGTAACACAAACGCGTGCTTGGTGATGTGATTTTACTGTTAATGTGATTTCCATAATTGTGAGATAAACTAAAAGTTGTGCTCTGCAGATGTGCAATAAGATCTTTTCATTTGAGAAGATCTTCTTAGTTGCACGATATACATATCTGAAACCAAATTGTTTAGAAAAACCTATGGGTTTGTTATTGCGAAAGTGACACATGCTTCCATTTCTTGCATTATCCATGAATGTTGAGTTATTCTGCATTGCATTGCATTTCGCTTAACCCTTTCGGTTATTCTATGCCATATGGCATAGTCTCTTTTCAGTGCCTGTTTTATGTCAAACAACTTGTGGATACTATATTTTTATATATTTTGTATTTTTCTCTAAAGTTTTTTATACCAAATAATGAACAAAATAATTTGATTAGTGTACCCAGTAAATTGTAAGGGTTCAAAAAGTGCGCGTTCCTATCGAGCTGCGTATTTTACAAAAAAAGATCACTTCGTACTTTTATTTATTCTATTACAAAAATCAATTTATTTCATAGCTTTATGTAAGTAACCTAGTAGGTATTTGTTGCTTTAGTAAGTGCAAAAAAACTTAGATTCCAAATATATGTAGTTCACCAAGGCTGTACGATTTTTTTTATTTCTTACTATGCCATAAGGCATAGATTTTACCCAACGGAAATAAAATTTTTGATTTGATTGAATAGCGACAGTGGCTGCACGCTTCATTTATAAGCAATACAATTTTTCCTTTTTATGTTTTTTTATTGTATTTTGTGAACTATTAAGTTATTATTGGCGGGGAATGTGCACTGCGACCTAAACGATCTATTGTGCCCCCTTCTTGGCCTTCACAGTTCGTCCGTGAGTCCAGTATCCAAGAGGAATCTTAGTACATTTCCTAAGCCTCTGGAAACTTAGTCCGAACCTGGTATAATAAAATCACCCAGATTCTTTTTTCGTTTGTATATTAGTGCAGGGCATATGCCTAGTATGTGTATTGCAGTTTCATTGTCCTGCAAATAGAACCTACAGAGTTCGTTCACCCTGATACCTAGTTTGGTTAGATGATAGTTCAGTCTACAATGCCCTGTCAATATACCTGTGATAATCCTTAGATTATTCTTTGAGAGACTCATACATTCTTCGAACCTTTTCTTGTTGTAAGTGCCAATAACCATCTTGGAATGTTCAAGGCCTGGTTGATTTTCCCAGTATTGATTCCGGATGGTTATCTCGTCGGATGGATAGTGCTCCTTTGCCTTGACCACAGAAGGATTCTGGGCCGCGAATGGGGTAGACGCCCCCTTCTTGCAAGTTTGTTGGCCTGCTCATTCCCATCAATACCGGCGTGACCCGGAACCCAGAGATCCCATACCTGATTGTAACGGCCAAGTTCGTTCAGCTTCTCAAGGCATTCCGACACCAGTTTCGAGGATACCTGGTAGGATCTTAATGACAGGATCGCGATCTTCCGGTTCCGGTATTTCCTCACCAGATTGAAGTGAGCGCACCTTTCAATGGCGTATATTTTCGCCTGGCAAATGGTGGTCTGCTTTCCTGTAGGTTCCGAGTATCTAATCCCAGGTCCATACACCCAGATTCCGGTACCTTCCTCCGTTAGGGAGCCATCTGTGTACCAGGAAATCATGTACTGATCTATCAGATATGTCTCTGATATACCTACCCATCTTATTTTATTAGTAAGTTCTGTTTTAAATCTAATAAATAAATCTTAATAATAAAAAATAATAATTTTTTTTTTCCTTTAAGTACATTCTATGCCATATGGCATGATGCCCAAAAACCACTTTTTCGAACAATATTTAAAAAACTTACTTTTGATTATTCATTATGTAGGCTTAAACAGTAATAAAATGGAAAAGAATGATTTTTAAAGTCTAAAACAAAAAAGAAGTACCGAAAGGGTTAACAGTTAATTTGAAATCTGTTTATTTTGCAGTTTGTTGTTGGGCCTTCAATGCCAGTAAATTTAGCTGATCCCGTTATATGGCGTTCGTTGATTTGCAGCTACAATTTACATGGCGGCCATTATTCCATTCCCACCGAACCACTCTATCCGTGGGACAAGTGGGAAGACACTTTTGCGCGCTCCATGCAGCGAGTGCAAACATATTTTGATAAGGTCAACCACGACTACCAACCGGATGATTCACGACTCTTTACCTACACCGCACTGGAGACGCTTCTGAATCGGAAGAGCGGCGGCAATGGGCGTGCCTGTTTATTGCGTTCCATCTGCGAGAACGCACAGGTGGATCACCATGTGGGCATGTTTTCGGAGATTTTGGATTTGATTTTAACGTATGGCTTTCGAAATGAAACTTTTTCTGTTTTGTACATAATATAAGTCAATGTTAATTGTTACAGACCTGGCAAAGAACATTTGGATTTGATATACAAAGCAGCACAAGAGGCCGGCACAGCGGGTGCGGATTGTTTGAAATTGTACGCGGACTGTCCGGCGGGTGATAATCTTCTCGATTGGTATTTGGATTATGTTTAAAAATACATAAAGATATGTGTTGATGTAGCACGAGTAAACGTGGACTTGAATCAAAATTTATTGGGAAATAGAGAAATGAAGCACAAAATATGTTGTCAATCACATTCCATGCAGTCAAGCTCCACTATATTTATTTCCAATATAATTTTGCTAGCAGGCATTGAATGGCGTGTCCGCAGGCAGCACGCTAACGTTGCGTGCGGGCAGTTAGAAAATCACTCAGAAATCCACTTCATCCAACGAAATATTAGGATGACACGGAGTGGAGGGCGGAAGGAGTTTCGTGGAGGAAGCGTAAATATTATCAACAATTCCGACAGGCCTGGCAAGGATTTAGATGTCGGAAATCATTTGGTATTCCAGTTGCATGCAACGATGTTCGCCAGTCAGGTCGGCGTAGAGGCAAACGGGTGGCGGTGGAAAACAGGTAATCAGGGGATGGTGACTGTGGTGACTGAGACACCTTGTGATTAGGCGGATCTGAGTGATTTTTAGCTTCGGCACGCACATCCACAACATCATCAACATCATCATTATCGGCGTTGGTTGTGACAGGAGTAAAGGCAAAGCTGAAGGCAGCCTCAAGAAAGGAGAACGGCAAGAAGAAAATCAAAATGGCTAGACTGCAGCTTACTTGCAGTTATTTATAAGTTTTTGTTGTGCGGCAAAGTTGCTCGGGCTTTGTTGCTGTTGTTATATTGTTCAGAATAATAATGCTAATTCATGTAAAACTGTTGCAAGCGGGAATTTAAGGTGTAAGGTTTCTCAAAAAGAATACAAATGCTAGAGAAGAATCTGGGAAAAATATGATTTGATCAGTGGATATGTTTAGAAAACGTTCAGGGCGATTCGTTCATAATATTGTAATATTTACTGGATACATACATATTAATCACAGAAAGTAAGTATATAGTAGGCTATAATTTAATTCACTAAAGCTGCCGAACAGAATGCTACACCTTTGAAAGGGGCCTTATTGAAATATTCACAGGCTATGCCTTCTGACATCTTTAGAAACCACAATTGCGCAGTATTACAGGTGTAATGAGCGGTTAAAAGTAAAATTTGTGAAAAATTCAAAAGCCTTTATTTTGTAAAATATGATTTCGATTTTAAGGCTATGTATTGAAGTATTTTTTGTAATAAACTATATATCAAATGAAAGGTATTTGTTTGGTCTTTTTAAATAATGCATTTTTAGATATGGCTAATTTAAGATTCTTTTTTGGAAAAAAATCGGCTTTCATAAAAAATGTGTTTTCTTTTTAAAGTTGATTTTCTCAAAATCTATACACTCTATAGATCTATCTCTATACAATCTATACCTCAAGAAAGGACCTTTCATTATCTTTACAATGGTGTAAAGGTAATTTTTTTTAAATCGGGATCAAATTTTTGGGCTTTTAAATTTTTTGAAATTTTGACCTTTGACTCTTCATTACATTTGTAATATACATTAACACCAAAATTTATTTATAGCCTTAAAATCAATAAAAAGAGGATGGTTTATAGGTCTTTTTACCTATAAACATTTAAAAAAATAGTAATAATAAATGTTTGTTGGTAAAACTGATATGTTTTTTTAAATACACCAATACCTCACTTTGCGTCGTCCAAAAAAACACGACGCAAATTGAAACGACGCAAAGTGAATTATGATTTTCTATAGCAAACCATGTAAAGATCGAAGATAGGTTCCATAGGGTTACAAAAATACTACTTTTTAAAAAGAAAATTTAACAAAGTAAACATTTAAAAAACAAAAATAATATATGATAACTCTGCCAATAAATAAATTGGAAAAATATTTACCTTTTTTGTAACCAGAAACAACCCGTACAAATTTCTAAAAATTTATTTTTCTCTTTAAAAAAAAAGCAAAACACACTAATTGAAACGTTACAAAAAGCACAACACACTAATTGAAACTGAATTCTAAAATTAGCAAAACAAAGTGAAAATAAAACTGTACTAAGGGGGTAGTCAGGTAGAATCGACCATGTTTTTAAGTAATTTTTTTGTTCATACAAATTTTTATTCCACATTAAAAATTTTTTTATATGTTATTGTACATTGTTTTGAGTAGGTACTGAACAAAATTTTTTTTATAAATTTTCGTTTATATCCGGGGGAGATATGGGCGACCGGAAGACGCCATTTTGAAATCTGGCTGACACGATTTCTCCATTTTGGATGATCTAAAACATACCAAACAAATTTCATTTTGAAGTACAAATGAATGGCTCTCGTTTGAACTATAACTGTAAAAAAATATTAATAAATAAACATTTAGTGCAATTGTAAAGTTGTTTCCTCTTTTTTTGCTTGTTTTTTGTTAATAATTGTGTCATAACGTTGTTACATAGAAATGGACAATAATGATCGTAGTTCACGCGATAGCCAAACCTTTTCTGAAAATATAAAAAAAAGTTTAAGCAATCGGTGCAGTAGATCGGCCGTAATCGTGTCAGCCAGCTCAAAACAACAGCATCTACTTCACGCGCCAGGTGTGCGATTCGAGCGCGAGCCCTTACAGCTAATCTCATTTTCAATCGGTTTCGGATACTATCTGAGGTAAAGGAAGGTTTCTACATGATTCCTAAGGGTTTAAATAGACCAAAACTGCAAAGAAAAAATTTTCAATTTTTTGAAAAAAATCTACCTGACTACCCCTTTAAAATTGCGTTGATTTTCAGTTAGAAAGGGAATCCCCGAGTTTTGATGGCATGGCGCAATTAGAAACATAAGTCGTGCCATCTTTTAGAAAAAAAAAGAAAATTTCAAAAAAAAATTAAAGACAAACCCTAAACAGCGCAACTTCGAAAATCTAACGACGCACAGTGAAAATTAGTAGTAATTCAGCAGCGACGCAACTTCGAAAAAACGCAAAACGAAACGACGCAAAGCGAGGTATTGGTGTAGTCTACTTCAGGCCCAATACAGCTATGTGCATGATCTTAAAGCATGTCTAGTGAGCGTTTCAGATCGTCGGCCGGGATGTCCTTCAGGATGTCGGTACAAGCCTTTTGGATGAAGCCTTTTAAATGAAGAATTTGGCTGATCTTTGATGAATCACCACAAACTTGGTTCATCAATTGAAATGTTTCGGTTGCAGTTTTACCGAATTTAAAGCAAAACTTAATATTTTTTTGCTCTTTGTTCGATGCTCATTTTTGTACTCATGACACAAAACACTTCAGATGCAATAACTTCGCTTCCAGTGAAACAATTTCATGAAATTTTTTACTAAAAAGCGGGGAAAAAATTTAATTTTCAATGCACTAAGTCACATATATGTAGATGGAACCACCACAAAATGTCCTGTTTGAAAAGTGCAGTTTAGTTTGACAAGGACGTAATATTAAATTGCCAAAAA
The DNA here is from genome assembly GCA_964056695.1 of Melieria picta. Classification (NCBI taxonomy): domain Eukaryota; kingdom Metazoa; phylum Arthropoda; class Insecta; order Diptera; family Ulidiidae; genus Melieria; species Melieria picta. The sequence goes on along the minus strand of OZ057399.1, from coordinate 33,625,669 downwards.
CATTTTTTTAAAACCTCCATGACAAAGTACTGGTTACCCCCTGGTCAACATCATGTAAAGAAAACATTTCTTTTGTGAACTTTTTGCTGAAAATGTCAAAACTATAAGAGTACCTACAATTAAATATGAATGGAAAAGTTCCGAAAATGATTTTAAACAGTATCATATAAATAAAAACTGTTTCGATCGGCAGTTTAAATTTAAATTTATTTAATTTTAAATTCTAAAGTTCTTGAAATTAATACGATTGTAATCGTTTTTGATTTACCAACAAACATAAACCATAACATAATGGTCTCGACGTTTTTATGTTTTACAATAAATATTAAAAAATTATGTTGTCTGCAATTTTTTTTTTAACACAACAGAAATTGATTTACCAAGTTACCGTCGCTTCTACATCGACTTTCTCCTTCGTTTCTGGCCTCAGTTTGTCGATATGTGCATTAACTAAATGCACATCGAAATTGACATTGTTAATTTAATTTTATACAGCGATGTTTGCATAAACAAGTGGCTGACCGCAATGGTTGTCGTACGTTACGGTTCGCTAATGAGTTATTCCAATATTTATTGAAGATGTACTTGATCTTTCCGCTTCAATTCTTTGCTTCTTCTTCGGCGGCGAGCGCCGTCACTTAACAGTTTGTGTCCGCGGTCGATACCACAATTGATGTCTTAATCAGTTGTGCCGTGTTGGCCACAGTTGTTAGTACTCTATCGTCTACTGTTTTCAAACTGAAATGACCGTTCGATGTCTGCTGTTGGCCTGGCTGTTGCTACCAATTTCCTTGGTGTTTTCCGGAACTACCGATATCGATGTTGGTATGAACTTGACAAATTTTTTACGGCATCGCAATACACGCAGTCTAGTTTTTGAAGGCGGCGGCATCATAAAGGTGAGGTGTCAAAGGGTGCAAATATAATATTCTTAAAAATTTATATGAGCAACTGTGTTGAATCAATGCACAGTGATTCGTTCCATAGAAAAAATTCAAAAAATTTATAGTCTCAGAATTTAACGATTTTGATGTCATTTGAAAGGTAAAACTCCAACTAAGAAAACTCGAAAATATCTCGAAAAATTAATTAGTGTGTGTGCAAAAGCGGCTCAAAGTTGAAACTTTTTCACGAAAAAATATAAACACATATTTTCTCTTTTTTAGCCTATTAAGTAAAAAAAACTAAAAATACATGGTTAGCAAGAAGTTACTAAAACTTTCAATATGGAAGAAATGATGTGGCCATTTTCGCTTTTAATGTTTTCTGAAAATTTGCAAAGCTAAGGCTTTTACTTCACTTTTAATGTAAAATATTTTTCTACATTAAAAATCTGAAAATTGGCAAAACTTAGAGGAAAATATCTAAAAAGTATGTGAAAGTATGTTTCTGGATTTTTTTTATTTTAAGAAGCATTCTTTCTTTGTCAGATAATGCAATTACATCCTCCGATATCTTCAGATCTCAGAAAATAATGCAATTTGCAAAGTGGTCTAAACACCTATTATTCGACAACATTTATTTTATTTATCCCTAAAAGTATGCAATCAGCCCGAAAAATTTAAAAAACTGCACAAATGCCTACGTCTATTATTATCACTTTTATTGCAAAATTAAAGGGTCCTAAGACAATTTCTGTTACTCTTTGCAATGATCAATGTTGACGTTACCGATTAAATGTAAAGTCTGAAAAATCTAGCCAACACATTTGGTTCTATAGCTCACCAAAAATGACGAAAATTGCAAATTTAAGTCTCAGGCATTGCCAAACTGCAAAAGTTAAAAAAAACCAAAATGAAGATTTCAATTTAGCAGACCATGGTTAACTACCATACAAAATTTTTTTAAGAACGGACCACTCCTTCTAATTTTGTCCCGCGGTTGTATGGAGTCGAATCACTGTGCAATGTGTTGAATCATATATATCACCGTTAAATCGATTGTTCCTGTACTCGTATGTGAACATATTTTTGTTAACAGCTTGTTGTTGGACCCACTATACTTTTGCAATCCGGTGATCCTATTGCATGGCGTTCGTTGATTTGCACCTACAATTTACATGGCGGCCATTATAACATTCCTTCCGAACCACTCTATCCGTGGGACAAGTGGGAAGACACTTTTGCGCGCTCCATGCAGCGAGTGCAAACATATTTTGATAAGGTCAACCACGACTACCAACCGGATGATTCACGACTCTTTATCTACACCGCACTGGAGACGCTTCTGAATCGGAAGAGCGGCGGCAATGGGCGTGCCTGTTTATTGCGTTCTATCTGCGAGAACGCACAGGTGGATCACCATGTGGGCATGTTTTCGGAGATTTTGGATTTGATTTTAACGTATGGCTTTCGAAATGCAACTTTTTCCGTTTTGTACATAATATTTATAAGTCAATGTTAATTGTTACAGACCTGGCAAAGAACATTTGGATTCGGCGTACAAATCAGCAAAAGAGGCTGGCACAGCGGGTGCGGATTGTTTGAAATTGTATGCGGACTGTCCGGCGGGTGCTAATCTTCTCGATTGGTATTTGGATTATATGTGAAAATACAGTACAATACTATGTATTTTCAATAAATGAAAACTGCAAAAAAGCAGCATGCAGATGCGTGTTAAAATTTGGAAACCTCTGAAGCGTTAAAGAAACATTTTGAAAATCATTTGATATCATCAGTTTTTTGCTGTGATTCAGTTAAAAAAACCAAATAACACTAATTTATAGTTTAAAACTAGAAAAATAGTAATGTTCCAATCACTTTCATGGTATTAATTGTAAATAACGATTATTATAAAAGTTGTTATAACAACGATCAGGACTAAAACTTTAAAGAAGAACTCTTTGGAAGCTGTTGAGAAGAATATTTATTTGAGTAGAATAGGAACATTATTAGCGGCAATTTTAACGATATTGGCCTGAGAAGAAAGTCTCACTAAGTAGAATCTATTGCAAGTAATGAAGTATTTAATAAATGCAGTACGAGTGCATAATTTTTTGCTGAATAGAACGGCAGAACATGGATGGTTGCGGGAAGCTGGGACTTAGTCTCGTAATCAGGTGTAATCGTGGATGCTGTTTGCATGTGAGAAAACAATTGTTGAAAATTTTTAATTTATTAAAAAAAAAAATGTCAACACATGTTTTACCTCAAATCATGTAAATTAACAGTATTTAAATAAAAGAATTACTACAAAAAAAATTAATATAGAAAGATCTTTACTTCTTTGAAAACTCTTAATTTCATCAAGTTTGAACCATTTCTCCTATGTATTTGTGACCATTTTTTGTACAACAACTATTAATGAAACGACCATGAAATGATTATTACGAGTACACCGGACAGAAACTATTTTCAACTTGTTTTTTTAACAAGGCTTTAGATGTTGAACAAATCACTGGGACACTACAGGGTTAGTAATATATTAAAACAATTTAAAAATTGTAACAATATGATTTCTAATTTACACAGAGAAGACGTTATTTCAAAATAATAGATATTATTTCAAAATAATAGAAATGATTAAATTAAAATGATAAGTATTTCCAATCCAATTTGGGGCAGTAAGATAGGAATTGTTATGCAGTTTGTTGAACGCTTCTTTGCCTTTCGTTCCAACTTTGTGCCCCATTTTATACAGCCGCCTCATCCTACAGTTTAAATGGACTCCAACATGCACTTTCAGACAGTAGGTCTGAAACATACATAGGTAGGTCTGTACATACTTACGTATAATTGTGCATTTGCAACATTTGTCGTGTTGGCATGTGCCGAATGACAAATGCTGTTACCGCTGTTGTTGTCGTTGTTGCTATAGTTGCATGTTTTAGCTCGTGAGTCGCATCTTTTGTTGAAATTGCACACAGACTTTCTGAATGTGCATTATATTTTGGGGGGGAGGGGGGAAGAGGGGGGTGTGTTAAATGCGTGTGATAAATGCGCCAAAAAGCATTTTAACTGTCGCACTCAGTGCGCAGTTTGCGAAAGTTTATGCGCTTCCATTTGAAGAGAAAGCACGCTAATGTGTGTCTATACCTATGTTTGTTTGTGTGAATCTGTTCGCTTGTGTACACTTGTAACTAACTAATTTAAAAGCGATTTTACAAGCCACTAACAGATTGCAGTGGCAGAGAATGCGGCATTTGGTGCTGTGAATGCGAAAGCGGCACTTATGTGACTTTAAATACAAACAGGAGACTGTAGTAGATATCAACAAATACTAGTGCACCCACTTATATACCTACCTGTATGTGTACTTACTCATACTCATCCTTTTGAATTTCGCCCAGTGACAAAGTGTTTGATTGGTGACTGACTGTTTGGACTTTGAGAAAATGCGTTTTCTGGTATAATATAGTTTAATAAACATGTAAGTATATATAATTCAATATGAATAAGATAAATTAAAATTTCTTCTCACAATAATCACATTATGCGATTCTTTAGAAATGTAGCCATTATCAATATTACAGGAATTTGTTTCATTGATTTTATCTCTATGAAAGTCTCTGAAAATGCGTCCCTGAAAGTTTTTAATTTATTTTATTTTATTTTTTTATTTTATATTATATTATTTTATTTTATTTTATTTTATTTTATTTTATTTTATTTTATTTTATTTTATTTTATTTTATTTTATTTTATTTTATTTTATTTTATTTTATTTTATTTTATTTTATTTTATTTTATTTTATTTTATTTTAATTTATTTTATTTTATTTTATTTTATTTTATTTTATTTTATTTTATTTTATTTTATTTTATGTTATTTTATCTTATTATTTTATTTTATTTTATTTTATTTTATTTTATTTTATTTTATTTTATTTTATTTTATCTTATTATTTTATTTTATTTTATTTTATTTTATTTCCCACGGCCTCTCTCCCCCCCACATACCGCGCGAGGGGGGTCCATTACAATTGAATATAGCGGCAGTAAGCGAACCGCAAGCCACTTCAGAACTATTGTGTTTGTTTTCTGTTAGTAGTTTATCATTTTATTTTATTTTATTATATTTTATTTTATTTTATTTTATTTTATTTTATTTTATTTTATTTTATTTTATTTTATTTTATTTTATCTTATTTTATTTTGGATGTGCGAGAACTATCTGCACAAGTAGCCGGGTCAGCGCAGAGAGAAGAGAGTTTGGTTTTAGCCAGCAAAGGTGCTGCACGGAGTAGTCCAATAAGTAATGAGTGTAAAGACAGTAATAGTGTGAAGTTGTAAATGAAGTGATTGCTGGTTGTTAACTGCTTTTAAGAATTGTAGTGCTTTTATTTTCTTGAGCACAATCCAGAGAGACGAATAAGCCTGCAGAACGAATTTTCGTAACAATACATACGAAAAGTGTAGCGCATTTTGCGGCGATGCTGTGTAGTGTAGCTCTTGAACATTAACGCATTCATAAATACAGAAATGAGCTGCCAGCTGCTATTTAATTATTAATGAATCAAGTCCATATGCCACATACTCTCACTCAGAGCAGTGCATAGCGAGGTTTAGTTGGCATTTCAGCAGCACACACTCAATTCGAATCGTATATGTATGTATGTATATACATAAATATATATATATGTACAAGAGCAGTAGCACACACAGGATTTCATTTGGGTGCCAGGTTTGTGTACAACTTTTGAAATCAATACTACTTGAAATCATATTTGCCACCGGTGGCGGTCAAAGCACGAGGTTCATGAGGCAAATGCCATATTGGGAGGGGCGGCAAAATTGGCGAGCGAAGCGATCAATTTTGTATGTGAAGCAAAAAATATTTGATATGGGTGTCAAATTTCAGAAAAATATTGTCTTTAAGTTTCATGCATATAAATATTCAATATAATTTTATATATCGATCGATTTGTATGAAAAATATTGATTTTAAACAGATCACATGTGGTTGATAATTTTCGTAAGTATTTTAATACAAAAATTTAGGGGGCGGCACTCTGGCGATTTACTATTCCAATTATATTTCAATATTCACTTACGCTACTAATTTACTATAATACAAATTATTTATTCATTAAAAACCACTTAATCAATTTGAAAATTATTTTTAATAATTTATTTATTCATTTAAATGTGTTTATTTTTAATTTTTCTTTTTAATACACTTTGCGAGTGCGATATTTGCAAAATAGTCGTCCACACCTTTTATGTTCATTTGGCAAGAAAATGTGAAAATAATGGGCGATGGATAAGACGGATTTGTGTTTTTGTCGTGTTTACTGCAGCAATTGTGTTGAGAACAGTGTCGCACACAGGATTTCATTTTGGGGGGTTTGCGTACATCTTTTGAGCCGAATACCATTCGAAACCATATTTTGTACCAGCAATTTTTGTGTTGAGGGGGTTTGAACCCTCGATGAGAACGAAAATTTAATGTTTATAAACGGATAAGTAAGTTTAACATTTAATGTGATGTATTACTTCAGTACCAATTTCAATTTAAATTCAATGTTTATAAACGGATAAGTAAGTTTAACATTTTATGTGATGTATGTATTACTTCAGAAATAATTTCAAAACAAACTGTTAATTTGATCTGAACAATTGTATTCGTATGATGTTTTGTTTGACCGAGCAGTTTTAATAGAATTTTGGTAGAGTTTTTCAGGTTAGTTTGGTAGAAAATATTTTTCGGTTGTGGTAACACTGGTTGTCATCGCTGGACATACTGAAGTGCTGGCTGGTGCTATGCAAGTGACTTCATACATTGTACGGTATGTAAATACGTTGTACGGCCTGACAATCTGCTTTGCATCCACACAGTTTTGCGCCCGACAAGGCGTCCAAGCCGTAATGCACAAATGTTTGACACACATTCATTGATATTTTCGTGATATTTTCGCAATTGTTCCCAAAAATCAGAGCCACTCCAAAAACGTCAAAAACATCGTTCAACGGAATTGCATATTATTCATACGCCACGTATGCTGTGTGTGTGTGTGACATAGATGCAGTCACAGCACACACACCCAGCCATACGTATGTATACGTACAAATACGTATAAAACCCCCTGCACGATGGCAGACCGAATGTAGTGCAAATTGTGGCAATCGCTGCTATTGTCGTTGCTAAGTGAGCGTTTGTGCGTGCATTGTTGCGTATGCGCGTGCGTACGTTAATGTAAATGTTGGTCATTATGCGTTTACATACACGCACCAACTCTTTAATGCATATATGTAGCCATGCTCGTACGCACTCCTATACGTACAACGCCCGCACCTGCAATTACGCACTTATTTGGCCTCTCCGTCCACCCTTCGACGAACAACTTCGCGAAATACGCAATTGCAGCGTTTGGGCGTTGGCTTGTATCGAGTTTATTGCACGTACATACGTTCAGTGTGCACTTTTTGCTCGATTTCCCCGCCCGCACTTACATATGTATGTATGTGTATGTGCATGTTTGTATTTATCGCCCAGCCAAATGATTTGCCGTCTGCCTCTGCCTTTGGCCAGCAGCTCTTCGTCAGCTGGTTTGCACGCCTCGTCTGTCAATTTCCCGGACACCTACGGCGGGGCTAGTTGTGTGCTCTTGCGTGAGTGCGAGAAGAGCGCAGAAGGAGTTTTTGCTGGACTGTGCGATGCAAATCCTCTAAAGAAGCGGGAGAGAGAGGTTGCGTGCAATTGTTAAGGCAATGCAATTTCCATAACGCAGTCTATTTCCGAATCCAGCATTTGCTTGACTTCGCGTATGCACGAAATTAAAGATTCACATGTATGTATGTACGTTAGGGCGGGTTAATTTTTTTTTTGATGAAGCGTATAGCAAAAACGTAATCTATAGGTGATTCTGAGAAATTTTGCTCAAGAGACCATAGCTCTAAGTCGGATTTGGAGCACCCCAAAATTTCAAAATAGATATTTTTCAATATATACATAGAATAATTTAATTAAATTCGTCATAAAATCGGATAGAGTTATAGTAGATTTCTCAATCTGGGCTTGTTTGAAAGGTATTTTTATCACCTTTCAGAATCTGTATTGATACCAATATTTTTTTTTATTTTTAGTAGACATATTAGGAATTTTTTGTCGAAAAATAGCCTAAAATGAACTTTTAACTAATAAATTCCGAATTTTCTTCGATTTTTTTCGAGAATTTTTTTTTTCCTTATTCTACAGGTATATTGCAAATGGTTAGTAAAAACGAATTGCTTGTGTATAGGTAACATTTTAATTTATTTTATGTGTTAACTAAATAAACTAAATACTAGTGTCCGACCGAAACCACTTTTTTGAGCCGAAACCGAATTTAATTTTTTTTTTTAATATTCGGCCGAAACCGAAACTTTCTAGTTGAAATAAAAATCACCATATCAAGCATTTTTTTCAACAAACGAATTTTACTTTAAGTAAATAAAGAACAAACAAACAAACATAACCCAAACATGACCAAACGATATCGAAACGATATAGAAACGATATCGTTAAAGCGAGAATTTTTCTCGTTTTCGAGTATTGCTAAAGTGTCTAAAATGATATCGAGAACGAGAAAAATTACACTATCGTAACGATGTCGAGAATTTGGAAAATCTCGATATCGTTGTGATATTGAAATTATCTTATCCGAGATATCGTAACGATGTCGAAAATTTGGAAAATTTCGATATCATATCGACAGCGTCATTTTTTTTGTTCTCAATAGCATTTTGGATACCATTACGAAAACTTATTTTCTTTCTAAAAATTGAAATAAAACGCATATTTTACAGTACTGTTGCATGGCCAATCCATTATTCCAATCAAATAACGATTATAAGTAAATGCGCGCACGTTCACGTGTTGAAAATTTTTCGCTTGACAAAAAAATATTTCATTTGACGATTTATCGAGATTATAACGAGAATTTGTCGCTAAAAATTTATATCGAGGAATTGTTTGTAGGGAACATAAAAAAATAAATACTTATTAATAAAAACAATTCATCCATTTTTTTAAAACATAAACATAAAAAATCACCCTTTCGTACCTTACTCGCTAATATTCAAAATTAAATAATTTTATATTATATACTAAAAAAAAAGTTTATTTACATTGGTGGCATCTAAATTACTCCTCCTTTCACTATATATCTGCTACACAATAAAATGTAAAAAATATTCAATAAAGTTTCGGTTTCGGCCGTTCGGGCATTTTTTGGCCGAAACTGAAATCGAAACCACTTATTTGGGCCGAAACCGAATATTCGGTCGGACACTACTAAATACTAAACTAAAATAAAAACATAATAATAAATTTATTAATGAAATAAACAAATGAAATTGTTTTGAAAAACTTGTTGTACTAGCATTCTGGGAACACAAATCTAGTTTGATTAGTAGCTCGAGGCTAAATGTGTGTACAACATATTATGCTGAAAGCAATAATCGGTAGAATGCGTCATGTATCATCATTAATACTATAGTATCAAAGCGAAGTGAACTCTGCATGGAATGCAGTAAATGTAGTAAATATAGTACATGTTGTATGTGCATAGTGCGTTATGTGTTATTATATGCGAACGCAAACTGGTAAGTGACATACATAGACATTGCGGTTTCATAAATACATATAGACATACATACATCATCCTGAGACTTAGCGAGGATGGGGGTTTGGGTGATGAAGACCCTAGAACTATCATTAACCAACATTTTCAATCACTTTCAATGCATTGCCCCACTAGCAAACTTTCTTTTTCACCTTTAAACTGCTTCAAGTGCGTAGCATACTTCAGAGATCAAGAATTTGATTCATTATCCACAGTAAGTCCACTTTCTGCTCAAAGTTTTATCTATTCCTCGTTGTTTTCCTCTATGGACATTACTCCACAAGAAGTCTTCGATGCAATGGCAAAAACCACAAACAGTTGTCTTAATTTTCTTTCATAAGACTGCAATGCAAAAGAACACTTTTGATAAAAATGCATATGATTTTTTATTTTGTTTAACAATGGATGTGCATGAACAACCCCATGATTAACCCATTAAAACCTGACCCTAGAAAGGCTTGTGCGATTTTACACAATCTTATTAATTGACCTAATCAAGAAAAAAAATCAAGCAAAAAATGCATACCCCCACCCACTGAACCAGGAGGGCACGTTGCGGAAACGCAACATTGGGCCTTAGTCATATACAAAACATAAAATTTCAGTAAGCTTTTAGTTTTTATTGGGCATTTTATAACTTCTTTAGGAATGGCTTCCGCTTGATCCGATAGCAGCTGAATGTTTTCTTCAACGTCTTCTATGTCACTAATTTGGTCAACTTCATCGGGAGGTAGCACAACAATTTCTTCGACATCAGCGTATTTGAAGTTTCTTACTGCTTCGTCCTCCTCGTCCGAATCATTCAGGGTATTTTCTATTTCCCTTTTTTTCAAATACTTTTTCGCAAACATTACATAAATAAAAAAAATCAAACTTTTGCCGAAAATAAAATGTGCCAATAAAATAGCAGCTGCTTGGATTTTGATATTTTCACGCGTTGCGTTGTATAAAAATTTACAGTGTTTAGGCCCAACGTTGCATTCGCGCAACACAAAACTTAAAGCATATTTTTTGTTTAAAAAATAAAAAAAATTTTTTTTCAAAACTTGTTTTTAAATAGTTTAGCATTGCAAAATGCAGCCCACTAAGGGATTTTGATAGGTTTGAAGAATAAGCATTTTTAAGTGAATTTCAAAAATTCCCCAAAAAAAACCTTTGACTTTGGATCGACAAAAATGTATGAATATTTAAAAAATTTTGAAATTTGAGTATGGCAGAATCTAAAACGATCAATTCTAATCCAATTCTACCCATTTTCAAGTCTTCTGTCTTTATTAATTACTTAATATAGCGAAATTCCCAAACGTTGCGCAAACGCAACGCTCAGGGCTTAATGGGTTAAGTTCTGGCTATGTCCCTTACATACATACATACGTATAATACAATTGCACATAGCTACGTATATGCGATTTAACACAAGAAATACCGCAAGTTTTCCATACCTACAAAGACTACATATTTTATCCGCTCATATCTCAAAAAGTACACATCGGATTTGGCTAATTGTAATTGTAGATCCCTAATTGTAGAACTAATTGTAGAACCCAATAAAAAATTAAAAATAATCAAAGCAAAAGTTGATAGAAAGACTAAAGAAAATACATACATTTAAAACTGAAACACCGTCAAAATGACCGCAATGGTCTTTCTAGTGTTAATTAATGTATTGATGTTAATGGCGATTGCCATCGAAGCGGAAATATGAGCATGTGAATATTTTATGACGTTATCAGATTGCACGCATTGTTCAAAACATGGAAATTTGAGATTATACACGAGAGGTAAATGCGGGGCAATATCGTTTATGAGGTGTTAATTTCATTGTGTTTTTTTTTTAAGTATGAATACTTGAGACATACACATTGTATATTACACTGTACAACACAAAAAAAATAACAAGGCTCTGACAACGGATTCTGGTAGAGGGGACCAAAACAAAAATATACGTGTATCTGCGTTTTGAAAGTTTACGTTTGAATTTTTTTTTAGGGGGGGTCAAAGTTTTCCCCTTTTTGCACATTCTTATGGTGAATCGGCATACGAAAACCATGTAACCTCACATTTTAGGTATATGATGTGTTCAGCAATTTGATGTGAAATACTACGAAGAAAATTTTTGTGGAGCATTTTAACCCTGTAGCTCCTATTTGTATAGGTCAATTTGACCCTTTTTTCTAAAATGCCAACAATGTCCTGTTAAACAGGACAAAAAAAGGGGAAAACTTGTGCAAAAAGGGGAAAACTTTGACCCCCTAAAAAAAATTCAGACGTAAACTTTAAAAACGCCGATAGACGTATATTTTTTTTGCCCCCTCTACCAGAATCCGTTGTCAGAACCTTGTTATTTTTTTTGTGTTGTACAGTGTTATTAGTGTGCAAATTTTACATCAAATTGCTGAACACATCACATACCTAAAATGTGAGGTTACATGGTTTTCGAATGCTGATTCACCATAAGAATGTGCAAAAAGGGGAAAACTTTGACCCCCCCTAAAAAAAAATTCAGACGTAAACTTTCAAAACGCAGATACACGTATATTTTTGTTTTGGTCCCCTCTACCAGAATCCGTTGTCAGAGCCTTGTTATTTTTTTTTGTGTTGTACAGTGTTATTAGTGTGCAAATTGAAATGCGAATACTTAACTATGGCACTCGGTTGTAATCGTAATAATGGTTACACTTAGTGGTTGTTGCTCTAACAGATGTTTCTCTAACACACACAAACTAATTGGATGTAATTTCAAAATGTTACAATTTTTCAAAATATCTATTAAATTTCATAACATGCTAACTGCATTTCATCAATTCAAATTTTCTAGTTAGTAGATTTATAAACTATTCAATTATCAAAAGTTTATGCATTAAAGTTAGTTTCATTAAATTAGACATCGGACAGCGTGAAATGCTTTGGGCTTCATCATTACTAAAACAATAGACAAGCGGAAGTGTAACGCTCGCACTCACAACGCAAAGGTCCTGGCGCTTACAACGACACGCACTTGTGCAAAAATATGAGCGAATGCCAAAATACTCACAGGAATGATGCATTATTCAGCAGCGTTGGAAAAACTGCATATAAAATATGCAAAGTCATGAATGTCAGGCCAAAGCGCACAAGAAGTTGGCTGGTTGGCTGACGGGCAAGTGGGATGGCTGGGTATGTCGGTCGACTAGTTGAGGGGAAGCTGGCCGCTGGCAAGTTTTCTGTACGAATGAAATTTGCGAAAAAACCCGCTGTCTGCAAAAAGCAAAGTGAATATGTAGTTTAAAGTGAGCTAAAAAAAAGTGCACAAGAAAAAGCAAAACAACAAAAAAATATGTGCAAAATGCTTGCAATAAAACAATGCGATGAGAAATGTGGAGGAAAAACTTTATGAACATAAACATAAGTCGGTGTAACAGGTTTTACGACCACATTTGTTCTTTCATGTGTGTGTGTGTGTGTGTGAGCATTTGTATGCAAGTACTCACACCAATGCACGCGCACTTATGTGCAGTTAGTGGACAGTTATAAACGCGGCAGCATATCCAATGCGTGCGCCAAAAAGTGAGTTTGCTTCATGGCGACGCTGCTTGTGGGGGGGGGGGGGGGGAAGTGATGGTGATGCAAAGTGAAGTCGCATATGACTTTCAGAAAGATTTAGTAGCAGAGCTGCCATATGTTGAGCGTACTTCTTTTTAAATTCAACTTGAATGCAATTACTACTGAGGGCTACTTGCACTTTAATGTCATAATAGGTCTGTTTGCGTAGGGATAATTTGCACGAATTTGGAGTAAAAATTTGTACCAAATTTGTACAAATTTTTACTGAATCCTGTTTGTGTACCTAAAATCTCTTGCAACGAAAGAGTTGCAAGAGATTGATTGACAGTTGATTTCGTGAGAACTTGCAAGTTTTTACTATTTCATTGTAAAGGGAATTTCACAGGCTATAATACGGTAGCAAACTTATAATAGCTTCATAATAGGGGTTTTCGAGAAAAAAATCCGTTTTTAAACAATTTTTGTAAAAAAAAAAATTTTTTCGCTTATAACTCATTATTGGTACATATTACATACCTAATGTTATACATCATTCGAAAGAGGAAGAAGACTGCTGCAGCTGAAAGGAAAGAATTGAGATTGAGCCCAACGAACCATTTGCCTTTTGCATTAAAGGTCTGATTAAACTTAATTTTCCCAACCGCTTCAAACCTCAAATGAAACTTTTAGATCACCTTTTTCTTTCTTTAACCCTCCTGTTTAAACCGTTTTTACTATTGTCCGACCGAAACATTTTTTTAGGGCCGAAACCGAAACCGAATTTCGGTTTTTTTTTTAATATTCGGCCGAAACCGAAACTTTCTAGTTGAAATACAAATCACCATATCAAGCATTTTTTTTTAACAAACGAGTTTTACATTAAGTAAATGAAGAACAAACAAACAAACATAACATAAATAAATAAATACTTATTAATAAAAACAATTTATTCATTTTTTAAAAACATAAACATGGAAAAATCACCCTTTCGTACCTTACTCGCTAATATTCAAAATTAAATAATTTAGTATTATATGCTAAAAAAAGAAGTTTATTTACATTGGTGGCATCTAAATTACTCCTCCTAGTGAAAGCTATATATTTGCTACACAATAAAATGTAAAAAATATTCTAGAAAGCTTCGGTTTCGGCCGTTCGGCCATTTCTTTGGCCGAAACTGAAACCGAAACCACTTATTTGGGCCGAAACCGAATATTCGGTCGGACACTAGTTTTTACTGTGTATTGTGAGTGCGCCAAGTCCCAGTGGTGTAACCAAAAGTTAAAACTTGCAAATTCTTACAAATTCCTGTTTGTTTACTTTTTTGGATAGTTTCATTTTTAAGAGCGTAAGCTCGCTTACTGTCCTGATATATTTTACTGAATAAGTTTTACTGGAAAAGTTCCAAAGCAGATCTAATGTTCGTGGATGAATTTCGCTATGATGCGATCAAATATTTGACACTTATTTATCTGTTGACGAGTAAAATTAATGTATGTAATTAAGTGACTTCGAAGGTTGTAGCAATGTTTGTTAGAAAAAACATTTCAAGTCATAGTTATGTAGGCCGGTCTGGTTTGGTCATGGCTCACTAATAACGGGGTCGTGGGTTGCTTTGCCTTAGTTTCAGAGGGCCAGGTCAGCATATTGGACTTTTGTCATATTTAACCCTACTGTCATAACGTACGTCTGCGAGACGTATGCTCTTTTTACGTTTTGCGCAATAAAGCGCAATAGAGCAATAAAACTCGTTCTAAAAATAAAACACTTACTACTTATAATTAGCAACTATGACTTTTATTTTACAGAAAAAAATACATATTTCTGATGTAAGTGAAATATTTGCTGATATCGTACTTTTAAATATCGGTTTAAGATCGTAAATCTGTATACGCCTCCCAGACGTATCGTTATGATTTCAGGGGTAAAAATAACGTTATGACACCAGGGTTAAGAGAATGTCAAATTGCATTGTCATTGTTAGTTGGAGTTCTGTGCCTATGCACTGCATCATCAAAGAGTCGTAAGGTGTTCAATGCGCTTGGCAACTCTAACTTTACTTTCCCACACACGCACGCATTACCGTCAACAAATATTGCTGTTGTTGTGACAACTGTCGCTGTTATTGCCTTTACCGCTAGCATTTTTTTTGTCACTGCCATAATTGCTGTTTCTGTTGGTACACGCTATTTTGTGTTATTGTTGTTGCCATCGTGGTTGTTGTCTGATGGCAGTTGTTGTCGCTACCCGCCATTAGCGCTGCATGAATATTCAAAAGTTTTAGATGCGGTGTGCCTTTTTTCTCACTGTATTTTATTGTTTTACTTTAATTTTTATTTTTCACAGTTAACAGTAGACTGCAAAAATAGTGCAGCAACTATGCACACACCTATTTAGTTTTCAAGCCTTCGGTAGCCGTGCCGTGTGTCGGCCATCTGTGTGCCGCTCTGTTAGTATTAGTGTGTTTGTATGGCTGTCTGGTTGAGTGTCGGTGCCTGTGTGGTTGTGTGTTCATTGAAAAGTTTTTACGGTGTTTATTGGTGTTGTGCTGTGCGGCACATTGTGTAGTTCTGATAATAATTCAACTACAAAAACAAAAACTAACAGCAACATTAGGAACTTGACGACTTGTGTCCACATTTTTGTGAGTAGAAGTGCTGTGATACTTTCAGCATTTTGCTTCGCCATATTTCAATGTGTTAGTTTTGTTTATTATTTTCGCCGTTTCTCGTGTTTGTTTTGCCTTGTTTTTCCTTTGTTGTCTACTTTTGATTTGTTTACATTTGCAAACAAGAATTAAATTATCGCGCTTCCTCATTGCATTTGCGGCGCCACTTTACCCTCCGCCAACAGCAACAAACTCGACGCTGAAAAGCGACGGAAGCCATCAATTTTATTCGAGGTAACTGTGCAGTGCAGGTTCAGCACATACACAAACACCGCCGCGTCTAACAAAAAACCATCAACGCAAGCAGCCGGCGGCAACTGTTGATTGTGTTGCCGACTGCGAGGGCGTAGAAGCCGCAAGAAGTTTCATAGTTGCAGTTCGGAGCGGAGAAAAAGCGATTTCGCTTGAATTTGCAAATTAAATTATTTGAATTTGGCGCGTTGCGTTGGCGGCTGGCGGCTGCCGTCTCCGCTCACTCACAACGTTGCCGTTGCTTCCCAACACTGCTATCATCATTATCGTCCTATCGTCATTATGGTTATTTGTGAACGTGGTGCAAAAAGTTTTCATGCCGTCTGATACCGTTTGGCGTCCTACGCTCCTTGCTCCCGCGCAGTGTTGCCATTGTTGTTGGGTGTTGCCATCGTCCCTGACGAAGCCGCGCGCATTGCGCGCACCGTTGTGCTGCTGCCTCTGTGTATGCATTTTAATATTGTATTTGTGTGTGTGCGTGTAGTTTTTCTTCTTTTTAAAATTTTCTAAAGAAAAAAATATTATTTTGCAATGGAAATAGTATTTTTTGATGAGAATTTTCTCGAAGGAAAGTTGCATTTGCTACTACCGCCGCCACTGCTGCTCTGAAGTTGTATAAATATTTAGCGGGACGTAGGGTAAAGCTCTCCTCCGCATATTAAACGCCTTTTATCCTGCATGCATAAGTAAATATTATTCATGTAAAGCGATTTGAGCGATTTCCTTTGCTGCAAAATGTTGCCTGCTGTCGCTGGACGTTGCTGTTAGCATGGTCAGAGCGATTTTTCAGGGCTTCAATGCAGCACAGAGTGCTATGGTGGGTGAAGAATTTAAAAGAGAAATGTAAGACATACGCAAAGGGGCCTATAGTGGTCCATTTAGTTCTAGCTATGGTGAACGGTTTTGTGTAATTTCGTGTAAAGTTTCATTTACAGTTGATAAATAAATATGTTTTCGATAAAGTAATTGTTCTTGTCATTGAATTTACGGTTTATTCACATAGTAGAAAACAGTAAGTATGTAAGTAGAAAAGAATAGTCAACTAGTAAATACAAATGTTTTCCCACAAGTTTTCTGAAAAGAGTATATAGCAAATTGTCAGTTTTGAATAAAAGTTTTGAATAAAGATTCCCCTGTCAGATCCTATTTTGCTATTGCTTATACACTACAACTTCTTGCACTTCTGACTATATTTATTTAACTTTGATAACATAATTATGTAGTTCTGTTAATTACAACTCAATTATATTATAAGAAGAAATAATAAGTAATTCATATTTATTTTTTTCTATTCTTGTTCACTCCTCTCTGGAGCATAGGGCCTCCACAAGAATATGCCTTGTGTTGGTTGCGTTAATCGGTTGTGTTGTTCTGCCAGGGTAGGTGATTGGCCTTCATATTTATACTTACAGTATGCAAAATCCGTATTCGTACAGGCCCCTTTTACTACAAAATTGAGATTTTTCTTGTAAAAAAGGCGAAGTAAATCAAATAAAATGCACCATATTTATTTAGAAAAGACACCTTTATTATAAAAAATCAAAGAGGATCATTTCCGCCGCAAGAGTTAAGTAATAAATATGTAATTCAGTTTTTAACTCAAATAAAATTCGTATTCGTACATTATATTACGAAAGAAAAGGTTCTTTAAAATTAATTTAATATTTGGTGGGATATCCTTTTCATCTGATGATGGCGTGGAGTCCTCTTGGCATCGATTCAATTAACTTTTTCGTTAAAGAAGGTGAAATTTTGGGCCACTCGGTCGCTAAAACAGTTTTTAGGTCCTGCACGTTTTTTATGTTGTAATTTTTTAACTTTCTTTTAAAAATCGACCACAAATTTTCGATTGGGGTAATGGCAGGGCTTTGCGGAGGAGTTTTTAAATATTTTGGACAATTGTACAATATCCATAATCGTGTATCGAGCGCAGTATGCTTCGGATCGTTGTCCTGATGGAATATAAAGTTGTTGTATAAAGTCGCAACGCAAGTTTCTAGCACTTTGCCGTAAGTTAGTTTTCAAAATATTAATAAGTATATTTTTTGACATTCATTATTCCATCTATAAAATGCAAATTGCCAACGCCAAATGCACCGAAACATCCCCAAACCATTAGTGATCCTCCTCCATGTTTAAATGACGGTTGCATGTTGCTTGTGTCGGGGCTTGTATTCCGTTCGCGCTAAATTTGTATGCGTCCATCAGAAACTTTAACTTTGAATTTACATTCATCTGTAAAAATCACTTCTTTGCCACAATTTGTATCCCTTTTTTTGATTTTTTTTGCGAACATAAGTCGCTTACGTCTATTTATACGGTTTATAAAAGGCTTTCGCCGAGTAACTCTACTCTTAAAACCAAGTTTTCTGATATAATTTCGAACAGTTTGTGGAGTAACGTCAATGTCAAGTTGTCTAAGGAGACAGGACTGAAGTTGCACTGCACTAATAGTCTTTTCGGATTTCGCGGCGAAGAAACGATTCAGCTCTTCTATTCAGCCGAAGTCTGTTAACGTTTCGTGGCATTTTGTGGACTCTTCCCGACTTTTGGTACACATTTACACAGTAGAAGGGCTTCTTTGAATTATTTTTCCGATTTCTCGCAGAGATTTTCCTTCTTTGTACAAATTCACTATGATTTGTCGCACGTCATTTGAAAGTTCACTTGATTTTTGACCCATCTTGAATTATGATCGCCCGGACTTGTAACACAACAGTGAAATAATACGTATGGAAGTAGTAAGTCTTGGTCCGTGATTTATCATCAAAAATGACTCGTTGCCAACCGTACGAATACGAATTTTGTTTGGTCCAAAATACAATGTTGCCAAATTATTAAAATATCAATGATCAATCCAGAAATTTATGGTTCTGCACAATATTTATTAAGTGCTGTTAAGGGGGGAACTACCTTTAGAGGCCGAAGAAAAGGTAATTTTTACAGTCGATTTACAGGGAAATGAAAACAGTTCTTTTCAAATCAATATAATATATATTTACAGTGATGTCTGAGGTAAAAAAAAAACATTTTTGTAAAAGTGAAAACAGAAATTTAACAAATTTTTCAATGATTCTGTAAGTCATATCGCCGCTGACATCGTAAATTGTGTAAGTGATGCTGGCCGCAATTTTAGTCTGAAATAAAAAAACCAAACATTTTCTTACTCAAGAGGGTTTTCTATCGTCGATGAACTAAAATTTTTACGAAATTCGAAAATTAACCCTCTAAAACAGGCTTCACAAAAAAAAATTAGGATTTTCACAAGAAATTTTGTTATATATAAAGTAAAAAAATGTCTAAAAATGTTTTGTTTTTTAAATCTTTAGTTTAGATAGAACAATTTTTTATGCTCTTTAAAATGAATGCTAGATAATGAAAATCTGTTCATTAGTAATTTTATTATCACTTACACAATTTTGAAAAACATGGTTTCGAGAAAATGCCGTTTAAAGTTTGCTCGGCGCGCTCGGCGAGCTCGGCGCCAGTTATTTCCGGGATGCATCTCTTCCACAATTTCGAGAATTACCTTTTGAAACTTTGACACGATATTCTAAGGCAATATACCTATCGATTAAAACAATAAAAAAAAAAATCGATTTTTTGAAGTGTCTAAAGGTAGTTCCCCCCTTAACAACATAAAGCAAATTTTACTGCATAAATTAATTTAATTGAACGAAAATTTACTATTTCATTCCTAAAATAGATATGTACGAATACGGATTTTGCATACTGTATGTTGTAATTATAAAAACAGAGTTTAGTCAGACTTACAGCTTAGCACGGCTGCTGAAATACGAAACAAACATGTCGCTTTGCATAATTATTTAAATCGAATATTATGTTTAACTTTTCCCAAATGCTGTTACCGGGCAGCTGGTGTGCTTAGGTTTAACTTCTGACTTGTCAAAATGTTCGTTGCTGTTTTTTCTGTTGGCTGGATGCACTGATTTGTCAACGGAAATGAAACACGGTTGAACCTCGCTTTGCCGTCACTTACAAAACAACAAAAAGCCACAAGCGAAATAAATACACACATCTGTATTAACACACGCACACACACAGCTACATACACACGCGCCATACTCATTTCCTTCCGTTCTTAACGGCAACTGTCCCAGAAGTGAAATAAATTTGTGTTGACAATTTGAATGATTTATTATTAAAGTTTGTCCCAAGACGATGTGGCGAAGCAAAAGCATCGCATCTTGTTGCTCTTGCTGTGTTCTTTGTTGTACATGTTTCTTCGTTTCTTTTGGGTGTCACAAGTTGATGTGCTTACCTTTTTTGGTTGCGGTTTTTTGGCAAAACGAATCCAAAATAAATAAAGTGGTTTTATTTACTTTCGTCGGCACGCCCTCTTAGTTACTCATTTGATTTTGGTATTATTGTTACTGTTGCGTTGTGCTGGGTTTACTGATAATATTGTTGTTGGTTTTGACGTTGATTACTTTGCTGCAGTCGTAAAGAGATCTGCTCCTGGAAATGTGAAAATCGCGTGGAAAAGTGACGAGGAACATTAATTAAATGTTGAATAATTTTTGTGTGTGACAAGTGAGTGGTGAAGTGGCCAATAATTTATGTCTTAACTTTTTCAAGAGGAATGGGACAAATGCCTTTGTCATATGTAAAGTTATTACTGGCCTAAAGCATTGATATGTATATCTGAAATTGTAATTGCTGAAATATGGAAAACATGATAACTAAAGTGCGACCAAGTAGAATTTGATGTGGACCAGATATGTATGTTCTAATACTAAAATTACTACTCTAATACCAGTGGTGGTTTAGAATCAAAGCATACTCAATTAAATTTCTAATGTTAAGTTTACGTTATGGTCAAAGTGAACGGGTAATATTGAACGACGTACATACTATATTACTTTACATTAAGTCCTTTGCGACCCAGTGAAATAAAAAATATTTCATACCGGAAAAATTCATATGGGCGTGAAATTAGAGACCAAACATAGTAATACTGCGTACTCAGTTTTTCTACATCCTTTGTCCTTCAAAATTTTGAAGGGGATAAAAAATAAAAAAATAAATAAAATACTTAACCTTGTTAGAATATGGCGATATGTATATCAAATGAAAGAGGAAAGGCTCAGGAATTTAAATAATATTAATTTTTTATCTATTTGTAAAAAAACGATATGAAAAAGGTCCTTTGAAAATTTTAATACTTTATATCCTTGAAAATTTACACCGAATTTTCTTGAAAAGTAAGTATATTAAAACCCCAAATCTCCTTGATCATGTGTCAAAATTTCATTATTCTTGCTTCATTGATTTTGTATCTATTTATTATTTAAAATAAGTACTGATACGCAAATAAATTAGAATTTTTGTACTTCATTAGAATTGCAGCTTCCGCCTTTTTTTAATAACTTTCGAACCAATAAAGTGATCAAGGAGATTTGGGATTTTAATATACTTACTTTTCAAGAAAATTCGGTGTAAATTTTCAAGGATATAAAGTATTAAAATTTTCAAAGGACCTTTTTCATATCCAGTTTTCACAAATAGATAAAAAATCAGTTTTATTTAAATTATTATTATTATTAATTAATTAATTATTATATGAGCCTTTCCGCTTTCATTTGATGTACATATCACCATATTCTAGTGAGGTTAATTATTTTTTATATTTCTTTATTATTTATCCCCTTCAAAATTTTGAAGTCCTTTTAAAAGGACAAAGGATGTAGAAATGAAAAACTGAGTACGCAGTATTACTATGTTTGGTCTCTAGTTTCACACCCATATAGATTTTTTCCGCTGTGAAAAATGCTGTCGCACGGTGTAATGAATGAATTACTTTGTTCCACGCTTTACAAGACACCCATTGAGCTTGAGAGTTTTTTCCCATATTTTAAAATTGTAATAATATTTAGTTTCAACTCGAGTTGAGTCTGAGCTGACTAGTTAAATCCGTTTTTCATTTAATTTAATAATTCCTGCAGGGTATTTATGTGCGGCATTAAAATTTTGGCACACGTACTACACTCCACCTCCTAATATTCATACATTTTTTGGGGGTTGCGGTATGCTTCACGTGTCGCACGTGGCACAACAATGCGGTGCAGTATTTATTACGTGGACACAATGAATTGTTACTTTGTACAATGGTGACGGGGTCGCGTGTGCAGACAAGGAAGTTGCATTACATTTTCACGCTTGTGTACATTTATCATGTTGCAACAAAAGTGGCGAACATAATTTTCCTGTCGTGACGCAGTTTGCTGGTTGAATACCTGTTGCATCGTAATGAGGTGGGTCGGCCGTCTTTTGTACGATGTTCTTGACTGTTTTTTGATGTTGGTTGATGTGATGCAGTGAAGGTTTTTTTTTTACCACAAAGTGCGTCATTTTCATACTTATTGGCGTCACAAAGTAATGACATGTGTACAAGTAATGCAGATAGTTATTGTTGTGAGTAAGCAATTGTGAAAATGTTGCGCCATTTTTGGATTTGCTGCCTGTTGAAGAATGAGCTAAAATGTTTGCCATGTGCTCTGCCCACTTATGAAAAAATTTCAAAAACTAGAGGAGTGAACTGAATTTTGAATTGTTAAATAATAACAATTTATTACTGTGATGGTACACTGATTTTAAACAATTATAAAGCAAATAGAAATACTTTGTAATATTTAAAGTAAATACATATATAGGTACTTAATATGAAAAAATGTGAAAATTATGTTTTATAAAAAGTTAAATAATTCTAAATAATAATAAAATAATAATAAATAATAAATCTAAATAAATTTTTTTATACCACAATATTTTATGAATTGTTATAAAATTAGGTAGATCTAATTTAGATTTGACTAAAAATTGTCAAAGATTTCATTATTGTTGTTTTATTAATTATGGTAACTTACGTAATTGGGGTAAGAATGAGGATACTTCTGAATGCAAAATACACCTAATTCTGTTTTTACACGGTAGATTGGTTCCAAGAAAAAGCGTGTAAAAAAAGACATTGATCGTATGCAAAAATAGGTGATTGGTTCCTTATCTCTAAAACCTATTATAATTAGTGAAAAACCAGGATTTTTTAAGAACAAGTATTCATGTTTATTTTATTAAATCACATATATAATGTGTATTTACACAAGCATAGTTATTAAAGAAAAAAATATATGCACTCTAAGCTTAAAAGTAATGTAAATTAAATGTATGACAAGTTCAGGAACTAAAAACAATTATAATTGTAATTTGTAATTGTACATAAATGTAAAACAGCTATGTTGTCTGACAAGTAAATTTACTTGTATCCACAAAAAGGGGATTTCCCTAAATTTGTGATATGAACGTATTTCGTAAAAATTAAATTTGACAACAAAAATTTAAGCCCAAAAGATTTTGAATCGTGCTAAATGGAATAAAATCGTGTAAAAAAATTTAAAATTTTTTTATTTTCAAACCGTGTTAAATCAAAACCGTGTAAAAAAAGACCGTGTAAAAACAGAATTAGGTGTACATGTTTAAGAACCCAGAACTTTGTGTAATTGTACCAAGCAAAGAATGTGCTTAATATATGCATCAGTATTAAGTATATAGTTTTCATGTATGTTTAGTGGGACATCTTTTCTCACAGAGCGCTGTGTGTGTACGGCAACGGTTCGTGAAATTTGTTAGATTAATAAGTTAGTTAAAATAATAAACAATAAAAAACAGAGTACCACATATTCTTCACTTCAAATTTTGTTCCTCTACGTATTGATTTTATTGTATTGGAATAACAGATTTACCTCAGTTGACACATGCATATTGAAAATTATTTATTGCAACGCACGTTTGCCACTATAGGACACCCCGCCCTTGGAAAATACAAAAATCAAAGAACAATAAGAAAAGTGGAAATGCAGACGAAATTCTTATTTTGGTATGGAATTCCAGCTTGTTGACTTCATGCAATTTGTGCACACCTGCTTGGCTTTTTGTGAGCGTGTTGAGTTGTGGGTGTGTGCTGTGCTCGAGTGTCGAATCTGACCCGCTTTTAATTATTTATCAAGCGAAATGCAATTTCACCAAACGTACACCGAAATGGAACCGAGCAAAATCCAGCAAATTGAAAAGAAACAGACGATATTTGCACTCTGCTCGGATCCTTGAGACGCAAAGTGAATTTCGCTCGTTTCGTTACGTTTGGTATTTTTTCGCTGCTTTCTGCTGGCACTTGCTGCTTTTCAATTCGTTTTGCATAATTTGTTTGTACTGTCAGTCGTGTGCGACATGTCTATGTGTGTTTTTGTCGTGTGTGTGTGTGTGTGAAGGGCGCTGGGCGTCAAGTGGGCGTGTAAGTGTGTGTGTGTATTTTTGCAAATTTGCTAGGCTAGATGTGCCAAGCGAACTTTAAACTTGCAGTTTGTTGCTATTGCGCTCTTGCATCCAAAGACTTGCTGCTGCTGCAACATTTGCAACGCAACATTTTCACGCTGTGTCAGTGCGCAGTGGGTCGACAGGGCGGCGTGGCGTGTGCGTCAATATTTGCATGTTGAGCTATTTTCTACGTGCAGTGTGATTGGGTTACGCTAATGCTGGATTTAGCATTTTTGTTTTTCGTTGCTTTTCACAATCCGTTTGTGTCACGTGACTGTGCGACTCCTTTTAGCTTGTCGTTTGCTATTGCAAAGCAATTGCGTTGATTTTCATTTAAATGCAAACTTTAGACCGCATAACTCAGACACAGATATCATAATTCCTTCATAAGTTTCCAAATTATACACCGATAAGTTTCTGAGTGCCACGTATTGCGATTAAATCTAGTTTTGGTATACTTCAATGTTGCCTTTGCTTTTATAAATTTGTTTATGTTTATTCCAACCCTTGGTTCAGGTATAAACAATAAATTATACGAGATGTGACAATTAAGTAATGAGACTGATTCGATAAAAACCGTATATTTAAAAATTATTCTTCAACTCTGCCATCCCCTTCAAAGTAGTCCCCTTAGGCAGCTATACAACGATTCCAGCGCGTTTTCCATGCTTCGTAACATTTCTGGAACGCTTCGACTGGGATGTCCGCGAGTACCCTCGCCACGGCCGCCTGGATGTCCGTAATCGACTCAAAATGGGTTCCTTTGTCCACCGATTTTGTTCTAGGGAACCAAAAAAAGTCACAGGATGACATATCGGGCGAATAAGGCGGCTGTTGCAACACGGCGATCCCTTTAGAGGCCAAATACTGCGACACGCTGAGGGCGGTGTGGCACGGCGCGTTGTCGTGATGAAGGATCCAGTTACGAGCGATGTCTGGGCGCACCCTGTTGACTCGTTTTCGCAATCTTTCGGGTACTTGGCGATAGTAGACTTGATTTACGGTTTGCCCCGATGGAACAAATTCTTTGTGGACGATTCCACGGCTATCAAAACGCAATGCTATCGCGACGCGTTGCTCTTGATTTCGTTTCTCTATTTTCGTGACGAGCACCACCAACACACGACACAGCAGGCGAACTAAACAAGCTAGAGCTATGGTAAATATATCAATGGAGAGGGGAAGGATGCCGGGGAAGGGAATTTCAAGGTCGCAGGTTTACCACAAGCGGGGCAATAAAATCAGTCTCATTACTTAATTCTCACACCTCGTATGTTGTCAGGTGAAGAGGCTTTACGACCTATTTACCTAGTTCACTCTTGCAATTTTCTAAGCTTACGTGGGACTTATTAATAAATATCTATTCTACAATATTTTTTAAAGCAATAATTTTGGGTATTGAGTGGGGATTTTGACACAGAAGTCAAAAATGTTGCATAATTAAGTTACCAGGATGCATAAAAATATTGTGTATAAATTACATGTGGCCAACGATGCTTCCAGGTCGTGAAACTCATCAGATACTATAATGCTGTCTACGCAAGGAGTACCCATACCGGCTGAATAAAAAATTCACATTTTCTCACAAAAATCAAACAATTTCTTCTTAACACTCAATTACGATTGCAATTATATTCCAAATGGAAGGTTAATCGGATTTTGAAAATACATTTTGATTTTTGCTTCGTAGAAACGCAAAAGTTGATAACCTCACAACTCCGATTGTAGGGGAGGCGCCCTCTGGTGGTCAACTTTTGAACCTTAATTAATTTTGTATTTTTTGTACTTAAGAATGTTGGCGATCCCTGAATAAATCATTTAAATCGGTTCAGTAGTTTCCAAGGTACGATGTTTCCTCGTTTACTTTACTACATTTACAAGTGGGGAGCCAATGGCATAGAAAATGGCCAATTTTGTATGGCAGCCCCCTTAAGACTTGGAGATAGCGGGTAGGTATGTTTGAAAGAAACAATCGGAAAGGAAAATAAATGGGTGTCGGTCATACATTTCACACGTCTGCGGGCTACCTGGGAGCAGTGGGAGCCTATTGTGTAAAAACGACCATTTTGTATGGGAGCCCTATTAAGGGTTGGAGATGGGGTATAAATATGTTTGAACGAATTGTTCAGTAAAGAAAACTAATGGGGGTCAGTCATAGATTTTAACCCTCTAGAAGCAACTTCTGACCAGATGTGGAGCAATTCGTCGAATTTCCCAGCTTTTTTTGTGAAATTTGACATCGATGCGACGCCATTTAGCTCCACTCTAGCCTCAAAATTTTTTGGTTCATGCACTTTTTCACCAAACCGCATAAAATGAGAGGTTTCGGAGCATTGAAATCGAAAAATCGTGCACTAAATCATGTCTAAGGTTCACACAGGAGGGGCGGACCAATACATACAAATATGGCAAATGAACATCTGCCCAGCTGACGTGAAAACTTCACTTGATTGCAATACAGCAAATATCTTTGAAATGCTCATAATATGATTTTGAAGTACGATAATGAATTTTTTATGGCTGCAATTTCGTTGCACTGAGCTGCAACTTCAAAAAGCTGACAACGACAGAAAGCAAAGACAAAAAAGGTATGGAAAAAACAAGATATGCGTTATATTTGCGAAATGTGAACACAACCGAACCGAACTCCCTGTGCGGGTAACTCCTTTCGGTGTGACGTTGGCTTTTTTTTGTATACTTTTCTTTCTGTACGTTTTGCAATACAAAAGAAAAGAACTCCAGAAAATCCCTGCAGGCGTCATTTGTAAATGAAACATTGCGTTGTTTATGTATGTTTGTGTTTTTGGCTTTTGTCATAAATTTTTGTTTTTGTTGTTGTTGGCATTTACAGCATGTTAATGCCGTACAAACGTCGGTGTACGTAGCGAAAGGCCAAAAGGAAATGTTGTCTGCGTTGCGGAAGAGGCATCAAAATATAAAAATGCAGAAAGGGAAGAAGTGCAGTGAAGAGTGAGAGAGAGAGAGAGAGAGAAGGGGCGCAAAGCACTGCAGCGACACTCGACGTGTTGCCACCAACTTGAACGCAATTGTAACGACAACGTTGCAACAAATGATTTTACATGCAGTGCCGCTGGCAATTTGCAGCCTTTATTTGTGCAGCATTGAAACAAAACAGGTGCGACGAAAATAATTACAATGAAACTCGGCAACTTACACATATGTAGAAAACTTTAACAATTGAATTTCGTTTGAGGATCTCCGACTTTATATGCTAATGAATTATTTTCCAAATAATTGTAGCGAAGCTGATTGGGATGGCATTTCATGCAAAACTCACATGTGATAAAATGTACTAGCCGGAACATATAGTATATCATAAAACTGGAGAAAAAATGCTTTACATAGAAGGGGCCAACTTCCACGATTTCTGTTTGTCGTATAAATGCTTTAACTGCGACGGACTCGTTAAAAATCCCACAAAAAACGACATCAGAACAGAGGATATGATGAAACGTTGGATGAGCACTCATACGCAACCTCTTAAGTGCATGCATACGTCTTAAAAGGGTTAAGCACAATAACGCGTACCAACAACACAAACACGACACTCGTGCAACAAACCTTGTGTGCGATTTCAGCCCAACAGAGAGATAGCAAAACAAAAGCAAAGCACGCAACGAACAAAGGCACAACAAATTCGCAAAACAAAAAATGCTGCAAAACAGCATAAATGCTGCAGAAACGAGGGTGGGCGATGTGGGCGCTGCCACCCGGGGAGCAGCCACACTTCAGCTCACTTCCTGCTGCTGCGCTTCAAGATGCGAGCTTTTGACAACATTTCAGCGTTTTGTGATTTTTTTATTGCATTTTAATGCGTCTGGTTCTAATGGAGTTTTTCGACAAAATTTTAAGGGAGATTTGTACTATTTTAATAGCCAGCGAGCTGGCAACGCTGTGCAGCCGACATTAGAGCCAAGCCATGGCGGAAGGTATCTTGTGGGCTTTTAAATTGTGGGACACAGAGCGGCAAAGCGCACACAGCGATCATATTTTAATATTAATGACATGTCGCGGCGGCCCCATATGTTGACTGAAGATGTTGTCGATGCCGTCGATTGTAATGGCGTCGGACTGAGCTGCTATTGACTGTTTGTGTTTTCTGCCTGCAATGGACGTTTGCAATTTTGTAAATGCAAAAATGCTGTCAATCACTCTTCATCGTTTGCCTTAATTAATAATACAAAATTGACACATGCAACGGTAACAACGGGGGACCGGCGAATCATGCTCGTATCAGTGATGTGCTTCGACTCGATGACAAGTTTGTTGGGTACTCGTGCTGCTGCGGCGTTGTTGTTGAATTGTTAAATGGGTATGTCTGGCGTTTCTGTTGCGCTGAACATGTTAATGACAACAGCAAACACAGTGGTAAGGTTAAGCGGGCAGGTGGTATTTCTGGTTGCAGCATATCCTTAAGTACTCTTAAATGTGTCCCTGTGTGTGTGTGTGTGGGTACGTGAAAGTGAAGTGTCTCCGTGGGGCATTTGTCGTTTACATACGTTGAACATTCAATGAGACTGTAGAAATCAACATTTAATTTTAATTTTAATATATGTATGTATAAATACTGTCAGAGGCAGTGAAAGTGAGAGAAAGTGTTGCGTGAAAGAGGATTAAATTGCATGTACGCATTTGTAAATGTAAACGTTTGTAATTGTAGTGACATTTACCTGATCCCCAAAATCAAGAGAGAAATATTTTGTAAGAAGATTTCAATTTCAATATTCAAAGCAGATATGAATCAGTTTATTTGAAACATTTTGATGTTATTGTTTAGTTGAGACACGCTTTATATATGGGGCATTTCACGTCAAGCGGACAACCCAAAAAAAGTGAGGTCATGAATTTTGTTTATATTCTGGTCAGTTATACTTCTAGTGGACGTGGATGTGTACACCCAATTTTTTTTTCGTATGATGTTTTTTTGCTGAGTTATGAGCTTCTAAAAATTGACTAAACATAAAGTCATGAATTTTTTGATGCTTATTATCTGTATCAATTAATTTGTAAAAAAAACTAAAAAGTATTGTTTCTGATAGTAAAAAAGGTGTTATTTTTTGTTTTTGTCGAATTCTAAATTTACATTTTTTTTACGTATAGTAAACCGGAAGTGAAAATTTGAAATCGATATTTGAGTAACTTCGACACTTTTTTTAAAATTATTTTAACGTAAATTAAAGCTTCAAATGTACTCATTCTCCACAAAAAAAATTAAAACGTGATCTCCAACCGTTTAAGACTTAGAGCACATACAGTACATACACATAGCTGAAAATAATGGATTTTTACACAAAATTACATAAATTAATTTGTAAAAAAACTAAAATTGTATTGTTTCTGATAGTAAAAAAGGTGTTGTTTTTTTGTTTTTGTCGAATTCTAAATTTTAATTTTTTTTACGTATAGTAAACCGGAAGTGAAAATTTCACACCGATGTTTGAGTAACTTCGACACTTTTTTTTTAATTATTTTAACGTAAATTAAAGCTTCAAATGTACTCATTCTCCACAAAAAAAATTAAAACGTGATCTCCAACCGTTTAAGACTTAGATGATCCAGGTGATCCCAGGCGCTTTCGCTACCTTTTTTATAAAAACTCACGAAAATTAAATACATTTTTTTGCGTACCTCATTATGTGTTCAATAAACCCTCTGGAAAGAAATCTTCTAATATTTTCCATAGTCTCAAAATAAATCATTAAAGTTAGGCCTTTTATCGAAATACGAACTATCGCCAGAGGAAGATACTAAATACTGAAGTATGAAAAAAATGTATAAATTATTATATATTTATTGTGAGTTTTACTCAAAATAGCGGCGGAAGTGCCTGGGATCATCTTTAGTAAGGCGAAGGTTAAGCTTCTCAATAGCATGATAAAGGGATCATTTTGTTTGGCGTTACATTTATTTCGTCTAAACTTTCCAAAATTTTTGTAATAAGTATTACAAGTTAGCAATTTCATTTAAATAATAATTAATTTTAATTGACTGGCACGACAGCCCGCTTACGCGAGACTAATGCCTAGCTTCCCGCAACCACCCGTGTTGTGCGTGTGAATTTGTACGCGGGTGGAAGGGACCTACAGTTTTATGCCGGTTCCGAACGGTTCATTTAAATGCAATCCCGAAAATCGCGGGATTCAAACTCTCTAATCCTGCAAAATGTCCGACATTCCGGAAATTTCAATACAAATTTTATTTTTCTTAACAGTTTATATAGTGAACTTAATGTTTGTTAATAATTTTTGAAACCCAGATAATTTTACAACCATTTAAGAAATACACAGATATATCAGTATTCTTTTGAATATGAAAGTACGAGTACATAAGTATTCTTCCTTTGTTGCTGATTTCTTTATGCCAAAGAATTTTCGAAAGCGCTGCCTCAACCGACGTTATGCATATTAATGAGTGCGAAAATACCGCACACGAAATTTTGCCGTTTATAATTTTGAGGATTTAATTCTTTACCGCACAACAACAACAACAACAGCAACAACAACATCAACCAAAACACTGCATTGCCCGACTGGGTTTTTTTAGTGAACATTTCCAAGTTTAGGGAGGAGTGCCTTCGGGGAGTACTCTTCGCAATTAACTGATGTTTATTAGCATTTTAATTACCTTAACATATATGGCTTACATAAATAAGGCGGCATACAAACACACACATATAACACCGTGCGACAGTACGCTTGACCCATCCCAAAGATGATATATGCGTGAAAATAGAAAACATTCATAGTAAACAGGCATACTCAGTTTTTCATATTCTGAACCGATGTCCTTTTAAAATGGCTTTACAATTTTAAGCACTTTTCAAAGGCAATGACGAAGATGTGGGCATCAAATGAAAGAGGAAATTATTCGTTTTTTGACTAACTTTTCTAACTAACTTTTAACTAACTTTCAGGACCAAAATATGTCAGTAAATAATATGTTGTATAATACTTCAAAATTTAGGTTTTCTATCTAATTTTATAGACAAAAAACTAATGCGTATTCCATATTAAATTCTTGCTTATGGATGGAAACTTTTTGTTAACTGTCAACCAATAAAGATAGAAGAATACAATTTTGAAGTATTAGAAGTACTGCAGATCGAGATCGAAAATATATATATTTTTCACATTTTTGAAAGGACCTTTCTGACATATTTTGGCCCTGAAAGTTTAAAATAGGAAAGTTAGTCTAAAGGCGGCAATTTTCTCATTTAATTTGATATCCATATCCTCATCATTGCACAACCGCAAATATTTTAAAAAGACCTTTGAAATGTGTATGTTTTTAAAATTTCAAAATCCTTTTAAAAGAACATCGGATCAGAAAATGAAAAACTGAGTATGGGACTTGACAAAAGAGGTTTTTTGTTGTACGGTGTAATAAGTGCACGTGGGCCTATTAATGTTGATCTAACTCATTTTCTTTATGAACACCGAGTGCAAATGTTGGAGTTAAATGTGTTGGCTTTAAATCAATATTAAGTACGCCTGCGTTGCTTGTCTTCGGTAATTGAGAGGAATTGTGGGATGACTGCAAGACTCCTACAGTCAGGAGTCTGTACATAGTACCTCCTTTCTTAGTTGGTTAACTAACATAGATATAAATTATGTGTTTTTATTGAGATTTGTTATCATTTTATTTATATTCTATCATTTACTTTGGTGTAAGGAATGGACTATTTGCACCAAAATTTGTGGTGTAAAAGAATACATATTGTGACGATAAGGCACCCTGTCGCTGTGCAAGGCACTAGAATTCTTTTACTGGCATGCTTTTAGGCGCGTACTTTTAGAATACGGCCGACTTGCTATCATTTCGCTAGAATATTCGCAAAGATGACTCGCGATGAGACTTGAAATTTTGATTCTATTTGGAATGTGGAAGAACGATCTGCGCGACAAGCACACAAGTATAAAAGGCAGCCGGGTACAGCGCAGAGGAAAGAGTTTGGTACAAGCAAGCAGCGGTGCAACACGGAGTAGTGCAATGAGCAATAAGTGTAAAGAAAGTAAAATTGTAGAATTGTAAATAAAGTCATTGCTGATTGTTAACTGCTTTTAAGAATTGTAGTGCGTTTTATTTCCTAGAGCACAGTCCAGAGAGACGAATAAGCCTGCAGAACTAATTTTCGTAACAATATAGTAAATAATACAATGCAATACATCAAGTAAATTTTTACAACTGCTGTTACTGCCTACTCTTCAAAGAGCTTTTTATGTTGATCTAACTCAAAAAAAAAATTAAAAATGTCCTGAAGACTAAATGTTCAAAGAACCTGTTCAGTGCAGGGACTTAACTATTTTAAGTTTTATATGAAAATAATTGCAACGTAACTATTAAAATATAACATATATATTTTTTGTTGGTTATAATTATTATTTGCGACAAATAATTTTAACGTTGCATAATAACTGTTATGAGAAATAAATATGTTTTCCGTTCTCGAGAATTATTATTTTGGGATTTTTTGATTTTACATTACTTTATAACTTTTATTTATGACTTTTTTATTTACGTTACCGATAACTATTATTTCAAAGAAATTTTTTTTACGTTGTTTCATAACTTTTATGTAAGTAAATTTTTTGTTTTACGTTGCCTTACCACATTTTGAGTATGAATTGATTTTTAATTGTTTAGTTGTTGGTGGAAATTGGTTTTCTGCAGTTAATTTGCGTTCATCAGTTTGAAATAATTAAAAATCAATTAATACCCAACGTAAAAAAAAATTGTTGAAAATAATAGAAGAATAGTAATAATAATTATCGGCAACGGAAATTTAAAAAATCATAAATAAAAGTTATGAAGCAAAGTAAAAAAAAATTTCTCAAAATAATAGTTATCGGCCGTAAATTAAAAAAAATCATAAATAAAAGTTATGAAGCAACGTAAAAAAAATGTCTTAAAATAATAATTATCGACAACGAAAAATATACTTGTTACTTATAATAGTTATTATGCAACTCAAAAATATTTATTACATTATAATACTTATAGGCGACGTAAAAAATTTCTTATTGGAAATAATTTTTATAAAGCAATAACTATAGAAATTTCTTAAATTAGGGCAATTTTTTTATTTCCAAAAATATGGATAATAATTATTTCAAGCCTCTGGTTTAGTGTCAGTTCGGTTTTAATTTAATTTCCTCGAATACCGACCAGCTTTAGCAGATACCTAAAAGACACCCAACTGCAGCAGCATCGTTCGTTGTTAATAAGCCTTTACCTGCCGCACTTTCAGAGTAAATAGATGGAAATTCATTTAGGTCCTCGCTCATGAATGTCATTGTAATCTCCAAAGTCGCTCATGTTAGCGCGCGCTGAAGCACAAAGTATAGCACGCAGAGTGAACCCTACAAACGCCGCGTACACTTGCCGAGTAAAGTGGGCGTGCGGGCGACAGTGCCTGCAACGGGCATATGCGATTTTATGCAAATGAAAGGAGCGAAGAATGCGAAAAAAGACGCTCTAGAGTTCATTAAACCCATGTAACGTGAGATGATAAATTAATCTACGCGATTTACCCGAGCGTACTATGAAAAATTTAATTTGTACGCACACACACAGTTGCAAACAAACGCGCAGAGGACAGAGGCGCGTAGGTGTGCGTGTGTCTGTGTGTGTGTGTGTTTAAGTAGGCCCACGTACACCCGCAATTTGACACATGCTGTGCGCCACCCGTCCCGGCTCGGCTTGGGTATTTATGTGCGTGGGGCATGGCGTGCAAAAAGGGGTAACAATAAAAACTTGTGTAAAATAAGCAACGTAAAAATATTTACGAAGCACGAGCACGAGAGAGACGCGGCGAGTGCAGCAAATAGAAAATGAGCGAAAGAGAGGCGCGTAGGAGAGATGCAAAGCAGCGTATACACAGCTATAGGTCGCCTAGCAGGCGTACTAACAGTGGGCCAGTCGCTCGTGCTAGGCGCTCATTATGAATTTGCAACAATACGACGCCCCTCAAACCGCCCTCGGGCAAATAGAACGGCGGCCGGAGTCAAAGTCATTGGCGGTGCAGCCGCACGTCTGCCGGGTTTGTATTCGAGCGCCAAAGCGTTGGGGCGACGGAAGGGCGGGGCCTTTCTGGTAAACAAAAGAACCTCATGCCACATATTCGGTTAATACTCCTTTATTTGGCCGGCTCGATGGGCCGCAGGCCTTCACCGCTTCTCGTATTGTGCTGCTGTGCTCATTATTTATTCGCTGACCTTTGTTTTCGTCGTTTCCCAGCATCTTGCGTTGTTTATCGGCTTGTGTTTTGTTTTTTTTTAGGGCACATATACACACATATACGATTATTTTGTTGAAATTAATTTCACTCTGGCTGTGACTACTTAGTCTGTCTGGGGGCGAGAAACAATGCAATTGTTGTGTTTTTTTGTATTTCTGTTGTGTTTCCATATTCGTGAACCCTTTAGGCCGACCGCTTTTCAATATTTGCCGCTTGATGCTCGCTTCGACTTGCATCACGAGCTGGCCATGCGTTGCTCCACAGGATATGACTGTTGATTGTACAGTGGCTGCGTGTGTGCGGTGTTTTATGGTGAATTTTCAGCATTTGACAAATTGACTTGCATTTAAAGTTGTAATCGGCATGCAAATTTGACAGCGAAAGCTTAGAGGGCGGAATGAATGAGCAGAAATGGGTTGCGGGTACATAAAAACAGCATTGCCGGCAAGTTGCGTTGGCACATATTGGCAAATTGTCACGAATTGAGGATCGTGAGATTTATGTATGTACAAATTTTACATGTTTATGTGAAAACCCTACTGGAAATACTATTCGTTATTTTGTCGATCAAAGCTTACTTCTGAATTTAAATCAGCGGAAAGATCCGTCCTTACTTTATATTTTGTGTGTGATGTAACCAATGTTTCAATTGCCCATCCTTCTCCTTGATATGCTGTTCAGAAAATTTTGTTATGTCACCTTTCAAAATCAATTTAACGCCACGTTGATTCCCGGCTCTCTTTATGAGAAGGTGGAAAGAATTGGGCTCTACTATCTTCGACAACTTGGATGACCTCATATCAGTCAACATAAGGGACTTGCTAGGTTTTATCCACAAAGTAAAATGGCTTGTATAGGCACTTTGACTTGCAGTAAGTCAGATCCAGAGACCTAAAATAATTATTATCCATATTTTTGGAAATAAAAAAATTGCCCTTATTTAAGAAATTTCTAAAAATATTGCTTGTATTAAATAAATAAATAAATAAATAAATATATTGCTTTATAATAATTATTCCCAATAAGACATTTTTTACGTGACCTGTAACTATTACCATGTAATAAATATTTTTGAGTTGCATAATAACTATTATAAGAAAGAAGTATATTTTTCGTTGTCGATAATTATTATTTTGGGATTTTTTTTTACGTTGCTTCATAACTTATATTTATGATTTTTTTTATTTACATTACCGATAATTATTATTTTGAGAAATTTTTTTTACGTTGTTTCATAACTTTTATTTATGATTTTTTTAAATTACGTTTTCAACAATTATTATTTTGAAAAAACACATTTTGAGTATGATTTGATTTTTAATTGTTTCAAATTGACAAACTGCAGAAAACCAATTTCCACCAACAATTAAACAATTAAAAATCAATTCATATTCAAAATGTGAAAAGGCAACGTAAAAAAAATTCTTTCATAAAAGTTATGAAGCAACGTAAAAAAGTTTCTTTCAAATAATAATTAGCGGCAACGTACATAAATAACAAAAAATCATAAA
This sequence comes from Melieria picta, assembly GCA_964056695.1. NCBI lineage: Eukaryota > Metazoa > Arthropoda > Insecta > Diptera > Ulidiidae > Melieria > Melieria picta. The sequence continues at coordinate 33,589,583 of OZ057399.1, read as the reverse complement.
TAAAAGTTATGAAGCAACGTAAAAAAAAGAATAGTTATTGGTAATGTAAATAAAAAAATAATAGTTATCGGTAATGTAAATAAAAATAGTCATAAATAAAAGTTATGAAGCAACGTACAAAAAAAATCCCAATCCCAATCCCAATGTGATTCTCATAACAGTTATAACGCAACGTAAAAATTTATTGTCGTCAATAATAATTATAATCAACAAAAAAAATTTTTTATGTTGCATTGTAATAGTTACATCGCAATTATTTTCTTAAACAACTTATAATAGTTAAGTCCCTGGTCAGATCACTTCCTCCTTGTGGTATCACAATGGGCCCTTTTCGCGGCCTAAGTGTGTCTTTCCGTGCCTAGGCAGCCACTTTAACCTAACCTAACCAATCAACGGTTTTTACTGAATGGTTTTACTGTTTTTTGAATTTTTCCTTTTTCATTATTTCATATCTCAAAGATCATTTTACAAGGGTGGTTGATATCTATTATTTAAGATTACAGCCTGAAAAATAAGCAATTTTAATATCAAAAACTATATAAAAAATAAAAAAATTGGTAACTTTAGCATCAGAGCTCAGAGTTGAGGTGGTACACAAAAACAGATTTTTTCAAAATTGAAAAAAATATACCATGATATGAAAATTTCAGTTAATAAATCTGAGATCCACTAAACTGGCGCCATGTTGGCTCCCTTCACCTACGCATCGTAATTATACATTGCGCAAAGATTTACTTAACGACTGCAATTATAATTGTTATCGCTCCATAAAAAGGAAAACTTTCACTGCTTAAATACTGCACTCCATAACAAGCTAAGCCTGATTGGAACGTGACAAATTTCGAGTCGACTATTTCGCAACTATGCGCGCCTCCGAAATGCCAACTAAAACCCATAAATCGTGGGTTATTATCACAACTGATATTACATGCTTATTACATTTGAAACTTATTCAAACTTAATTTACTGCAATGTGTTGTAAATTACATTATTGCGAACGGCGTTGCACACAGGTCGATGTCGGTTGAGGTTTGCTCGTTGATGTGTTGCGTGCAGAAGCGAGCGTAGTATTTCCATATCAGCACTAAAATCTTAATTAGCGTGGCACGTGTTAGAATGCGAACAAGCCTGCTAGTGCGAGAGCGCTGTTGTGTGTTTGTGTACGTAATAGCCTATTATCAGTGCGGAGTCATGTCGTACACAAACTGCGCCACATCCAGTCGAACGCCGCAAATGGCGCACCCCAACCGCACTCTTTCACGCCCGACCGTAGAGGCAACACGGGGCAGAAGCGCACAGCGCATAGCACAAGCCGAGCGCCTCGTGTAAGCATGCAGAAAAAGGTGAAATCATGGAATTTCTGTAGGATTCGCTCTCATGAATTTCAAGTAATGTCGAACACTTTGACTTGGCCACGCTGTGCGTGTTGCGTTGCCAACATTGTTGAGCGCCAACGAGGTTCGGGTGGCTGTTGGTGCCCTGCTGCTGCAGCCAAAGAAATCACATTCCTTGCTTGAGTTTCCAACTTTGCGATCTCCGAACGCAACGTGCTGCTGCTGCCAAGTGCCTGCTCCTCAATGTAAGTCCGTCCGCGGCTCTTTGTCTGTCCGCTCGCCTGTAAGTAATGCTTCCATTGGGCGCTGCTGTCATCTGCCAATGGTTGGTGTTGTCTTGTCGTCTCTTCGTCGTGCACGATACGATGGAGTGCGGTGGGTGGTGTTTGACTTCATTCTTATTCAAGTGACAGACGATGGACGTTTTTCTACCAGAATTCCTTGCATTTTTCTTCCACTTTTCTTCAGCGTTGAGATTTTTTGATTTTTGCTCGCCATAACATAGTTTAACTATTTTCACAGACGAATTCGTATTCTTTTACTTCTGCTGCAGTATTCGCTGCTTTCATTCTGGCTTTTGGGTCTTCTTTCTTTTAGTTGACTTTTGTACGTTCATAGAAATGTTGAGGAATTTTCTCAGCCAAAGGCATCGTTCCATTTCAAATAGAATCAAAACACACGAACGAAGAGCGGCAAGAAAAGCAAAAAGTGCACAGAAAATCCAACAGGAAAACATACTTTTTTTGGCTGGTTTTGCGCGGCTTAAGATTACTACAACTCTGCGCATTGACGCAGTCAGCAGCGATTTCTCTAGATCGCCAAGTCCTAGCCGCTTCGGGTGAAAAACCCGACAAATAAACGAAATCTTACTGCAGCTGCATGACAAGAACACGTAATGTGATTTATGAAGTGCAAAATATGGAATTCAAGTTAGAGTTGGTTGCGGTGATGCAACAGCGGCATTGCAAGATTTCAGGTGCCTGGTGTAAGTTACCGGGATTAGAATCGAAGTACAAATATTTGAAAGTGAAAAGGAATGCGGCAAAAAACGCTATGTCCTTAGGCTACTTTAATCCGAAAATGTTCAGTGCAGTGTATAAAGGATTTGAAAGCATTTGGATTTACACATAATTTTATTAATATAACTGGAATCTATAGTGAATTTTAAGGGGAAAATATTTTTTATTGACTAATGTTCAAAAGATGTCACCACTAATGTAAAGCATATGTTGACTGGAAATTGAGCGATTGCTTGGGAGAAAAGAAGTGTGAAGTGTAAAACATGCGAGCCGTCGACATGCGTATTTAGAATTAATACATAGGTAATGCAGATTTAATATTTCTGATTAAGGTTTTTGTATTGAGCATTGTTTTTCAAAAGAAAAATTATCTACGTTAGGAGTAATTGTTAAAAAAAATGTGTTAAATTCATAGAAAGTCGTATTGATGTCAGTGGAGAATGTTCAGAGAATTATCTATCATAGAGTCAATCTCCGTTGGGTTCTCTGGACACTGTTGAGTACAAAACATTAACTCTTTTCGATTCAATTTGCTGACTGTCATTACCAACGACCTAAAATAATTATTATCCATGTTTTTGGAAATAAAAAAATGGCCCTATTTAAGAAATTTTTTAATTATTGCTTTATAATAACACTGTACAACACCCAAAAAAATAACAAGGTTCTGACAACGGATTCTGGTAGAGGGGGCCAAAAAAAATATACGTGCATCGGCGTTTTGAAAGTTTACGTCTGAATTTTTTTTTAGGGGGGTCAAAGTTTTCCCCTTTTTGCACATTCTTATGGTGAATCGGTATACGAAAACCATGTAACCTCACATTTTAGATATATGATGTGTTCAGCAATTTGATGTAAAATACTACGAAGAACATTTTTGTGGAGCACTTTAACCCTGTAGCTCCTATTTGTATGGGTCAATTTGACCCTTTTTTCTAAAATGCCAAAAATGTCCTGTAAAACAGGACTTTTTAAGGACAAAATGTACCACGAAAATATTCGCCTTAAAATTCTACTGTAGGTCTCTGAATACATCAAAGCTCAGAAATTAACTTGAACGTCAGAATTAAGCCAAAACTGAAAATGTGTTTATTTCGTACTTATTCAAAATAGGTACTAAAATGTCCTACAAAACATAATTTTTGAGGGTTAGTGTGTATGGGAAAAATGTTGAACGTTGATTTTTGTTTTTTACATTGCTTCAAAACTTTTATTTATGACATTTTTAATTTACGTTAACGATAACTATTATTGAGATTTTTTTTTACGTTGCTTCATAACTTTTATTTATGATTTTTTTTTCATTTACGTTGCCGATAACAATTACCACATTTTGGATATGAATTGATTTTTAATTGTTTTAAATTGACAAACAAATTAACTGCAGAAACCTAATTTCCACCAACAACTAAACAATTAAAAATCAATTCATACTCAAAATGTGATAAGGCAACTTAAAAAAAATAAAAAAAAGTCATAAAAGTTATGAAGCAGCGTAAAAAAAAATTTCTCAAAATAATTTCTCAAAAAATTTCTCAAGTCATCCCAAAGCAAAAAATGAAATGAATTAAAAAAATTAATGATTTTAACATCCAATTCCGCTTCACTGACTACGCCATCGCACGCCTGTTTTTTGTTCGTTTTTATTAGCCCTAAAAAAAAATCGAAAATACAGTCGCATCTGGATATAGTGAACTAATTATTGCAAGGCCTGTTCACAGTATTGAGGTGGTTCACTATATCAAGTTTAAAATTTTTGTTCAAAAACTCGTTTTATTTGCTCAAAATACACTTTGTGTATATAAATCAAGAGATCATTAAAATAAATTAGTAAGAAAACATAAATGTATGCTTATTGAAAGAATTGGCGAATAGACGTTTGTTGCGATAGCTTTTTGCTTGAAATTGCTTTCAAAATTTTGTTCACTATTTAGAGCTTTTCGATTGTTCACTATTTTGAGTACTCCGTGTAAAAATTTGGGTGTTCACTATATCGAGGTGTTCACTATATAGGGAGTTCAGTATACCCAGACACGACTGTATACGAAAATTAGTTGTTGTAGCGTTGTATCGCTGCTACTTCCGTCTTGATATCTGCACTGTGCTCAGTCAAAATTATGGGTCAAAAATCAAATGTCACTGCCTTCTGTGTATGTACAAATTCTGTCGGATGACGTTGACGATGACTTAGGTTAGGCTGTCGCAAACGAGCGACGTGACAATATACATTCGTAATTTCTTTTCCCTCAAGTGCACAAACGGTTTAAATATATTAAAACGTAATAAAATGTAAATTAAAATATTTTTCCCAAGAATATTAATACTTGAGTATATATGGGAGAAGAGAAGGCCGCGAGAAAGCGAGTTCTCGCGCTAACAACAAACCAAAGCCCTGTCAATGTATTTGTGCCTCAGTGATAAATTGTGACTAAACCTCGCGAGAGGTGGCAGCCGTAGAAGGTGGCGAAGCGAAGCGATGCGGACGAAGTAGTGTATGGGGGCGGCAAAACGGCGACAGAAAAAAGGGCACCGAGCTAGGACAACAAAATTCCGCAAGATGTAAGGTTAATTTAACGTGTGAAATTGCTCAAGCGAAATTCGTTAGCGTCAGCAATTGAAGCTGCGTACCGCTGTCGTCACTGCCGCCGTTGCCGTTGTCAGCGCCGTTTCCTTCGGTAATACTGTTACCGTTGGCGTTTGCGTTGCCATAGATAACGTCTTGAATTTCATCTTCTTTTCAATGTTACTCAGAGAGCGCACACAGACACACACACACTCGCACACGCACCCACAGCGTAGCGGCCCACCTTCACTCACCATCCATCTTGCCGGTGTCCCGGCAGCCAGACTGCTGCGTCGTCGAAGCAGCTTAACGGTAATTCAAACAAATTTAAACGATAATCATTTTCTTCATTTTCTATATTCCACCACGAACACAGCGCACTCACACACACGCACTCAACCGTGTGCCGGCTGGCGGTGCTGGCGGTTGTTTTTGAGGCAAGCGGCAGCCCAGACAAGTTTTCAGCTTGTCGCAAAATAGCTTCCTTGGCAGTATTTCTTACATTAGAAGATGCCGGCATTCGTGTGCGCGTTGCGTCTGTTGTCGTTGACGTTGACGTTGTTAGTGCTTTGTTGTGGTTGCTGCTGTTGCCGGCGTGTCGGCAGTAAAACGGTTTTCGCGAGCGATGTGCGTTTGCCTGTGTTTCTGCTTCACTCCTTTGCATTTTATTTGTTTTCCTTTTTGCCTTTGCTTGACGCGCCAAGCGCGCTTCTAGCCAATATAAACATCAGCGAGTGTTGTGTGTTTATTTTTCTCGAGTTTATATTTGGCACGCGGCGCTTTTGCAGCGGAAACAGTCGCAGCCACACGCGGCGCTGCTAAGGCGCGAAAGCGGCTGCTGGCGGTGACTTGGCGTTGGCGCCTTTGCGGCAAATGCCTGCTGGCGTTGTCTTAATGATTAAGGCTGATAAGAATTTGTCGTTGACGCTGCTGCTGCTGCTGCCGTCTCTGCTGGTGCCGTCTTACGAGCAGCAATTTTCATAAATTGCAAAAATAATCTTCGTGATTTGCACTAATTCAATTGCGCTTTTTTCTTTCTTAATGCTTCGCTTAATCTAGCGGTTTTCCAGGAATTAGTGATTACTTGTTGCCGCGCGCTTTAGTGGTTCCACTGCAGCCTCGGCGCGAGCGGCTAAATGTTTGGTTAAGTTGGTTGTAATTTGGAATTTGTTTTCCCGTTTGCGTCGCGAAAACAGAAATATTTGTATTTATTGCCCTATTCCGTTGAGGACTATTGATTATTTTGAAATGTTGCCGAATAGCTGCAGGGTTGAGAAACTCTAATAAGACTTACGCAGGACCCTGAGGCAAGCTTGCGCCACTCTTTGAGCTTTGATCCTTAAATTTGAACGTTGCCAACTTACAGATATTCTGTCGTTTTACAAACACTAAACATGGATTAGGAATGGTTTCAACCAGTTTGTTTGAGAACGATTGGTGAATGATTAATTTTTATGTGGCTAGAGAAAAGTTGTTGTTGTAACTCTTATGTAGCTCTATTGGGAGCCTAGTTAGAGCTAGTTCCACATTTCCTTTCAAGGAATTCCAAAATAAGTGACACAGATCTAATTTGAATTTTTTTTTAAGATTTTGTTTCAAGGTTGGCTTCAAAACTTGCTTGGAGTTGCTTTCTGTTTTTAGAATTGTTTGTGTTTTTCATGTTAATTTCACTTAACCCTTTCGCTATTTCGTTACCATATGACAACATGCAACTTTGTGGGCTCCTGGGCGCTAGAAATCAAAAATTTTGTTGGTCTTTAGCACAAGTTGGAGTCTTGAGAGTATTTGAATTGAAGAAAACCTTATGTTAAGCCTTAAAATAAAAAAATATACACGTTTTTCTCATGCTATCTTTCCATGTGGAAATTTTTTTCAAAAGGACGCATTTTTAATTTCCATTTTTAACATTAATTAAAACTAGTTTTCTAACTAATTATGGTTGAAATAACTAAAGAAATATTTTTTTATTTTTACTTGTAAGTCAAAACTTTTATGTTCAAGCAATTAATACAACCACAGTGATTTTTTGTTCATTCATTTTTTGTTGCCATATGGCAACAAATTACTTGTAGGGAAACAATTTTAATAAATTTTGAAGATTCAGACTTATCTGATTTAGAGGAGCTATAAGAACCCGATCTTTTAAATGACTTGCTCGAAGAAGATCTATCTCGGCAAGATCGATACGAAATTAATACTGACATTGTTTTAAGGTATCATGGCACGTTAGAAAGGGGAATTTTTAATGATTTACAAAATTATTTATTTTTCAGCTCCTTTATTATCAATCCTTTTGAAAATTTTTTTACAATATATTGAATGTTTAAGGAACACAAAAGCATGTTTTAGCATATTGTCTCTTATATAGGTGGAGCTGAAGTCGCGTAGAAAAAAAAACACATCCTCCATTGCGGACACTTAATCTCCGGATTGGCTCGACCGATTTTAAAAAAATTATTTTAGTTCTTTTTATGAACTTATTTTTTACAAGAATCAACCATAATATTGAAGAAAAATTTTTAATTTAAAGTACTTTTTCTGGGAAAAAAAGTGAAAAACAGTCAATTTTTGACACTTTTTTTCAAAAAGCTCCTATCCTTTTATTTTTAACGATTTTTTTATTTTTCTGGTGAATTGCTGTGTCCGAAAGCTTAATAATTATGAATGTTTTTTGTTTCAGATTAGCCGCTTCTAACGTGCCATGATACCTTAATTGAGGTCTGAGTGAAGAACATCCTAACAACAAGACGTATATTGAAGAAGCTCCCGCGAAATCGTGTTTAACATCGAACAATTTGATTCCCGCGACGTCCTGCAGGTGGTGGGTGTCAGCGAGGATTCTGCCCCATCGTTTTGCATCGTTGTGCGCCGGATGCAGTGCCGTGTAGCGCAGTTTAATTAAAATATATAAAATTATTAAAATTGTTAAGCGCCGGTTGGAGCACCAAAAACAAAAATAATATTTGGAAACCACTCAAACTAATAACTGTTTGCTGACAAAGACAGCCGTAATCACCACATGTGCTAACAAACTGTGTTTACTAAGTTTACTCCAGCTGACCCGCTCTGTCAAACTCGGCCAGCTGTTTGAAGTATTACCATATGTTGAAGACATTCTCCACTGCATTATCGACCAAAAGGAACGATTAATAGCCAGTAGGAATTTTGAGCACCATGCCGCCGTCAGAGTGCAAAGAGTGCACAGTGAAACTTATACAAATTGATGACACCGTGTCATGTTCTGGTGGATGTGGTTCAAATTTTTGCATCAAATGCAGCAATATTAAAAGACATGAAATTAAAATGTTAAGCGAAAATTTGAACATAAAATGGTTCTGTAATCAATGCACCTTATCAGATACTAACACTAAATTTGTAGAAATCAAACATTTAATTCAAAAGTGTGATCAATCAAAAGTTGGAAAGAATGAAATAAAAAACGTCTTAGAGGAAGTGTTGTATAATAAACTTAACCATGTGAAAAATAGTATCGTTACTGACTTTAACGCGCTCATGGAGCACAATATAGAAATCAAACTTAATATAATGAAGAAAGAGATAATAACCGAAATGTCGAAAGAACTTAAACAGTGTTACGAGAAACTAAATGAAACCTGTAAGGAAAATTCAACTAAAAATGACTGTAATAAATTATCATATGCGGAAATTGCCAGAAATAACGAGAACAAAATTGTTATTAAACCTAAAGATAAAGGAAAGCGCAACAAGGAGGCGAAGAATGCGTTAAAAACAGCTATAGAACCAACTGAAGGCCTAGTGAGCTCTGTGCGAGAGCTAAATAGTGGTGGACTAATCGTGCAATGTAAGAGTAAGGAGGCTTGCGAGCAAGTGCAACAGCAAATCACGGAACGAATTGGAAAAGATTATGAGCTGGAGAAATCGAAGGAACGAAGCATGATTAAGAGGCTGTTCAAAGTTACTGGTATATCGGAGAGACTCGCTAATGAGCGTATCGTAGAATGTTTAAGTGCACAAAATGATGCTTGTTTTGGCAAAGAATTTAAAATAATAAAAGTTTATGCAAATGTTAATAGAAGGGAAGAATGCTACAATGCAATAATTGAAACCGATGCTGTCACTTATGATAGCATCTTAGCACAAAAAAGGGTTAATATAGAATGGGATTCTTGTCTTGTATTTGAACATGTGAATATATTGAGATGCTTTAAGTGTTTTGGCTATAACCATAAAGCTAGCGAATGTGTAAACAAAAAGGCATGTAGTAAATGTGCGGGAAACCATGATGTAAAAGACTGTAAGTCTGATTGGGTTAAGTGTGTTAATTGTCATGAACTGGTACAGAAAAGATTATTAGATGTCAATGTAGATCATTCGGTATTCAGCAGAGATTGCCCAGCATTCAAAAGATGCATTCAAAACAAAAATATAAATAAGGTTAAGAAATAGCAATCATCAAACTCAGACCTAACTTGTATATATTTAAATATTAATAGTATACTAGCGAACAAAAATGAGATTGAGAGATTAGTAGAAATCAAGAAACCGACAATGATGTTATGCGCAGAAACATGTACAACAAAAGACATTACAGATCAAGAACTTGATATAATATCGTACAATTTAATACGATGTGATTCACACAGTAGACACACTGGTGGTGTTATGATGTACCTACAAAGTTCTATAAATTATGTTGTAAAGTACAACAAATCGATAGATAAGAATATTTGGTGCATAGTTATTCAAATAAAGCAAATAAGTCCAAAATGGCATATAGGCATTATTTATCATTCACCTAATTCCAGTGATGCAAATTTTATTAACTATTTAAGTGATGTTCTAGGTGGTACATGTGAATTGTCCAATAACTGCATCATTGTAGGTGATTTCAACATAAATTTAAATAAACAATCGACTTACAGTAATAAACTAATAGAACTTTTTAAATCATACTCGATGTACCAAAAAGTAGATTTCGATACTCGCATTACAGAAAGATCTACAACAAAAATTGACTTACTGTTTACAAACTCTAACAGTGTACAATGTGAAAGGCTGAATGAGTGTCGGATTTCAGATCATGAAACAATAAAATTTAATCTCGAAAGAAATGCTAACTTTCAAATGAGAAGTAGTGCAAAAATAGTCTCATGGGAGTTATATAATAACGAGATTCTTATGGAGTTCCTACGAAAACAAAACTTTAGTTCGTTTGATCAGTTTGACCTGGAAAACAAGGTGTTGTTCCTCAATAATACTATTAAGGACGTTATGCTAAAGCTAACTTATGAAAAATCAATAAAAATTAAAATAATGAACAAGTGGTATGATAAGGAATTAGCCGTTCTAAATAAAAACAAGCTGAAATTATACAAAATAGCGCGAACAACGGGGATATGGGATGAATATAAACGTATCAAGACATTATATAAGAAATTAATAAGAAAAAAGAAGACCGAGTTTTTAGAGTATAAAATAACCAAAAATAGACATGATAGCAAATTGATGTGGAAATATTTGAAACAAACCATTTGCAGAACGGTTGATAAACCACGCATAACGAAAATAATAATTAAAGGCCAACTGTACGAAAAAGAAACGGAATTAGCAAATAACTTAAACAAATATTTTTTAGAGAGCGTAGAAGAAATAGTTGACAACATTCCATCTAGTGCCATAAATTTGTTTAGTAAACCAATAAACACTGAACTCAAATTCATGCAAGTCTCTGTACAGGATATTGAAGGTATAGTTCATAAATTCAAAAACAAAAAGGGAGGTAAGAAATTATTATCGGAAGGCGTCCTTAAGGACTCTATGCCATATATCGGCCACTTCTATACGACAATAGTAAATGACAGTCTTAAAGAAGGAGTCGTACCGGATGTATGGAAGATCTCAGTAGTTGTTCCAATAGAAAAGGTCAAAGGGACTCTAAAAGCAGAGGAATTGCGACCGATTAATACTTTACCTTGTGATGAAAAGATCTTGGAAACTGTTGTAAAAAACCAATTAGTCGAATATTTGGAATTTAATAAAAGAATTATTTCACAACAGTCGGGATTCAGACAAAAGCACTCGTGTGAAACAGCGTTAAACCTGGTATTAGCGGGGTGGAATGAAGATATGAACGACAATAAATCTATTTTGGCTGTGTTTGTTGATCTCAAAAGAGCTTTTGAGACTATAGATCAGGACATTTTGTTGCGCAAGTTGTCTTTAATAGGTATAAGGAATGTTGAATTGAAATGGTTTAGAAGTTTTTTGAAAAACCGGAAGCAGAAAACAGTTATAGGTTCCTCTGTATCTGACAATATGAAAGTTAAAATCGGCCTGCCGCAAGGTTCTGTTTTGGCTCCAATTTTATTCAACATTTACATAAACGATATTGTTTCATCACTTCAATTCAGTAGTATAAAGCTTTTTGCGGATGATGCGTTGATCATGATAAGTGGCAAGGACATAGATCAAATGAACGAAAAGCTGCAATCAGACTTAGACAGTTTTTATAGTTGGCTCTGTGCAAACAAACTCAAGCTTAATATTGATAAAACGAAATTTATGTTTATCACAAGAAACAACAAGATACACGTGAATGGACTGAAATTCAATGGAGTAGAGATTGGAAAAGTAAATAAAATCAAATATTTAGGTGTTGTAATTGATGAGAAACTGACATTCAAAGATCACATAAATTACACAATTAGTAAAATTGCCAATCAAATCTTCTTTATGAAAAGAACTTGCAAACATTTACAAAAATCATATAAAATCATGGTTTATAAGTCCATTATCGAACCGCACTTTATTTATTGCCCAACAATATTTTTTATAATGAAAGATAATCAAATTAAAAAGCTGCAAAAAATGCAAAACAAAGCAATGCGATTTATGTTGAAATCACGATATGATGCACATATAGGAGATATGCTGTGTAATCTTAACTGGCTTAGTGTAAAACAGCAAATATTTTACTACACAATGAAGTTTATCCATAACATTCTAAATGGTAACTTACCTAATTACTTATTATTATTATTATTATTATTATTGAAGGGGATGATGCACTGCGACCTGTAGATCTATTGTGCCCCCTACTTGGACTTCACAGACTGTCAGTGAGTCCGGTATCCAGGAGGAATTTTAGTATACTTCCTACATCTCTGGATACCCAGTCCGTACCTGGTATAAGATGGGCCCCCAGGTATTTCTTTCTTTTATGCATGAGTACAGGGCACTCTCCTAGTATATGTAATGCAGTCTCGTTTTCCTGCAAGCAGAACCTGCAATACCCGTTTTCACGGATTCCTAGTTTGGCCAGATGATAATTCAATCTGCAGTGCCCTGTTAGCATTCCCGTGATAATCCTTAGATTATTCTTTGATAGGGTCATGCAATCCTCGAATCTTTTCCTATTGTAGGACCCGATAACCATCTTGGAATGCTCCAGACCTGGTAGGTTTTCCCAGTATTGAGTCCTTCTGGTTATCTCGTCCTTTCTCGTTAGGATAGAAGAAGCTCCTTTTCCTAAACCACAAAAGGGTTCAGGGCCGACAAAAGGTGTGGAAGCTCCCCTCCTTGCCAGTTCGTCGGCCCGTTCGTTTCCCTCAATGCCAGCGTGGCCCGGAACCCAAAGTACCCAGACCTGGTTGTAACGGCCAAGTTCGTTGAGCTTCTCAAGGCACTCCACAACCAGTTTCGAGGATACCTGGTAGGATCTAAGAGCCTTGATTGCCGCTTGGCTGTCGGAAAGGATAGCAATCTTACGGTTCCGGTATCCCCTCGCCAGATTGAAGTATGCACACCTTTCAATGGCGTATATTTCCGCCTGGAAGATAGTGGTGTGTTTTCCCGTAGGTTCCGAGTATCTTACCCTCGGGCCGTATACTCCTATCCCGGTACCCTCCTCCGTTAAGGAGCCATCTGTGTACCAGGATATCATATGCTGGTCTATCAGATACGTTTCCGATATACCTACCCAGTTCCTTTTGTTACTAAGTTCAGTTTTAAATCTTTTGACAAAACTGAATTTCAGTGAGATTGTGTCCCTCGGTATTGCAATGTCAGGATACTGATTAATAAGAGTATCAATCCTCTTACGGCTCAGAAAGCCCACATTCCCGATATTTATGTCAGTCATCCGTAGAAGAGCCCTCTTCGCCTGGGTCTGTATGTGTAAGTGAAGAGGTGTTAGTTCAAGGAGAACCTCTATGGATGCTGTTGGACACGTTCTCATAGCCCCTGTTATGCATACGCATGCCAGTCTTTGTAGCTTGCTGAGCGCCTTGATAGTGGTTAGTTGGCTGGTCTTGTTTACCCAGACAGCTGAACCATACGTTATCATAGGTCTCACGATCGCCGTGTAGATCCATCTCAGTATAGTCGGAGTGCAGCCCCAACTTTTACCTGCTATGGACCTACAGATCATGAAGACCCTGGTGGCCTTCCTTATCGTATAATCCAAATGTCCTTTCCAGAGTAGTTTCTGATCTAGTATAACTCCTAGATATTTCACCTCCTTCTGGAATTCAAGCTCTATCCCATCCAGACGGATTGGTCTAAGAGCGTCAAGTTTATATCTTCTAGTAAATGGTACTATGGTGGTCTTCGCTGGGTTTATGTTCAGCCCCACCTTTGTGCACCATTTCTTGGTTAACCTTAGTCCTAAGGTTATCCTATCCCGCAGGGTATCTTCAAATTTCCCCCTGCACAGGATTACAATATCATCCGCATAACCCTGGACCGTTAGGCCAGCGTTAGTCAGCTCCTGTAACAGGTCATCAACCACGAGGCTCCACAGAAGAGGGGATAGTACTCCTCCTTGTGGACAGCCCCTGGTTGTGTTAGCTATTACTAGGCCGCCCGTACTAGTCTGTATCTCCACCAACCTAGTAGCGAGCATACTGTGTATCCAACCTCTTAGAGGGTTTGTCAGGCCCCTTCTGGTTAGAGAAATGTCTATAACTTCATGAGAGGTGTTGTCGAAAGCCCCCTCTATATCCAGAAAGGCACATAAAGCCATTTCCTTCTCTTCTAGACTTTCCTGTATCTCACTTGTCAGCTGGTATAGAGCAGTTTCGGTGGAGCGTCCTGCCCGATATGCATGCTGACAAGTGTGAAGAGGACTGTCTAATAGGACTGTCGTCCTTACATAGTTGTCCACAACTTTCTCTAGAGTTTTCAGTACAAATGAAGTAAGGCAAATTGGTCTGAAGGATTTCGGGTGGATCGGATCCTTCTTCCCGGCCTTCGGTATAAAGACCACCTTTGCCCTTCTCCAGGCCTCTGGTATATATCCCAGCGCCAGACTGGCTCTAGTTATCCTCACGAGATGGTGCCCGATAACACCCATCCCTTTCTGTAGAAGTGCCGGAAAGATGCCACCCGGTCCAGGTGACTTCAGTGGTTTAAAGGTATTTACCGCCCACTGCACCCTTTCCTCCGTGCAAATTTCCTTTGCCACTATCCAATCTCTTTTTGAGATCCAGCGTAGTGCATCATCCTGTCCCGCCCCTTTCCAAGCAACAGAGCCCGGGAAGTGAGTATCTAGAAGTAGCTGAACCTTCTCTTCCTCACCCTCGGTATATTCCCCATTGCTTTTCCTGAGGTTGGTCGAGGACAGGCTGTGCCCCTTTGCCATAACCTTGTAGAGTCTAGATGCCTCACAGGTTTGCTCAATATTCTCGCAGAAGTTCCTAAAGTTCCTGCGCTTGGCTTCCCTGATCTCCTTATTGTATAGGGTCAGTGTGCTCCTGTACTCAGACCAGTTCCCGGTACGTTTAGCCCGGTTGAAGAGCCTGCGAACCTTACTTCGCAGTATACTCAGGTCCTTGCTCCACCAGGGTACATCCCTGGTGGAAACAATCTTGCTGACTGGGCAGCTGTCCTCATATGCATCAATAATCGTTTTATTGAGGCAATTCGCTAAAGTTTCTAGTTCCATGGAGTTCCTGATGTTGTCCCCCAACCCAGAATTGGTGGAGTTTAAGCTCAGTGTCTCCTGGAACCTTTCCCAGTCTGTTTTCCTGGGATTTCTCAGAATCTTCCTAACCGAAGCAGAGCCTTCAATGTCAAATCGTATTATTCTATGATCCGACATTGAAGGCTCACCAGACACTCTCCAGTTTTTAACCAGTTCGGAGCTTAGAGTATTTCCTAGGGTGATATCTAGGACCTCCTCTCTCGAACTGGTTACAAACGTTGGTATATTCCCCACGTTAAAAATTTCTAGTTTATTACTAAGAATAAATTCTAAAAGGTACTCACCCCTTTGGTTGGTATCGCTGCTACCCCAGGCTTCGTTGTGCGCATTTGCGTCGCAGCCTAGTATCAGTGGCAGCTTTCTCTGCTCACAGTACTTCACCAGTTTAGAGACAGCCTCTGGCGGAGCCAGGGTGTCCTCTCCTGGGAAGTAGCCTGTGGCCATCACAATGTCCTGCGCGGTCCCGTGTATTTGAACCGGTATTTGTACCGCAACCAGATCCCTAGAAAGGAAGTCTGCAAGACAAAGATAATTCAAACCATTGGTTATTAACATGCAGGCTCTTGGGTTAGTACACCTAATGTCCCAAATTACCTGTATGTTCTTTTCTGCCAAACCTTTAATTTGGCCCCTGCACACCCAGGGTTCCTGGACCAGCACTACACTCAGTCTAGACCTGAGGGTTGCCCTCGCGATGACTGCCGAGGCAGCCTTCGCGTGGTGCAGATTAATCTGCGCAACTTTAGTGCTGGTCATCTCCGTCTAGGATCTCTCGGCTACGCCTTCATCCTCTGTCAGACCGCCTTCTTTGTCCAGGTCCGACAGGGTTACTCTGTCCGAGTCTTCCTCCTCGGCGGCCATGCTCAGCATTGAGAGGTCAATCGAGTCGATCCCCTCAGCTTCGTGAGGTAGAAGGCTAATTTCCTCGATGACTTCATTGCTGGCAGCCTCCTTTTCGACCAGAGTAGCCACCTCCTTCGGAATCTCTATAACTTCCGCCGGAGTATTGGCTTCTGGTGCAACTGCCGCGTCTGGTAGTTCTCGGCGCTTGTGCACGTGCACTGGAACTGTACCGAACCGGTACCTCAGAACGCCATTGCATTTCTTAATTGCTTCCAGCGATTGGTCGTCGACCCCAATCGTTAAAACCTTGCCCATCTTCTCGTCCCTAGAACGGAAGATCCTCCATAGGTTTGTATACAGCCCCTCGTTTTGGGCAATGAGGAGGTCGAGGAGCTGCTTGTTGTCCTTCCCTGCCGCCTTTGGGAGGTATACCGTCAACAGGTGTACTCCGGGTATACGGTCCCCGTCGCACGTCGTCAACTTTGCCCCCTTCCAGCCAGGTAGTGTAGGGACAAGGCCTTTGAGCCACTCCGCCGTATCAGCACCCACGCAGTCCACCAGTATAAGACCTGGCCTGAAGTGGATACCGTCAAATTGGAGTTTTGCCCTCCAGCCTTTACACATTTCCGCGACAAGCGCGTCTTCAATCTCTCCCTGCTCCTCCCTAGAGAGTATCTTAACAGGGAAAGATTCCGGGAGTATTGCCAGTCTGATGCCTTTAGCAGCACTGGCATACGTGCTGCCTGGCTTCCTGAACCCGGTTTTCCGCTCCAGTGCAGGCCGCGTACGCGTCTCAGTCTTGGGCTTCTTAGCAGTGTTGCCCTCCTGAGGAGTGATCTCGACCGCACCCCTCTTTTTCGCCTCAGGCGAAGTGGGTTTCGTGCGATCCAAGACCTTCTGCTTTGCCTGCTCTGGTGTGAGGCCTTCTTTTAAGTAGCGCCGATACCATTTGGCACCTGCACCACTCAAGCCGATCGACTTCCTTACCTCCCCAAGCCTGAGAGTCTGTCCGGAAGTCAGACCAGTACTAGTCGAGGGAAGTGGTATCGCGTCCTTGGGCGCCGAAGCGCCCGCAGACCCCACTTCCACTCGGCTTTCCTTCCGTGTTTCCTTAGCCACGGTCCTATCTGGCTTTGGCCCAAATTTGCCGACTTTGGCGCCAAACTTGCCAGACAATTTACGTTTGCACGTCTTCATACTCCGAGGAGTAGATACCTGGGAGTCAGTATTTTGGACGCTTTGCTCCACCTGACTCGCCAGTTGAGTTGCGGTATAAGAACCCGCTAGTGAGTTTAAGTTCCTCAAATTCTTCTCCATATTTTGTTCCCACGAGTGTGGGGGTCTGGAGGTCCGCCGTGCCATAGCCCCCAATAGCACGGTAAGCCCACAGTTACTCTCTGAGGCGGGCAGGTATCAGAGAGGCTCCGTTAAGATACAGCCGGTATTACCCCCTGGCTGCAAACCATCCAATAGGCACGGGTCGCGTGACACCTTGGATTAGGGGGGGGGGAGGGGAGAAAGGGTAGTGTGAAATAATAATGGTGGGAAAATGGGATTATAGGGGAATTAACTAGTTAGCCAGCCACTATCGGGCAGAGACAGGACCCTACCCGAAGTGGCTGTTACCGGCGGCCACCACGAGGAGGTCTAGTCTAGTTTCCGCACTAGTCCTTCCCCCCCACCAACCGGTATAAGAGCCCGATTGATGGGTGAGAAGAGCAGGCGGCAGACCGCCTCATTATTATTTATATTATTTATACACTCACTTAAAATTCATAAACGAAACGCATAGCATTAATACAAGACAGAAAAATAATTTCAAACTTCCTAAAGTTGGAAGAGAAATGGAAAAAAATTGTTTGTTTTATAAAGGTCTGAAATCCTACAATGAGTTGCCAGAGGATTTAAAACATTGTGAAAAAATCTTATTCAAAACGAAGCTGTACAATTATTGTAAGACCTTAGCAATAAGATAATTTTATATTTATATTTATATTATATATTTTATGTTTATATTATATATTTATAACAAAAATGAAATATGAATTAGGCCTAAAAAGCCGTAAGAAATAAAATAAATAAATAAATAAATAAATTGAAGCTTTTAGTTACAAACTGTAAAAGGAAAAATTCCTAAATTAATAAAATCTAATGTACCACAAAATTTTGTACCCATGCCTTTTTTATTACCATTGAAGTAAATTGTTGCCATATGGCAACATCCTAAAGAAACAGATTTAGGAAAACTTTTTTTCAAAAATTGTTATGGAACGTTGTTACTATAACCCCACAGGAGGTTAAATCGAAGAATTTGGAATTTTAACATTCTCCAGTAAAAAGCTGTAGCGAAAAGGTTAACGAGCCATGTTTTGCATTCGACCTTTCACTCAACCGCCGCGATGCAACTGGTTTTACTCATCTAAGTTGTCTTACTGGAAAACACGGATGAGAGCAAAACAAAATGGACTATTGATCCTGATTGATAACAAGGCATTGGGTATCCTTGTAAGGCTTGTGAGGCTTTGCAGTTCCGTTAATTTAGGATGTCCCCTTTGTTACCAATTCGATAAAATTAAAGGCGGTCAAGGTGATGAATTCGATATTCAAATAGACAATTAATTAGACAATTAATTACACATTAGACAATTCATGGCTCAATCGTAGTAGCAGTTCGGACATAGGTGTTACTATATAAATACTGCAATTGTTTTTCAAAAGTAATTTTTTATTCCAATCCGTGTGTATGTATCCATAAGTGCCTCAATGCAAATTCGCTGAGCAGTGAGCCAACGCCCAAAATAAAAACATAAAAAAATGTCAATCTATTAAAAACAGCGAAACGGCATACACCGCATCAACAACAGCAGCAGCAAGCAACAACAATGGCGTATCAGCAACAACGGCGACAATAAATAGTGGAAATCGGGACGAGGCTGGATGAAATGCAATAAAAAATATACGAAGTGCGTATGTAGTGTGAAACACAAATGAATAGTAAAAAAAAAAAATTGTACAACTCGTACATGCATTGATGTACATAAGCAGCTCAACTGCGATTGTTGTTATTGCTGTCATCCAGACCCGCTGGAGTTGTACATAGCAACATTGCAGAATGCCAAACGGTGAAGCAGCGGGAGAGGAGGACCAGCAACCAGCGGGCAAGTGAGAGGACAGAGGCGGGCAGTTTCATTCTGTGGCTTCAAAAGCACGGCAATAATAACAACAACAGCAGCAACACAACATAGCTGCAATAACGTCAACAACAGCGGGAGCGGCCGCACCAGTCGATATATGTACGTATGTATGTATGTAGTATCAGGCGGATATGGCCATGTCGGCCGGTTGCTGGTTGTTGGAGTGCTGACCCACTCACTGTGGGCCGTGTGCGCAATTGATTTGCAAATGCGGCCGAACAGTGTCGAGCTCGAGCACAGAGCAAATTGTGAAATTTACAAATTGCAGCTTGTAGAAGGGCAAAGAGAGCACGCGGGTTCACTACAGCGCGCGTGCAGTTGACAGAGTTCAAGTAGAAGTTGTATGGGGTGTTTTGTGGGGCTGTTTTGTCGCAGTTGTTGCTGCATTGGCCAGCTGACGATCCACAAGTTTAGACTAAGACGCACTCCCTTCGACAATTATCAATGAAATTTTATGTGTCGGTCTTTGGAGTTGTGCACGAAAATGTTGCAGCACACATCCCACGTACATATGTACTATATGCATGTGTGCACTGCGTACGTGTGAATTTCCGCTCAATCATGTCAGCAGATACATAAAAACTTTTGCGCCCAACTACTCCGTCCGTCAGTCGCTGTCAGCTGTTCAGCGTTGGCTAGTTGCTGGTTTGCGCTTGTGCAACGCTCTACCGTTGTTGTTGTTGTTGCTTTTGCTGTTGTCGAGATCCATCGACTGACATGTAAGCCTTGAATTGTTGAATTTTCCATTTCACCGTTACATTTTTTGTGCGTTTCAATTTTTTTTGCAGTTGAGTTTTGGGCCTATTCTGGCGTTGGTAACAACGTAAAATGCAAATGCCGAGAATTGGGTTGTTTTTCACTTTTTTGTTGTTGAATATTTTGCGTTTTTTCCACTGAGTACTATTGTAGCATGTTGCTGCTGCTCGTATTCCCATTTTTGTTGTTGTTGTTGTTGCATTATCGCCCGCTGTTGTGACTGTGCATCGCTGTTGTTGGCATCGTTTTGTCATATTTCGTTTTGGAGTGTTGCTGACTGTGGTGTTGGTGCGAGTAGTGGTGGAGATTTTACGCATGTAGGTCATTATTGATTCGCACGTTGAATATTCACACATATTCCTGCACTTACCCATACACACGCACGCACATATGCATACGTCAACATTTGGTTGCATGCGTGTGTTTGCGTGTGCTCGATATATACACAAATTTACTGTATACACGGATACATGTGCGAATTTTATAGGCTCATCCGTTTCGAAAATACTGGCATGTGTGCGTTTATGTACTTTTATCTCATGATTTATAGGTGCGCATGCAGTTAAAGAGAAAAATTGCATGTTAAAGGCGCGATGGCATAACTATACACAATATTTGGATGTATGTACATATGTATATACATACATACTATGAATGCGGTCGTATTAACTTTTAATGTTTATTGCACACGTCATGTCATGTTGAATAACTGCAAAGCTCACTTGTCGACTGGTTTTCATTTGTTTAATGCTCTCAATAATAATTGAAATTACTTATTTATATGTGCGGAGTTATTCCGGCCATGGCATTTCAGATGTTGTCCAAATTGGTTGGCTTGTTAGCGTAGACTAAGGAATTGACGCAGCTCCAGCGAAAATAAGATGTCAAGTCGCATGATCGCGGAGGTCAATTTATGAACGCTCGCCATGAGATGACCCAGTCGCCAAATTTCTCCTTCACAACTTTTAGCGTGCCTCGCTTGTATGGTTTGTAGTTACAACTGAACCGGAGTTTCATAGTATATTTTAGTAAATAAGTTCCACATTTTTGGCAAGCGTAAAGTCAATCAAAGGCCATATCTTTCACAGTTACTGAGACATTCCTATTGAAA
This sequence comes from Melieria picta, assembly GCA_964056695.1. Taxonomy (NCBI): domain Eukaryota; kingdom Metazoa; phylum Arthropoda; class Insecta; order Diptera; family Ulidiidae; genus Melieria; species Melieria picta. Next base: position 33,568,799 of record OZ057399.1, on the reverse strand, counting down.
AAACGATCACAGCTAGCTGGTCTTCCTTTATTATAATGAAGAGTATTACTGTATTTCCACCGAGCGCTTAAATGCATTTAAGGGCTCTGTTTAGAAGAAGAAGTTCTAGAAGTTTTTACTTTGATTATGACAGACGATATGTATTTTTGCGAAAAATGCAGTAAAAAGTAATTGTCTTAGCAAAAATTTATCACACCGAACGCAATTCGAATCTCCTCTTTCGTTTGTGTTCGTACGGCTCTTGCAGCGCCGTAAAGCATGCTATCAAAATTTGTACATTTGTGAGTATTGCTCCAGCTTTTAACATAACAATTTCTGTTAGACGTCTGTAAACGGCAAAACTGAGTTAACTCAGTTTTGAAAGTGAGTTACCTCACTTTGATACAAAAACAATTGCATGGGAATTGGAGAATTTAAATGCGATGTTACATGCATTTAAGCGTTAAATGCATTTAAGGCCCGGTGGAAATAGGCTATTAGCCAGGTTCCAGAAACCGAGTGAAAGTGAAATTGGAAGTGAATTTGAAACCGAGTGAAAATGTAGTTGGTGTTCTAGAAACCGAGTGATTTCAATTCCACATGTTCATTTTGAACTCGTTATAATTTTCTTCTCGCTGAATTTCCTGTCAGCTGATTGTTGTCGAGCAAAACAAAAAGCAAAAACATAAATTTATTCAGTATTCAAAAATGAGTGCATTAATTGCATTTGCTGTGACCATTGGTGCAAACAATGATTATTCAAAGGAAAAAATAAAAAGGAAGATTTTGCGCGATCACTCCAACCCTCTGGAAATGATAGAATCTGTGTAAGTGACTGAAATGCACTAAAAGCAACAAGATTTTTATTTATGGGATTTCTTTAGCTTCACAGTGCACTACAGAGTAAATAAAGATGCCTTCCGAATGCTCCTCGACGTTGTAACTCCCCGCTTGAAGCCATCTTCCATTCCAGCGCATATCCAGCTAGCTGCTACGTTAAGGTTACTGGCAGAAGGTGGATTCCAAAAAGCAGTAGGAAAAGACAGCGACATTGCATTAGGGCGAAGCACGGTTACGAAAATTGTGCACAACATCCTTGAAATCCTGGAAAAACATATTTGCGCGAGATGGATAAATTTAAATATGACGGATGGAGAGCGAAAACTTTCGAAGTGCCATTTTTTGCAGAAGTTCCAGATTCCGGGCGTTATAGGCTGTGTTGACGGTACACACGTCTTTAGGGAATTGTTTACTTCCTTGATTTCACTGTGTATTTCTTTTGTGTAGTGCAGATTTTCTTTGCCTTCCTGCAGTCTTTCCTTCATTTGCTGCGCTATTGCTGCCATTGAACTTGTTTGTTCCTTAATATATTTGTTTATGGAATCATTAGTCTCGGGCTCGCGTCGACGTTTTCGTGTGCCTCCAATACCAGCAGAGCAAGCGTTAGTAGCAGCAGAAGGCACGTCGGCAGCAGCGGAAGTACAAGCGTTCAAGGAAGCACAAGCAGCGGAGGAAGCGCTAGCAGCAGCTCTGGAAGTGGAGGGCTGGTCCTCAGTAGTTTCTGTTATATCTGTGGCAGAAGTGGCACCAAACTCCAAAGTGCCTGCTATGCCCTCAATAACGGTGTAAATTCCACATATTTGTGCAATACACTCTTCTGTGGAAGTGAGCACATGCTTGTTGAATGGCCCGCCGCCGGTCGCTCTACTCTCGGAATTGTTGTGTGCAATTTTTTTGCGGATAGTAGCCTTCCAATCCATCCACACCTGTTGATGTATATATGTTGGTGAAGAAATACAAACAAATCTACGAAATCTATACGAAATTTTTGTATTACCTTTTTCCAACCGGACGTGTCTTTTTGGGGCGGGCCATTGCTATTAAGGTCCACCGTCAAGTCTTTCCAGAGCGCCTCCACTTTGACTTTGTCGCCCTTGACAAATCCTTTCGCAATATCGTGGTGCGTTTCCATAAATTTAAGGAGTATTGCATCCTGCGCAGAGTTCTTGTGCTTTCCCCTTGTAAATTAAATTTTCAAATTAAAATTATTTTAATTTTATTTCAATTTTCAATTTACTTACATTTTTATAGAACTTCTATAATTTTCACTTCCTGCTGCTGAAGTGATTTCAATTCACATTTTTTTTAGTGAATTCGGTTTCTGGAACATGCAAAATCACTCGGAATTCATTTTTAAAAACGAGTGGAATTGAGCGAGTGAAAGTGAAATGTAGAACACCAAAAAGTGAATTTGAAGTGATTTCATTTCAATTTCACTCGAAAGTGAAATCTAGAACCTGGCTGTATATAAGACAAATCTATATAAACAAAAATGAATCTTGGTTCGTTCGGATGCTTAAAATTTGAAAACGACTGTACCAAATTGGATACTTCCTTTTGTGGGTTTGTTCGGGATTGGTACGCAAAAATTTAGGAAAAAAGAAAAGTTGGGAAAATGGGGCGCGGCACCACCAGCATACATTTTTAGACAATGACTTTGGAACCATAAGTCACATATAAATTAAATTTGGTACGAACTTACTATTTAGTAATTTTCTTCGACAGAGGGAATGGGGCGGGTATAAGGGGCGTGACACCGCCCATACAACTCAAATCTTTTATATGGAATAGCTTCAAAATTGTAAGCCGCACATCATTGAAATTTGGTATACTGTCGTCCCATAGAAGTGTCATTCCACTGGTGAGATTTGATCGGCGTTGGACAAGTTGGACAAGTCCTCAATATTGCAAGTCGCACATGAAACTTGGTACGAACTTACCACTTAGTCGCACAATCAGACTAGAAGAAAGTTGTGAGCATTGGACAATTGGACATTGTGAGGCGTGGTACCACCTCCATTTTTCATCATTGCCCAGCCCAAACCGCTGAAGCTATAAACATGAAATTTGACGCTAAGACGGGATTTTTTGAAATTCGGAGTCCAAAGAGATAAAACATGTGTTAAGGTTAAATCTTTACCTTAGACACTTTGATTTCAAACTTCCTGAAAATACTTAAATCAAAACTTATTCGACACGTATTTTATCATTTTTCGAAAATCAAAATTTAGCTGGGCTAACAATGGGTTACGGGTTTGTTTACGAGAAGACTGTGAGAAAAACATGAACCGATGGGCCCATTGACTTAAAAAATTGTAAAAATACTTGAAATAAAAAAAATTAGACACGTGTTTCTCATTATTTTCAAAATCGAAATCGAAGAGGATCACCGACGGGTTAAAAGTATGTATGGAGCAACAAATTTTTTTTTAGCAAATACTTCAAATGTAAAATAACTCGATACGTGTTTTTCATTTTTCCGAATATTAAAATCGGACGGGGTCAATGACGGGTAAAAAGTTTGTATGGAGAATATGTGAAAAAACTTGAAATCATCAAATCATGCAAACTTGGTGGAAGTACTTTTAGTGAGGAATAATTTGACACGTGTTTTTCACTTTTTTGAAAATCAAAATTTAACGGGATCAACAATGGGTTAACGGTTTGTATGGGGAAACAAAATTTATTGGGCCTTTCGACTTCAAACTTAGCAAAAGCACTTCAATCGGGAAATAATTAAAACGTGCTTTTCATTTTTTTGAAAATCGAAATCTTCCGTGGTAAACTAAGGGTTAAGAATTTGTCTAGAGTAAGAGTGATTTAATGAGCCTTTTGACTTCAAAATTTTTGAAAACACTTGAAATCAAAGATAATTAGACACATTTTTTTAACAATGGGTTAAGAATTTGTATTGAGGAAAACAAGAGAACTTGCGTACAAAGCCGCGGGGCCCAGCTAGTATTTTAATAAATAAACAACAACAAATAATTTCTTTTGATATTGTACAAAAGAATATTCAATGATGCGTTCTTGTTTAAATTCAAAACAATTAAGTTAGTGTCAAAAGTGAAAATAAGAAATTTACATTGAAAGTCCGATTAACTCTCCAAGAAGAGTGCATTATATTTGTTCTGGAGTTTCAATCACTGTCCTGGAGTTTGTTTGGAGTTCCAACTACTGTATTGTACGCCTTTTGATTTTGTTTACTGCTTTTTAAAACAGCTGGTTTCTTCATAATACATTTTACATACATATAGAAAAATTGTAGCTTCTTTGTCAAAGATTTAATTTAATTTTTATTTAATACTTTGACAGTTGTACATAACAATTACGAAGCTAACATAGCCTGAAACAACTACCAATATAACAAAAACTACTAGGCTTGTTGTTGTTTATGTTATGCGGCCTAAACAAGTTTAACTAATTTTCATAATGTTCAAAATTGCGCTTATGGCCGCGTGCTGTTGTTGCAAGTGTGAGTACAGACACACTCACACGGCTTTCTCGCACGCTGGCAATTGCTCGCACACACACACATTGGCAGGGCAACCGAATGCATGTTGTCGTGTTCATATTGTAGAGCGATAAATTGTCTGCGGAATTATGTATGTGTGTGTGTGTGTCTGTGCATTCGATTGCACTGCAGTGTTGCATGCTTGCAAGCGCATGCAAGTGTGTGCGTTCGAACGTGTGTGCGTGTGTTTCCGGTGTTCATATTAATATTGAATGGCATTAGGAAGGCGAGCGGGACAACTTCAAGAGGCAACATACATACATATCTACGCATTGGTATAGGGCATTGTAAATTCAAGTTTGGTTGCATCGCATTGCGTTGTAATGCGAAATGTTGCAGCGCACCGCAGCGCAAATGGCTTCGAACAATGACGGGAAGTTGTAATTGCATTTGCAGTTAGCCACATTTGCATTTGTTCTGTCGGATTATTAGATATGGCTTGATAATTACGCCAAAGGCGAAACATTTTTGTTGCAAACTTTATGCAAATGTAATTTTCGAAGATAACTTGTTTGAAGATGGCAAGACTGCTTCATGCACCGAAATCGGCTTTTTGTTTCCTTTAAAATAAATACAGTTTTTCAAAGAAACTTGTCATACTAAAAGACTTGAGTAGTAGATAGCAAACGTACACAAGAAAATCGCATAAGTATTATGTTGAAAGTTTGCATTAGTGATATTCCAAAGAAACATAAACATCGGCAGTCAGCAGTCAGCCGACGAAGTGAAAAACAAGTTGAAATCATATTCAGCTGAAAACGAATTTAAACTTTGCAAACGAACACGCTTGCGCGCATTCTTAAGCACCTGTACGTACGTGCATGTGGCAACACCTCGGCGGGATTATGTGAGCGCGCCGCAGGCATCGCGAACACGGCATGCAGAGGGCGAGAATGAGTGGGTGTGACAGGCTGCGGCGTCTGTTTGTGTGGCGCAGCAACCAGGAAACCGCAAATCAGCAACTAAAACGTTTTCGTAATAGTTTTAGCGCGGAACACATTTAACGGGTTTTCGAGCAGAAACCACGTGGCGGGCGGCTGTAGGGGCTGTGGAAATTTGTGATGCGAGATGTCGCTCGATGTGGCGGCGCGCAGTGGAAATGTGTAATTTATGATATGAATTTAAATGAGAGATGGTATTAAATTATTTAAAAGGCGCCGTAAGAGAAACATGCGCTTCGGATTGAGTGAATGAGTGAGTGCGTGCGTGTGACTGTGAAATAAGGCCAAAGGACATTTATAATAAACACGCATAGTACACACAATAAAAAATATATGTATGTGAACAAATGTGCAAAAATGGCATATGCACACTTTGCGCTTCTCAGAGAATTGAAGGAAATAGTCTGAAAGGCAGAATACATTGATGAATAGCAGTGTGAAAGGAAAGCGGGAGGCAGAAAATATATGAAATGTGCCACATAATGGAGTCGATGTCGTAGCCGAAGGACCGAATATGCATAGCAAACATACCGACGTACCGTCCACACGCACAATGGCGCACAGCAGGCGATGAAGAACTATGAACGAGGACGGCTAAGCCAATTGCTGTGTTTTAACAAATTGCCACAAAATCGCATAGATTAAGGTCAACAGGTTACTGGGCCTCTCGGCTGCAGTGCCATCAAGCCGAAACGAAGCTAATCAACTTTAAAATTTCCAAACAGAAAATGTATGCCACCCTGCAGGGCGAATGCCCACATAAAACAAGACAAGAAGCAGCAATAGAAGCAATAAAACCAACAAAAGCACCATTTGCCACAGAATAGCTGTGGAGAAAATAGCCAAAGTCTTTCATTTGCGTACCGTTCCCGTTAGGACATCGAATCGAACATTGATTAGAGAGTATAACAGTAAAACAACGCCGCTAAGTTTCTCAACCATTCTTTACAGTTTCGTATCTACTGATCATAAATATGTATTGACCCTCCATTACCATCGTCTACTACACTAACGCCATTACTAACTATGGGTGTAATCCACCCAGAACTTTTTATTATCCATTTTACTTATCCATTGAGGTAAAATAAACAAAAACCAAATTTTTTCATAATCAGAAATAAAAACAAAAATAAATTGTATAATTTTGTTAATTCACTTATTTAATATAAACATTTGTTTATATGTATCTCATTTCACGGAAAAAAAAATGAAATAAAAAGTTGTATTGGGAAAATAGCCACATCTTCCACAATATTTAACTTATGTTTCTTGGGCTTAGCGATTTAGAAAGCTAAGAAATAAGTAATAAATATTTATGTAATAATTTTTTTCGGACCAAGGTAAAATTTTGCGTAAAAACTAAAAAAAAAAATCAACAATACTGCTACTTTTAAAGGTTACACCGTGCGACAAAAATCAAAAAATTTCCAAACACACGAAAAAATCGATATACTTGCGAAACTAGGGGCCAAATGTAGTAAAACTGCGTTTTTAGTTTTTGTCTCTGACGTCCGGATTTTTTTTTAAAGGACTTTGAAATTTCAAGGACATGTTTATTTCAAGGAATTATTTCAAAAATTGAGCGCATTGTAGAATAACAATATGGGCATCAAATGAAACAGACAAATCCTTAGAATCTTAGAAAATTTAATATTTTGGTGCAAAAGGACAAATAGGTATTAAAAATGTCCTTTTGAAACTTTATCCTTGAATATCCTTGGAAATTTCCAAAAACTATTGGAAAAAAAAATTTAAAAAAATATATCTTAAGGACTAATATGTACACTACTACATCCTTGAATTTCGTCCTTCTAACTTTATTAGTTTAAGATATAACAAATTTAATGTTATAAAAATTTTGTTACTTATTCTAGAGCATAATTTTTAAGGATTTTCTACTAAGTAAATGGTGTATACGTTATTAAAAAAATTATCGCCAAAAAGTGAATAAAAATATGTAAATGTAATTTATAAAAAATAAAACTTCATTACTAATAATGGGTGTTAAGCATCCAGCAATATTATAACGCTACTACTATCGTGGGTGTAATACACCCAGTTACTTTTGAAAAGAATTGTATAAAAACAATTGCTTTCTTTATACAAATGCAATATACTCTATGCAAATGTGGATTAAATTATAGCTTTATGTTGGTTTTGGTTTAAAAATCTATATTTTACTAAGAAATTGAACAAACAGGGTGGATTCTACCCTAACGATAGTAATGGAGGGTTAAATTTGTAGGTCCTTAAAATCCTTAAAATTTCAAAAAAGAGACAAGCTCGAAACATATATTTTAATGGTCAAACTCATCTAAAATATGGCAATGTTACTATGAAATGAGAGAGAACATTGTTTCGAACTAAAAACCCATTTTTATAATATATGTATTATACTCGTATATGTATATCTTAACAAAAATATGTACGATCTAATTATAAATGGTTTACTTTTAATATGCTAAGCGGTTTTCTAGAAAAAATATTTAAAAACAATAATTTTTGTAGAAACCACAGTAACAGTATAAGTAAGTATTTATAAATACACAAATAAATGATAAACTCTTTTGTTAACAGTAATTCGAAATGAAAACATTTTGCTATGGAATTAGGGGACAATATACTTCCGCACATTTCGTTCTCGCATTCGTATGCTGAATTTTCGTAATGGGTCTGCTAGCATAGAAGGTAACGACCATTCCGCAGGGAGTTCTGTTTCTAGAATAGTGCGAATTTCATAACGTACACACTCCGCTACAAGCATGAACTTCACTACCAACACATGCGACACTGTCGTTGTGTGTGTGTGTGTCTCATGTACATAGGCGTATTTATCTCTTTTTGGTATCATTTTGATTGCAACCTAATTTAGAATATTCCTGCTACACACACACCAAGTACATACGGCCGTGCATGCATGTGCGTTAAGTATGTATGTATGTAGGCTAGCGCTGTGTACCGAGGCTGAGCATTTGTACTGTGCCATGCATGGCGTAAGGCCTTTTGGTCCCTTTATTGGTGCGTACACGAAAGTACAAACGACCGCTTTGCAAGTTGCTGCCATCCCGCAACCGCACTGTCAACGTGCTCAGGCAACTCGTTGTGTGTGTGTGTGTGTATGTATAAGCCATATCCTGTGGAAGCTGTTGACGTTGGTGGCTACACCTTCTCATCTGACTGCTACAGCCGCTGCTACTGTTGTTGCTGCTGTTGTTGTTATTAGTGTTGCTGTACTTGTTCCTCAGCGTGTAGAATTTTGCAATTCGGCACAACTGTCTCTCTGTTGGACTGCCTGTTTGTCCGTCTGCCTATCAAAGTGCGGTGCCTTACGCCTATCCAGCTGCCTATGTATCTGATGGGTACATTCCGCAAATACTTGGGCGAATGCCAAGCACTAGTTTCACACTCTGACACAAGCACAAATATAAGTACCAGCGTTGCGTGCGCACAGAGACACATAGTAGTCGCGTCAAGAGACTTCAGAGGCGCATGAAAAAGGGGAGGACTGCTTTGCCACCTCACCGACCGTCACTGGGCACGAACCCTAAGCTGGGTCTTGTTGTAAAGTTACTTAAACTTAATTATCAGATCCAAGCATAGCTGAACTTATATACAGTGAAATTCCTCATTACGGACAGTCCTTATAACCGGACAGCCCTTATAACCGGACAAATTTCGTAGACACAGCAATTTTGTTAAGTTTTCCAAATATCATTCCTATAACCGGACGCAGACACATTATTTTAAACCATTTTGATTATAAAATCTCTCATAAACGCACAAAATTCAAAAATATGCCCAACCAGTTTTTAAAAATCTGTACTAACTACCTTATAATACAAATGTGACTCTTACTTGAAAATGAACATTTAAATTAACTTTTTCCGGTAAATTTCCACATTTCTTGAGATACAAATTTTTCCTTCAAAATATTGACTCTTATTGAACATTTTAGCAATAAAATACAAACAAATTAAAAAAAAAACCATTTTGGTTGAAAATTACAGCTTCATCAATTTTGTACGATATATCGTCCAATGGTCCGCAAAGGAGTACAAATTCGTGAATTTTTGGTTTTTAAGTTTTACGAACAATCCATTGATTTTTTTTTATAGAAAACATAAATTATAACAACAAAAAATCAAAACGTGATTTCATATTGATCGAAAGTTATATAAATTATATATATAAACAATTGATTCACATTTATTCGGCCTTATATAACCATTGTTGTTGTTGCAAAGCCCTTTTCCTCTCAATAAAACACAGAATCAATTAAAATTCGTACAGTTTTACAGAAAGGCACTGAATATAGCCCATTCTTATTATCGTAGTGGGAGTGGCAAGTACGCATGTCTAACCTAACATAACCTGTGGCTGTCCAGTAAAACCGAAACTCGTCTAGTAATTCTTACTTTTAATCGAAAATTGCGGAATAGTCGAGTTTTATTAGTCAGGTGGTTTACAGATGGGCGTGGCAGGCAAGCACACGCAAAAAATCTGTTACCAAACCTATAACTTAAAAAAAATGCAAACATAACTTGCAACCTTTGCTTTCCATTTGTACGATATATCGTACATATATACGATATATACGATACGGTACGATATATCGTACAAAGCTTTGCAAACCTTGTGGTCATTTGTACGATATATAGTAAAATTTTTTTAAAGACTCGAGAAAAATATTTAGACGCAAAAAATGTTAAATTTAGTAAGTTCTATAAATCAACTGAGATTTATACTTTGAAATTATTTCGCTTTTTGGTACCAAAAAGTATTACATACTTAAACATTTTTACGCAGAAGTACCGTCATTTGCTGGTTTTTCAAATTCTTGCAAAAAGCTGCTTACAAAACGCACTCATACTGTGTAGCCACGGCTATTATGATTTATATTTTTAAACAGAATGATACAGCACAGCCTACTTAATGAAAATTAAAAAGCTGTTGCATAAAAAGTACGTTCGCTGTCAAATAAAAAATCGAAATCGAATCGAAAAATCGTCGAAAATATTGAACGATATATCGTACAAATTTCCGGAAAGGGTTAAAATAATCAACCATTACAAAATTTGTTCAACCAAAGCCGTACTAAAATTTAACGGCTTGTACTTTGTATGTACTTTGCCTATACATGTAATAAATATTAATTAAATATTCACCTTTCATAAATTCGTACAAAATATTAAATAAATAAACGAGGAACACTTGGATACAATTTGAACTAATTTTTTGTGTCCCCTCTCCCATAAGCGGACATCTCCCATAACCGGACAAAAGCACTGCGACGGTGAGTGTCCGGCTATGAGGAATTTCACTGTACAAGTATATGGCAGTACGTGTAAGTCCATTACGTTAAAGTTCAACAGTTGAATCGAGATTACAAATACGCATTGCTTCCGCTAACGCTCTAAGCCCAGTTAAGGCAGCCCTGTTTTTAAAAACAAGGCAGAGTCAAAGCTTACCTTAAATTTATACGAAAATTTCTACGAAGATGGCATAAATATAGCATGTGTCCTATAGCCAAGTCCAAGCTAAAGGGTAGATTCTGGAAAACACAATAATTTTTTTATTTGTTTTAAAACTTTATGTCCTAACATAAACTAAATATAAAAGACTGTATTTCGTGCCCCCGAAAAATGTTATAAAAGGAAATATAACGCATTTGATGATACATTTTTGGTCCGTAGGTGGTCAGACATGCTGTCTGAAAATGATCTGGAGCGGGATTTGGCCCTTAAACCTTTAACCCTAAATTTAAAATAAGCATTAGTAGGAATGGGCTCAATTTTGGTTATAGCTTCAAATCTAAGTTCCGAAATCCATCTTTGATTAACTTTGCGTTGGACAGAACAAGTACCACCCTATCGTATGTATGTATGTATTTAGATGTGAGTGTGTTTCTGTGGGGACAAAATTACGCTATTACCATAACTCAGCGAGTCAATGACTTTTTGGTGTCGTTGATGTTCTTTATTATTAACAACAACAGGAGCGGGCGGCAATGCTCAACTGGGGAGATGGATTGTCCCTTTCCAATGAGACGACCGGCCGCATCAGCACCACCGCCAGCCAGCAGCAACAACAGCTAAGGCGACCGGCACAGACAGCGCCAGCAGTGTTTGCTGCAGAAACCCTCAACAGCATCAGCAGAGACCGCATCCGCATCAAACATCACCGGCACAAATAAATTTACAAACGGACACGTTTGTCCTGGCCTGTAACTCGGCCTATGCCTATGCCGCTGCTTGTGTGTGTGTGTGTGTGTGTGTTTGTGTGGTTATGTGTGTGTGCGCGTGTGTGTGTACTGATAAGTGTGTCAACAGCAGCGCGGTGGCAGACATCATCAGCAGCCGCCCATCAACTTGGCGTATTTTCGTTGCGTTGAGGCCTCGTGGTGTATCGAGCTCACGGCTTGCCTGCAACTTGCTCATTTTTACATGCGTACTTAAATAAGCAAATTGAAAAATTTTTTGGGTTATTATTTTTTTTATTTTCCTCTTGCTTCCACTTTCCGCCAGTGTAAAATGGTTGAAGAATTGTCGTGCTCAACAATTTTGTTTCCTTTGCTTTGAAAAAGGAAAAAATAACAAGAAAAATAAAATTTTGCTTATCGCCAGCATTTGTAAATGTTTTCGGAACATTTTGCAGGCGGCATTCAATTTTGTTTGCTTTTGCCAGCGCCTCGTTTTATTCTTTTATTATTACGATTTTATTTTTGTTTTTTTATTTTTTAATTTTACTTTCGAAATTGCTACGTGTCAACGTTGTCAACGCGAAATATTAACATAAAGCTGGCATATTTCTAGCATAAATAAATACAGGAAAAAAAAATCAAATTATGTTGCTGCCTTTGCCCTTTTGCGTCAGACTTTGCTGTGCGGCAGGAAATCAGAATTTTCCTGGCCTAACTGCGGCAATTATTGTAGGTGGGTAGCTGTTTTTTCCGTGCTGCCCTGTCAACTTGCAAATGGACTCACGTCCATGTGCCTGTTACATTAGCCGAAAACTAATTTATTTTGTAATTAAGTTTTTCGAAGCGGCTGCGGCTGTCGGACTGCGTGGGTTTTGCGACAATATTCATATTAGTTGAACGTATACATGGATAAGTTTTCGATGTATTCGTTGCTACTACTCTATGCGTAGCTTCTCGCAGGAACGCTGCTTGGATGTGACTTTAAATGAATTTTTGTGAGGTTATTTTATGCAAGGTAAATTAAATGTTTAGGTTGTAATTATGATTAAGTGTCGTGCGTTGCTATGTAAGGCAACATTTCCCTCTTTATTTTAGAAAATTTTTTAATTTTTTGGAGTATCAGGGACCTATGATTACACTGATTTTAAAAGATAGGTTGTAAGCATAGCGGAGTGAGGGATAGTCCTGAGAAGGTACCTGATCTATTATCTATTATCTATTATCTATTATCTATTATCTATTATCTATTATCTATTATCTATTATCTATTATCTATTATCTATTATCTATTATCTATTATCTATTATCTATTATCTATTATCTATTATCTAATATCTATTATCTAATATCTATTATCTATTATCTATTATCTATTATCTATTATCTATTATCTATTATCTATTATCTATTATCTATTATCTATTATCTATTATCTATTATCTATTATCTATTATCTATTATCTATTATCTATTATCTATTATCTATTATCTATTATCTATTATCTGTTATCTATTATCTATTATCTATTATCTATTATCTATTATCTATTATCTATTATCTATTATCTATTATCTATTATCTATTATCTATTATCTATTATCTATTATCTATTATCTATTATCTATTATCTATTATCTATTATCTATTATCTATTATCTATTATCTATTATCTATTATCTATTATCTATTATCTATTATCTATTATCTATTATCTATTATCTATTATCTATTATCTATTATCTATTATCTATTATCTATTATCTATTATCTATTATCTATTATCTATTATCTATTATATATTATCTATTATCTATTATCTATTATCTATTATCTATTATCTATTATCTATTATCTATTATCTATTATCTATTATCTATTATCTATTATCTATTATCTATTATCTATTATCTATTATCTATTATCTATTATCTATTATCTATTATCTATTATCTATTATCTATTATCTATTATCTATTATCTATTATCTATTATCTATTATCTATTATCTATTATCTATTATCTATTATCTATTATCTATTATCTATTATCTATTATCTATTATCTATTATCTATTATCTATTATCTATTATCTATTATCTATTATCTATTATCTATTATCTATTATCTATTATCTATTATCTATTATCTATTATCTATTATCTATTATTTATTATCTATTATATATTATCTATTATCTATTATCTATTATCTATTATCTATTATCTATTATCTATTATCTATTATCTATTATCTATTATCTATTATCTATTATCTATTATCTATTATCTATTATCTATTATCTATTATCTATTATCTATTATCTATTATCTATTATCTATTATCTATTATCTATTATCTATTATCTATTATCTATTATCTATTATCTATTATCTATTATCTATTATCTATTATCTATTATCTATTATCTATTATCTATTATCTATTATCTATTATCTATTATCTATTATCTATTATCTATTATCTATTATCTATTATCTATTATCTATTATCTATTATCTATTATCTATTATCTATTATCTATTATCTATTATCTATTATCTATTATCTATTATCTATTATCTATTATCTATTATCTATTATCTATTATCTATTATCTATTATCTATTATCTATTATCTATTATCTATTATCTATTATCTGTTATCTTATATAAAAGTAAACTTTATGTGCGCCATTGCCTGCACTTAAATAATAAAAATTTTTCTTTAAATGACTATAATGACCACTAAGCCACGGCAACTGCTGATTGGTAGCATTGCATTAAAGTGAATGATGTCCACGAGTTTAGTATAATTAGGGGAAATCAATGAAAATATGGCTTATTTAGAATATTTACCTATACCGACACATACTTAATCAAATCAAGATAAAGCAATTCTAAAAGAGAAATAATTGAAATTTTATATACAAGAAGCATATTAATACTTTTAGATTTAATGCTCATTTGTAGTATTATTAATTTTATTATAATTTTTAAACAATTTATAATATTATATTTTATGTCATTAAAGTTTTTAGGTTTATAAAATATGATTTATCCACGTCGCCAAATCTTCACGTTCGTTTACATTACATTTTCTACAATTTTTTTATACAAGCACCTAAATTTCACTTTTCCCCTTCATAAATTTTTGTAAAAATATATCCGACTTTGAAAAGCTATATCTCCTAATCTCCAAAATTTTTCGAAAAATTATTTCGGATCCAGCTTAATTAAACAATTACCTTTAACATGATACTACTTTTGTCAAAATCCGCGATAATTTTTTTTCTTATTTTTGTCCACTCTCGAAGCACTGTGCGTCGCTACAAATTCTCTCCCGCCAGAGTGGCAATTGTCCTTTTATTTATCTAACCAGTCAGTCCGATCCTATGTACTTATAAACTTACATAATTGTTATATTTAAGAGCATATGGATTATAAAAAAATATGGATTAACTTTAATGGATTATGATGTTGACATTCATAAAACGGAAATGAGAAAGATAAACACACACAAACGTTGTCGCGCAGAAAATTTGTCTGTAAATAAATTTATTAAATGTGCGCACACGGGAGGAGAGATAACAAAAGGCAAAACATTAACAACGCACTCTCAGGAGGCGCATAAAAATGTGCCACTTAACGCATCACCCGAAACCGCACCCGCTCCTGCCATAACCAACGCATTTACTTCAATCACTCGCTTTCCCACAGCTGGTGAATGCCATCACGTGCCGCACGCTAGTCCGCGCCAGTCGCCCAACTGCCCGCAAATGTAATTGAAACATTAAATACGCAGCCGAGCTGTAGATGGGCGAGCGCCGCTCGATGAGTGCCACGGCTGCGATGCTATTTTTCGCTGTGTGCGTAGCTATGCTATGCTGGCCAGCCCGAACGACCACGCAGCTGAAAAGAGGTGGTGTTGGTGTGAACGACAGGCGGCAGGCGGCTGTAGCTCTCAGCTGATTTGTGCGGGTGGTCACTAGCCAGCGAGCGCGGAAATACACATAGACTGGGCTAGAGAGCGAGAGAGCGCGAAGGACCCCAAAACAGAGCACACAAAATGGAGGTGGCGAAAGCACGAGTTGGGCAGGCGGTGGAAACGAGTTATTTGCATAACAAACAATCTCTCTTGTTCGTTGTGTTTGTGTGGTTGTATATTGCCTCGCTGTTGTTATTGTTGTTGTTGCTGTTGGTGTCCTTTACCACAGACAACATGCTGTGCACGGCTCGAAAGGTACGAATGTCAAACGCGCCAAATGCAGCGCTGCGGTGAGCATGCGCTCTGCGCGCGCCACAACAAACATGGCTGCCAACATGAACACTTGAAAAAGGACGCTAAAGCACCACACCAAAGCGGAATGCCGACAGCAACAACAATAACAACTGTGTGCGGCGGCTGCAAGTCGAGCGGCTGATAGTGCACCGCGGCAGCTGGCGGCTGGCGGTTTCAGTTGCAGTTGAAAGTTCAAAGGATTCGCACAGTTAAGCGGACGATGGAATTCTTGGCGGCAGTGTCAATGACTGGAGTTTGGTGTTGAGTTTGGGGCCGAGCCAAAGCGGAAAGGATAACAGTGAACTGCTGTCCAGGACAGGGGCGTGTGCAGAGTGGGAGTGAGCGCGCGTGAGTGTGTGTGTGTCGCGTGTTTAGCCGGCGGAGCAAGAGAGAAAAGCGGAGAGAGAGTAATTGCATCGCGTTGCTGCTGGTAGCGGCGGTGGACGTAAATGTCAAGTGTAATGCCACAATCGCAAATGCCTGCGCCTACACAGTAATAGCACAACAACTACGAGAGTAACAATTACGGCATCCCACGGCAGTTGCAGGAAAACGGAAAGAGCGAAAAGAGAACGTGTGCCAGAATTGTGTTGGCTATGTGGCTGTCGCGTTCATTGCGTTAAAGTCTTAATCAGAAATGCGACTCGTGTATTAATTCGACTTTAAAGTGACGCCTGATCTGAAAAACGAACATTGGCGGTGGCGTGCCGGCGGGCAACTTCAATTGTGGCGGCAACGTGTAGACGCCGACGCAAGCGGCTCTTTCAATTGTAAATTACATTGAAATTATATATCGCCAGCACTCGACCAAATTTAATTTGCGCGCATTCGCTACGCTTTTCAGTTATGCGGCCGTTGACACTTCGAGGCAGTGTTAGTTAAAAAGTCGGACGGAACTTTCGCTCCAAGTCTTGCTTAATAAAAAAAAAAACCATCAATTGCATATTGTGCCAAAAATGGTCGGCAGCTTAATTGGGAAAATCCTCCACGTTCGCTTCTTCTAAAGCTGTTGACTCCAGTTAGTGTTATAGAGGGTAGTCGCCAAATATTTATCAATTCGAAATTTCAGAAAATTCATTGAAATTATCTATAAAAATTAAAATTGCATATGGTGATAAAAACAAATCAAAAATGTATAAATAAATCAAAATTCAACTTAATGAAATAAATGCATTTGTAAAGAAAACAAAGTTGTGTGAACAAATGTGGCAAATAGTAAGAATCAATTGCGAATTATTTACTTTGCAACTCTAAAAAGATAAAAATAATAAAAAAATATATTCAGGAAACATCAAAATCATTGGTATAAAGTGCTAATAATCAGCGTACATAATAATCCCAACATCAACAGTACACGAAAAACAACTCGATATTGCATTAAAAACAACAACAAAAATTACAAAAAACCGTTAATATTAAGCCGGAATTTTTGGTATTTTCTTCTTGTGCCGGCGTATGTGTGTGTACGTGTGCTTGTGCCAAAAATATTATAAGTTATTTACCTTAAATTCCTAAGAAGCCTGGAGCACGTCTAACCAAATACAACCAAATCAAAAACCGCACAGCGAAAACAAAAGCATCATCGTCTGCGAGCAGAAGCCGAGCAAAACAAAAATCATGCGGATTAGTTGTCGTTTCGTTCTGTTGCTGTTGCTTTCGCATCTCGGTACGTTGCTCCAATTTAGCTCATACCGACATTTTCATTTTGTGCATGCAGCAACTGACAAGCTGACGAAATCCCACCCAAAAACTCATTTGTTGCTCAGTATTTGTCAAAATGCTGTAGGCGCATTTGCCTTGCGACGACAGACTTTTCTTCGTCGCAGCGATGGGCGCAGGCGACATTTGTTTTCCTCATTAGTCTGATTAGTTTCAGATAATTATTATTTTGTCGCATAACAAGACACAGGAATGTTCGATTTATTGCGTTGGTAACAAATTTTATTGTAATTAGATGCTACCAACTCCCAAAGCGAAACCCCGTTGCTGCCGCTGTTCCGCTGAAGTTTGTGTATAGCACTAAAGAAAAATTAAATTTTCATTGTTTCTTTAAAATAATTATGATATACTACTTTTGCGGCTGCCCTATTTATTAGTTAATTTTTTGTGAAAGAATGAACACAGGTGATTCTTTAGATATTTTAAGTCATCAGGCATTAAGTAAACCAAATCGCCCAAAAAATTTATAAAAAACTTTGTTGGATTTTCGAATTGATTAGGGTGAGCTTTTTACAAGGAAGGCATACTATACTGCCCGGGTATCACTTTTTAAATTTGTTTAACATACAAATTTTGTGTGCGGATTTAATTGTGCATAAAATACAATGATGCACTTTAACCCTTCTGTCAATACGAAACATTTCCACCTATCATAAATACGAAGGTACCCGGGTACCTTCATACAATTTGTATGGGAAAAGTGAAAATAATAGCATAAACATTTAAAAAATCGTTGTTGGCTTATAAAACAAAGCGTTATTTATTGATAACACAGCACAACAAAAAAACACTTTTTTCTGTTGCATGGAGTTTTTCTACTGTTTCTTACTAATTTGGGTGCGCTGATTTCGAATCTATCCTCAGATTTTTTCTAGCAGCTCTTGTTAGTGAGATATAGGTGCCGTGTAATTTTTTCAGTTTTTCCTCTACTTTTTTCATATTTTTGATCATAATTTCTAAACCAAAAAACCGATTGACATGATTTTCACCTTATCGCATTAACAACACCGCACGGCTTCTTTTCCGATGCAACTTATTTTTATAAGCTTTAATATGCCGCGGTAATTGGACCTCAAAGTCGGAAAATATGGAATTTTAAGGCGTTTTCTTTGATGGTCAAAAACATACACAATTTTCGTAAATCAATTAACGAGTTAGGTGTATAATGAAAGCCGACACATCAAACATTACAACACAGCCAAATTATTTGGCGGAATGCACATTCGCATCGAAATAATACCAAAAATGTACCATAGTCATTTTAATCACTTTTCATACTTTTCCCTTAAAAAATTAGGGGCCTCAAAATATGCTCTTTTATATGTTCCATTTATAGTCTGAAATACAAGCAAAAAACAAAAAGATTTTGAATTGCTCTAAACAAAAAAAATTATAAACTTTGCATATTTTTAGGCCCCAAATTTTTTAAGGAAAATGTTTACGGTTTTACTGTATTTCGTATGAAGGTACTCAAGAATCGGTTCTAAAAGTTATACAGAACAAGTTTTCTTTCTATTTAAGTTATCTAATAGATCTAGGAAGATACTAAAAATATCAGCATAACGTTCCTTGGCCGAAAGTAGGATATTTTTACTTCAAAAATTCAAAAAGTACCCAGGTAGCTTCGTATTGACAGAAGGGTTAAAGTAATTGATTAAACATGATATTTGTTGAAAAAAATCATAACGGACGTTCGGCCTTTCAATGTATAATTAACATAACGATAAGCATTACCAGCTCAATTGTGCTGAGTTCAATGAGTTCATACATCAAAGTACATTTTAAAGTCTTTAGAAAATAAAATCAGATTTTTTTTAAGAAGAATGGCTTTTAGTTTCTACCTACGATGCTGGAAGTCAGAAGTCAGCATAGGTTTACCATAAAAGTTAGTGGAAAACAGTAATGTTGCCACACCAAACCGAAATTTTCTTAGTTGCAAGGAATACATTTCTTTTTAAATTATTTAAGTACTTTGACCGAATAACAAAAGACAATAAATATGTCCCAGAAAACCGCGACGTATGTTAGTCCTTTTTCTAATGCCGTCTGTCCAGAAAATGTATTTCCCATTCAGGGCCGTAGCTTGGGTGGGGGGGTCGGGGTTGATGGTGTTGACCACCCTGAAATGTTAAAACATTCTTTGAATTTATTCGGTTTTGATTTTATTTGGGGAAGCTCCCAAAATGGAAAACAATCAGAAAACACAATTATTAGCTACGTTCCCGTGAACGTGAGCTAGCAGCACTAATTTTGTATTAGCTCCCATTATTGCACAAAAAGTAAAGCAATATTTTATTCATGGCATATTCACCAGGTAGTCGCACCCGTACAACAACAACAACAATATGTATTTTGTTAGTTAAGGACTTAAGTCTATAGTAGCAGTGGTCTGAATTTTATTCTTCGAACGTAAAAACAAATAAAGTTCCCATCTATAAGCAAAAAAAAAACTAAGGCAACAAATTAAGTCCTTAACATATATTTTTTCAAAACGATTAGTTTTTTTCCTTGAAAGTCCAAAATAAAAGAGTTATTCAAGTGCCGGAGATTTACGATTTCCTCTTTAATTTTATATTCATATTTGTATCATTGCATGAGCGCAAATATGTGAATAAATTTGTTAAAGTTCTTTTTGTATCGGCGAGCCGGCCTCGAAAGTCCAGCGGGTAGCGCGCTGGTATTACTGGTTCGGGCTGGTGAAAAACTCGTCTACTTCTATCGCTATCCACATGAAGCAGATGAGAATCATAAGAATTGCACAAGTGTGCTCATGGTAGGCAATTTCAAAACCTCCAAGTGTGAAAGAAAAACTGCCAATCGCCGTTCGGATTCGGCGTTAAACTGTAGGTCCCCCCCTCTCCCTCTCCCTTTCCCTATCCGCTTGAAATGTGTGCTGTAACATATCGTCGCCTCAGAAAACGAATGTCGTATGTTCCATTAAGCCTTGTAAGACATACGACATTTGTTTTCTCAGGCGACGATATGTTGGAAAGACAGTGTTGCATACACATTTCAAAAACGGGTGAAATATGTGGTATCACAATGGGCCTCATAATAGGCCTCCGAGAGTGTCTCTTATAGAGGCAGCCACCATAACCTAACCCCTAACCTAACCTTGTATCGTTGAAACTTTTTTAATCCATTCAGAAAATATAATATCAGAAAATGAAGAACTAAGTATGCAGTGTAACTATACATGATATAAAGTTTCACGTCTATGTCTTTTTTTATGGACCTCGATAAAAGTCGTCTTTTAGTGTATTAGTTTGTTTTCGTTCTTTTTTGTTATGTCTCACAGTGCAATGAATGCAACGAATGTTTTGTTTTGTTTGGTTTAAAGTTCGTTTTTCAATTAAATTTGATATTAATTGAATAAAGTTTAACAATTTTATTATTTTAAATTATTAAACTATTATTTTAATAAATTAAAATAGTATTAAGTATTCGGAATTATAAGTCATACAAACGTGAAATTTGTAATGTTGGTAATGTCCTCTTTGGATTACTTTTTTATGCGTTTTGCGTACATTTATTTTGATCAGACAGTCTATTAACCCTTTCGCTACAGGTTTTTACTGGGGAAAGTTAAAATTTTAAATTTTACGTCTTAGGCTTCTATGTGGTTATATTAGCAACATTCCATAAGAAATTTTTTAATTGTTATACTCGGACCCTGTATTTTAGAGTGTTTTTCTATGAGAGCAACCACATCGTTGTGGCTGTAATAATTACTTAAACATTCAACTTTTTACACATAACGAAAATTTGAATATTTCTTCATTTAATTAATTTTAATTTTTTATAATTGACTGGCACGACAGCCCGCTTACGCGAGAATAAGGCCTAGCTTCCCGTAACCACCCGTGTTGTGCGTGTGAATTTGTACGCGGGTGGAAGGGACCTACAGTTTTATGCCGGTTCCGAACGGCAGGTTGGGAGCTTTTTCATAAGCAATTTTTACTCTCAGAGGTTTGCCATTTCCAGCTGAGAGGACAGCCACCGAAAGAGAAAACGAGTTTTCCCGTTATTTTTTTAGGTGTTATTACAGGCAGTATTTGAACCTGAGGTTGCTGCCTTCGACTCGCGGTCCAACGCACTAACCAACTGAGCCACGGCGGCTGCCAAATTTACTTCAGCCAAAATTAAAAAAAATAAAGTATCTAAAATGAAAGAAAACGTGAAATTAAAAAGTTATCTCAAATTTTCTGCTTCTTCTTCCTTTACTATGTCAAGATATACCATTAAAAAAACGTGTATACTTCTCTTCTTCAAACCTAAATATTCAGTTTGTTAATTTCGTATTTTTCCTAAAACTTCAAACTATTCTAAGGACCAATAAAAAAATGTATTCCTGGAACCATAGAGGGTTCAGACGTCCACAAAGTAGCATGTGCCATATGGCAACAAAATAGCGAAAGGGTTAAGTTAAATTGATTTTGCAGGTTTAAACGTAGCCACCAATTCAGATTTAGTTTGAAGATTTCAATATTGTAAAATTCTTAACGAAAGTTCGACAGATTTGAGTAACTGCGAAAAACATTTTATGACGTTTTGCAATGCCGTGAAGTTACAATCAAATCAATTTATCTATCATCTAGTTTAAATATCCATAAATAACAATGATAACCATACTCACTGTGACGTACCCTTTTTTCTCTTTTTCATTTCTTCATATTTGCACCAATAAATTTTCTAAACGAAATAAAATAGAAACCAAAAGAATCCGCATTCTTTATTTGACAACCGCTCCAAAATAATTCAATCCAATTTACAACCAACCCTACAAGGCCAATGCAACCCACTCCGTTTTCAATACCGAAAGTGTAAATTAATAGTCGCCTTATCACATTTAAACGAGACCACAATTTTATGGCGACAAATTCCCCAACAACAAACAATTTTCTTTTATAGTTTTTGTTTGCATATAAATTGCTGGTAATAATGCGAAATTATTTCTTTCCCTCGTTCGCCTCTCATCACACTTGTGTTCGCTCGTCACACACTGCTTCCATGTTGTCATAAAAATAACTCATATCTACATTTGAACACAACAAATTTGCATATTTCCCCATATACTCGTAATCGCAAATGCGAAGGGTTTCAGCAAAAAAAAAAACACCAACAACAACAATCGCAACGAAAACTCAGTTGCAGGCTGCTTCCGCAGGCGATTTTAAAGCAGATCAACTTGTTTTGATGCAAACCATTACGAGTTGCTGAAAAATCACAACGAAATGCCCCGCTGTGAATTAAGTGGGGGGCCGGGTGGACCGACGAACGTCGCAATTTAATATTGTATGGTATGTCGCAAAGATGTGTTGCGAAACTAATCAGGACCGACTAATGGACAATGTACTGGGAATTGTGCTTCCTCATAAAGTGCGACGCAGTGACCGAAATGTATTCACATTGGCACGCACACGCCAACACAGTTTCGTGCACTGCCCAATCAGAAAAAGCAACAAAAAACAAGATGTAGCTGAAAAATAAAACCCGGTAAAAGCAACAGCAATGAAGGAAAACCATTTCGCTGCTATTCAATATTATTCGAAATGTATAGAACAATGTCTTTCATACGGTTTTATTTCTTTTTAAGTAAAAATGTGCTTAGAAAAACGCATTTAAGGAAAATAAATAACAGGGAGACGTGATCTTGGAAATATGGTTGTTTTTTTGGGCGAAATAGCGTGCCGAGAATTTCTACATGCGTGTACTTAGTATATTGTACACTAGACATGAGTTAGTGCAAGATTTTTCGATTTCGATGCTCCGCAAGCTCTCAAAAAAAATTTTGGGACTAGAGTTGGGGCTAAATGGCGTCGCATCGAGGTCAAAGTTCACAAAAAAGCTGGGAAATTCGACAAATTGCTCCACAGCTGGGCAGAAGTTGCTCTTGGAGGGTTAAAATCTATGACTGACCCCACTAGTTTTCTCTACTGAACATTTCTTTCAAACATATTTATACCCCATCTCCAACCCTTGATGGGGCTCCCATACAAAATGGTCGTTTTTACAAAATAGGCTCGCACTGCTCCCAGGTTGCCCCCAGACGTATCAAATGTATGACTGACACCCATTTATTTTCCCTTCCGAATGTTTCTTCCAAACATACCTACCCGCTATCTCCAAGTCGTAAGGGGGCTGCCATACAAAATTGGCAATTTTCTATGCCATTGGCTCCCCACTTGTAAATGTAGTAGTTAAGTAAGCGAGAAAACATCGTATCTGGGACAGTGCTGAACCGATTTGAATGATTTATTTAGCGATCTACAAAATTCTTGAGTGCAAAAAATACAAAATTAATGAAGGTTCAGAAATTCACCACCACAGGGCGTCTACAAGCAAAAATCAAAATGTATTGTCGAAAAGCCATTAACCTTAATTAATTTTTTGGCACATGCACTTTTTCACGAAACCGCATAAAATGAAAGGTTGCGGAGTATCGAGAACCTATAGGGTGTTTTTTTTAGAGGTATAGAACTTCGAATTGAAATAAAACACAAGAAAATCGTTTTAATGTCCATCAATTTGGCTTTATTGGAAGGATAATTTTATGCCATTAATGTTTAAATATGATTTCGGGCATGTGGCCGCCGCGGCTGGCTCGAATAAAGCCAATTCTACAGGTCCAATTTTCAACCACTTTTTCGAGCATTTGGGGCCGTATGTCGGCAATAACGCCACGAATGTTGGCTTCCAAGTCCCCTAACGTTTCTGGTTTGTTGGCGTAGACGAGCGACTTCACGTATCCCCAAAGAAAATAATCCAATGGTGTCAAATCACACGATCTTGGTGGCCAATTGACAGGTCCATTCCGCGAAATTATGCGCTCATCGAATGTTTCCTTCAATAAATCGATTGTGACGTGCGCTGTGTGGCATGTAGCGCCGTCTTGTTGGAACCACAACTCATCCACATTCATGCCATCCAATTCGGGAACAAAATAGTCGGTTATCATGGCTCTATACCGGTCTTCATTAACGGTAACTGACTCTCCAGCATTATTTCGGAAGAAGTATGGCCCAATGACTCCACCAGCCCATAGAGCACACCAAACAGTCAGTTTTTGTGGATGTAATGGCGTCTCAAGGGTCTCATGTGGATTCTCTTCACTCCAAATGCGGCAATTTTGCTTGTTGACGTAGCCATTCAACCAAAAATGAGCCTCATCACTGAACAAAATTTTGCGATGAAAATCAGCATCGAGATCAATCTCATTTTCGGCCCATACACCAAAATCACGACGCATTGCATGGTCTCGCGGCTTTAATTCTTGCACAAGCTGGATCTTGTAAGGTCGCAAGCCAAGATCTTTGCGCAAAATCTTCCATAAAGTTGATGGACAAAGCTCCAATTGCTGTGCACGGTGGCGAATCGAAGGTCGCAAGCCAAGATCTTTGCGCAAAATCTTCCATAAAGTTGATGGACAAAGCTCCAATTGCTGTGCACGGTGGCGAATCGATTCATTCGGGTCCTCTTCAACATTTTGCTCTACAGCGGCAATTGTTTCTTCGGTGCGCACTGTTCGACGTCTCTGCGGATGCGTATTATCACATAGAGTAAACGTAGTGCGAAAACGACCCATGGTTAACCGAATTAATTGCTCTGATGGACGATTATGTCGACCATAAAATGGACGGAGCTTGCGGTAAACTTCGCGAACTGAACCATTATTTTCGAAATAAATTTGCACGATTTGCAAGCGTTGTTCTTTTGTCAACCTGTTCATGATGAAATGGCAAACCAAACTGAACATAAATGACATTAGAGTTGCCAGATTTGACCACAAAATGCCAGTTTTATCTCTATTCGAAAAACAAACCTCTAAAAAAAACACCCTATATTATTAAGAATCTCCATATAAAACTAAATCATGTCTATTGTACACGCATGGAGAAATGCAAAGATGCGAAGATCTTGAATTTGTGAAATGCTTGTGCTATATGTTTTCAAGTAAAGTGTTCGCAATCTTTCTTAGACAGACATTTTATTAGAACGTTTTCAAATTTTTAATTTTCTGTTGGGGCCATAGAACTTGTTTAATTTTTTATCTAGTGACAGGATTTGCAACAGTTGAACGATACACGTTTGCACAATCCATCGATCGAACGGCGAGCACGCCAGGAGACTCGGCCTCCTTTTCAACGACCATTGCCGCAGCTGCGACGATGTGGACGCGGAGGAAAGCGTCGAGCACCTGATGTGCTATTGCCCAGCACTAGCGAGGAGACGACTCCGGGTGCTGGGAGCGCCGTTCTTCAGCAGTCTGGCCGACCTCTCAGGACACAGCATCGGCCGCATCGCCCGATTCATCACGGAATCGGGATGGCTCCTGCCTGACACCCGGGGGGGTGTGTTAGCCTGAAGGGCGGCCACGTCCTTCACGTGGTACCACAACGGGCCGTACTATGGCCTAAGTGAGCTCTTCTAGCTGCCACCCTAACCTAACCTAACCTAACCTAACCATCGATCAGATCTACGGTCAGAATTATACACCAAAGAAAACTCACTATAAATTGTATCCCATTGAAACGTTGTGACTTTCATTCTCAAAACTGGGATGGTATTTGTCATTATCAAATGAGAAGATGTCTAAGAAACTTATTTCCATGTTCTATCAAATCGATCGATGGATAAAATAAAATGAATAAATAAAATGAAGCCTCCCTAACCTTCAAATAAATAAATAATTAAATAAAATTGACTCTTGTACAATTTTCTTTCTTTTCTTTTTAATAAAAGTCATAGGAAAAAAATTGCATATATTAGATATTCTTTAATTTCCTTTACTTTTGCATGTAAAAGAATATTTAAACTTATAGAACACTAAAAATCAACACGAAAGTAGCATTAAGTCCGTTTGGGTATGGATAATTTGTACAAATTTTTACTGGATCCTGTTTGTGTACGCTAAATCTTTTAAAACGATAGAGAAACTGAGAGCGTAAAGTGACAGTTGATTTCATGAGAACTAGCAAGTTTTTACTGGAGAAATTGTGTCCAGAAGAATAGCAGATTGAGCCCAAAGAACCATTTGCCTTTTGCATTAAATGTCTGATTAAACTTCAGTTTCCCTACAGCTTCATACCTCATACGAAACTTTTAAATCTGCTGTTTCTTTCTTTAACCCTCCTGTTTATATCCTTCATCCTGTGTATTGTGAATGTGGCAAGTCCGAGTGGTGTAACTAACAGTTAAAACTTGCAATTTCTTACAAATTCCTGTTTGTTTACTTTTTTGGATAGTTTCGTTTTTGGGAGCGTAAGATCGCTTCCTCTTCTGTTATTTTCTACTGGATAATTTTTACTGGAAATGTTCCCAAACATACCTATTGGTACAAAATTTTAATGCAAGTAATAAGACAAAAAGTAAGTAAAGCTATATATCGCACACCCACTACAAAAGTGACACAACTCAAAATTTTTAATTTTTCAGGAAACGCAAAAAACTGTTTTTGAGCTGAATAAACATGTTTTTAAATAACGTATATCCCGTTTAGTAGAAAATCCCCACACATTATGCTTTAGGATAAGTTACAAAGATTTTTTTATTTTACACTAGAAAATCCAAAATTTTGAGTTGTGACTTTTTGATGATATTTTAAGTCAATAATTACCGCATTATTTTAAGTTATGTCACTTTTGCTCAATTTAATAATTATAAATGACAGTTAAAAAGTTGAAAGAAAAATTTTGAAAATTCGAAATTAATTTTTTTATTTGAAAATAAATACTAAAATTGTCACAACTTGACATTTTTATGGGAGACCCTATTACAAGGATAATAGTGGGGTGTTGAATCATATGGAAATTCTAACGGTTTTTAATTATTTACATTAGATTTGAAATAGTTATTAATTACTACGAGGCTGGATCAATAAGTACCCGTGTTAGGAATGAAGAGGCAAGATGTTCACAAATTTTTTAATTTTTATTTTTGAACGTAATCTTCTTTTGGTAAAACACACTTTTTTTTGGGGAACAAAAAGAAGTCTCTGGGAGTTCATGCAAATTGGCCGCGCCAATGCCGAATGAATGTGCTGGTGCGTGATGGTGAAACAGCACTTTTTTTTCGCCAAATGGGGCCGTGTCCGTGTACTTTCACCCTTTCCGTCCGATTCAATTCAGCCCAACAATTTTTGAAGAAGTCTGCTGGGATATTATCTCCCAAACTTATAAGCGAAAATAGTGCTAAGATGTCCAGGACCTGTGGCATTGGTATATAGTACGAAACTATGTGATATGCATAAAGCGTCTGTGCAACTATCATTATAAATGTTTAGATAAGAAGAAATTGAATGAATGCAAAAGTGTGAAAATTGCTTTCGCATCACTTATGCAGACGCACAGTGCTTCGACTCCATACAAAATTGCGGCAAAAATAGAAGGAGTTGTTAGATTTGAATGAAATTTCACACATATAGTAATTTGGGTCTACTAAGCTCAAAAATTAAGTTACATTTTGTATATATGTTATTGGTTTTTTTTAAATCTTTTTTTGGTAAAAAAAATGCAAACTTTTTTTAACTTTAGAAAAATATAATTGTTCTAAATTCGAAGCAAACTTACTTTTAAACTTCATTGAAAACATGTAAAATTCTAAGAAATTTGAAAATTCGTAAAAAAAACTAATTAAGCTAAACAAAAAAAATTATCAGCTGTCCCGCTCCCCTTAATGTAGTTTTAATATTAAAATAAATTGGTAGCCTATCTGCAACATTAAATTTTCTACAATTTTTTCTATACAAGCACCTAAATTTCATTTTTCCCCTTCATACATTTTTGTAAAAATATATCCGACTTTGACAAGCTATATCTCCTAATCACGACAATTTTTCGAAAAAATATTTCGGATCCAGCTTAATTAAACAATTATCTTTAACATGATACTACTTTTGTCAAAATCAGCGATAATTTTATTTCCTATTTTTGTCTACTCTCGAAGCACTGTTCGACGCAATGAAACTGTGTCACACGGACGCTGCGGCTTGCTCGGCCCACTCCGCACCGCACTTGCCAGTGGTGCCCAAATGAGTGTATAACGGTTGACTGATTAATTTTCAAAGTCATATGACAGCTGCAACCATTGATTTGTCAATGTGTGTGTGTGTGTGTGCCTTCAATTCTGTGCTGCGAGTACATGCAGACATGGCAACATTGTGGTCTTTTAATTTTCACCGCAATTTTGAAAACATTACAAAAGTTGTACGACTTGGACTTGCATGCACAACGAACCTTTTGCAAAGTTTTCGTTTTCGGTTTTGTTTTGTTGAATCTCTATGACTTTTTATCACTTCAAATTGCTGTGGGCGAAAAGCGAAATAGCTGAGGAGCGGTAGCAGCGAGCTGAGGGTGTACGTGAGAGATGCAGAAATCGGCGGGAAAAGTCGGTCTATTAGTTGCTGTCCATATAAATACCAAAGTTTGGTAGAAACTTTCGACACAAACGGAAAATAGCAGCAGAAACTTTTGCTGCCGCTGCCATTGTTGCTACTTTGACTGCAACAGGCCATAAGCGCGCACACACACACACAATTTGTGTAATCACAGCAAGTTTCGCGGGATTAAGGCGGGGTAGGAGGGGTGCCTAAGTAAAGACCTCACTCTCGCTGCCATTGGCGACGACTTTTGTGTCTGTAATTACACAATTGCTCGAGCTATTTTCAGTGGCAGCTGTAGTTTGTGGTTAGCTGGCATTCTGTGCTACATGGGAGCACCCTTGTGCAACACTGTGAGCATTAACACTGAATGCGCAGCCACTTGCCCACACGAGTAATTTTCTAATTAAAAGTCTTTTTATTAAATTAGTGTTGCGCATACGCCATGACTGCCAGCTCTGCCGGCACACACAGCGCCACGACGGATGAACTGAGTGAGGAAGGCGGGCGGGGCAACCCCACAGCGTGTAATGGCAATCAAATGGCCATCTAAAGTCTCACTCGTGCACTCGTATATACTCGAACAGCCCCATTAAAATTCACAAGAAACCACACGAGCATCTTTTCAGCGCAACAGGTCGTCGCCATGAGGAATGCCGTTGTTCTGCCGTCCCACCCCCCTCGGTTCGACTTGTGTTCTTGCGTCAGTCTCACTTTTCAATATTCTAATCCGCCGTAAACAAAATCTTGGTGCGCTGCCAATGTTGCCGTCTGACCTACTTACCGCTGTTTGTGTTGATGTTTAGCGAAATAATCATAATAAAAGAGTAAAAAGCAGATAATGCGGATAATGGAGGAAAGGCGGCACGAATATCTAAAACGTTCAAAGTGTTTTTTTGCTTTCTCTTTATTATGTTTTATCTGATTGTTGTTGCATATTTTTGCAAAGACGTGCGCTACTTTGAATTTCTTCGGGTCGGTTTATTTAACTCCACATTTCAATACTGGAAGCTGGAAAAATGACAAAAGCAAACACCTATACAAACAGACAGCAACCATCCACACACACACACACACACACACATAGAGCCAGGCGGGAGGCTGCAAAGAGCATAAGCAACGTTTGCCAAGACACACGCAGCCACGCTAAATTCTGCCGGAAGTGTGCAAAAAAGTACAGCAAAAGCAATGAGAGCAACAAAAACAACATCTCTAACAACAGAGCGGCGCACAGTGGGGCGTCCGTGGCCAAAAATAAAAAAATACAAATCTTTTTTTTTTAAATAAGTAAGCACGATCGAAGCCAAATCTCAAACTAAGCTATATCAAAAGGAATTTTTAAAAATATTTTAAGTTTTGTAGTGTCACGAAGGTTTTAAACTTCATATATTGCGTGAACACAAATTTAAGGAAAAATAGAAATTTAACCTTGCGAAACTAAAGATGTTTTTTCTTATGGTTACAGTTATTATTTTAATATAATAGGGGTACCGGTTAATTCGTGCTGATTATTACCTGATTTTTTATTTTATGTTTTAGGTTTTTATAGTCAGGCAATGCCTTTTTTTTTGTTTTGGTTATTACTGTTAACTGTTACTGTTAACTGCTAACTACCGTTATTTGAACGTACAGCCATTTCGAACCCTAGAAAAAGTTTAAGTGCAAACTTCAAAATTAAATATCTCGAAAAGCCCTAGAGAGCCTTTCCAATTTTGATTGTTTCACTAAATTACAAGTATGTAGAACACGTTTGCAAAGTTTCAGCTGCATACCCGCATGTAATTCATTTTTTTTGTAGGGGCATCTTTTGTACAATTTCGTAAGTTATTTTATGTGTAGCTGCCGTCGCGTAGTTTAACTCGACCGGCGGGCACTACAAATGCATGCAAATTTTTGTGGAAAATAAACTTAAGAGCGAATTGAAGAGGGGCCAACATGAAAAACATCGAAAACTTATAAAAATGGCAAAATATGCGCATGTAGCGATTAATTCATTTGAGGCTTATAGAACTTTTAAAGTAGGCGTGGTAGACTGCCCATTTTTGGTACAATTATAGATTATACCCTAATGATATTGTGTATAAAATTTGTTCTTTCTAGTTTTAGTAGTGGCCAAGTTATCTAATAACAAAGATTTTTTTCAATATGGGGGGTGGGCGTGGCAGTAGTCCAATTTTCACAAGTTTTCGTATTTTTCTTAATTACGCTAAAAAATGGGCGGATACCAAATTTCGTCAAAATTAAACCACGTTTACTATTTTTGGCCATGCGATATATGGAGACGCCCCACTGTGCGGCGCGTCGCTCGAAAACAACTTTACGCCCACACAGGAGCGAAAAGCAGGAAATTCAATTTTAAGATGAAAATTTCAAAAGTCAATATTGTCTGATACAAGCACAACAATTTCTGCAAAACCAGCAACAATAATGGCAAAAACGAGACCGGCACACAGCGCACGAAACCGAACAAGCGCCGCTCGTGCCTGCCATTTCTTATGGCAAAGGAGCAAAACCTTAAGGAAACATTGAATTGCTGTAAACATGTTCTTTGATTTTTGCTGCTGTTGCTACTGTTGCTTCTCTTGGCGTCGTTTTTGCTTGTTTGTTGTTTGTAGCTGCTGCCGCCACTGTTGTTTTTCCTTATCAGTCGGCATCGTCTGTTTAAAAGACCGGAAAATTGTGCATTTTTTATAGGGCACAAGATACGCAAAGTTGAAATTGGTTTTGCCAGTTCTGGCTGTTAAGTAGCTGCAATGAAAATGTAAAATGTGGTCGATGGCTGGGGTTGCGGGCGGTTTGGCAGTGCTGTCCCGGGGGTTTGTTTTTTTTTAGGGATGTGTATTCGGTGCAAAGTGTGTACATTTAGCGAATGCTAATTTTCAACCGCTATCGGTTAGGCAAACTGCAATTTGACAATTAAAATTAAGGCAATTTGTCGCAATCGCTTGACTTGAGCTATGGGATTTTGTGAACCGAAAAGTTTATTGGCAATATCGGGGAATTTGTTTGAAATGCAAGCAATTTGTTATTGTTGAAGTAGGGGTTGTTTAAATTCATTCGACATCCAGTCAATCAATGCAATTTGAACGGTTCTTACTTTCTACGGAATTCGTGCTAAAAGGATTCAAGCAATGTGATTTTCGTGGAAATTGTAAAAATTAGGTCAGAAAAAATAAAACAACATACTCCTTGATGCAAGTTATATACAACATGGAGTACAGTATATAACTCGCGGCAAGTAGAGTGTTTTATTTTTTCTGGCCTCATTTTTTACAATTTCTACAAAAAGCAAATTGTGTGAAACGTTTTAGCATGAATTCCATAGAAAGTAAGAACTGTTCAAATTGCATTATATTTGCTTGTCTGGAAATGGGTGTAGTGCATCACCTTAACCCATTTAACCCTTCTGTCAATACGAAAAATTTCCACCTATCATCGATACGAAGGTACCCGGGTACCTTCATGCAATTTGTATGGGAAACGTGAAAATAATAGCCCACAAATTTTATAAATCGATGTTAGCTTTTAAAACAAAGCAATATTTATTGCTAATTCAAGTTAAAAGCATTAAACATTTATTAATAGTGCAATAATTTTAGCATTTTCGTGTTTTACGTTTTTGCTTACAATGATCGAAATAGATGTAGTGCGAGTCATGGGCTTTTGGCCGGTGTTCGGAGTCTCGTTTTGTTCCTGCTGACGTTTGCAGAAATGAACATAAGGGCGTCTGTGCTCCGAAAACTGCTTCAAAACTGTTTTTAATGTAAAAATGTTGATAACAAGGGCATTGTTTTGCCTTTTCTGAATTTTCGGCATCAGTGGCCCACACAGGACTTCATTTTAAGAGGCGTTCTGCATACAACTTTTGACCCCAAAACCATTTGAAATCACTGCGTCACACATAATTTTTGTAGCTAGCAGATATTTGGGGGGTTTGAACCACCAATGCCCCCTTGCGTTACCTTCTCAAGATATTCTCCACGGCGTCTGACTTTTTTGTGGTATCTAATTTATGTTTACTGCGAATAATATATGCTATCAAGCTGCAAAAATTGAGCATATTAGCTACCACTAGCCACCTTTTCGTTCAATGATTAGTAATGAAATGGGTCAACCACTGAGCCGTAAGGTCTATCATCCTTTGTACTATTGTAAATACAAATGAGTTTGGGTTTTGGGTTGTCACCTGACACTGCTTTGCCGTGGCGCATAGTTGGATGAACCACCCAGCTTCATAGCTCTTTGGAAAGTACAACTCCAAAGATTTTGTCGCTATGAAACCGAATATCGTTGACTTTAGGGGTCGAGGATTAATTTTTAACACCTAAATGAGATTTTTTGCGAATAGGTATTCCGCAAGTACCTCAGAAGTAAAAATGTGGCTGCAAAAAGGCTGCAGCATTGCGGCCACAGGGTTTAAACTTTAAACCTTTGAATCAAAATTTGTGCTTTTGCTACTATTGTCTTACGTTGACAATTGGTAGTCTTCCAGAGTAAGCCTCTCCTTTAAAAAAAAAAATGTTGGAGTAACACGCATGTAAATTCGATGACTTCGATCGGATGTAATGAATTTAACTTATCTTGAAATACAACTTTGAATGCGAATTTCAAATTTGGTCCACTACTTGTTTGAATAAACTTGCTTTGACTCGAATATGAACGAGTAATTTTACGTTGAAACTGTATTGTTTTACTGTATTTTGTATGAAGGCATTCGGGTACCTTCGTATAGAACAAAGGGGTAGTGGTCAAAAATCGGTTCTAAAAGTTATGTAGAAAAAGATTTCTTTCTATATAAGTTCTATAATAGAGAGTAAATTGATTTTTAGGAAGATACTTAAAATATCAGCATAGCTTTCCTTGGTCGAAAGTAGGATATTTTTACCTCAAAAATGCAAAAGGTATCCAGGTACCTTCGTATTGACAGAAGGGTTAAGGAAGTGGATGACGCTTGCGCCACACTTTTTTGCTTTGCAATTAACTGCTGATCTGATTCATTGATTCATCTGACACAGCAAGCACGTTTTTATGGTAGCTATGGCTTTGATTTTCGGCCTTTCTCAAAATTCCACATTTCAATCGACCAACATACCTTAACCAGCATACGAGGTGTGAATCGATGTGATGCAAAATGTTATCTTCTTATATTGGACGATTGCTCTAAATAAACAATATCTTTCATGTTTATCCTGAAAATACTTTAAGCCATAAATCGTTACATAAGATGTTTTAACAAAATTAAATATAAGGGTTGAAATCATTAAATATCCCTGAATACAGCTCAACTCAGCGAGCGAGTCCCGACTATGAGCCCAGTTCCCGCAGTCTGTTTGTTCCAGGCAAAAAGTGGCAATCATTGCATACTTTTGGCGAGGCAATGTGAACATTCTGAATACGTAATGTTCGACTGTAATAAAACGGGTTGGAAAAGCCATTCCGTGGGTGTTGAGAATTCTTCACAGCACAGCGAGAATTACTCATAGACTTTGGCGCATCGCATTGGTCGCTCGACTTTTGAAAACCCCCACTGACAAGGTTGGCAATCGTCAACATTAAACATATTTTTATGATTTTACGCAACACTAGCAAAGTTCACTTTGCCATTCTTTTAGGCAACGAGCCAGAATGCGGCAGCTGCTTTTGGGCGGGTGGCATCGGCCTCATAAACAACATTAAAGCGTAGCATTTCGATATGGAAAAAGTGTGCGTTAAAAATGTTTTTATGGCTAATATAAAAATGTCTTCAGCACAGTGCGGAATGTGACTGTTTGTTTGGCGGTGTATGTGTGTGTGTGTGTGTGTGCGTACTTACTTAAGGGAACAATAATTTAAAGGAGTTGCCGAAGGGGACTGCAGCAAAGACAAAAAGAAAAACGAAAACAAAGGCGAGTGGCAACCAGGAAAATGTATAAACGACGAAACCAGAACGAAACGGAAATATCAGAAAAGTCGCTGTTTCCCTCGCCGACAGCGAAGAGCGTCGCTGGGGCGGAGTAGAGTGGAGCTTGCTTTGCCTGAAATGTGCGGCGTACGGCGTCTCTATTTAAGCCGCTGGGCATTACGGCCGCATTTGCAGTGGCATACAAACACGTACACATGCAGACGGCGAGTAAAATCACACAAGGAAGGACCGAAAAAATTGCTGGCAAATTGTAGAAACAGCTAGAGAATGCAGAAAAAATGTAAAGAAAAGAAAGGAAAGCAGAAACCCTCTTAAGATTTGCGCTTGCAATTTTTTGCGAGCGTGTCTTTTGTGCTACACTTGCAACAATCGGAGCGGCGTAGTTGTGGGCATGCTGGAATTTGGGGAAGGGTGAGATAAAAGCCCCGACTGCCATAAACATTTGCTCATTGTGTAAAATGAAACAAGCAAATGCAGATAATTGCGAAATAGGAAAGTGTGGCGTACTCCCTTCTTGGGTGAATGTGGGCAGTGCGGGACTAAGACGGATATTCGAGTGGTGTTGAATGATGGCGGTTGGATGAAGTTGCTGTTATGCGATATCAGTGAATGCTCAAGAAAAGATTAAGAAAAGTGTTAAAGAAAGATAAGACAAAATGATTTCGTATGCCGAACGGCGTGCCAATACATATAAAGTTTTGCACGGTTTCCTTTGAGAATTGCTGAAATCTTTGCAATCAATGAAGTGCTCTGCGTATTTGCTTGGGGATGGCCTCAGAGATTTCGCAAAGCAAAACATAAAGAATTGAATGAGCATAAATAGTACAAATGATATGCAGTACAAGTCTGCAAATCATGCTCCATGGCTCGGCCTTACGTGCGTTTGAATTCTATTGAAAGTGTGTCTCATACTCCCATACATGCATGTCGAACCTTGGAAACTCTTGCACAGTCAGCTCAGATGTGCTGTGGGAATCTGCATTGTCGCAGTTATAGCTGCAGCATGTGGTATTGAAAAGAAACCATTAACCATTGCATGCAAATTAATGCATACACACACACATACACGATGTAAGAATACTCTGATATGAAAGGAACGCTTACGCACGCTCACTCAATGTGACAGGCTGTGACAAAAGGAGGAGAACTAAAAGCCAACGAGAGTAGTTCAATCGGTCTTGACCGACTTGTCTTTACTCGGTAAACACCAGTGCCTGACCGAATATTCGGCTTCGGTATTCGACTTATTCGGTCAGTTTTAAATCTTCTGCTTCAGCTGCAGCTGCAGCTTCGGCTTCGGCCAAATTAAGCGAATACTTTAGCCGAAGGTTTTCTTCTAGTAATGCAAGTCAGTTTGCTCTGTTCCAAAGTATTTTATCAAATATCGGCCCTAATTTAAGAAATTTCTATAATTATTGCATTGTAATAATTATTCCCAATAAGAAATTTTTTACGTCGCCTATAACTATTATCATGTATTAAATATTTTTGAGTTGCATAATAACTCTTGTAAGTAACAAGTATATTTTTCGTTGTCGATAATAATTATTTTGGGATTTTTGTTTTTTACATTGCTTCATAACTTTTATTTATGACATTTTTAATTTACGTTACCGATAACTATTATTTTGAGAAATTTTTTTTTACGTTGCTTCATAACTTTTATTTATGATTTTTTTTCATTTACGTTGCCGATAACTTTTGAAAAAACCAATTTTTTATGCTGAATTACCACATTTTGGATATTAATTGATTTTTAATTGTTTTAAATTGACAAACGTAAATTAACTGCAGAAACCTAAATTCCACCAACAACAATTAAACAATTAAAAATCAATTCATACTCAAAATGTGGTAAGGCAACGTAAAAAAAAAAAAATTCGCTCATAAAAGTTATGAAGCAACGTAAACAAATTTTTTTCAAAATAATAGTTATCGGTAAAGTAAATAAAAAAAATCAAAAATAAAAATTATGAAGCAACGTAAAAAAATTTTTTTAAATAATAGTTATCGGTAACGTAAATAAAAAAGTCATAAATAAAAGTTATAACGTAACGTAAAAAAAACCCAAAATAATAATTCTCAAAAAAGAAAAAAAATTATGTTACATTTTAATAGTTACATTGCAATTATTTTCTTATAAAACTTTTAATAAGTAGTTAAGTCCCTGGATTAATTGTAAAAGCTGAAAAATCGAGCCAACACACACGTTGCTATAGCTTTCCAAAAATAACGAAAATTGCAAATTTAAGTCTGAGGCATTGCCAAACTACAAAAGTTTAAGAAAAACAAAATAGAGATTTCAATTCAGCAGACCATGGTTAACTTGCATACTAGATTTCATGAAGAACAGACCACTTCTTATAATTTTGTCCCGTAGTTGTATGGAGTCGAATCACTGTGCGTTCGTTCAATTATGAAATTATCCCTAATGGGTCTATGCCAGAAAAAAATGTTCCAAAACCTTGTCTCCCAATTTTTAAATTATTCGCTTTAAGTCAGTACAATATTTCTCATTGTTGCGTAATATTCATCTTAAAAGAAAAACATTCCATTCAAACATATTTAGGCAGTGCTTCACTCTGAAAGCATCTGGAAATTCCATAAAAATTAAGTATTGTTAACAAAAGTTATTATTTGCAAAGAATGCTATAAAAATATGAACAATTTCCAATTTTTAAAAACGGTCATACAAACAACAATAACATTAATAAAACACGATGAATATGTGTTGTGGCATAAACCGGCACAGCGTCAAAATTTCTCGCCAATACAAAGCAATAAAACATGAAACAAAGACCGAAAAAAAAACCGTAGAACAAGACAACCAGATATGAGGCCAGCACTGTGCGGAGATTTACCAGCGGAAGTGTGCAAGATGTAGTCATAAATTGGCATAAAATGCAAACATGACAACGGCAACAACAATAACAACAACGACAACAGCAACAGCAACAATGGCTAGCAGTAGAGCAGCTACAAAAATGCCGAGCGTAATGGCAACCACGACAACGTCGGCGTCAAAACGGAACAGGCGAACGGGAATCGGGAATATGTGGAAAGTTGGCGAATATGCAAATGTACCACCGCGAATATGTACACGTACTTGTGTTTACTTGCGGCATGTTGTTGTCGTTACCAACAAATACAACAACGACAACAATAATGCTGGCAATCGCTAAAGTCGCTGGCAATGCAATGCTTATTGCTCATTGTGGATGTTGTTGTTGCTGTTGCTATTGTTTTGTAGTGGCGGCGAGAGTTGTTGTGGTTGTTGTTCGCTTTCTATTCCTTTCGTTCAGTTTGTTGTTGTTGCAGCATTTCAAGGCAATTTCCGTTTTCGGATAGCAACGGAATATTGTTGCACTTTGGCACTTGTTCACTTCACTTGTTCGCCCCGTCTCGCCAATTTCATTTTGGCAATTTAATGCCAGCACTTTTATGGCCACTTAGAGTGGCATTGTTGCAATTTCAGATTTCATTTCCGTTTTGCAAGTTCAATGCAGCAAGAACAAATGCTTGAAATGGCTCAACAGCGCTGCCAGATGCAAATTTTAAATATGGACTACCAAAGCAACGTATGCGTGCTTTACTTATAATTGGAACAACAGCCCCAAGACGAGTTAAGGCCGAGTTTGTTAATACGAAACTGCAGAGCAATGACACACTGACTGGACTCAGTGTCCTTCTAACTGAATTGGACGAGTGCAGGAAATGTGAAGGGCATGGAGTTATAGAAACTTTGGAGCACATTCTGTCTTGTTATAGTAAGATTTCGCTTTACATGTGTGGGAGCTCAGTATTTCCCTGGATTAAATGAGGTCTCTTAAATCACTGCTGAAATTCGCTAAAATTCATTCCAAGCGATCATTAGTTTACTAACACTTAACACTAAAAAGCTCCATCTGTTACCACTAAGAGCCCAAGAGGATCTATTCGTGACCAATTTGGTCAATCAGCTTAACCTAACCTATCCTTCTCAAGACCAACCTTGGTCTTTTTTGCTACTTGGCAATACGACACAACGAGACTTTGTTCGCATCGGTTTCTCCTTAACCCTTTCGCTACAGGTTTTTACTGGGGAAAGTTACGTGGGCAGTCCGATAAGTACTTAGCCCCACCGCCCGATGGTGCCACTATCGTAAGAGAAATTTACTATCGTGTAGTACATCCTCGTAGACGGCTATTGGATTTGTAGTTTTGTTTTGACCGCGTGTGGAAACGAACGTGTCCGCGGATTTTAGAAAAATGGAAAAAGAGTAATATCGATCACACCTCCGCCGTCGTCGAATGAGGAGGTTATCGCCGCCACGGAGGCCTCCAGAAAACGTATTTTTCAGACGGGTTAAAGAAGTTGGAGCATCGCTGGGTCAAGTGTATCGAGTTGAAAGGAGACTACGTTGAGAAATAAATCGCCACTTTTCCAAAATTTTCGTTTTTCTTTTGTAGGCTAAGTACTTATCGGACCACGCACGTACAATTTTATATTTTACGTCTTAGGCTTTTATGTGGTTATATTAGCAACATTCCATAAGAAATTTTTTAATTTTTATACTCGGACCCTGTATTTTAGAGTGTTTTTCTATGAGAGCAACCACATCAACCAACCAAACTTTTTACGCATAACGAAAATTTGAATAGTTCTTCATTTACTTCAGCCAAAATTAAAAAAAAAAGTATCTAAATTGAAAGAAAACGTCAAATTAAGAAGTTCTCTAATTTTTTCTGCTTCTTCTTCTTTCTTTACTATGTCAAGATATACCATTAAAAAAACGTGTATACTTCTCTTCTTTAAACTTAAATATTCAGTTTATAAATTTCGTATTTTTCCTAAAACTTCAAACTATTCTAAAGACCAACAAAAAAATGTGTTCTTGTAACCATAGAGGGTGCAGACGTCCACAAAGTAGCATGTTGCCATATGGCAACAAAATAGCGAATGGGTTAAGTCTAAGTAATTGAACCGGAACCGAAGTTAAATCTACCTAATTCATTGGCACGATGACTATTTAAAAACAGGTGGAAAATGGCATCACGTTGGTTATTGTTGTATTAACTTTAAAATTCTCGAACATCCATTACAACCGTTGAAAGTTAAACTTCAAATGAGCAATCTGATATTTTTTTTCGAATGACTCTCAACGGTCAAACAGTCTAAATATACTACTGTGTCCAAAAAATAAGGTGACATTGTATTTATTTTGAAAATTCTTTATTTATTCTTCCAAATCAATTTCATCCCCTTCAAAGTAATCCCCTCCCGATGCAATGCACTTATGCCAACGGATTTTCCAATCTTCGAAACACTGATTGTAGTCACTTTCCGGGATGGCCTTCAGTTCCGTCTTCGCTGCGGCTTGAATCTTCTCTATCGTATCAAAACGGTGTCCCCGGAGCGGTCTTTTGAGCTTGCTGAGCAGCCAGAAGTCGCACGGCGCCAGATCAGGTGAATACGGTGGTTGGGGAACGATATGGGTTGAGTTTTTGGCGAAATGATCACGAATTACGAGTGCAGTATGGGATGGTGCATTATCGTGGTGTAAAAACCAAGAATTGTCTTTCCACAATTCCGGCCTTTTTAGGCGGATAGCGTTACGCAAACGACGCATAACGTTCAAATAATATTCCTTGTTGACTGTTTGGCCCGGCGGAAGGAATTCATAATGCACAACACAACGATAATCGATAATTCAAATGTCACCTTATTTTTGGACACAGTAGTATAAACAAGTTTTCGTCGATTCGTGAAAGCTCAGTGAAATCAATGAATTTATCTTTTTTAGTTGGTAGTAATATTTCAATTCGTAATTTTAATTAAAGAATTATTTTTAAATTTTTCAAAAACTGTGCAAATTCTCTCAAACACAAAAAGCATCACAACCACAATCACAAGAAAAATGACGTAACTATATACACAAAATTGTTAATAATTCATATTATTTGAAATTATGCTGTCCACTATATAACTTTTACTAACACATCTTTTCCCTTCTGATGTTTTTGGTATATTGCAGATGCTGCACTCACTGAGGTCTTTGAATCACATTTGCGCGGACCGGGTTTCGTGATGGAGCCGCCTGGCCGTGTTGAGTTTTCCAATTCGTCGGGCGGCTGGCTGGATTGCTCGGCGTCGGGCAGTCCCCAGCCCACCATTGACTGGGTGCATGCGGATGGCACGGCCGTCTCGGAAATACACGGCGTGCGCCGGGTGCTGCGTAACGGAACGCTGGTGTTGCTGCCATTTCCGGCGGCGGCTTATCATCAGGACGTGCACAATACGATATATCGTTGCATTGCCAGCAACAGTGTGGGGCGTATTGTGTCGCGCGATGTGCAAGTGCGAGCGGGTAAGTGGCGTTGAGAAACGTTGTTTTAGTTATAAGTTGAAGTGAGCATAGATTTGTTTAAATTGCTCAAATTCAAACACATATAAGAACGTAATTTTGAGTCATGTCATTAAATAGTGAATGCAAAACAAATAAGTAATTTATATATTTTTTGTAATTAATTTATAATGCATTTAATTTGTCGCTAATCAAAACTAACCATATTAAAAGGACAGTTTTTCACATTTTCATATGCATTAGTCAAGCTTGCGCTAAATTAAGAATTTATGAAAATTGTTCTGATATTTTTGCAGTTGTTGCACAAGCGTACAAAGTGGATGTTGAAGTTCTGTCTGCATCCCGAGGATGCACCGCCATATTGCGCTGCGTTGTGCCGACATTTGTGAAGGAATTGGTGCGAGTGGTCTCGTGGGTTCATGAACCCGCTATCTACATTTATCCATCACTGCAAGGCGGTATGTATCTGCGTTTATGTCTGGCGCTGTCGTTGTTGTTGCTCGTGTGTACTCGCATGTGTACATTTGTATGCCTTGGCATTAAAGGTAGAAAATGTGCAACAATATGCAACACATATATGCGTTTTGTCTGCTATTTACGAACCTACACATGCACACAGAGCGCTGGGTACATTATGTGCTGCGTCTGTGTTGTTTCTGTTGCTGCATAATTGACATTGCCTTATGGCTTTTATATTTTTCTTGGAACTACATAGTTATCGCGCTGTTAAATGTAATAATTTGTATTCTTAAATTTTACTTGTATTATTAACCCGTTAATTAAGCATTAATTTGTTATATTTAACTGATTTAAATGTATTTTCTCAGATGGAAAATTCCATTTATTGCCCACCGGTGAATTGCTCATACACAATCTGCAGGAAACCGATGAGTCGCAATCGTTTCGTTGCCGCAGTATGCATCGTCTTACGCGTCAAGTTGTCGTTAGCTCACCTACACGTCTCAGGATCAACTGTAAGTATCTGCTTCCAAAATTGATTAGATGACTGAGAATGATAATGCGAGCCAAAATAAATTAAGTGAAAATAAAACATAGCGAGAAATTGTGAGAGAAATGAAACAAACAATGCTCAGAAGATGTTTGTGTTAAAATATCCAAGAATTCAAATCCTGTAACTGTAAGACCACGTAAGATTAAATGTTTAAGTTTAGGATAAAGATATACTTACAAAGTTGTATTATGTTGAGCAAGCAGTAAATTGAGGTAAATAGTGATTTTTCTTACCTTTTAGAATCACACTAAAATTACTACAAAATCAATTGATTTTTGTTTACTTTCGACAGATCGGTCTCATGAGTTAGTTAACTGTTCTAGGAATAAGAAATTAATGCAGTGTTGCCAGATACCTGAAATGACTTGCTCCTAAATCTTAAAAAAATACTGAAATTTCCTCCCAAAAGTTAAAAAAATCTCATAAATTTTTTTATAATTTGCGTCATTTTAAAGGAATTAAGCTTCTCAAAAATATATATATATATATGTACATATAATTTTTTTTAATGCAGCCTTTTTTCTATTCATCTTCAGCTTAACAACAAAAACTTAAAAAAAAACAAAACATATAACAAATGAATTAAACAAAAAGTGTCATTTTCAGTGCTGGATTTCATTACGACAGCAATAAGTGAGAACGAGATAGAATGAGCTACATTTTGTAAGCTTAAAAATTTTTAACACAATAGGGTGCATTGACTATTAAAATAGTTGCCAAAATACGTTTTGTTGCCATTGTTCGCAATACATCATCATCATCATCTGATACCATCATTTGGATACTTCGTTATCCAAAAATCTCCCAAAAATACACTAAGGATCCGAAAAATCCCCTAACATAAAATATAAATCT
Source organism: Melieria picta (assembly GCA_964056695.1). NCBI lineage: Eukaryota > Metazoa > Arthropoda > Insecta > Diptera > Ulidiidae > Melieria > Melieria picta. The sequence goes on along the minus strand of OZ057399.1, from coordinate 33,525,837 downwards.
CCAAAACTTTCTCGGCTTAAATGCAGAATACCACACCCTCTTAAAAAAATTTGTTTTGTTTTTTATTGGAAGGAAGAGTATTTTTTTAGTCTAAAAAACTTAAAATTTTGCCGCGAAAACATTCACAGGGGGCGTGGTCCGCCCTCAAAATCACAGTTATATATCCGAATTTCTCAAGTAATTATCACCCGATTCTAAAGATATAGGTGTCATATGAAAGGTATTTTTCCTCTTTCAAATGATGTATAACATTAGGTATGTAATACGAGAGCGGGTCAATAAGTCCGTGACTTTTTGAATTTCCCGCCTCTTAATTGAAATGGCAACACTGCTCCCGTCAACAGTCATCTGTCAGTTGACTCTTGTCAAAAATTGAACAAGCTGCGACATTTAGTTTGTTTTTGACAGCCGTTAATATCAGACTACCGCGTTGACTGAGAAGAAAATGGAAAAACGTGAATTTCGTGTGCTCATTAAGCATTATTTTTTGCGGAAAAAATCCATTACGCAAACCAAGGCTAAGCTTGATAAATATTATGGGGACTCTGCACCATCCATTTTCATGGTAAAAAAGTGGTTTACTGAATTCCGATGTGGCCGTACAAGCACGGAAGATGCCGAACGTTCTGGACGCCCAGTTGAGGTCTCCACATCCGAAACAATTGAAAAAATCCACGATATGGTTTTAGCCGATCGGCGATTAAAAGTGAGAGAGATTGTGGAAGCCATAGGTATCTCACATGGCTCAGTCGTTTCAATTTTGAATGATCATTTGGGTATGAGAAAGCTTTCCGCAAGATGGGTGCCGCGTTTGCTCACAATCGACCACAAACGCAACCGTGTGACAATTTCGCAGGAATGTTTGGCGTTGTTCAATCGCAATATGAATTGCTCCCTCATCCCGCCTATTCACCCGATCTAGCCCCAAGTGACTATTTCTTGTTCCCAAACTTGAAGAAATGGCTCGGCGGAAAGAGATTTGCCTCCAATGACGAAGTCATCTCACAAACAAATGCCTATTTTGAAGACCTCGACAAATCATATTTTTCGGAAGGGATAAAAAAACTGGAGAAACGTTGGGCTAAGTGTATAGATCTCAAAGGAGACTACGTTGAAAAATAAAATAACTTTTTATCTAAAAACCTGTGTTTCATTCAAAAAGTCACGGACTTATTGACCCGCCCTCGTATGTACCAATAATGAGTTATAAGCGAAACAATTTTTTTTTTTTTTAAATTTTTTAAAAATTGATTTTTTTCTTGAAAAAACCTATTATGAAGCTATTATAGGTTTGCTATCGTATTATAGCCTGTGAAATTCCCTTTACAATGAAAGACAGTTGAGTAAAACATGAAGATTGCCATTAAAATAAGTAAATCATTGTTTTTTCCGTAAAAATACCAATCTTTCGATATTTCAACCTATTAGTCTCTTCTCACAATCATAGGGTGACTGAACTCAAATGTGTGGTTGAAATTGTTTGTGGGCAGTATTCAGTCACTAAGTAATTGTGAAATTTTGAATATTCACATTGCGGCAGTTATTAACTAACAGCGTCATGTGTAAATAATTTTCAGTTCAATATACGCAGTCATAAAAAAAAATTTTACAATACAGAAAATAGATTATGAATAGATTTAAATCGCATTTCACATGCAATTCAATTTTCATAATGAAACAAACAGCTTTCCGACGGATGCTGTTTTGCACTGCTACAAGCCACAGGCACAGCTGTGTAAATTATCTTCTATCTTCTTATAACACCGTGCGACAAAAATTAAAAAATTTTTTCACACCGGAAAAGTCTATATGGGTGTGAAACTAGAGACCAAACATAGTAATATAGTAATACTCAGTTTTTATTTCTACATCCTTTGTCCTTTTAAATGGACTTCAAAATTTTGAAGGGGATAAAAAATAAAAAAAATATAAAAAATACTTACTTCTATATAAATTTTCAGGGATAAAAAGGATTAAAATTTTTAAAGAACCTTTTCCATATCCTTTTTTTAGAACTAGATAAAAAATAAATTTTATTTAAATTCTTGAGCCTTTCCTCTTTCATTTGATATACATATCGCCATATTCTAACGAGGTTAAATATTTTTTATATTTTTTTTTATTTTTTATCCCCTTCAAAATTTTGAAGTCCTTTTAAAAGGACAAAGGATGTAGGAATGAAAAACTGAGTACGCAGTATTACTATATTTGGTCTCTAGTCTCACACACATATAGATTTTTCCCGGTGTGAAAAATGCTGTCGCACGGTGTAATAATTGAAGCACTTAATAAAACATATTTTAAGTCTAGAACAGTTATCACTGTGCCGTTTTGTCAACCGAAAATATTTAGCTTATACAGTATATCAGAATAACATGCGACTGTCTCGCGGAGTTGTAGTTGTCTACTGTGCTGTCAAATTTATAATTGCTACTTCAAATTATACTAACAATTGGCATTGTGCAGCAGACATGTCATGTTTGTTTAGTGGAAAACTATTTTATTGCTTTTCAACTTTCGTTTAGTGCTCTATGCCGAACGTAAAACCAAACATAAGCACATAAATATATTCCACATTTCAAAATTTTTTAATTAAAATTACTGGTTATTTCCGGCATATTGCAGCTCATCGTGGCATCATTTCACCCAGCGTTGTGGAGCACACCTCACATGTGCAAGTATCACAGGACGAGGGCGCTGTGTTGTTATGCGTTGCTCAGGGATGCCCGTCACCGGAATACAGGTAAGTGGAATGCGTCGAGACTTTGCTATTGATTGAATTTTTTTGAATTGTTATTCGGTTAAACATTGGTTGGTGCCAACCGATGTGCGATTTGTATTGTCTTTTGCAATTTATATTGACGCCAAAATAAACTTTAATGCCTTATGGGCATTAAATCGTAGCTGCATGCCAATCAATTTTTGATTTAATTAAGGCCGCGGACCGACAAATTTTTGTATGCTTCGTTGCTAGTGGAGAGCATAAAAGCTTCGCAGTTGCGCCAGTGGAAGTGGTACTTAAGTTTGTATTGAGTATGTACAAGGAAAAGTGTACTCGGCATGGTCCGGCCGTTTTCTATGTTTCTGATCATTGTCCCGCTTGTTGTGAAGGGGTGGCCACACTGATACTCTGTTAGCTGACAGTTGGCGCAAAGCTGCAGCAGATGTGCCCTCTTGCCATTAATGAGTAATATTTAGTATGGGGAAATAGAATTGATATGAACCAGACACTCGATACAAGTTGCTCTCGTTTAAAGGCACAAAAAGCAAATGAAGAGTATTTAATTTTTGGAAATGCACTGAGACATTTTATTGCTTTGTTGTGGCTACAAATGTCTTCTGCAGCTGCTTACATTCTCTGTCTTCTTAAAAAAAAAAACAAATTGAAGAAGTTAAAAACACACAGACGAGACATTAAAACTTGCTTTGCACATTTCGCAGCTCGCAACTCGCAACTCGCCTAAGCGAATTACATTCGCTGTACGCACTAATGCTGCGTGGAGTTAAGTGTCTTTGTCGCTGGCGTTTCATTGGTTTATTGCTATTGTTTTTCGTTGTACATCTGTTGTTGCTCATGTCTGTAGTTTGCGAGTTGGCGTTGTAGCGAGACACATAAACGGCTTCATGCTTTCTCCCCGCCGAAAGTTCATTACCGTTACACGTGCTAACGTGTATGACGGAGTACTGAAAGTGTCTGCGGTGGGTTGCGTGCAACACATGCAACATTGTCGACAGCCATAAAGTAGCGTCTGCAACCGAAATTATTATTACGTTTTCTTCGGCGCGCTTTCATGCTCTTGCGCAGCTTTTCTTGTGTTTGTTTCTTATTGTTGTGGTTGTTGTATTTTGACTTGATACTTTATGTTGTGGTTGTTGCTTCATATTTATTTGTTGCCAATTGTGCGCAACGAGTGAAGCGTATAGAAATTGTAATTGCACAGCGGTTGCAGGCAGTGGAAAATCCTTGGGGCCACCGCTGTCGCCGACAGCAATGGGCACATACTGTACTCGCGCCAAAAACAACAAAAACGAAAGCATCAATAGCAGCCAGGCCAACCCTTGGTTGTAATTTACGCCACTTGAAATTATATTTCGAAATCATTGTTGCGCTTTTGTGTTTGCGGCACTGCTTTTGGTTTACTCCGTCGGCGGACGTGGCCGGCTGGGAGGAAGGCCATTTCCGCCTTTTGAGCTCGAGCTGTTGGGCAGCTACTAAGTCGCGAGTGTGTACTGTTGCTGCTGTCGCATGCTGGACGTGTGCTGCAGTGGTACTTCTTTACTTTTCCACTCTTCTCTGCCTCTGTCTGCTGGGCCCTGTTGTTCTCTTTTCATTTTTACTTGCTGCAGCAACTCGACTTCATCATCGCAGGCCATGTCGCACAGTGTCGCGAGTTTGGCCAAAAATGGTAAAAATCAATGTTACAAAATTACTAAAATGAATATGACAATCGACAGATAATATCTCAACTAAGAAAAATCCGTTATCCGATCTTCAATATCCTACTCCATTCCATTTTTATGTAGCTTCAAAGTTGATGCTAAAAAATACGCATTCATTCCAAGTTTGTGGGTAATTCTTTATGCTGAATGAAAAATCAAATTAAAAGTATATTTTATATACTAATATAGTCATGTTATATATTAAGGGGTCATTCTCATGCGCGGACAGGAAAAATGGACATTCTTCAGAGATTATTTCCTTTGTGAATACGAGGAATTATCAAAAAAAGATATGCCACTTTAATTTATTCATTGTTATGGTACAAAAATAAAAAAAATAAAAAAAAAATTTTAATTTTTTCGAACACTTTTTTTCGATTAAAGACACGGCTTCTGCCGCGTCATGGTCAGCTGGTGGGAATGATTTTGAGTCACAGGATTATCTGAAACATAAATTTCAAAGAAATTCTTAATCAGTATGAACGTACCTCTCGTCCGTAGCAAATTTAAATTTTTTCATAAGAATCTCACAAAATGGCAGGCATTGGAAGTCAGAGCAGTAAAAAATTGTTGTTTTTGAAGATTTTATCAATGAAAAAAAATATGAAATTTTTAACATATCAGAGTGAATTTGCTAGGGACGATAGCTAACAGTATGTAGAATGACGTGACAAAATCGCAGAGAGATCGGATGAATGGTTTTTTTTAAATCATCCCCACCATTTCAAAAAAAAACGTTCCGAGAAAAACACGTTTAAAGTTTTGACTAACCGTTAGAATCCTTGACCGCTCGTTATATAAATGTCTGTAGAAGCCGAAATACTTGAAATTTTCCAATAAAATTTTGACAGCACCTTCTTCAAGGATGATACATTCCAAATATGTTTAAAAAAAAAAATTGATTTTTACAAAATTTCACATGAGAATGACCCCTTAAATAAAACTTTGGAATTTTTGGAATTTGGAATGTACGGCAGTACTATTTTTTGGTTTGTACTTTGAAATAACTGTGAAATCCCGTTACATTGAAAAATTACGTTTTTCGGTTTGCTTCTAACAAAGAACCAAAAGTTTGGTGGAAACAATTTTAAAAAACGTCAAGAAACACTTTTTTAGTTCCAACCCTAAATTACTCAAAAAAGTATGTATTAACATAATCCGGAGTAATTTTTTGCTTATAAGTGCTTATTTGTTTGTTATTCGCATTTGTATAGTGACACCTCCTCTAAAAATACGTGATTTCTTCGAAGTGTGGCGTAAAGCTGAATCCAGAAAGCGGTCAATAAAACTTGATTTTCTTATAAATTTACTTAAATATAAGACGGGCGTTGATGGTAATCATGAACAAAAGCAAAGTTTGCGTCCCCACCTAAACATTTACTTTTTACAGTGGCACCTACAGTAAAAAATGGTGATTTTTTCGAAGTATGGCTTCCGACGTTCAATGAAAGTAGCGGCAAAGCAGCTGCTGAAATGATGAGCTGTATAAAGGACAAGGTTGGCACATTGTTCGTAGCATCAAAAGTAGGCAGAATGCCACGCCCACTTAAAAAATCTAAACATTTATACCAAAATATGGTATCACAAGCTGAAAAAATTAAACATGAATTCATAAAGGAAAAGTTTTGGCCACTTTATATATATGGTCCAGCTGCCACGCCCACTTTAAGGTTTTAAAAAGTTTACCAATTAAAATTACATCGTGGAACGAGTATCGTGAACAGCCTTCTAACAATACAGTTTTAGTTGTAGTAAAATACGAATATTTTTGAAAGTGGGCATGGCAGATCGCCCTTAGTGTGAGCTTTTATGTCATTATTTTAAGCTCAAATACAAAATTTCATAAATCTATCATTAATATTAAGAAAGTTATTTTAATATTACAGTTCCTTTCGTATGGGAGGTGGGCGTGGCAGTGGTCCAATTTTAATGATTTTTTGTAAATTTCTTAATTTCCACCACGAAAACAATCTCACCAAGTTTCATCGAAATAGGACAACGCTAAGTATTTTTGGCCACGGCTTATATGGGATCGCGACACTGTGTGTCGCCTTTTAGCGTTTCGCCCAACTGCGTCCAGACAACGCCCGTGCCAGCTTCAAACATCGACAAAAGCATCAACTCGCCTCACGTTTGTGGTCATGTGGGCGTGTGTTCCACCCGAGCGCGAGTTGGTGCGATGCACGCCACTCGCATACAGATCTGCTACTTAAGAAACTCGCCCGTAATGACATTGACTGCTGGTGTTCTAGTTTTGGCTGCGGTGTTGTTGCTTTGGTTTGTGCTACTACTCGGCCCATTATTATCCCTTTACTCAATACTTCATAACCACACGCTGCCAGAAAACTTTGGCGTTATGCCTTCATTTTCGTCGCCGCTGCCCGTGTTGCTGATAGTTTTCGTACGTACGTATGTATGTTATGTATGGGCCCATGTACCTAAGTGTGTATGTGTGTCGTTGTGCGAAGCTTCAAATTTTATTACTCGCTGGATTTTTGCTTCCGTTGTGCGTTTCACTTGCGTTAATAACAATGAGGCAACAACAGCAGCGAACCGACAACACGCAGTTGTTGGCCAAGTTGGCTTTCAGTGTAGGCATTGATGTTGTTGTTGTTGCTGTTTTAATAAAAACGCAAATGGTTTTCACGAGTTTATGTGCGAAATTTCATTATTTTATTGAAATGAATGTGACAAATGTTCCGCTCTGTCCGAAACATAACCTCAAATTGCCTCACTCCGTCGGCTGTCCGTCATCAAAGGCTTTCGCTATAAATTACGCTGCGCTGCGCTGTAGTTGGTGGCGTTGATTAACTTAATTGTTGACGCTGATGCTTCGTCGTCTTGATGATGGTCATGCAACACAATCTAATTAAAATTTCTGTTGGTGTACTGGCGCTGGGACCGGAACTGGAGCTGACACTGTAATTGCCGCTGTTGTGGATGCTGTTATTGTTGGTTTTGTTGCCGAGCTTGTTTTGCGCAGTGATATCGCTGTTGGCCACTATTTCCTATTATCGTTTCCTTCTAGCGTTAATAGCAGCCAAGCCATTTTTCACATTTACAGCTAATTAGATTTTTAGTCATTTTGTTGTTAGTTGGATGGAATAACAGTGATTTGGTTACGAGGATATAAGTTTGTACTCTTGGTTGATACTAAAGCTGAACTGCTGAACTAAGAGTGGATTTTTCAATATACGATATTTGCTGACATCAGTGGCGCATACAGGATTTCATTTTGGCGGGAGGATTTTGTGTACAACTTTTGAGCCGAATACTATTCGAAAACATATTTTAGAGTGTTTTTCTATGAGAGCAGCCACATCGTTGTGGCTGTAATAATTATTTAAACATACAACTTTTTACGCATAACGAAAATTTGAATATTTCTTCATTTACTTCAGCCAAAATTAAGAAAAAAAGTATCCAAATTGAAAGAAAACGTCAAATTAAAAAGTTCTCTAATTTGTTCTGCTTCTTCTTCCTATGTCAAGATATACCAGATATACCATTAAAAAAAACGTGTATACTTCTCTTCTTTACTTAAATATTTAGTTTATTAATTTCGTATTTTTCCTAAAACTTCAAATTATTCTAAAGACCAACAAAAAAATGTATTCATGCAACCATAGAGGATGCAGACGTCCACAAAGTAGCATGTTGCCATATGGCAACAAAATAGCGATAGGGTTAAAGGGCTATGATCGAAGGAAACACCTCATTTGAATTTTTCGTAAATATGAATTTTACAGTAAATTTCCCAAGTGTTAAAAATCGACACCCTAAAATTGTTTAATGTAAAATGCCACCCTCTAAAAAAATCGTTGCAAATGTAAAAATATCAAGTAAAAATGCATGATTTAGAAAATTTATGAAAGATTATTGAATTTAATTTGAATTGAATAGAAAATGACCGAAAGCAAAATGCAAATTGAATGGTAACGAATAAAATGGTAATTAAATGGAAATTAATAAACAAAACTGAACTAATTTATTCCTCATGATAGGATTAGAGAACAATTGACTAAGAACGAGCAATTAAAAGTAATTTTACCGATATAGGACCACAAAACAATGAAAAAAGATGGCACTTTACATTTTCACGCCCTTTTGGAAATCATTGAATAAATTTTCTCCTTTTACGATATGCTCGGATATCAATTCGGATTATGAAAAAGCATTAAGAATTTAGTCCAGCACTGCTATTTACCTTAGTTTTTTACACGTATTTGATTTCTTTTACACCCCAAGAAAAACATTCCGTTTTTATTTTTAAGTTTTTTTTTAACCAAATTTGACACTTTTTTTACCCAGACTGTGTTATTGCGTCTGTTCCCTCAAAATTCACATTAAAATTGATGTTGTCATCAGTGGCGCACGCAGGATTTTATTTCGGAGAGGGTTTTGTGAAAATTTGTTGAGAACTTTTAAATTGAATAAAATTTAGATGTAGACAATTTTTCTCTTTCATTTGATACCCATATCTTCATCATTGCACAAACGCAAATATTTAAAAAATATTTGAATGTGTATGTAAATTTTAAAGTCCTTTAAAAAGGACTTTGGGTGAGAAAATGAAAAACTGACTATGCCAGGTTACCATGAATGAACTCTAATTTAGGCCAATATCAACATTTGGATGGGTCTCGACAAAAATTTTGTTTTTTGTCGCACAGTGTAATAAATGTAAGGTTGTTGTTTTCACTCAGTGCATCATAACTTTGTCATTTTTCTTTCGATTCTATTTATGTTAGGCTTAATATTTGCACAGATAATATGTCTTTTATCTCAGATTTTACCAAACCAAAGGAGATAATTTATTTTATCTAAAAAAACATTAGAAAATTTATGATTTTTGAAAAATTCACTTTTTCACAACATTCACCGTCAGTAATTTCTCCAAATCTCATCTGATTTGGACAATCAGTATCTCTGGAAAGGCTAAGGTATTGTATTCTGATCGACGGACAATTTGTGTTAGTCGGATGATTCGTTTACGAGATATGTGCTCATAACTGAAACAACAGGGAAAAAATGGTTTTTCGAAAATTTTCCGAAAACGCTTCTTACAAAATTTTTTTGATCTTGAGTTTCGTGTTCAGCGACCCAAAGTTAGTCTAGAAAACACTTTTTTTAATTGCATTTTTTGTGTCGAGTAGTGTTATTGATGATTGAATATGAATATATATGCGACGGTTATAAATTAAATTTCTGTACTATTCTAAAAATATTTCGGGGGGGTTTAAACCCCAAAAACCCTCCCCTGTGTGCGCCACTGGTTGTCATATATATACCTTAAATGACGGTAGGAAGTTTGTTGCTTGGATTGCTGGAACGGTAAAATCGAGCAGGGGTGGCACCTTACAAAAAATTCCCCTATTTTTCGGTTCGATCGATTTCAGGATATTTTCCATAGTTTCGCTTTGTAAATTTATGTATCGTTATTTAATACGAAAAAATATGATTTTTAGTGAAACTCAATGAAAATATATAACAAATTTCAAGTGCCTGAATAAAATCAATAAATTTACAGAATGTGAGTCAAAATTGTAATTGGAACTACATATTGACGAATGTTCAAGCACAGCCACCGGAGTCGACTTGAAACATAAATTGCACTTGTGGCACGCCAACACACACAGTACACGTGGGCATAATTCAAAACCACACTGCCAGCAAAATAATTTAAGAAAGCCCATTCGTTATCGTCGCACTTCGAAACTTGACACGCACGCACCGTCAAGAAGGCACAACTGTACGTGTAGGTCGGCGAGTGTACGAGTAATTTAGAGTAAACAACAAATTTAACACGTTAATGTGTTTTTATGCCACAACTTGTTTCAAGGTGGCTGCAACAGTAGCAGTCGTAGACGTAAACGTAGACGCAGACACGTTGTAAAATCTAAATTAGATTTACAACATTACTTGGATATGACGGCTAGAGAGTGGGTGTGTTATAGGTGAGTGCGTGTGTGTGTGTGTGTGTAGGTGCTAGATGGATGGAGAACATGTGGTTGCAAGCGTGCATGTGGCGGGTGGCGGCATGGGCTTTAAGTATGTTGGTGGGCATGTAAGTGGCATAAATAAGTTACCTTACCACAACAACAATTACTTACTAGGAACACATGAAAATGCCAACCTCCTTATTCCCCTTTCATCGCCCACACACACTGTTAATGGTGCAACGGTAAATATATAAGAGCGAGCGTGTGTAATTGTACACACATGCCCATACGTACATACATCATGCCTTCAGCAAGAAAGTGTCGTTTTCATAAAAGAAAAAGGCTCAGCATAGTCGAAAAAACAACGACAACGACAACGACGACGGTGTTGGTGACGATAGCAACGGTGGCCGCAGCGTTGCCGCAACGACGTCGACCGCATAAGTGCGAATGTGTTGATTAAAAAGCATCTGCTTACATAGCTACATACTATATATGGATACGGTGGCGGTCAAAGCACGAGGCTTACGAGGCAAATGCCTAGGGCGGCATATTGGCAGGGGCGGCAAAATTTGCATGCGAAACGGAGAAGAAGAAAAAATTAATTTGAAGCGCCAAATTTCAGAAAAAGATTGTCTTTAAGTTGCATTCATATAAATATTTCCACTTGTTCATTATAATTTTGAATATAGGTCGATTTGTATGAAAAAAATTTAATTTAACCCTTTTGACCCCGAATTTTAATCTGTGTCTTAATATTACTTTTTGGTATTTAAATCATGAAACATTTGCCTAAGAAGTGTGCACACGACATTTGAAGTCGCCACGCTTCTTTGTTAGAGTTCTAGAGCTAGTTTACTTTTGAACAATTTTAGCTTAAAACGGGTTAAATAAATTTTGTATCAATATTTTTTAATTACAGAAAAATTATCTAATATTTATGGAAAAATAAAAAATTACCACTTGTTGGGTTTATGTAACCAAGTTTTATTGGATAAAGCACAATACAATGTTCTAGTATTACTATCGAAGAAATAAAAACACTTTAAATTTTGAGAACATTTTGAAAATTGTCGGAGTTATGACATATGCCTCGCAGCGCTTTTTTTGCAGAGGCTTGCGGTGAACGTTCTCCAAGGCGAACCGCTCAACTGAAATCAAAAAAGGGAAACAATTATTTAAGAAAAGTGTATTCTGGTGTACTTGAACGATTTGGTTTCCCAAAAAAATTTTTTTTAATAAAAAACCACGCTGACAGAAAAAATTAATTTTTTTGGCGGTCAAAATTTCAAAAAAAAATTCATTGCAAAAAGTTAAAAATTTTCGGATGGAAAATGAATCGTTCAAGTACACGAGATCGTAAATACAAATATTTGAAAAAAAATTTTTCGAAAATCGGATAAAAAGTTTTTGAGATATCACGTACACCGCAACAGTACTTTTGAAAACAACGCATTCCGAGATAATCACGTTTAGAGTTTAGGCGCCAAGTGCCTATGAATAGGACCAGCGCGCTGCAAACGGCTGTAATTTGACAACCAGTGATCCGATCTGGATGAAATTTTGCACAGATATTTTCAAAATTATGTATTTTCTGAAAATGCCAAAAAAATTTTTTCGATTTTTCGAGCCCCAACTTTGTATATAACAGGGTTTTAATCAAACGCGCCCAATTCGTAGACTTTAATTAGAACACAAACTTTCCCTGATATTGCTGCCAATTATTGGAAATTATTTTGGGCATAACAGTAAAATTTTTGTAATTTGCTTTGAATTCACTTCTAAAAATATTAATTTGTTGGTGCCTATTTGAATTAAACCCATAAATCAATCGTAGCTTTTGCTGTAAGATGACAAATAGGTGAAGTTGCTCTAAGGCAACTTTGGGGTCGAAAACGTTAAACAGATCACATGTGGTTGATAATTTTCTTAAGTATTTTAATACAAAAAATTAGGGGCGGCACTGTGGCGATTTGCCTCGGGCGGCATATAAGCTTTGTCCGCCACCGTATGGATATATATAGTGTACAACATTTACGTATGTATAAGGTGTGTGCATGAAGAAGGTATATGTGTGTGTGTGTTAGTGTGTGCAAATAAAAACTTAATGCCGTGATATTTCTTAATTAAACGCTGCTTGTTTTCTGGGCCGTTTTTATGGCTACTGCTGGAGTTGTCGTGTGCAATTGAGGTGACTGTCGACAGGTGTGTTGCTTAATGATACACATTCGCAACATTACACTTGAGACGAGAGTGAGGGGGAAAAGCTCGAGTGGAAATGTGCAAAATTGCGTAATTGAAGAGCATGTTAAGACTTGTTATTAATTAATTTTAAACGTCTTAGATCAAATAAAACTATAAATAACATTTAAATAATAAAATGAAATAAAAAATAAAAAATAACAAAACCAGCTTTATTTATGAATACGGCGCATCGATTAGATTTGAAAAATACGCATAAATTATTTATTAAAATTATTAAATTATTAATTAATATTATAGAATAACGCGTGACTTGCAGCACTCAATCATGTGAAGTGCGCAAAGTTCTATGTAATTAAGCAGTTTCATAGATTTTTAACACAATTAAATTAAACAATTAAATTAAACAATTAAATCCAGATAAAAGAACATGTAAAATCAGTCCATTTTAGTCTGCGACCCGTGTATCGGTTTGTACTAATTCTTAAGCACCTAAAAGACCTCAGATTTTGCCGCAGATTTCCAGACCGAAGCAACCTTAAAAGTTTAAAAAGTACTACCCTTTGCCCCGCGGCTTTGCCCGCAAGTTTGAAGTCAATGGGGCCAATAAATCAAGTTCTTCTTAACCCTTTGTCCCTTTGTTTTATGGAAAAATACTTACAAAATTTTTTCTCATTTGAAGTGCTTTCATCACATTTGAAGTCAATTGGCGCATTAAGTCATGTTTCCCCACACAAACTCTTGTTCCCATATGACAACAGGCTACTTTGTGGACGTCTGCACTCTCTATGGTTGCAAGAATACATTTTTTTTTGTTGGTCTTTAGAATAGTTTAAAGTTTTAGGAAAAATACGAAATTAATAAACTGAATATTTAAGTTTAAGGAAGAGAAGTATACACGTTTTTTTAATGGTATATCTTGACATAGTAAAGGAAGAAGAAGCAGAAAAAATTAGAGAACTTTTTAATTTGACGTTTTCTTTTAATTTAGATACTTTTTTTTTAATTTTGGCTGAAGTAAATGAAGAAATATTCAAATTTTCGTTATGCGTAAAATGTTTTATGTTTAAGTAATTATTACAGCCACAACGATGTGGTTGCTCTCATAGAAAAACACTCTGAAATACAGGGTCCGAGTATAAAAATTAAAAAATGTCTTATGGAATGTTGCTAATATAACCACATAGAAGCCTAAGACGTACAATTTAAAATTTTAACTTTCCCCAGTAAAAACCTGTAGCGAAAGGGTTAACACGGTTTGATTTTCGAAAAATTAAAAAATACGTGTCAAATTATTTTTCACCAAGAGTACTTTCACCAAGTTTGAAGTCAACAGGCCCATTAAATCTTGTTTCTACATAGAAACTCTTGACCCATCGTTGCCCCGTGAGGTTTCGATTTTCAAAAAAGTCAAAAATACGTGTCGAATTATTTTTGATGTGGATTAATTTCACCAAGTTTTAAATCAATAGGCATATTATATCAAATTTCTTCATACCAGACCTTAACCCATGCTTTGCCCCTTTAGATCCCGAATTTAAAAAAATCCCGTCTTAGCGGAGGTTCATTTTCCAAGATGTACCTACAGTCCAAATTTCATGTTTGTAGCTTTAGCAGTTTGGGCTGGGCGATGATGAATCAGTCAGTCAGTCAGTCAGTCAGAGTCTTATCTTAGTTCAAATTGACCATGTCCAAATAAGTGGTTATCGCTTTCTCGTAACTTTACCTTTTAGTTCAACGCTGATGTCACAGCCAAATTCCTACAAACCACAACTGCACAAAACTCATAGATACGAGTGCATGCAGATACCTAAAGCGGTGCTCATTTGCAAGTCTCAATTAAATTCGAGGGTTCATAAAAGAACGTGAAGGTCAGGCAACCGGAAAGTAGAGAGACATTCGCATGGCCGAAGAACTACTTTAAAGGCGTCAAAATGTAATCACATTGAATTTCGATTGATGGCATTCATGCCAAATGATTTGGAATTTATTACTGATTACAGCGCAAAGTAATAAAACTGCAGACACACAGACACGCGCAGCTCACACGTCTGACAGTTATTGAGGCGACTCTTTGATCACGTTTGACTGTGTGCGTTGTTCAACCCAAATTTTCTGGACGCAACAAACAAGAAGGGCACCAATCCAGTTAAAGCTACGAATGAGCGCTAAGTGAACAAAGAAAAAAACAACAACAGTCCCAAGAAAAAAGCAGCAGCCCGAAGAAAAAATGAGTGAAGCATGTCTGGCGAGGACGTCAAAGCAACGCCATTGCAATGAATTTGTTGTCTGCAATAATCGTTGAGAACAACGCCGGCACACTCGATGCTGTGTGCGTGTGTGTGTGTGTGTGTGACAGTTTCGACGGCTTTTCTTGCGTCGTTCTTATGGTCATAAACGCCCGGCATGAGTCCTCCTCTTTGCAGCAAAGCAGCGCTTTGCCGGGGCATGCAAACGCTCGAGCGGAAACCGAAAATCGCGCAAGGACCAAAGGCCGAAGAAGAAGCCACAGCAAAAGTGTGTGATAGAAGCAAGAGTGTAGAAAGCTGTGCAAAGAAGTTTGCTTAACACTCAAAAAAACGGAAGGGAACCGTAAGTAGGCAACGGAATTTCGTATACATTCCCCGTCCCTGGAAAATAAGAGCGACACTCGAAACTAAAGTGGGTGAAGCCGTCGAGCAGGGCAACGGGCAGCGCAGAGCGAGATGTGTTGAATGAATGGATTTTGTTGCCGGGCTGGCGTTGTTGCTATTTGTATATTTTTTGTTGCCTTGATTGTATTTTCCTTTTTTTATATTCTTTGCTCATCTGTGATAATATAGCCTCGGCATTGTTGTTGCTATTGTTGTGGGCACTGTTGTGCCTGTGTTGATGTGGTTGTTGATAAAAATATTCAATTTAATATTTGTAAGGAAAATGTGATACTTTGGCCTTAATGTGCAGGAAAATGATTGGGGAGCTGCTGGGGCTGCCGTAGCCGCTTTTACTGCTGTGCTGGCTTCTGGATGGCTGCACTGCTGCGCGTGTTTTGTTTCGAATTTTTTGGCTTCCACTTACTCGAATGTTCAAGCGTGCGTGCGCGCTTGTGTGTGCGAAAGTGTTTGCTTGTGCGCGTGTGTGTGCGTAATGACTATATTATTAAATAGCGGCTCTCTTCTTATTTTCTACAGCATGAAAACAGTAAAAATATTTCCTCCATCATTTTACGGATCAATCATGGAAATAACAGCAGCATCAACAACAAACACACATGCACATACATAAATGTCGTAGCATGAAGCAAATAAATTCATAACGATTTTCAACACCAGCGGTGACGGCATTCCGGAACGTCTGTGACGAGTGACGCCGATGCAGAGCGCGCACGATAAAAGCCCATGGCGCATATGTATGTGTGGGTGTTGTGTAAACATTTTGAATTGTCTTCGAATTTCACAAACCTATTGTTGTTGTTGTGTTGTTGATAGATGAGTGAAGTGATTTTTCGCAGCCGTTGCTCGTAGCTATAATTTTCACATGTAAAATATGACTACAGGTTTATGTGGATAAAGTTTTGGTTTACGCTTTCGTTAGCAAAATTCTAAGCGATTTTTTACCATAAGTAGGCTGTGTTTTCAACAAATTGTCAAGCTTTTAACACTAGTTTAACTGTAAATTATGCATGGTGTCTAACTAGAATTCTGCTACTCTCGATGACACTGTACGGAGCATTTATTTCAGAACTTCCAGGGTTGTTTGTTTGGTGAAATTCAATTTTTATTCACCACACCAATTACACTACTCGACACGAAAAATGCACCTAAAAATAAAAATGTTTTCTAGACTAACTTTAGGCCACTGAACACGAAACTGAAAATCCAAAAATTTTTTTAAGAAGCGTTTTCGAAAAATTTTCGAAAAACCATTTTTTCCCTGTTGTTTCAGTTATGAGCATATATCTCGTAAATGAACCATCCGACTAACACAAACTGTCCGTCGGTCAGAAGATAATACCTTAGCCTTTCCAGCGATATACAGATTGTCCTAATCAGATAAGATTTGAGGAAGTTACTGACGGCGAAAGTTGAAAAAAGTGAATTTTTCGATAAATTTAAAAAATCATAAATTTTCGAGTGTTTTTTTTTATAGATAAAATAAATTATTTTTCTGGTTTTAAAATCTAAGATGAAACATATATTATTTGAGCAAATATTAAGCCCAACTTCAATAGAATTGAAAAAAAAAATGACAAAGTTATGATGCACTGAGTGAAAACACCAACCTTACATTTTTTACACCGTGCGAAACAATTTTTTTTTGCCGAGACCCATCCAAATGTTGACATAGACGTGAAACTAGAGGTCATTCATAGTATCTTGGCATAGTCAGTTTTTCATTTTCTGACCCAAAAACCTTCTAAAAGGACTTTAAAAATTTAAGGACATACACATTTCAAATATTTTTTTAAATATTTGCGGTTGTGCAATGATGAAGATATGGGTACCAAAAAAATTTTCTCCTTTTAACTAAATTGTTTATTTTGAATTTCCGAAGAATTTCCAAAACCTTGAAATAGAATAAAATTTAGATGTAAATCTGAAGACTGAGATCCAAAACATGTATGTTTTCCATACCTGACATATTTTGGTCCTGTGGCAGAAAGTTAGTCTAGAAAATACTTTTGTTTTTAGATGCACGCGAATGAATGAATTTTGTCGATTAGTGTTATTATTTTCCCCATCGGATTTTCTATATTTAGTCTTCTGTTATTTTGCTACTTTGCTGGCTTTATTAGTTAACTAATTTCATCTAATTTGCACTGATAATTAATTTCCATGTGTGCACAGCGTATCAACAGATAATGCAACAATGTGGATTATTTCTTCGAATTAGTTTTAGATGGAAATGATAAATGAGCTTCCTTCGGCGCTTCTGTGTTTGTATTTACTTGACTGCTCTTTAAGACATTTTTTCTGGCCTTTTCTAGCTACATGCCATAAACTAGCGTAATCACATTGGCTTTCGGTTATACCAACACTTTCCATTTTGCGAAATCCGTGACTCCACACTTTCATTACTTTCGGCAAGTAATAAGCAAAAATTACATCATATTACAGTAATATGAACAAGAAGAAGAACTTATTGATTCCACATTAAAAGGCGTGAGAGTGGCAAAAAAGCTGTGAAAGCTTCAAGGATTTACAGACGTCAGTTGCATGTGGTAGATATTTAGCATACTTTTCGGGGTTAGATGTCAAAAGGGCAGCCTGGGCGGCCTTTGTTGACAGGCACATTCATTCATTCGACGCTAATGCGCAAACCGTATATCGAACATATTATTTTCGCCTTATCATCATGACAATTTGTCGCGCCAGAACAATGGTTGGTGAAATTGAATATGCCTAGAGGCGCGCCAGCAAGCAGGCAGCGTACCGCATCGCACAAAAGATTTCTGAATTTGCGTAATAAATACTGTGGCTGGAAATATAATCTGCGTTATAATTAAGGCAGCGGGATAGGCGGGTGTGGTGTTGTAACATTTATGCAAAAATTATGGCAACACGGACACCGCACGTTGCCTTCAGACTGCGAGGCAAACAAACGCCGCCATTAATTACCGAGTGGCAGCGTTTGCAGCCGGTACTGCATTCCTTTTCGCGGCTTTCCGGCGTCCCTTGTGATGTTGATTTTTACTCATGACGCCGCACTGCAACGCGGCCGCAGACCCTGTGTACCCCTTAAATTTTCTCTAGCATTTTTATGCTCTCCTATTTTCTGCGCTCCTGTACACATATTACACCGTGCGACAGCATTTTTCACACTGGGAAAAATCCATATGGGCGTGAAACTAGAGACCAAATATAGTAATACTGCATCCTTTGTCCTTTTAAAATGACTTCAAAATTCTGAAGGGGATACAAAATTAAAAAATATATAAAAAATACTTAACCTCGTTAGAATGTGGCTATATCTATATCAAATGAAAGAGAAAAGGCTCAAGAATTTCAATAAAAATGATTTTTTATCCATTTGTAAAAAAAGAAAAAAGAGGAAAACTTTAATCCTTCATAGCCCTGAAAATTTATATAGAATTTTCTTGAAAAGTAAGTGTGTTAAAACCCAATCTCCTTGATCACGTGTCAAAATTTCATTAGATATTCTCGCTTCATTGATTTGGAATCTTTTTATTATTAAAATACTGATACTCAAATAAATTAGAATTTTTGTACTTCATTAAAATTGCAGCTTCCGCCTTTTTTTTTAAATAACTTTCGAACCAATAAAGTTACAATAATGACAATTTCGACACGTGATCAAGGAGATTTTGGGTTTTAACACACTTACTTTTCAAGAAAATTCGATATAAATTTTCAAGGATATAAAGGATTAAAACTTTCAAAGGACGTTTTTCATATCCTTTTTTTAGAAATAGATAAAAAATCAATTCTATTTAAATTCTTAAGCCTTTCCTCCTTCAGTTGATATACATATCGCCATATTCTAACGAGGTTAAGTATATTTCATGTTTTTTTTTCTTTTTGAACTCCTTTTAAAAGGACAAAGGACTATATTTGGTCTCTAGTTTCACGCCCATATCGATTTTTTCCGGTGTGAAAAATTGTTTTAATTTTTGTCGCACGGTGTTATATAAGTATATACATACATATACATACATATATTTATATTCTTTTTTGTCAAGCATTTACTTCATTATGTCTGTTTATCATTGAGATGGCGGTGGTGATGGCGAGGCAATGGTTGCGATTGTGTGCTGTATGTGCGATTTTTTATTTACACCCACAGAGATAGATCAGTATAAATATGCGTGTGTGTATGTGTACACTCAGTCGCAAACACAGACAGACAGGTGCCGCCGCGGCGCGCATTGAAGTGCTCACTAGCTGCTGTGCGTAGTTATATGTAGTCGGAATTCGAAAATTGTTTATGCCTTCGCCGAGTGGCAGCATAAATCCCTGTCCCCGTTTGAATAAATGTCAGCCATTAGTGTGTGCACGCGACGCACAGTGTTGCCAGTAGTGACAAAAATGCCAAAATGCAATGTTATCATCACAAAAATCTGAGTATGAGGTTTTGTTGAAAATACTTCAGTTAAGAGAAATCCCAAGATTTAAGAAAAATATTGGATAGCATAGGAGTTATGAGCTCTTAAAATACGCTCTTACAGCGCTGAAAAAAATTGTGTACAAACAGCACAATTTTGCTTTCACTTTGAGGTTCAATATTTCAGAATTAATTATGAGCGGGTCCCTAAAACTTACTGCTGTCGTAAGTTTCTTATATTTAAGGTCTAGGAAGACCAACATTTTGCTGATTCTTTTCACCTCTTTACCGTTATGAAGAAAATGAAATAAAGAAAACAAGTGAATAAAACGTGAGTTAAAACTTTAAAGGTGATTTACAAAAAAAAACAAACAAACTTTCGAAATTTTTTGATATTTTGTGTTGGCAAGTGTGCGCGAATACAAGTTATTGACATTTTTCAGTGAGGACTTGAGTGAAAATTCGCGATATTTTCACCGTTTGGTGGAATGCCAATGCAATCGGTCAACTAATGCTGTTGCTGATGGAAAAATTTTTTGAAGAAAAAAATCAATTCCGGTTACTAATATATTCGAAATAGAGGGGGTTAATGGAGTTTCGAAAATACACTTTGATTTTTTTTCGTACAGACCCACAAGTTGACGACCTAACTACTTCACTTGTATGGGAGGCGCCCTCTGGTGGTGAATTTTTTATTTTGAATTAATTTCATATTTTTTGCACTCAGGAACGTTGACGATTGTTGAATAAATCTTTCAAATCGGTTCAGCAGTTTCCAAGATACGATGTTTCCTCGCTTACTTTACTACATTTTGTTTTGTTTGATACTCATCATTGCAGTATATTTTGCTGCAATTAAAGGGAGTGCCGCCATTTACAAGTGGGGTAGCCAATTCTATTGAAAATTACTAGTTTTGTATGGCAGCCACCTTAAGAGTTGAATATAGCAGTTAGGTTTATATAGAAAAAACATTTGGAAGGGAAAATAAATGGGGGTCAGTCTTACATATGGTACGTCTGGAACTAACCTGAGAGCAGCGGGAGCCCACTTTATAAAAACGATGATTTTGTATGGGAGCCTTATTAAGGGCTGGAGATAGGGGGTAGACATGTTCGAAAGAAATATTCAGAAAGAAAAATTAGTGGGAGTCAGTACTAGATTTTAACCCTCTAGGAGCAATTTCTGAGCAGCTGTGGAGCAATTTATCGAGAATTTATTTTCAATCACTTTTGAAATGAGCGCATTTTATCTATATACACATTTATAAATAAATTTATATTAAAATACAAACACTATGAATGTAGCTTTTGTGAATTGAGATACCTAATTTTCATTGTTGATAAGAAGTTTTTTCAAATCCGGTTGTATGGGAGGTGGTCGAAGTTTTTGTCCGAAATTTTGCACAGTAAGTTCTTTGCTCATATAAAAATTGCATATCAAATTTCTTTTATGTACGACTACTCCTTCTATTTTTGTCACTCTGCTATATGAACTCGCAACACTGTGCGACGCCCTTTGCATGTGTACGTATACGTATGCGATAACATTGGATATTTTTGCTATGGTGCCATGTAAGTAACTGCGTAGGTATTTATATGTGTAGCAAGAAGTTTAGTGTAGTTCAGCTGCGAATTTTGCTCGTCTCATTGGCTCATTGGGGTTGAGCAGAGTGGCCGTATGTGGTCATTTTAACACGAAACGAAATCATAATAATAATATTATCACGCGGTAGTTGTGACTGTGTTAAGGCAGTTCGCATGCACACAGAACAAACAAGTAAGTATGTATATACTTGAACATCTATTAGCCTCAAATGCTGTGGTATATTTTCGCTTTGCTATGCAAATAATGATGCATGCAAAATTCTTCGATTTCAAGTTATGCATAAAAAATTGTATGTTTCAGTAATTATTACAGCCAGAAGGATATGGTTGTTCTCATATGAGAGCACTCTAAAAACTAGGGATCGGGAATAAAAATTGCATAGAAGTCTAAATCAATAAAATTAAAATTTTATCTTTCTCAGTAAAAACCTATAGCGAAAGACTTAATTACTAAAAATTTCAATTTCGGTGAAATAAATACATATGTATGTATAGCAATATGTTTCAACAGCCAATATAAAATATTGTCATTCCAATTTTTTTAATTAATTACCAACATTTTCAATCTCCCTGAACTATATATGAAAAGATATATTTTTAAAGCCACCAGTGGTGCACGCAGGATTTTGTTTCGGGGGGGCGTTTGTGTAACTTTTTTGAGAACTTTGAAATAGAATAAAATTTAGATGTACATACATATGAATCTACAGACTGAGATTCAAAACATGCATGTTTTCCCTACCTGACACATTTTGGTCCTAAAAGTTCAAAATAGAAAATTTAGTTAAAAGGAGACAATTTCTCTCTTTCATTTGATACCCATATCTTCATCATTGCACAACCGCAAATATTTTAAAAAATATTTGAAATGTGTGTCCTTAAAATTTGTAAGTCCTTTAAAAAGGACTTTGGGTCAGAAAATTAAAAACTGACTATGCCAGGTTACTATAAATTTCCTCTAGTTTCACGCCTATATCAACATTAATTTGATATAAAAAATTGCGAACATTTTTTTTCGCACGGTGTAATAAATGTAAAGTTGGTGTTTTCACTCAGTGCATCATAACTTTGTCATTTGTCTTTCGATTCTATTGATGTTAGGCCTAATATTTGCACAAATAATATATCTTTCATCTTAGATTTTAAAACCAAAGAGGATAATTTATTTTATCTATACAAAAAAAACATTCGAAAATTTATGATTTTTGAAAATGGTCGAAAAATTCACTTTTTTACAACTTTCACCGTCAGTAATTTCTCCAAATCTCATCTGATTTGGGCAATCTGTATATCTCTGAAAAGGCTAAGGTATTATCTTCTGAACGACGGACAGCTTGGACAACCTAGTTTTTCGAAGATTTTTCGAAAACGCTTCTTATTACATTTTTTTAATTTTCAGTTTTGTGTTAAGCGGCCCAAAGTTAGTCTAGAAACAAATTTTTATTTTTAGGTGCATTTTTTGTCGAATAGTGTTATTGATGATTGAATATTGATGATTGAGTATATATGCGACGGTTATAAATTAAATTTCTGTACGAACTTTAAGATATTTCGGGAAGGGAGGGGTTAACCCCCAAAAACCCTCCCCTGTGTGCGCCACTGACAGTCACCATTTAATATTTTACCATTCAATTTTTTTTATTAATATTCAAATTCATTCAACTTTTCCAATTAGCTTTTCATTTTACATTCAGCGTACAGTGTTTTTCTATAACCCAAGACCTTCATCAGTTAGAACCCACCAATATGTAAAAAACAGCGCTTGAGCAATTGAAAGGTATTCAATTTATACATTTGAGGTTTTTCTATTCTATTCTATATGTAGGAGAATATATTATTTATCTGTACGCTTTTAAAAAATTTAGCTTAAGGCCAAACGGCAAAAGTATGAAAAGGAGTGGAAGGGAGGAAAACTATATACACAAACACACGCCGCACATGTTGCTTTGTATTTATGAAAAGTGGTTATAAAAGACGGTCTAAAAACATGGGTTGCTTTAGTGCGACTGCCGCCCACGTGTGTGCATGCGCAATTTTACAGCTTTAATCATACACACACACAGTTGCAGTGGAAAAATGGGAGAAGTTGTATGCCGTACAGGGAGACACAACAAAATGCAGAAAAGCGAGTATGTTGAAAATGTAAAATGGCCCGAGAAAAGGCGCCAACACACAAGCCAAGTATAAATGCTGAAAATGTGGGTGGAGGTCGTCGGCGAGCAATGCTGAAAGTGCTTTTTCTTTTCTGTTGTGTTATTGCTGATGAGGTTCTTGTTGTTATTGCCGTAGCCGTAGTCGTTGCTGCTGTCTCTCATAAATTCAAATGAATGAAACTGCTAATGCGACAAGGTGACGAGCGTGTCTGGCAGCAGCGACCGGTGCCGGCTGCTGGCTCCCACCTGAGTGTGTCGGCTTGTGAGCGGTGTGGTGTGTGTTTACATTTGTATTTGTTTGTAAAAGCGCTCATGTGCCGCCAAAGTACATGGGGGCGTATACGTGTTGTGGAATAATTTTGATATACTTAACAAAATGCGCTGATATTAAATTAAAGTCAGCATTTTTGCAAGCTGCAAAGCAGCAGCAGCCTGCCTTTCGTTCTCTTTTCCTCTTTTCCTTCTTGGCGTTGGTAAACTGGAATAAATAAAATTTGCAATTGACGCAATTGAATTTTTGCCGAGTTAAAACGAGGAGAACATGAAAACAAAATTAAAAAATTTTAATCAAGCGTTGAATATATATTCCAAGTGGCAATTACATTGTTTCTTAGCTGGAAATGAAATTGGGGAATGTTTATTTCTTGCAGACATTAAAAGTGCCTTTAAAAAATATATTCAAGAATTGTACTTTTCTGTTACCACTTGCCAGCCATTGGCAGCTGTTGCCTGCAGTCGAGCACCACACAGTCGACACACACTTCCTGTGCGTTAGTTACATGCAATTTCGACCAAGTGCGACAACAATTGTCCCAGTAAATATCCATTTTATGGCTTGCTGCATCAGAATGTCTCCAGCTGAAATTTCGTCCATGGCACTGACACTCTATGGCCTGCACGCACTTGAAGTCAAATTTGCAAGCTGTTTGCACCACTCTGCCTCATGTTTTCTCGGTGCTGCGCTTGCTGCTTATTTATTTTTTATTTTTTTGTCTGCGTTCGCTTGTATGTTCAACTAAGAAAATAATCAATTTGTGTCAAAAGTGCCGTTGCCGCTATTTGCCAGCGCCACATTTGCACTGACACTCACACTTGAGTATTTATTTTCACTCTGCACTCGCCGTGTTTGCGCCAGTGTCCTGACATTTTATGCGTTTATTGCTGCTCTGTCATTTGCACGGAGTCTTGCACACTTGGCGCTTGACACAGGCACATGTTGTGTTGCAGTCGTTTCCGTATGCACCAAAATTTGTCCAGTACTCTTATGTTAGTGTGCGCTCATCTGTCTTGGACGCTGTAGTGCGCTGCTGGTTTGAATAAAAATAGAACATGAATGCACTTAAACTGTCATGGCGTGTACACAAGAAGAACAAGCATTTCAATTTGTCATTGCCAAATGCAGCACATGCAGTATGTGTATAGGTATGTCTGTATAATTTTGTACAAATCACCGAAAATGCTTCATTGGCTGGAAATTGGTGGATGTTGAAGTTTTCATCAATTCAAATTTACAGTAATTTCCTGTGCAGAAACAATGCAGCGATTTCATTAAAAAGTGAATGCGCTTGTAATATTCGTATTCTCGGTTATGACTTATATGTTTTAGAAAACATTGACTACCAACATTAGCTCGAAAGTGAACATTCAAATACAAATTGAATCTCCCAAAACGCAACCAAATTTTTCCATTGATGCAAATAGGGAAAAGTTACAGTTATTGGACGTATTTTAAAAATAGAAATTATTCAGTACAATCACATTTTATTGAGAAAGAGTTGCATTTTATATTCAAAATAGGATAACTTCAGAAACAAAAATATATGTATTTCATTTAAAATAAAATTAGTACAAAAACAAATATTTCAGTGAAAAACAATCAATATAAATTCATATTAATTGGTAGTAGCAATTTTTTTTTATTTGATTTGCTAATTGACAATGCAAGGCTAATGTGTAATTTTTTTAAATAATCAGAAATTTTAACCCTTTCGACCCCGAATTTTACCCTGTGTCTCGATATTACTTTTTGGTATTTAAATCATGAAATACTTGACTAAGAAGTGTGCACACGACATTTGAAGTCGCCACGCCTTTTTGTTAGAGTTCTAGAGCTAGTTTACTTTTGAACAATTTTAGCTTAAAATGGGTTAAAAAAAATTGTGTATCAATATATTTTAAATGCAGAAAAATTATTTAATATTTATGAAAAAATACAAAATTATCATTTGTTGAGTTTATGTAAACATTATTAAAGAAACAGGGTTTTGATCAAACGCGCCCAATTCGTAGACTTCAATTAGAACACAAACTTTCCCTGATATCGCTACAAATTATTGGAAATTATTTTGGGGATAACAGTAAAATTTGTGTAATTTGCTTTGAATTCACTTCTAAAAATATTAATTTGTTGGTGCCTAACTACTTAAATTAAATTAAATTAATAAATCAATCGTAGATTTTGCCATAAGATGACAAATAGGTGAAGTTGCTCTCAGGCAACTTTGGGGTCGAAAGGGTTAACCGCCCTGATAGCTGCGTTTTGTGGATTGCATTTTCGAAGATTCAACTGTACATAAATTTGTCTACTGCAAACCATTTAAGCATCGCACATTTCCAGCGTTTTAGTTTAGAACAAAACTCAACTAAGCTTCAGTTGAGTGTCAAATGAGTGTCAAGTACATCAAATCATTTCAAATTACAAAAAAGGCTCTAGACTATTTGATCTGAGGATTAAAGCTATTGGATCAACCTGATAAGTGTTGAATCAAAACTGAAAAACATAAATACTGCGATAAATTACCACCGCAAAATGAAATTTGCTTTATGTGGCATGTTCAGTGTCGATCAGTTCGGAATCAAAGTCAAAACGCTTTTCTTAGTTCGGTCCCCAATAACTGCTGATGATCTAATTAAAAATGGTGCCATAGCACAGTTTGTGTAAGTGGTATTTTCATTAAATTTCCATTAAATTCATCCATTAAATTACAAATAGACACAGGATAGAGCAGCAATTTTACAGGATTTCCAATGGAAACTTGGTAATCGACGTTTGCGTGAAAATATTTAAAGTGAGATGATGATAGTTTCATGCCTATCTTTATTTATAATCTTCTTACAAATATTGCTTTCGTTCTAGCTTTAAGGTTACTTGATCCAAACTTCTTGGTTTGAAAAAGATTAATGCGAGTGTCGTGTGCGTTGTTGATGCTGTTCGAAATTATAAAATGTTTTATTTTTCTGAGCACACATTTACCATATTTAATTACATCCATAAATTCGTAGCACATAAAAATCAGCGAATCATTTATCATTTCTCACACAAAATCGCTCTTGCTGCAGTGGTTACTTTTGTCTTTGTTTATTTTTCATCTTTTTTAAAATGGAGCTGAATCGAGAGCTGTTCATTAAATCAGGGAAAAACGTCGTCGCAGTCGCTGAAGGATGTCGAAGCCAGGCAAAGAGGTGGGGAGGCGACAGGAAGCGGGGGGCCAGTAGAAGAAGCGACACTCGTATGCAGGCCGTGGTATGAGAGGGAAATTAATATTTTTTGATTGATGAATACTGACAACCTTTTTCGCACATGACTGCATTTACATCAAAAGAAACAATGAAAAATGGAAAACATGGCAAAAGCGCACGAAGTGAAAAAACACTAAACGAACAGCAGCCATACTAAGAAAAAAATCGTGTGGATTTTTGCGCGGCGCAATGATGGAAATAAGCAATTCCGCGGAGGTTTTTGTGAAAAATTGTGAAATGCCGAACGTTGGAGGGCATCACATGTTGACGTCGGAGCGAAAAATTACAACGACATATGCATATTGAATTTCTGTAAATAAATAAATATAAAAATGAACGTTTTTAATTTAAATATTTTCCCACGGGAAAGTTTGTAGTGCTGCATTGTACATATGTGCGTCACGCGCCGCTGCGCATGTAGGCCGATTGCTATATTTGCTTTGTTGCATAATCGAAAATTTTCATTATTAAAATTAATTGCCGAAATTTGTATTAGTTAATTAATGAGATGCTTTGCACTTTGTTTGCTCTTTTCAGTTGGTACACGCACAACGGGCCGGGTCCGCTGCCCGTGCTGAGTGGTCCGCGCGTGCGCCTGCTGGGCCCCATTCTCGCCATCGAGGCGGTGACTGGCGAGGATTCGGGCGTCTACAAGTGCACGGCGAGCAATGTGGGCGGCGAGGCGAGTGCCGAGCTGCGCCTCACCGTCGCCACGCCCATACAGGTGGAGATTTCGCCGAATATCCTCAGCGTGCACATGGGCGGCAACGCCGAGTTCCGCTGCATAGTCACCAGCAACGGCAGCCCGGTGGGCATGCAAAACATACTCTGGTACAAGGACGGACGGCAGCTGCCTTCGTCGGGGCGCATCGAGGACACGCTGGTGGTGTCGCGGGTCAGTCGGGAGAATCGCGGCATGTATCAGTGCGTGGTGCGGCGGCCCGAGGGCGACACTTTTCAGGCTACGGCAGAGTTGCAGCTCGGCGGTAAGTTACACATCAGCGTAACAATTCAATGATTCATACGACATTTGTTTTCTGAGGCGACAGTATGCTGACCTAAATCATATAAGATTTTTTTTAATGTATTTTAAATATTTTATGGTGGTCAATTTTAAAAATTTATTATTGCTGCAATATTTGGGATGGGCAAATTGAGCCATAATTAATAATAACGTTTTATTTAAATTTGGATTTTTTTTCACAATATTTGCCAATACTGGCTGTTTATTGCCTTCAGAACGCCGCCTCCATCGCCGATATGTTGTTTTTTCATTTCCGTTGGCGTTGTGTGCGGCCACCGTAAATAGCCGCACAACCACACACACAGAGTGCGCGGTTCAGCGGAAATTATGCAATTTGGCGCTGTGATGAAAATTCAAATTATTTTCATTTCCGTTTGTGCAATATTATGTCCAGTGCAACACAACAATAAGATAAAAACAAAATGAGAATATTCATTGTGTGAGATGGGTGCGGTATTCATTCAATTGACTGGACAATAAACTTTGTGCTTTACCAACGATTTAAGCATAAACCACCATTCGAGGACGCATTTCTGCGTTAAATTCGGGTCATTGAACACATTAGAACATAACTGAATGAAAATGAAATAAAGTGCCAGCTGGTTTTTTGCGGGTAGTGGCCTTAATTCAGTAAATGTGGTGTCACGGCGTCAGGCTAGGACCAATCCTAATTAGACCTAGACCAGACCTAATTAACAAGCTCAACACTCAATTTTAGTTGTAGCTGGGTAGTAGTTATTTCCGAAATCTACCAAATCGATTTATAGCAATGATAACACCGTGCGACAAAAATTAAAAAAATTTTTCACACCGGAAAAAATCCATATGGGCGTGAAACTAGAGACCAAACATAGTAATACTGCGTACTCAGTTTTTCATTACTACATCCCTTGTCCTTTTAAAAGGACTTCAAAATTTTAAGGGAGGTAAAAAATAAAAAAATATAAAAAATACTTAAACTCGTTAGACATGTATACAAAATGAAAGAGGCTCAGGAATTTAAATTAATTTTTTATCTATTTGTAAAAAAATTATATAAGAAAGGTCCTTTAAAAATTTTAATCCTTTATATCCTTGAAAATTTATATAGAATTTTCTTGAAAAGTAGGTATGTTAAAACTCAAAATCTCTTTGATCATCAATTGCAGCTTCCGCCTTTTTTTAATAACTTTCGACCTAATAAAGTTTTAGTAATGCAATTTTGACACGTGATCAAGGAGATTTTGGGTTTTAACATACTTACTTTTCAAGAAAATTCTATATAAATTTTCAAGGACATAAATGATTAAAATTTTCAAAGGACCTTTTTCATATCCTTTTTTTACAAATAGATAAAAAATCAATTTTATTTAAATTTTTGAGCCTTTCCTCTTTCATTTGATATTCATATTGCCATATTCTAACTGGGTTAAGTATTTTTTTTATTTAAAAAAAAAAAAACTGAGTACGCAGTATTACAAAATTTTGTCTGTATTGGATTTTTTCCGGTGTGAAAAATGCTGTCGCACGGTGTAATATCTGCAACTACAAATTACAGGAAGCGCTTTATATTTACAAATATGGAAACAATTTTGAATAAATAAAATCGTTCTATTTTAAATACATATTAATTTAAAATATGTGAAAAAAGTTTTTCAAACGAGTGAATTCTAATATTTAATTAAATAATTCAAACACGCGCACTGTGATGATGATGATGCCGTTTTAACACAATGATGAATTAAATTCAGTAGAAATAACTAACGCCCATTATTGCATACTTTAAGGCGAATGGATAATTTTAAAGGTATACATGCGTTAAATCGGCCATTGCAAGCGAGCATAACCAGTTGAACATATACCTATAGATGTACGTAAAATAAATAGAAAAATCAACACAACAAAACAGTCGAATAGTCAACAAAACAAATACAAACGCAAAGTCAACAAAACAATAAGAACAAAAACAAAGCAAGCAGCCAGGCGTGCTGATAGTCCAGGCGAGCGCTCACAATCAAACCGGCCGCCAGCCAGTGTGACTGACAGCCTGGCAATCACAATCGCACCAAATGTGCACAAACAGCACGCCAACACAAACAATGCGCACACATATAAAAATGCACAAATACCAATGCAGAATAATTTATTTCTTGCACTTTTTAGTTCGTTGCTCGACGCGGCGCTCGATGCAGCAGCCGTCAACCAGCGAACGCTATTCTACTTTCATTTGCACTTATTCACTTGTTCGTTGGTTCATTCATTTGTTCATTTGTTGCAGATGCACCGCCCGTGCTGCTCTACAGCTTCATCGAGCAGACGCTGCAGCCGGGGCCGGCGGTGAGCTTGAAATGCTCGGCAGCCGGAAATCCAACACCGCAAATTTCATGGACATTGGACGGATTTCCGCTTCCATCAAACGGAAGGTAATTGAACTTGTTGAAAGGTAGTGAAAAGCGCGACGGGGCGGGGCACCAAAGCGAAAGGCGGCAACAGCGGAGAGCAGAGAATGCGCACAGGAAGCGCAAGTTGTGGCAATGCGGAGACGCAAGCACACTAATGATGTTGTTCTTGTTGTTGCAGTTGTAGTAATGCAACAGTGCTGCTTGCAATTCACAGTAATAATTCCCCCAAGTGTGCAATAACAACAAATGCCCATGCTATTTTTCCTATAGTCAATAAACGTGCGCATGTGTGTGTAGGCGCGGGTATACAAACACATGCACACCTGCCTCTGTAGGTGTTGCGAATTTACGTCAGCATTTTTTTCTCTTTTTACGTTTTCTATTTTCATTTTATTTTTGCATTTTTACATTTCTTTAAGTGAATACTTATAAAGACTAGAGTTCAGTTTGTGTTTGTGGTGTGAGTTTATGTTGGGTTGGTGCATGTGTTAATTAAGCGATGAATGATGTCTGTTGAAGTATTTTTATTTCGTACTTGCCGTGATGCTGGAATTGACTTGAATTTATATTTTATTTAGTTGTAAATATTATAAAGTATTCTGCTTTATTAAATAATGTGTGTTATTTAGTATTCAATTGAAGTATGCAAATTTCAGCAATTGAATTAAGCGAAAAGAAGTAAAGTCAAAGTCATGAAAATAGACAATAACAACTTTGTGCGGCAGTTTGAATTCAAATGCATCAGTTTAAAATATAAATTTGACACTTAATATTAATTGTATTTGCGATTATTATTCAAGCTATGGGGCAGTGCTAGATATGCTAGTTGGTTTTTTGAAGTCTAAGCTGAGGACAAAATGGTGGTTGACTTATTGACCGAATACTAGTAACTTCAGGTTTTCTGAAATTCTCTAAATAACTTTAAAAAATTTTACAAAGACTGAACTGTGTTTTTAATGGCATTCGTAAACAAACACAATTTTGAGAAATTTAAGCTGTACTTTTGATTGATTTAGTAATATAAAAGATTGAAGAAATATTCATTTGAATTTGCAGATATTTTATTAAAATTAAATTACAGCCAATTATAAATTATGAGTAATTTTAGAGTAAATTCATTATTCTCGCTTCGTTGATTTTGTATTTTTTTATTATTTAAAATACTCCCACCAGACATTTTTTGTTGCCGGCAATACGAAAACGATTCGCTCCCGGCAACAAATTTATCGCCGGTAATATCGCCAGCGCGCTGCAGCGTATCGATTTCGTATCACCAGTCGTTCTAAAACGTCCGCCGAAAGCAACTCGCCTTGATTTTGTATCTTTTTATTATTTAAAATACTGATACTCAAATAAATTAGAATTTTTGTACTTCATTAGAATTGCAGCTTCCGCCTTTTTTTTTATTAGCTTTCGAGCCAATAAAGTTAGAGTAATGAAATCTTGACACGTGATCAGGGAGATTTTGGGTTTTAACATACTTACTTTTCAAGAAAATTCTATATAAATTTGCAAGGATATAAAGAATTAAAATTTTCAAAGGACCTTTTTTATATCCTTTTTTTACAAATAGATAAAAACTCAATTTTATTCTAATTCTTGAGACTTTCCTCTTTCATTTGATATACATAGCGTCATATTCTAACGAGGTTAAGTATTTTTAGTATTTTTTTATTTTGTATCCCCTTCAAAATTTTGAAGTCCTTTTGTTCGGACAAAGGATGTAGAAATGAAAAACCAAGTGCGCAGTATAACTATATTTGGTCTCTAGTTTCACGCCCATATGGTGTGAAAAATGCTGTCGCACGGTGAAAAACATGCAAATTTTCTTAACTGGAAACGGTGGAAGCGGGATTTATTTGGTTGAAACAAATTCTCTGTTTGAAATGCTTTCGCCTTAAGCAATTTTTCACTCTCGTACATAGTTCTGTTTACATTTGAGTTTGTATGTGCCTCATAATTTTGCAGTTTAATCTGGAAAATATTTGTGATGCGTCTGCGAAATTTCCACACTCGACGTTTGTTGATATGACATTGCAAGAAAGTGTTGTTGCTTTGCTATTGCGTTCGTCTGCACAGTCGTCTGCCGTGTAGTTATGCACGTTTGTGTTTGTGTGCTGCTGTTGCTGTTTGTGTTTGTGGCTATGGCTGCCACAACTTATTGTCTATGCAGCAGTTGCAATGATTTGCAGTGCAATGTCATTACACGCCGCACGGCGCAAAACCGCCAACAACAACAACAAAGCCACGAGAAAGTATTTAATCATTATGCTATACAGAAAAACAAAGTTGGTGGAAAAAGTATTAAAGCACTTTTTTTTAATGTAGTCGCTCGTGTGCAATGCATATAAAAAACCCTTAATGTGTAGTTGCGCAGCACACTCGTTGGATGTTTTTTGTTTGGCTACCGAGTGGCGCCGAGTTGCAGGAACTTATTGCAAAAAAAAAAACACAACAGCCAAACAGCAACAAAAACGACCAACAACGAGCAAATCCCAGCAATGAGCTGAGCAACAACCAACAGCGGCAAAGAGCAACAGCGGCGCCGATGACGATAGCAGCAGCTCGTCAAAAGAGGAGTAGCAGCAACAGCAACAGCAACAACAAGCAGTAAGAGAAATAATTTTAATTAAAACTTATGCTGGCAACTGCGCAAATAAACAAGCACGGTAAACGGGTAATTAAAAAGACGTAAGTACCTTCGTCTATGCTTTTTTCCTGCTGCCTTCTGAATTTTGCCGCCGTCGCCGTTGTTGTTGCCGTGCAGTTTTACGTTTGCATTTCATAATGTGAATGCACTGCCATTCGCTACACCAGTAACGTGCCGCACTTGCAACGACAGCAACGACTGTTGCTCTTGCTGACTCTCCACGGCGATCGCTACGGCTGCATTGCATTTTAAATAATTAATACTGGTAGGCGTGCCACAACAGCTCAACACACGAGCCGGCTCGTAGACGCTGCGTTGACGTTAATAAATCGGCAACGGCATCAACGCAGTTAACGTATCGAGTTGCAATGACATTCCTTTACTTAGTAAGAACATTGCATGAAAATGTAGTACTTCACTAATTAAAATTATCAACTAATCGAGCTGATCAAACATTTTTATTTCTCATAAGAAGATCAAAACTTGAATATAAAAATAAAAATTAAAGAAAAATGAAAGGAATTGAATCTATTAGTACCCACAAATGCTGAAAATTGAATTTTGTTTGTAGAAAATTTTTGATATTTTGTTTTTTCATTCGCCACAATGCACAGTGATTCGTTCCACAGACAAAATTAAAAAAATATATTGTCTCAGAATTTAACGATTTTGATGTCATTTGAAAGGTAAAACTCCAACTAAGAAAACCCCAAAAAATCTGTGCAAAAATTAATTAGTGTCTGTGCAAAAGCGGCTCAAAGTTAAAACTTTTTTCACGAAAAAATGTAAACACATATTTTCTGTTTTTTAATCTATTGAGTAAAAAAAATTGTAAAAATACATGGTTATCAAGAAGATGCTAAAACTTTTAATATAGATTAAGAAATTATGAGGCCATTTTCGCTTTTAATGTTTTCTCAAAATTTGCTGAGGCTTATACTTCACTTTTAATTCAAAATATTTTTTAAAATTAAAAATCTGAAAATTGGCAAAACTTAGAGGAAAATATCTAAAAAGTATGTGAAAGTATGTTCCTGGATTTTTTTTTATTTTAAGAAGCATTCTTTTTTTGTCGGATAATGTAATTACATCCTCCGATATCTTCCGATCTCAGAAAATAATTCAATTTTAAAAGTGGTCTAAACACCTATTATTCGACAACATTTATTTTATTTATCCCTAAAAGTATGCAATCAGCATGAAAAATTGAAAAAACTGCACAAATGCAAAACACACATCTATTATTATCATTTTTATTGCAAAATTAAGAGGTCCTCATACTATTTCTGAAATCTGAAAAATATAGCCAACACACTTGGAGCTTTCCAAAAATGACGACAATTGCAAGTTTAAGTCTCAGGCATTGCCAAACTGCAAAAATTTAAGAAAAACAAAATGGAGATTTCGATTCAGCAGACTATGATTAACTAGTATATCAAATTTTAGGAAGAACAGACCATTCCTTCTAATTTTGTCCCGCGGTTGTATGGAGTCGAATCACTGTGCAATGTTGTCCACACAAAAAAAAATACAAACAGCACATTTAATTTTAAAGCAATTTTAAATTTGCCTGCGATTAGAAGAAGAGATGTGCTACCGTAGATCTGCCTTAGCGTTGATGGGGCTTAGCTGAAGTGCTTGGAACTTGGAACGCGCTACTGTACAGCGTGCAATGATGTTCCGCACTACTTCCACTTGAAGTATTTGAGAATTGTTTCGTTTGAATTATGGGAGGCAATATTCACTTCTTCACTGCCGGTTTTATGCTCTTCCTTTACTTTTTACTTCGACTTTCCTATGTACGGCACAACGTGCTTCTCTCTCGCAGCCACAAAGTCCACTCTCTAATTTGAAGTCTCAACTTTACCTACTTTATTTTTACACATTGTACTTTATTTACGATTTTCATCAGTGGTGAATTTTTTTAACCACCCATTCTTTTTATTTTCTGCAGAAATTCGCTTTACTAGCGGCGCACTATTTGGCTGGTACACAGCCGCCGCAGCGCTAGACGCACACTCCACACTTTGCACTCTGTCCGCGGCGCTTGCCCGCGCCCAGGCGTTGGCTTTGCGCATGATTACTCATGGACTGAATTCCATTCGCAGCAGCAGTTTCCGCTCCCTGCCGCGCTCCGCATACAACTTATTTCATTTCGCATTTTGAATGTTCGCGTTCACTGCTGCTTTTTTACAGTTTAAAGCGCCTTTCAAAGGAATCATTAAACTCGTGATTGTTCTGTTTCCCCCCACTTTTCCTTATTTTGCTATTGAAACTTCTCATAATGTGCTGCCTTCAGCACTGCCGCTGCCGCTGCCGCTTCATGCTTCTTGCCTCATTGCATTGCGCCGACTGAAGTGGCTGCGTGCTGCTTTGGCCAGCGTCAACGTTGGTGTTAACGCTTGCAAGGCAAAAAGTAAAACAGAAATACAAAAAAAAATCGAAAGAAAGCCTCCTCAGCGTGCTGTGCGATTCAATGCAATCCTAGTTAAGTTTTCCCTTCAACGAATAGTGCTCAGCGTGCGATACTTTTCCTTCATGATTTTTTACTTTGTATTTTTATTGTTTTTGCTGTGGAAGTAAATTGAAAAATTGTATTTATTACATAACTGCTGCAGGTGCTTTATGGGTGAGTTGGAATGTGTTGGAATGGGCGAAGTCCTGTGGTGTTTCGTAGTTCTTTTATGATACGTTGTTGGGGTTATTAATAGATACAGCAGGGCAAGGTGAGCTAGAGGTGATGATGTCGGTTTCAAATAATTTATAAATGTCCAAATGTCTAGTTTCGATTTTCATGGACATGGTTACGATAATGAGAACCAGCAGATTCTCATATTTCAGTTCAGTTTCGCTTGAAAAGCAATTCATAACTAAAAATTTTATTCAGCAAATTTTGTGCTGTCGTACCTCGGTAGTTAAGTACCTTCGGAGCTTAAGGGGGTCCTCTACTCTTTAGGCAAGAAATTGAGCTGTTATTTGGGGAATTAATTACGAAAGATCTACTGCATACAATTACTTACATACAATTATGATCTGAAATCAGAAAATTGATATTCGTTACAATCATAGTAACGTTGACTATGTTTTCCCGAGACAGAATTTTTTTATTTTGCACTGTGTAAAAGTTATGCAACAATTTGTAAAAAATTCCAATTTTCACCTCTTTTTTTGACCTATTAGGCGCTATAAAAACGGAACAAAATAAAATTTTGAAAATCGTACTCGGGAAAACATAGCGGTATGTTTTCTCAACAATTTAAAAAAAAATTATCGAAATCGGACTAATACTTTTATAAAAAGTCTTACTCGGCAGCCAAAAAACACTACTTTCGGGAAAACGCGTTTAAAGATGGCGCGCCGCGCTTAGTTTCTCGAAAACGGCAGGGGACGGGTACCTTTCGATTCCCAGCAACATGCAAAGAAATGTGATTTTCACGGAATCCTTTCTGTGGCGTATTCTCAGAATCATATAGATTGAAATTATGCAAAAAAAAAAATAGATTTTTCGAAACCGCGAGAGTAGAGGACCCCCTTAAAGCAGATTATTATTTAATAGTAAAATTACAAAAGTGTTCTCCATACGCCGAAACATTAAAAAAATCACTTAGATCAGGGTGAATGTCGTGTTTTTAGGGTGAGAATTAAACTCAAATTTCTCTAATCTTGTGCAAATTGTTCCATTTGCGTACGCTTTAACGTGATTGCTTAAAAATTGATATACTTAACTAGCAAATTGGTTGCCATCATCAGCATGCAACGTGGTCGGACGGCAGCAAACTGAAACTCAATTTGGAAACTGTCAGGCGTGTGAATTTCCATATTTAATTTTCGAAATCGTTTTCAAAAACTTTTCGGGTAGCAATTGAATAAACGATTATGGTCACCAGACTGCAAGCCAACCACGCAACACACTCAGCCACACGCACACACGCGCACACACTGTCGGCGCACACACTGGCACATGCACTCGTATGCGATGGAAGTGCATTGCAGTGGCGGCAAGTGGTAAGTGGCAAAACGACAACGAAAAACTAATTCAGTTCTGTGAACACATAATTGAGCCATCAGCTAAAGTGGCGAACGCTCCAACAAGTAAAAGCAACGGCAAAGCCAGAATTGGCAAGAAAAGTTTGCGCAGACTGCGTGCCGCCGCATTGGTTGCAGGCGAAGGAGTTAAGTAAAAAAAAAACTCAGTGGGAAAAAACAAAAGAACGAAGTAGAGGAAGTGTGGGTAAAAATTAAAATTACACTTGTACGACATGAGCGAGCAGAAGTTGCAGCCAGACGCCGATTTCATATTCAAGACAACGGCGCAATCCGACTAGCAACAAAGTCGCAACACGTGCCGGCAGCAAACGCTGTCTGCGCTGCCGAGAATCGAGCACGGCAGTACAGACGCGTTGGGTGCGGCGGAGGCGAAGGACGGAAGGGCTGAAAATGTGCGCACATAGTGCCGCCAGGCACACCACAGCCAGGAAGCAATGATCTGCAGAATTCGAGTTTGACTTTCAAGATCCCAATCCACAGCGCAACGAACGCAGTGTAGGTGGATGTGGGAATGGGTGGATATGGATATGTGGTGGAATAGAAGTCTGGTAGGCGTTGCGTCCGGAAGGAAGGCAAGCGTGGATGTTAGGTTGGCGTGTGCATGAATGGTGGACAAAATGCAAGCGAAAATGCTTAAATTGGAGCAAATTCAAACCATACTTTTTCTTTGAAAAGATTATTTTTTCTCTTATATAATTTTTCATTTTTAGAGTTTCTAGAGCAAGTAATGTCCGGTATTGACTACGACATACTGACTTCACTCTTTGTTACACATTTTATAGTTATATTTAATATTTTGTAATATTTTTAAATGAAATGTACAGCGACCGGAAATAACAGTTATTTATGAAAACTATATTTGAATAAATTAATATGAAGGAAAAGTCATACAAATAAAAGAAATATACCAATACATTTCTTTTCGCACGGAAAATTTTTTTTTTGTAAATTTTATGAAAAAATCCAGGAATAAGAATTATTTTTTATTTATATTTTCAAAATCCTTTAATAACAATTATTTTTGATATTTTTCATATTAGTCCACAAATAACAGTTTTATTTCGATTTTTATTTTAGTTGTGCTATGATAACAATTATTGGTGACTTTTATTTTTTTAGTCATCAATAAAAATCATTCCGTGACTTTTATTTATAAAAGTCATCAATAAAAATCATTCTGTGACTTTTATTTTATAAGTCATCAATAAAAATCAATCAGTGACTTTTACTTTTTAAGTCATCAATTCAAATTGTTAAGTGACTTATTTATAAAAATAAAAGTAAAAAAAGTAAAAGTAAATAAAAATCATTCCATGACTTATTTTATAAGTCATCAATAAAAATCAATCAGTGACTTTTATTTTTTAAGTCATCAATAAAAATCATTCAGTGACTTTTATTTTTTAAGTCATCAATAAATATTATTCAGTGACTTTTATTTTTTAAGACATCAATTGAAATCAGTCAGTGACTTTTATTTTTTAAGTCGCAGTATTGGATTCATTAAATATCGAAATGTATATATATTCATGATCGACTCAACAAGACCTGACTCGACAATTCTATTTTCTGGAAGAATCATAACTTTTGCATGCATTAATGATAATGACTTTTATATTGCGACTTAAAAAATAAAAGTCACTGAATGATTTTTATTAATGACTTTTTTAAATAAAAGTCACCAATAATTGTTACACCGTGCGACAGCATTTTTCACACTGGGAAAAATTCATATGTGCGTGACTCTAGAGACTAAATATAGTAATACTGCGTACTCAGTTTTTCATTTCTACATCCTTTGTCCTTTTAAAAGGACTTAAAAAAAAAATAAAAAAAATATAAAAAATACTTAACCTAGTTAGAATATGGCAATATGTATAAAAAAGGAAAAAGAAAAGGCTCAAGAATTTAAATAAAATTGATTTTTTATCTATTTGTAAAAAAGAGAATATGAAAAAGCTCCTTTGAAAATTTTAATCCTTTATATCCTTGAAAATTTATATAGATTTTTCTTGAAAAATAACTATGTTGAAACGCAAAATCTTCTTGATCACGTGTCAAAATTTCATTACATTATTGCAGCGGAAGCTGCAATTCTAATGAAGTACAAAAATTCGAATTTATTTGACTATCAGTAATTTAAATTATAAAAAGATACAAAATCAATGAAGCGAGAATAATGAAATTTTGACACGTGATCAAGGAGAATTTGAGTTTTAACATACTTACTTTTCAAGAAAATTCTATATAAATTTTCATGGATATAAAAGATTAAAATTTTCAAAAGACCTTATCCTTATCCCTATCCTTTTTTACAAATAGATAAAAAATCAGTTTTATTTAAATTCTTGAGCCTTTCCTCTTTCATTTGATATACATATCGCCATATTCTAACGAGGTTAAGTATTTTTTATATTTTTTTATGTTTTATCCCCTTCAAAATTTTGAAGTCCTTTCAAAAGGACAAAGGATGTAGAAATGAAAAACTAAGTACGCAGTATTACTATGTTTGGTCTCTAGTTTCACGCCCATATGGAATTTTTCCGGTGTTAAATTTTTTTTTAATTTTTGTCGCACGGTGAAATTATTGGAATTTATTTTGGGGATCTTCTAAAAATATATTAAAATATTGTAATAATATAGTATTTATTGTGTAATGCTTAAAATGAATGTGTTCCAAATTGGCATGCAAAAGATTATATCTTATATGCCTGTATAATCTATATATTAAATAAATAAATTAAATAAAATTCAAAAATTAAAAATATCAATTTGTTGGTGCCTAGTTAAATTAAACCCATAAATCAATCGTAGCTTTTGCTCTAAGATGACAAATAGGTGAAGTTGCTCTCAGGCAACTTTGGGGTCGAAATTGTTAAGGCCAAAATTCTTACCATACACTAGTAAATATAAAACCGTTACCTCTACAAAATGCAACAGTTAGGAAAATCTCCCATATTTGGTTTGCTTAAACTAGCTCAAGTAATATTGCTTTATTTGCTTATAGTTTGTTCATATTCGCTATCGAAGATCGAAAAAAACGTAACATTTTCTTTGTAGTCTCATCATTTGAACTCAGATCCCATGATCACGATCACTTCTGTTTTTAAATTGTGACTGCAACTTTCAAGAAATTTGCAAGGAATCTTACATTTGGCGAACTGAAGCTGTGTCTGCTGCATGTAGTGTGCGCGTGTCGTCAGGCATTACGATGTCAGCAAATGAGAGATGTGCCGAAGTGACAGGAAGACTTGCCTTGAATCCAAATTGCCATGGAGAATTGTGTGTAATTTGCTAGATTTCATAACTATTCATGGCAATGGCTGGTGTCGTATGCATAATTTCATTGCCGCATAATTTTCTTTGCTGTCGGCATGCAATTTTTAATTTGTTGGCAATTTTCAGAGAACATGAAATTTCTCCATCGTTTTATGTCAGCAGTGTTTTTGCTAAATCCTATCAAAATTGTGCATTTGTTGCTGGTTGGCTTAAGGGTTTCCCTCTCTATACACATACATACATATGAAAATATATAGAATCGTAAATTCTCTCTCACGCTGCGCAAAAGGCAGCGTGACACGTCTCAGTGTTGACAATTTTACGAAGTACGACTTTATTGCAACAATTTTAAGCCTAATTACAGTGGTGGCGCATTAATCACATCCGTGGCGCGCTCATTGCAATTCGCCGCAGCTGTGAACGCCGGAACAATCGCGTGCCGCGGCGTCGATATGAACAAAACTTTGACGCACTCTGCGTAAACTTTGTGATTTTTCATGCTGCTGCCTGTTGCAGAATGAATTTTCATAGCGACTGCTGGGTAAAGTTTTGGAAACAACATCACAATTATTTGCCAAGTTTTCATGCATATGACAAGCGTTTTCACACAGCCGCACGCGCGCACACGATCGCACCGCCGGCTTTTCCGATGTGCGTTAATTCACATACTTTCGCACACGTCTGGCGAGCGCTCGAAGCGAAAATCAAGAAACTGGCGTGAAATTCAAACGTCAAGTGGAAATATTTAATTTCGTCTTTAGCAGAGCACACATCCTTTCTATGGCTTGCCTCGCTGTTCTCCAACTCGGCGAGAGGTGGTATTTTGTGTGTGTGTGTGTGTGTGTGCTTCAGACGGTGCGCCAGACGGTTTTCTGCACATGCATGTATGTAGTCATGTGTATGTGCTTGTAGATGGGGTTTCATCGTGTGTCTGCAACTTGATAATTGTTTTTGGCTGAAGCTGTTTGTGCAGGAATTGTCACGGTGGCTGACTGTTGTTTATTTACAGATTTTTGTAGCATCGGTTTTTACCAATATTCAGTAATCAGACGTTGTCCGACAGGGCATAGAAGCGACAACAAACTGGCTAAGGTGACATATTTGCCCTAAAGGCTGATAAAATGGAAGAAGCTCTAGGAATGCAGATACGAATGTTAGACAGCAAAAGCGAGCTGTCAAGAGGTAAACCGAATGGCTTAAGAGTTGCTTAGTCACAGATGAACAATTTCGATAATGTGATTAAGTCCCATGGCCAAGGTATATTACATATGTTATGGCGTGCAGTAAGTGGATTTAGAGGGGGAATTTAACATTTTCAACCACTTACTTAGCATTTAGTGAAAAACTGTACTTGTTGGGTAGTAGAGCAGACAGTGACTTGTCATCTTCAGTTTGCAGTATAAACACTGTTGGAAAATAATTGATAAGTAATTTAGAGTACTTAACGAGTTCGCCGACTAACGACAGATAAATTGATAAGGTTGCTTTTCAGATTTGAGAAAATGAAAAACTCTGCCGACCGTTTGATACATAAAAATTCGCATTTTTACATAATACTCCTTTTTAAACACACATCCTTGGTCAGGGCGTAGCTAGAACTTGGTCAAGGGGGAAGGGGGTTAATAAAATTGTTTTTGCCAATTTAGTATTAACTGCTTTTTAAAGTAAACTGGGGTGGCTTTCCGTGATTCGATACTTGACCGTCGTTGGCTCGTCACATCGATTCGATATCGAACGCTCAACGAGACAGTTTCGCTTTCCGTAACTCGATATGAGAACTCTCGTTTTCATTTTTGGGGAAGTGTGTGAAAAGTACTTTGGAGCTCTCAGAAGCAGCGGGAAGTAAACAAAACGAAGAAAATTTGAAAAGTGAAGTTTTGAAAATAAACAAATTTAAAAAATTTTCCGGAATAAAAATGGGAGAGCGGAGAAAAAGCAAAACGAGAGCAAAATTGGTATCGAGCTGTTTGTATCGAACGTTCGATACGACACGACGACAGTTTGTGTTACGGAAAGCAAAAACGATAGTTCGATACACGTATTTGCTCGATATCGAATTATGAAAAGCCACCCCTGAACTTTTCAAAGACTTTTTTGCTCTCGTAAGAGGAGGAAATCTTCTTAGACACGCTTGGATCCGTGTTCAACCGCGTGCCGGATTTTTACCGGCTAAAACCAACCCCCTTTAGTTCATCCCCGCGGAACTGTCGCTAAGCATTGCATCGCAGGGCGGGCAACTGACCCTATTGGTCTGGCTCGGGTTTATTGCGTGGGATTTGAGCCACCCATATGTGACTTAGTGAAACGATATCGAAATTTTCAAAATTTTCAACATCGTTACGATATCTCGAATAAGATAATTTCGATTTCGCAACGATATCGGGATTTTCGAAATTCTCGATATTGTTACGATAGTGTAATTTTTCTCGTTCTCGATATCAATTCAGACACTTTAGCAAAACTCGAAAACGAGAAACATTCTCGCCTTAACGATACCGTTTCTATATCGTTTCAATATCGTTTGGTTTGCTGGGTTACTGAACAAATTCGAATGTTGTTTTCAATAACATAAACAAATATTTTTTTGGAAATATTATTCATGTTCAATTCGAATTTTAACCATTAACCACTCCTCGTTTTCACCTGATGCGGCATCATGCGACTTTCATCTTATAAAAAAAGTGCATTTACCGATTAAACAAAGGCGTTTTGAGGACGTAGAAGCCATCCAAAAGGCTTGTACCAACAACGTGAAGGACATGCCAGCCGACGATCTAAAACACTCATTAGACATGCTTTTAGTTCATGTGAAAAGCTGTACTGAGCCTGAAGGGGACTATTTAAAAAAAACATATCGGTTTTACCAAAACAATTTTTTTCT
The DNA here is from genome assembly GCA_964056695.1 of Melieria picta. Lineage (NCBI taxonomy): Eukaryota > Metazoa > Arthropoda > Insecta > Diptera > Ulidiidae > Melieria > Melieria picta. The sequence continues at coordinate 33,482,673 of OZ057399.1, read as the reverse complement.
ATTCTTTTAAATGTTTAAAGGTGAAAAGACCCTAATGTGGGAACGTATATACCATACATAGTGATTGAAAATTTTAAATAATTATAGGCCATGGGGTGTTCTGACGACCAAAACCCTCCCTTGGCTACGCCCCTGGTATGCAACACTGTTTTTTTTTTCAACATGCCTCACAACACACATTTCAAACGGATCCTTTCCCATCCGAGGGAGGGAGGCGACCTACAGTTTAACGCCGAATCCGAACGGCGGTTTTTTTTGCAATTTTCCTTTCACACTTGGAGGTTTGGAGGTTGCCTACCAAGAGCGCACTTGTGCGATTCTTGGAATTCTCAGCTACTTCATGTGGATAGCGATAGAAGCCGAGTTTTTCACCAGCCCGAGCTAGGATTCGAACCTAGGGCCCCGGTATAAGAAGCCAGCGCGCTACCCGCTGGACTGTCGAGACCGGCTAGTTATACTACTGTGTACAAAGAATACCCGAATTTGTTTATAATTCAAAAAATCTTTATTTATTCTTCCAAATCAATTTCATCGCCTTCAAAGTAGTCCCCCCCGATGCAATGCACTTATGCCAACGGACTTTCCAATCTTCGAAGCATGCCAAATAGTCACCTTCCGGTATGGCCTTCAATGCGCGCGGCGATTCACGTTGAATCTCTTCAATCGATTCAAAACGGTGTCCTCGAAGTGGTCTTTTGAGTTTGGAGAATAGCCAGAAGTCACAAGGAGCTAAATCAGGCGAATACGGTGGCTGTGGAACGATATGAGTTGGCGAAATGCTCACGAAGAACCAATACCGTGTGAGATGGTGCATTATCGTGATGCAAAAACCAGGAGTTGTCTCTCCATAACGGCCTCTTTTTGCGAATAGCTTCACGCAAACGACGCATAACGCTCAAGTAATATTCCTTGTTGACAGTTCAGCCCGGCGGAAGGAACTCATAATGCACAACACCACGATAATCGAAGAAATCGAATTCCGGGTATTCTTTGTACACAGTAGTACCTATCACAGCTGATGATCATCACTTGATCTCTCTCGCCAATTTGGCGAATTTTTAAAATTACTAAATGCGCAACGAGAAGTAAACGAAAACGCACGGTTTTCAGAGCCGAACGTATGAAATTATATTCAAGCCATATTAATTTAATTTTAATTAAAATTATTAGTATTCATACGTTTAAAATCTTAAAATATTTATATTTAAATATTTACATATTCTACATACATGTATTAAATATGCACGCATTTTTGTGCATTACAAAAAATTAAATGCTTCCATTAAAAAATAAATAAATCCAGCAAATGAAATGAAATTCATTGGCAAAAAGTAAATAAGAAATGCGGAAAATTTACTTTAGATATTTGTTTAATAGTTTCCATATGCGAATATGAGTTTGATTGTATGTTGAAGCGAGTGTATGTACAAAGGAATTAACAATGGCAAATAGTATGTGCGTTGCCAGTGTACACTCGGGCGCATATCTGTGTGCGGCACTTGCTGTTTGTATGTGTTGGTATTCACTGAACACATGCCGCCCGTACTTCCGTGTTGTACTTGTACATGCTACACTCATTCGAAGCAGTCATTTACACGCGCCCGTCACATACACACGCCCCTACACACAGTGGCCCGAGCAACGGTACAATTGATGCCAGTAATTAATGTCTGTGCCAATAAAACGCCAGCAGGCATTAAATATCCTACCAACTTAAGCAGTAAAATCCTTTTGTTATGCTATTTTATTTATTGATGTTGAGTCGCAAGCAAAGCAGCAGCTACAGCAAATGAAGCAACAACAAAAGCGAAACGAAAATGTAAGTAGCACGAACTGTTGTTTCTACTTTTGCTGAACCGTGAATGTACAAGTATGCCATTTTGTGTAATGATGTGTGCATGTGTGTGAGATTGTTTGTTTGTGTGTGCAAGCATTATTTGTAAAGTATTCTAGCCCCGGAGGTGAGTGATAAGTGGCAGGCAATGTCGTTGCGTCGTTAAAGTTCGAATTATTCACTGACTAGTTAGTGTTACCAGATTTTTACTTTCATAAATCCTGTGCACATGTTTGAGAAATGACCATTTGCAGACCGCAACATAAGAAAAAAAATATTATGATATCATTTAATCGTTTTATAAAAAATTATTGAACAAAAGCGATTTAATAATAAAAAATTTTATTTTAAAAATTTAATTTTAATTTTAAAAATTTAATTTTAAAAGTAAAAATTTAAAAAATTGAATTTTACCCTGTTTCTCGATATTACTTTTTGGTATTTAAATCAAGAAACACTTGTCTAAGAAGTGTGCACACGACATTTCTAGTCGCCACGCCTCTTTGTTAGAGTTCTAGGGCTAGTTTACTTTTGAACAATTTTAGCTTAAAACGGGTTAGATAAATTTTGTATCAATACCTTTTAGTGACGGAAAAGTTATTTAATATTTATGGAAAAATATAAAATTATCACTTTTTGATTTTATTTAACCATTATTAAAGAAAAAGGGTTTTGATCAAACGCGCCCAATTCGTAGACTTCAATTAGAACACAAACTTTCCGTGATATCGCTGCAAATTATTGGAAATTATTTTGGGGATAACAATAAAATGTTTAAAATTTGCTTTGAATTCACTTCTAAAAATATTAATTTGCTGGTGCCTACTTAAATTAAATGCATAAATCATGCATTTGCTATAAGATGACAAATGGGTGAAGTTGCTCTCAGGCAACTTTGGGGTAGAAAGGGTTAAATAATATATTAAAAATTTTTTCAATGCTTTCAACATTTATTTTAATGTTTGTATTTTATTCAAGTTAAAAACATTTAAATAAATTTTATTTAATACAGACTGCAGCTGTAAATCTGGCAACACTGTGACCTCTGCAAATAACAGCAGCCGTTGGAACTATTGTGCAGCAATGTGTATATATGTATGTAAGCCTGGTTTTCTTTGCGTACGGCGAAGGTGCCGGCTATTTCCGTAATGGCAACGATTTGCAGTTTTGATTAATGCCTGATTTCTGGGCAATTCCTACAGTTTTATGTTTCAATTTACTCGCTTCGTGCTGAAAAGTCAACTGAGCTTTTGTGTCTCGCTTTCGGACTTTGCAGTCCAAAAACAAAGATATGTAGCTTCTTAAAGGGCTTCGTTATGTCGAAGGAATTGCATAAATAATATTCAACAATAACCAAACTGTAATCAACTACAAACGCTTAATGTTAAGCTCATTTGTGCCATTATGCAGCTGTCATTCATTTCGCTTTCAGCTCCTTCCAACATAGCACGTCGGCTCAGCGTTGTAGAGTTTCATTACAGTTGCCCACCTCTTTCCATTTCCACTTTTCCAACTGCGCATACGACACACATGCGGCTCTATGTAAAACAAATTGCTTTTAATTACAAACACAGCCGCACACTTAAGTGCGTGGAGAGTAGGCCGCACGGTGGAAACGGCGCGTACGAGTAATTCCTTATCAAGTCATTAAATGAGATTAGGTTACGCCTGGCTGCGCTCTATTGACAGCTGTGTAACTTGTACGCCGGTATCGAGTTGTACTTTTGCTTGTTTGACTTTTTTTACATTGTTCCAAATCGTGTGTGTTTGTGTTCTTCTCTAAACGAATGCCAAGTGTTTGGGTGCGGAAGGAGTGAAACGCGCTCGTTATGTCGATTTGCTGTGCTCATTAATTTGACTATTTCTGCTGGCACATTCGCAAAGTCAAGCGAAACGAAAGAGCTTCTAGGTGGTGGAGAGATAAAATAACAGGCGTGCACTTTACTTGCGCTAATGAATTTTTGCAGTACTTAATTTTATGAAAATTACTAAAAAATTTTAATCTTATGGCAAACTAAACAAATACTGCAAATTGCTTTAATCCATTAAAACACCGTGCGACAAAAATTAAAAAAATTTTTCACACCGGAAAAAATCCATATGGGCGTGAAACTAGAGACCAAACATAGTAATACTGCGTACTCAGTTTTTCATTTCTACATCCTTTGTCCTTTTAAAAGGAGTTCAAAATTTTAAAGGGGATACAAATAAAAAAAAATAAAAAAAAATACTTAATCTCGTTAGAATATGGCGACATGTATACAAAATGAAAGAGGAAAGGCTCAAGAATTGAAATAAAATTTATTTTTTATCTATTTCTAAAAAAACCATATGAAAAAGGTCCTTTGAAAAGTTTAATTCTTTATAGCCTTGAAAATTTGCAGAGAATTTTCTTGAAAAGTAAGTATGTTAAAACGGTAAATCTGCTTGATCACGTGTCAAAATTTCATTATTCTCGCTTCATTGATTTTGTATCTATTTATTATTTAAAATACTGATACTCAAATAAATTAGAATTTTTGTACTTCATTAGAATTGCAGCTTCCGCCTTTTTTAATAACTTTCGAACCAATAAAGTTAGAGTCATAAAACGTGATGACACGTGATCAAGGAGATTTTTGGTTTTAACATACTTAATTTTCAAGAAAATTCTATATAAATTTTCAAGGATATAAAGGATTAAAATTTTCAAAGGACCTTTTTCATATCCTTTTTTACAAATAGATAAAAAATCAATTTTATTTAAATTCTTGAGCTTTTCCTCTTTCAGTTCATATACATATCGCCATATTCTAACGAGGTTAAGTATTTTTTATATTTTTTTTATTTTTTATCCCCTTCAAAATTTTGAAGTCCATTTAACAGGACAAAGGATGTAGATGTGAAAACTGAGTACGCAGTATTACTATGTTTGGTCTTTAGTTTCACGCCCATATGAATTTTTTCCGGTGTGAAAAATGCTATCGCACGGGGAAATCAGTATTCATATTAAATTAAAATTACTCATACCACCCGTAGTCCAAATAATGAAATGAATGAGTTTGTACGGTTTGACGTTGTTCAAATTAATTATTGCTGAATAACAAACTACAAAAGAAAATTTAAAAGGATGATCAAATATTTAAAAATGTATTTCCTAGAAACTTCGCAGCAATCAGTCTCTTATTTACGTCTGTAATCTATTTCGAATTCAACCGATTTTCACTAAAACCTTAAGTACTAACTTAGTAGCCAAACTTTCAATTCGAAGCACAACGGTTTCGAAGATTTAAATTTTGCTCAATGCATTTTTCAAATCGGTAAAACACAACTTTCAAACAAACTTCTAGTTTTATTTACAAGTGTTAACAGAATAATTGAAATTAGTTCCGAAACCGAATGCCTCAAATAAAATTGCTGCATCATTTCGCAATTTCACTTTAAAACTTTCATTGGCAAATATCACACGCCACACCTCTCGCTCAATTCGCAGCGTTTTAGTTTTTCATTACAGTTTCTTTTATGCACCAAATTTTTCCCGAATTGGCTTAACTTTTATTTAACATTTAAATAATTTAAATAGTTTTGTTTACATGCAGTTATGTTGGTGTAATAGCCTCATGCACTGCACAGCTGCTTTAACTTAACTTTTTCAATTACGTCTGCAGAATTCTTGATGTTGTCTGTTGATTTTTATTTGGTTTTATCCAAATGCAAAACTCTGTTAACAAAATCAGTGCAAGTTTTGCAAACAAATGTAAATTTAAACTACAAGTTGGCGGGGCGAATCAGAAAAGCGCGTTGGAGCAAGTTGTGTGGGCGTCGACTGAACGAAACACGAATACAAAAACAAAAAATACAATTGACAAAGTGTCAACGCTGCTGACAAAGTCAAATGAAAGTGGACGCAATGAAAATTGTTGCCAAACAATTTAAATTGTTTTGCAATTTTTTAGAAATTTGTCTTCTGGAATTGTGCTGATTTTCATTTGTACTGCAAATAGTTGACTATGGGAATAAATCGTAATAAATTGCAATTGGATTTGTTGCAGATCTTAGTGGAATGTAATGAAATAGAATAAAGAAGAATGGTTAAGAATAGTGTAGATTTCAGATACGAAGAGTGATTAAGACTGACAAAAATCGTAGGTTATAGTTTTGAAGAAACGGTTGAGTAAAAAGTTAATGCTTGGATTAAATTAAATATTTTAAGCTAGATTCTTGTTTATGCATTAGTTTGTAAACGTGGCAATGTCTTCATTTCCATCGTAAAATAAGGTACGGTTCGACGCTAATTTCTATTTAAACTTGAAGATAGTTTTGCCTTAAGTTTTCGTTTCATATGAAGCGCAGTGTGGTTTGTTTCGCAACTGTTTTCTACTGTTCTCTTCCGTTTGCACTTTGCATTGAGATACAGGGTGGCGCAAAAGTCATCACCTTATTGCTATAACTTTTGCAAATGGCGGCAAAAATAAATTTTGCTTTTCATTCATTCGTTTATTCATTCATTCATTTATGCTTTCATTTATTCATTCATTCATTCATTCATAAACAAATTAGAGCCAAAGAACACTTTTGCACCACCCTGTACTATCATCCCAACTCAAAATACTCTTTATACTAATTTTTATATTTTCTGCTTGTCATTTTATTTATGTATTTCCCATCAAGTGGTTTCGCTGTGGCTTTGTTGTAGCGTGCCGTCGGTCTACGTTGCTGGTGGCTCTGTGGGGAATAATTGACAGCATTTGGTTGTGCCATTTCTCCCACATTTTTAGTATCCTTGTAGATTTTATCAAATGCTTGGAATTATTTAAAGTGGTCACACTGTTTCTTTCAAATATTTACATACTTTTTGGAGTTGCAAAATTAAACGCAGTGAACATTTGATCCTTCGGAAATACATTTCTGGTGGAATTGGATATTTCGTGAATTAAAAGTATTCATTGACTGTTGGCCATAAATGCTCCGTATTTGTTGAAGTTTAATCGTAGTTATTGCAATTAATTTCGAATATTAAAAACAGTAAAAAAAGCAGCCATACAAATTTTGCCAAATCTGAAATACATGAGAGACAATTTAAATATATAAAAATGCGATGTGTGTGTGTCGCCAGTAGACTCGAAAACTGCTTGATTGAGCTGAATTTTTGGCACAATATTTTCTTTCTTTTGAGGATGGTTTTAGGATGTTTTTTTGTTTAAGTTAGCAAGGAAGCGTGGCACCTCCCATACAATCAGAACACCTAATAAAGAATAGTTTTGAAGTTATACGTCGCACAGCCTTGACATTTGGTACAAAACTGGTCAAATTTTATGGGCTCTAGACAATGGGCGAGGCAGCTATGAAGCGAGCCAAATTTTTTTTGGCATAAATCCAGTATAGCGAACCCTCGTGAAAAAAATAAATGAGTATGCTTTTATATAGAGGGTTGGCTCCTGAATCTAACAAACTAAACATTTTGCCAGGGAAACGCCCACAACAGGCGTGGCTCGGGGTCAAAGTTCAAAGTTTTCATAAAAAAAAACTCAATCTCCAACTGATTTACACGATATGGTAGATAGATACAAAAAATGCACTAATAAAAAGATTAAAGCAAAAAAAAATTTGATAAAAATTTTTTAAAAACGGATTTTTTTTTCTCGAAAAAATTCATAATAAATGTGCAATAACTTTGTTACCATGTTGTAGCATGTGAAATTCCCTTTACAATGAAAAATGTATACGTTTGTTGTTTTTCAATATATATTTTTAATTTTTTATCATATCATATGTAAATCAGTTGGAGATTAATTGAGTTTTTTTGATAAAAATTTTGAACTTTGACCCCGAGCCACGCCTTTTGTGGGCGTTTCCCCGGCAAAATTTTTAGTTTGTTAGATTTACAAAAATACGCTCTATATGGCCCAGTTTCCATTTTTTTTTCATGAGGGTTCGCTATACTGCATTTGTTCAATTTTTTTAATAACTTTAAAATATTTAATATTGAATAAGTTCGAAGTTATAAGCCACATAGCATTTCATTTCATAAAATGTTATGGGCGTTGGCCAAAGGGCCGTGGTTCTCTTTATGCGATTAATATGCAATGTCTGTGGTTGTTGCTGTCGACGGTATCTTCCGTTTAATAGCGAAACTTCATTTGTTTATAATTAGATTTTGTGTTATTTGAAAAACGCTACAAGTAAAAATAAAAAAAAATCAAAGCATTTAACAACAACGGGACCTATGCTCGTTTGCTCGACTATTACAACTACAACATTAACGAACAACAATGACAACACTGCGGGAATTTTTATGCTGTGGTTGTCGTTGCTGTCTGATGGCATTGTCCTGTCGGCACAGCAACAACAGTAACAATAACAATGACAATAGCAAAAGGTACAGCGTCAACGACAGCGATGGCAGTCAGCAATAAAGGCGAAACAACAACAACAATATCAGCAACAAATGTTTATGTTGAAAACACTACGGTCGCCGGCAGTCACTTAGCATGAACAGCAACAGCCACTGGACCGAGGGGGTGGAGGGTGTTGGTTGCTTCGTTTATGTCGTATTTGACAGGAAATTATACGCTTCGTGCAGGAATTCAATTTTAGCTAAATCAGACAGGAAACATTTTGTTGCTGCTGCTGCAAAACAACACTCGCACACAGCTTAGCGACAGCTCAAGCGTGCAACAGTGCAACGGCTGAAGTGACGGCTGACGGCACTAGCGTGGGACAGATGGTATGTCGAGTCGACAACAACAGCCACAACTATTGCTCGCCGGGTGACAGCAACGAACACGTTTTAGCGTTGCTATCGCTCTTGCTGTTGCATATGATTAGAGCACCTACAGACACACACGAAATAGCAACAAAAGCAACAGCGAAAACAACAGCAGCTCACCTTAGTCCCGGCGGTTGCAGCGCTTACACAGGATCCCTTTGAGTCTGATTGGTATTTAAATTTAAATTACGTTGTGTGTGGTAATTGTGTGCTCGCGCCAATAACGAGCTAGTTGGCACTAATTGAAGCGCGGGAAGGCAACAAAAACTCGAAGGACTCGGACTCGCCGGCGCGGGAACCAACATAAAACTATATGTATGCCCATCGACGTTGCAGTCGTTATGCGATTGCAGATCAAGAATTCAAACTCAAATCATTTGAAGAAAATCTCATTTCATGATTTGCAAAAATAAATCTTCTTAAATCGCTCCCACCACTCGGGCAACCGACATTAAATAACTGCTGCTGCTGCGCGTTGGCGCAGGCAACTTCAATCTGTCACATTTGTGTCAACATTGATTTTACACAAATCTGCCATGTTTCCTCTTTTTTGAGACTGCAAAATCTGCGCCTTGCATTGCAAGTGTTTGTACCTATGCGACCAGGCTGCAAATTTTAGGTCACCTGAATATAAAATGACCCTTTTGAGTGCAGTTATGCTGTGCCGCCTCGATTGATTTCCACGAGCTCGAGTTGCCACGGCGGCAAATGTCATGTTGTCAACAGTCAGATTCCAATACAGTTTGAGGGTAGAGGAGAGGAAAGTCCAGAGAGAATGAAGGAGTTAAACTGAAATTTTAGCCAAACATTTGGTTTCCTAGTTTTGAGTAATGTTGCGTGTTGTTGGTGTATTTATGTAAAACAAATAAGCTCGTTAAATTGTATGAATTAAACGGGCTACAAATTTTGCTGGATGACAAAAAGGGTTGAAAAAGTTTGGATTTTGAACTTCGGAGCAATTGTATAGTAATAGTATTAGTTCATTATTTGAAGAATTGTAAAACGATTACTTCGATTATCTACCAATTTTGCAACATTCAGTGAATTAAAATAAACTTAAAATATCATATTAAACATCAACACATCATTGCAGCTGTAGGATCATTATTCTTGCATGCAGTATTTAGTATTCATTGCTTTTGAACTCAATCGTAACAGGCAGAGACCTAAAATAATTATAATCCATATTTTTGGAAATAAAAAAATTGCCCTTATTTAAGAAATTTCTAAAAATATTGCTTTATAATAACACTGTGCATGAAATTTACCCTCATAAATTCAGACATGGGGGGACCTACAGAGGACTTTTCTATAGGTATACTGAGTTGAGATCCACCAGCCGTTTGGCTGGATTGGTTCTAGTTTAAGAGAAATCCGACTTTGAAGTTTGCTCATTTTAGTCGAGTTCGTCGCTTAAGTCTTCGAACGTTTAAATGCTAATAGGTCCTAAATCGTTCCGAATATCGCTTTACTGTCCTCGGCAAGTTTGTAGATATTTTAACGACCAACAAATTTGCTTAATATACCAATCCATAAAAAATACATTCAAACTGTGTTTTCGACAAAAATGTCCCGAAAACGCCACTTTCGTCGAGGCATAAAAACAGTATAGCGAACCCTCGTGGAAACAATAAATGAGTATGCTTTTATATAGAGGGTTGGCTCCTGCATCTAACAAACAACAAATTTTGCCTGGGAAACCATAAAAGGCGTGGCTCGGCGTCAAAGTTCAAAGTTTTTATCAAAAAAACTCAATTAATCTCCAACTGATTTACACGATATGGGTATCAAACCAAAGGTCTTTTTCATACCTTTTATATATCTATAAAAATGCACTAATAAAAAGTTTTAAGCGAAAAAAACATTTTTTGATAAAAATTTTTTGTTAACGGATTTTTTTCTCGAAAAAATCCATTACTAAGGTACAATAAGTTTGCTACCATATTGTAGCCTGTGAAATTCCCTTTCCAATGAAATATAAAACATTTGATATTTTTGTTTTTGCTGAAATGGCTCTGGACCCAGAGTCAAGTTAGAAAAAACATTAAAATTAAAAAGTCATAAATAAGACTTTTTTAATTTATTTGCCGATAACTTTTATTTTCAGAAATTTTTTTTTACGTTGCTTCATAACTTTTATTTATGATTTTTTTCATTTACGTTGCCGATAACTATTATTTTGAAAAAAAAAATTACGTTGAATTACCACATTTTGGATATGAATTGATTTTTAATTGTTTTAAATTGACAAACGTAAATTAACTTAACTTAATTTCCACCAACAACTAAACAATAAAAAATCAATTCATACCCAAAATGTGGTAGGGCAACGTAAAAAAAAATTTCTTTCATAAAAGTTATGAAGCAATGTAAAAACAAATTTATTTCAAAATAATAGTTTTCGGCAACGTAAATAACATAAAAATCATAAATAAAAGTTATAAAGCAACATAAAAAAAAATTCTCAAAATAATAGTTAGTAAAAATAATAAAAATCACAAAATAATAATAATAATTATTGAGAACGAAAAAAAATGTGTTTCTCATAATAGTTATTACGCAAATTATAATTATAATCAACAAAAAAAATTTATGTTGCATTGTAATAGTTACATTGAAATTTCATTTCTTAAAAAACTTATAATAGTAAGTAATAGATTATCCATCTTTAACCCTTTCGCTACAGGTTTTTACTGGGGAAAGTTAAATGTTAAAATTTTACGTCTTAGGCTTCTATGTGGTTATATTAGCAACATCCCATATGGAATTTTTTAATTTTTATACTCGGACCTTGTATTTTAGAATGTTTTTCTATGAGAGCAACCACATCGTTGTGGCTGTAATAATTACTTAAACATACAACTTTTTACGCATAACGAAAATTTGAATATTTCTTCATTACTTCAGCCAAAATTAACAAAAAAAAAGTATCTAAATTGAAAGAAAACGTCAAATTAAAAAGTTCTCTAATTTTTTCTGCTTCTTCTTCCTTTAATATGTCAAGATATACCATTAAAAAAACGTGTATACTTCTCTTCTTTAAACTTAAATATTAAGTTTATTAATTTCGCATTTTTCCTAAAACTTGAAACTATTCTAAAGACCAACAAAAAAATATATTCTTGCAACCATAGAGGATGCAGACGTCCACAAAGTAGCATATTGTCATATGGCAACGAAATAGCGAAAGGTTTAACCGTGCCCTAAGCAAACGAAATCTTTCCGGACGCAGCCATGCATTTAAAATGTAGAATTGTTCTTAAATCCGTAATCTTGTAGTGATGTTGTAGTTTCCATCATAAATCTATTCAACCTTGATGAATATTTTGTCAATAGTCAAATATTGACACCCGACCACCACAACGAAAACCTGATTTTTTTGTATAGTATGTTAAAGTGCACAGGATTTTTAAATGAAGACTAAACACAGAAAAACGACACGTAAGAGAAAATCAAACAAATCCTGCTAAAATCGCTTAATGATATTCCATATCACAACATTCCCAAAATACAATGCAAACAAAAACGAATTATTTCTACATTTACATAAATTGCTAAGCCCAACAACAACATTTTGCTGGCTGTTGTTGCTTGTGCCTGCAGCACAAAAACCGAAGAGCAAGTGAAGGTAAAAAATTTCAAACACTTGTTGCATACACAACAACAAAAACCATTGCTTAGCAAGGAGCGTGGACAGACGAACGGTAGCAGGAATGGCGTCGTGGCGCGTGGAAAAGGTACAGCGGCAAGAGAAGTTGACGGCATGCTTGAGGGAGTGGAAGGGAGGAGGGCTTAGGCAGCATAATACGGAATTCACTTGAGCTGCCAACAAGCGCATCTGCATGTGTCTAACTGTCTTGTAGTCGCTTGATGGCGGCAAATGCTGCACTGGCTGAAGGGCGCAAATTGCCCTGTCTGCCATACGTATAGCACTGGTTGCCGGAAAGTTGTACATACCTATATACGATAAGTTTGTGCGTGTGCTGGGGTGAGAGTATAAGACCAAATCCACTAGCTGCATTGCTACAGTCCCTGGATGCATGCAAATGTGCGCAACACACTGCATACCAAAAAAGAAGCAGCAGCAGCTGAAGATGAAGTCGCTTCACAAGGCGCAGAGTGCAACGTGCCCCCTGCTGCCTGACTGGCAGCACGATTGGCATATGTTGCAGAACATCTCCAACTTAAAATCAGATTAGGCTGCCTTTGACTTTGCAACAGTGACAGGGGCTTTGAATGCAACCCGCTTGCTTAGTGGCAGCGAATAAATGCTAACCGCATTGGACATTCTTACATTCTTGTCTGGACTGTAAACAGTGCAAACCGCAAACGGGTGAGCATGCGGCAAAATGGCTAAACAAAAGAAGCCCGCAACAAAAAATCCTCTCCTGCTCGCTCCACAGATGCTATCACGCTGGCGTATTTGTTTGTTGTTGCGGAATAGAGGCAAAGTTTGCACAGCTTTTGTCAAGAACAACTTACACAAACGCGACGCTTCAACGCGTTGTGCGCCTATCAGCCACAACACGCTGCACGCCGCTCGCCGGCTGACGGACGAACTTTTGCAACTATTTCGCATGCCAACGCACTCGGCATCTCCCATATCCAGTGCAGTAGCAGAATCTTGTTGTGCGCGCGACAAGTGCCACTCCAGCCAGATAATGTTTGCCCATATTAAAGTTTTAACTTCCGTTTCCGTTGTTGCGTCAGGGTTTCTGCTTGCGGCAGCCATCGGTGATTTTGTCACATTACCAGCACAACGAGTAAACAAACATCGCTGCGGAGAGGACTGCAGCGTGTTCGCCTTCTCTGCGCACATTCCGCACACAATGCTTCAACTTGCTTCACTCCGTCTACACTGCGGCGCACTGCTGCATGTGTTGTCGATTCGGTTGTTGGCAAAACATTTCAAAGTTTTCTTGCATTTCCTGAAATCTGGCCAATGTGCACAGTGTTGCCAGCCTGCCCAGCCGAGCCAATGTTGCTGTTGCCTAACGGACTATCTCCAGCACAATTGACAGTACTTGCAGCCGCTGTCCAACCGTTTGTTGCTTGTACCTGCTTTGGTGGTCTATGTTTTTTTTGCAGTTGTTGCGTTTCTAACAGTGTTTGCATTGTCTGTTTATGCCAGTCGGGTTGTTTCTATCGGAGTCAAAAGTTTGGTTACGCTTCAACATGCGGTGCATCATTCAAGCAACTCACAAGCAAATCGATTGGAAAAGGTGTGCATTGTGCAGTTTGCTGTTCGTTGTCTTCGAATATGCGCAAAGAGTGCAATTAGCGGTCCATTAGTGTTGTTGCTTGTATGCCCGGTGGACTCATTGGCAAAAGTATCGATCAATTTCCAGTTATCGACTCTTAACAATTACATGCACGGGTTATAGGTATAGGGTGGACACAGGGGCGTAGCCAGAACTTGGTCATGGGGGGGTTTAAAAAATGTTTTTTTGCCAGTTTAGTATTACATGTTTTTAAAGTAAAGTGCACTTTCCAAATAGGGCATTTTGTTGTGGCTTATGTGACTTAATGCATTAAAAACTAAATTTTTCCCTGATTTTTAGTAAAAATTTCATGAAATTTGGTGGACTGAAAGCGAAGTTATTGCATCTGAAGTGGAAGTATGTTTGTGTCATCGTACAAAAATGTGCATCGAACAAGGATCCAATATTAACTATTGTTTTAAAAATGTTTAAACTTTAACCGAAGCATTTAAATTGATGAACCAAGTTTATGGTGATTTTTGTTTATACCGTGGTGGAGTTCATAAGTGGTAAAAGCGATTTAAAAACGATTGTCAGAACATAAGTGATGACCAACGTGTTAGCCAACTGAATCCGCGATCAGGCGCTTTCGCTACCATTTTGATTAAAACTGACGATAAATTTTTTTTGCGTACCTCATTATGTGTTCAATAAACCCTCTGGAAAGAAATCTTCAAATATTTTCCACAGTCTCAAAATAAATCATTAAAGTTAGGCCTTTTTCGAAATACGAACTATCGCCAGAGGAAGATACTGAATACTGAAGTATGAAAAAAATTTATAAATTAATAAATATTTATATATTTATTGTAAGTTTTACTCAAAATAGCGGCGGAAGTGCCTGGGATCATCTTTAGTAAGGCGAAGGTTAAGCATAGAATAAATTTATCGCATTTTAACTGAACATTTGGCTATCGAAGGATGCCCTCCCATCTATTGACACATGGTTTGACTGTTTTTTTGTTTACTAAAAATCGAATTTTAACCATCAACCACTCTTCGTTTTCACATAATGTGGCACCGTGCGAATTTCACCTTTTCAAAGAATGCATTTGCCGATGAAAAAAAGCGTTTTGAGAACGTAGAAACCATCCAAAAGGCTTGTACCGACATCCTGAAGGACATTCCGGTCGACGAACTAAACTACTCTTTAGACATGTTTTTAGAACATGCAAATCGCTGTATTAAGCCTAAACTAGACTAGACTTAAGCCTAAGAAGACTATTAAAAAACAAATTAGTTTCGGTAAAAAAAGGGGTTTGTTAATATTCTTCTAAATATTTAAAGATGAAAAGACCTTTTTGCTAATGTCGGAACGTACATACGATGCATAGTGATTGAAAATGTTGACAAATTATAGGCTATGGGGGGGCAAGTCCAAAATTTAGACATGGGGGGGGCCTACTGGGTGAGTTTTCTATAGGTATACTGAGTTGAGATCCACCAGCCGTTTGGTAAGATTGGCTCTAGTTTATGAGAAATCCGACTTTGAAGTTTGCTCATGTTAGTCCAGTTTGTCGCTTAAGTAAGTCCTAAATCGTTTCGAATATCGCATTACTGTCTTCGGCAAGTTTGTAGATATTTTAACGACCAACAAATTTGCTTAAGACACCAATCCAAAAAAAGTACATTTAAACTGTGTAATTGCGATATGTGCATTTTTTTGCGCAGCGCTACGTGGCGTATGAGTGTCATTTAATTATAATTAACACTCATATAATTGACACTCATACGCCACGTTGCGCTGCGCTCAAAAATGCACATATCGCAATTACACAGTTTAAATGTATTTTTTTTGGATTGGTGTCTTAAGCAAATGTGTTGGTCGTTAAAATATCTACAAACTTGCCGAAGACAGTAAAGCGATATTCGGAACGATTTAGGACCTACTTAAGCGACAAATTGACGAAAATTACCAAACTTCAAAGTCGGATTTCTCATAAACTAGAGCCAATCTTACCAAACGGCTGGTGGATCTCAACTCAGTATACCTATACGAAACTCACCCAGTAGGTCCCCCCCATGTCTAAATTTTTGAGGGCAAATTTCACGCACAGTGTAATTATTCCCAATAAGAAATTTTGTACGTCGCCTATAACTGTTATCATGTAATAAATATTTTTGAGTTGCATAACTCTTATAAGTTACAAGTATCATATATTTTTCGTTGTCGATATTATTATTTTGGGATTTTTGTTTTTTACATTGCTTCATAACTTTTATTAATGACTTTTTAATTTACATTACCGATAACTATTATTTGGAGAAATTTTTTTTTACGTTGCTTCATAACTTTTATTTATGTTTTTTTTCATTTACGTTGCCGATAACTATTATTTTGAAAAATAAAATTTTTTATATTGAATTACCACATTTTGGATATGAATTGATTTTTAATTGTTTTAAATTGACAAACGTAAATGAACTGCAGAAACCTAAATTCCACCAACAACTAAACAATTAAAAATGAATTCATACTCAAAATGTGATAAGGCAACGTAAAAAAAAATTATTTCTTTCATAAAAGTTATGAAGCAACGTAACAATAATTTTCTTTCAAATAATAGTTATCGGCAACGTAAATAAAAAAGTCATAAATAAAAGTTATGAAGCCACGTAAAAAAAATATTCTCAAAATAATAGTTATCGGTAACGTAAATAAAAAAGTCATAAATAAAAGTTATGAAGCAACGTAAACAAAAAAAATCCCAAAATAATAATTATCGAGAACGAAGAAAACAAATTGTTTCTCATAACAGTTATTATGCAACGTAAAAATTAATTGTCGCGAATAATAATTATAATCAACAAATAAAATTTATGTTGCATTGTAATAGTTACATTGCAATTATTTTCTTAAAAAACGTATAATAGTTAAGTCCCTGTGACTAACACTTTAATGCCGGAATAAATTTGGCAGAGTATAAAACTGGTTTAAGGCATCAAAGTTGCCGGTATTAATTATTATTATTATTAATTAATGAAATTCATTTCAAAATCTCCCGGTTGTATTCACTTCCTTACATGAGTTGCAATTATTTATTAATGTAATTAATTAACTGAATAATAATAAAACCGTACAGTAAACATAAAATAATAGCTAATACATACAAATTAACACTAAATAACACATATATGTGTCTACTTTTGTGAACCTCATACATTTTCTAGTTCGAATTAAAACCAGCTTTTAATTGTCTTGCAATATCTACGCTACGCTACGCTAACGCTACTCATTAAGAGTTGACGAAATTTTCAACAATTCACTTTGAAACTCCCTGAGTGAAAACAACGCTAATTAAATCACAAAAGCACGCTTTTGCTTTGTGTTTGCTTTGTAATTTTCGCCTGGTAGACTAACGAACAGCGGCGTCATTATGCGCCCAACGTAATTAATTGCCAATTAGAAAAAAATAACAAACACAACAACTGGCACAGCGAGACTAACAAGGAGAAAAATCATGACAGCGGCAATAAGTTAAGTTTTCGATTTGTTTTGGTCGCACAAAGCGCCGGCGACAACATCCAGCGGGGAGAAGTGGGCGGCAAAGAGAAGGAAAAGGTTGGCTCATAAGCAGACGTTCGGGATTGCAGATATCTGATGCGGAAATAATTATGATGTATTTTGTGCAAGTTGCATGAATTTTTCACACTCGCTCATATAAACACACCAACACACATATTCATAGTTGCCACCATTGAAAAATTTCATTCATTTGTGTTTCCTTTCGCTTCGCGCTCGTGGATTGAATATGTTTGCAAATATTATTTTGAATAATTCTTGAGTGTTTTGTTCTCTTATTTCTTTTTGCATGTGCTGAATTCGACTTTGGCGCTAATGCAGATTTATGATTGGGCAATACATCACTGTCCACGGCGATGTAATTAGTCACGTCAACATTAGCCACGTCATGGTGGAGGATGGCGGCGAGTATGCCTGCATAGCGGAGAATCGTGCCGGCAGAGTTCAGCATGCGGCGCGTTTGAATATTTATGGTATGTAACAGCAGTGATGCTGACACAAATTTTATATGACTTTTTGCAGATTTTAACATTTTCTACAGCAGCTGACCACCGCCTATTTTGTACTGGTTTGTTGATTTGTTCGTTTGTCGGTGCATGACAAATATTTTCATGACGTTGTGCCTCACCACACCACCGAGCCGCGTCTGTGCGGCACAGCGCCCACAAATTTATTTAAAAAAATGTCACATTTGGTGGCACTACTGGTGCTGTCATGTGTTGTCCGGGTCATTCACATGCAAAACTAGCGATTGTTGCTTTTCGTTGGTCTTTTAGTTCAGTTCAGTTGGTGGCCATTTTTCCTTCCCACTTTCCCCTTGATCGCTACTTTTGGCTATTTGTATTTTTTGGTCAATGTCACATGTGCCCACCGCCTCGTCTGCCAACTGCGAATGTAGGCGCATTTGGATTGGGCTGTTGCTCTCACTTTGTGCGCCTTTTCCGCTCTGGTTTTATACGATTTTTTGCGATTTTGCATGGCCTGCAGTGATTTTGCCATGTTTGTGATTTGCCGCACCCATTTTTCTTTCTAATGCACACATATAAATCCACATATGAATGCAGTTTTTTGCGCTTGCAAAAAGAAAAACGCTTTTTTCACATTTTTCGCGCTTTTGTCGAATTCGCAGGCATTACAGTTTTTGCTGGTGCTACGCTTTTCGCCCCCCCATTTCGGCCTGTTTTGTGTATGAATATGGTGAAAATTGAATGAAATGTTGGCCTCTAGCTTTGATTATGAATGCTGCAAAAATTGGTGTTGTACAATTTCAGAGAATTCATAATCACTCGAGCGGTAAGCGAATAAGTCTGTGATATTTATTTTATATTTCAAGGTATTATGACTAGGTTTTTACATTTTACTCATGTTAATACGACATAGTAGGAGAGCGATTTTTTCGAAAATTGAAGAGATATATTTTGTGAAAAATTCTAGATATCAAATCAGTCAAACCTAGTCAAAATTTAGCTTATTCAGCACACGCAATTTTACAAAGTAAAAGTGTTAGTCGGTTTTCTCTGAAGCGTTGACGAAAATTCAGATACTACTTTTTGTACTATTTTGTTGTATTTTGAACCCACGACCAGTGATGGTAACTTTTTTTTTTGAAAAATCCCTACGCGACTTGAAAACAATCCCTACTTTTCCCTACGCTGTCCAGCAATTTTCCCTACGAAATTCCCTACACTTATTTTTCAAGTATTTTGTAATATTTAAGTATTTATTTTTTAATTTTTTGTGAATAAAAGTTGCAAAAGTAAAAACCATAACATTTATTAATAGCGGTAAGCCTCGCTTCTTTTAATTAATTTGAAACATGAAAACATTACAAAACAAAGTTGTGCTTTGCACTGAGATACCATTTCAACACTTGTGAATAAATAACATTTTTTAATTAATTTGAAACATGGAAACATAACAACATAAAAAATTGTGCTTTGCACTGAGATACCATTTCATCACATTAAAAAAAAATCAGTACAAAAATTACACTAAGACTAACTAAGACATTCGAGTGCCAATTTTGAATAAGTACAAAACAAACACTTACACACTTTTTTAGTTTCGGCTTAATTCTGGCGTTCAAGTTAATTTCTGAGCTTTGATATATTCAGAGACCTATAGTAGAATTTTATGGTGAATATTTTCGTGGTACATTTTTTCCTTAAGAAGTACTGTTTTACAGGAAATTGTTGGCAATTTAGAAGAAAAGGGTCAAATTGACCCATAAAAATAGTAGCTACAGGGTTAAAATGCTCCACAAAAATATTCTTCGTAGTATTTTACATAAAAAAGCTGAACCCATCATATACCTAAAATGTAAGGTTACACGATTCACCATAAGAATGTGCAAAAGGGGGAAAACTTTAACCCCCCCTAAAAAAAATTCAGATGTAAACTTTCAAAACGCCGATACACATATATTTTTTTTTGGTCCCCTCTACCAAAATCCGTTGTCAGAACCTTGTTATTTTTAAAAAATTTGATTTTTTTGTGCAGTGTAATTGAATACTGTTTAAATGCTTTAATTGCCAAAAATTGGTTAAATACGTTCACCTAAAAGCAAAAGTATTTTCTAGACTAATTTTGGGCCGCTTAAGACGAAAGTGAATATCCAAACATTTTTCAAAGAAGGGTTTTCCCAAAATCTTCGCACCAGTATTTTACTGTAATTTTAGTTATCAGCACACATCTGGTTTTGCGAAGATCTTTGAAAAATTTTTTGGATATTCACTTTCGTCTTCAGCGGCCCAAAATCAGTCTAGAAAATACTTTTGCTTTTAGGTGCATTTTTCCTATCAAGTAGAGTTATTTATGGTCATACAACTCAATGTACGCCATTTTCTTTAAATGTTGTTCTTTACCTTAAAAATGTACACAGGTGATATCTTCGCCTTGTAAGTAAGAGCGAATTATACAAATTGAAGTTACATTTTCATGGCTTAATTTGTTCCTTTTTTTGTTCGAACGTCTGTCACTATTGAAAATATTCTTTCAGAGTCTGCATTAGAATGTGGTAGTGCCAAAATATATTTGGCCAACTTTGACAAATTGGAAAACAATATTTTATCGTTAAAATTTTTAGTTTGACTAATTTGACTCCAAATTTTTCCATAACCAGGATTGTTTGAAAATTCCCTACATTTAGTGAATTTGAAAAAATCTGTCCTTTTTTCCCCTACGCACACAATTTTCGCTAAAATTCCCTACATTGGGGAATTTTCCCTACAGTTACCATCACTGCCCACGACCCTCTGATCAACTCACAGCTCAACGCACTTACCCTGAAGCCAAGGCAGCGGTCGAACTATCCCCAATACTGACTACTTGCTAAACGTAATTTTTGCTGTACACTTCCCTTTTTTCAACACGTTTCCACAAATTTAATTGTTTCACTCCTTTACTCCCAATGCATTCTTTCATCTTCATTTCTTTTCTTCTGTGAACAATTTAGTAAACTGTTACACACTTCAACTCGATTATAAGAACAATAAGCGTTTTGCTTTATATGTCAGCCTCCTTAGTCGCACTGAATGCTATCTGAATATTATCAGCCAGAAGTCTAATTTTTTTATTTGCGCAAAATAAATTTGTTCGCATCCGACAAGTTTTCTCACTACAGATATCAGAGAAAGCTTTTCAAAAATTTTACTGCAGTTGCTGTCGCCTGTCCTTGTGTGTTGTTCTTCTAGTGTAGGGTTGGCTATTTGTTTGGCTGGTTAGTAGGCAAAATTGTTTGTTGCAAATGAAACGAGAATACCAACAAAAGCAAACCCAACTGCTGACGTTTTACTGACCCACATAGATAAAGCGTTTACATTTGTTGGCCGTGTGGTCTGGTCGTTTTGGTTGCAACTTTGGCGTTTTGTAAATGTGTGACTGCAATCCTCGCCACACATACACACACTTTACATGCAAGTACATACATGTATGTAGGTATGCATGTTTGAATATATGCCTCCACAGACTTTTTTGTTGTGTCAGTTTTTTGTCATTTTGCTACATCGGCTGCATTTTTAATTCGCACACAAACCAACTGCCGCGTGTGCATGCGCTCCTTTGACTGTTGCAAAATCGCTTGTAAACGCAGCACAATCAGCGTTGTTGCCAGCCACACCCACATCCACGCATACATGCGCATTCGCAAGTTCGTTCTTCAAATGTGTAAATGAATTTTTATTGCTTTTATTTCGCGTCGCTACAACGCGAAAACAAACTCAAAAATACAAATATATTGCATTGCGTTATGTTGTGTACCTTTGCGAGTGTATGCGTGTTTGCTTGAAAAAGAAACAGTCTTGTAAATAACAACAAAAGCAAAAGCATTTTGTGCTTTCCTGTGCACAATCACTCGATTGTTTTACTTATACGAGCATCTGATGTTGATTTTTATTTTGAAGCTGCTCTTACACAAATGATTGTTTAATGTTATACTTCGCGCCATTTAATTTATAACATGTTGAATCCAATTTATTTATGAACAAATTTCTTCCATTTTATAGGATTCGTTATTTGAACACCCATTACCTCTGTCAATATTGTAAAACTGATTCGTTGCGAATTTTATTGGAAGCAGTGTTTGTGCCGTGTTTGACTGCAGTGAATGCCTCGCGTGACCTCTTTCTGCAAATGTTCTTTGCACTATTCTATTTTGTTTGTTTTAGTGTTTGCCCATGTTATTTTATTTTTATTGTTAAATTTATTAGCGCATTTGATTGCTGTTTGTATGTGACATGGCGAAAATAAATACAAATCGGCATTGGGTGTAGAGTTTTGGTTTTTTTCGTATTCAATTTATGAATCCTCTTCTGTGCAATCAAATGAATTAAAATACATTTTAAATGACATTTTAAAATATCTCTATTTTTCTAAGTTTAATATAAAAAATAGCAAACCAACCATTGACGCTAAAAAATATCTTTTTGCAGTAATAAACATATTTTTATTAAGGGATAATACCACTCTAGCGACGACCAGAAGAAAGGCTTATTTTTTACGATTTATTTCACGACTACGGAAAAAGTAGGAACATTTTTTTCAAAAACTATATATTGTGCACATAAGTGTGAAAAAAACTTGTTTATTATTAGTTTTATAATCAACAAGCAGGGCCCCGCGGCTTTTCACGCAAGTTTGAAGTCAATGGGCCCAATAAATCAAGTTTCTTCATATAACTCTTTCACCCATGTTTTGCCCCCTTAGACACCGAATTTCAGAAAATTCCGTTGGTAGGTTCGTACTTAGTTTCATTGCTGCGCGACTTATAGTTCAACGGAATATTGGGTTAAAAAAAATGTGCCACGCCCCTTGTCCAACGCCCATAAAATCTTACCAGTCGAATGACACATCTATGAGACGACGCTATACTAAATTTCAATGCTGTGCACCTTACAACTTCGAAGATATTCCATTACAAAGATATTGCTTGTATGGGTGGTGCCACGCCCCCTTGTCCAATACCCGTCCCATTCCCTGTGTCGAAGGACATGACTAAATAGTATGTTCGTAGTGAATTTAATTGATGTGTGACTTATAGTTCCAAAGTTATCGGCTGAAAATTTTCAGAATTCACGGTCAAACATGGCACGGATTTTTCGCCATTTCCAATAGATTTTCCGAAATTTTCTTTTCGCATGAACCTGAACTGACTCAAGATGAATCCAACAAAGAAAACCCCATGGAAATCGGCCGGTCCGTTTGAGCGTGATGCGCTTACACACATACACCCACTTTCTTTTATATATATCGAAGAGAAGATATATATACATATATGTTCTATTGTCTATGGCAGTACGTAAGGGTTTTTTTTCTAAACTCTCATTTTTGTAGAAATGGTGCACATTTAAAAACAAAAGTTGGATTTTTGGTAAAAGTTTCCATAAAATCAATAAACGGCTACGTACTATTGTACCTTAGAGCATACAGTTCTCAAGCAACTTTAATTTCTTGTTTGAGTTATCTGTCAACCCAGGTTGCACAAAATGGTTTCGAGAAAGACGCGTGTAAAGATTACGGAAAAATCAAGAATTGAACCTGTTAAAGTTTGTTTTTCACTATAGAAACAACGGGATATTGTTTTTATGACTCTGATGCCCCGAACACATACTCGTAGATGATGGCAGTGACACAAGTACATCTGTCAAAATATATTGGGTGTACAACTTTGCTTCCGCCGTTTTTTTCCAAAATTAAAAGCTTTATTGCGAAAAAGTGCTTACAGATGTATTATTCAAAGTATTGTCCGTCGCTAGTGACAACTTTCTCCCATCTTTCCGGCAATTTTCGGATCCCGGCTCGAAAAAAGGAGTCCTCTTTTGACGCTATCCATGAAGCAATCCATTTTTCCAATTCTTCGAAGGATTGAAAATGTTGATCTGCCAGGCCGTGTGCCATCGAACGGAATAGGTGGAAGTCAGAAGGGGCGACATCTGGGGAATACGGCGGGTGGGGCAAGACTTCCCATTTCAGCGTTTCCAGGTACTTTTTGACCACTTTTGCGACGTGAGGCCGAGCATTGTCGTGTTGGAGGATGACTTTGTCATGTCGCTCTTGATATTGTGGCCGCTTTTCTTTTAGCGCGCGACTAAGGCGCATCAGTTGCGTTCGGTAGCGATCTCCTGTGATGGTTTCACCCGGTTTTAAGAGCTCGTAGTAAATCACACCGAGCTGATCCCGCAAATGGCGAGAATTGGGCACATAAACGGACATTTTCGAGCGTGAATAATACGAAAACAAGAACAACTGTCACTGAAACGGCGATGACAATTCGTTAGGCACTGTCCACACTCACTTAAAGGCATTACCATCTATGTATTTCAACCAGCCTCAGTCGGTACAGCCACCTATCGGAAAACGGCGGAAGCAAAGTTGTACACCCAATAGAATCAGAACATTCCGATGGAAACGATTATTTTGACGACTGCACAGCTACACAACCACCGAACGCAGTTGTCGCTGTTGCCAAACATAGAACTATTCTCTATTTCGTAGAGAAAACAAGACAAAAACCGATACTTTTAATTAAATTTTTCTTACTTTTTAGATGTGCTTTGAACAAATTTGTTTGTATTTCAGTTAAATTTATTTAACCATTTGTTTTAAATTGATTGTGAAACGATAAAATGGATGTAGACGAACGCTTAATAGAGGAAGAGTGCAAGCACTTTAAAATTTGCGTTTAATAATAATAATAATTAATAAAAATAATAATAATAAAATTGAAGCCGACGGCATATTGAAGTTGTGTGGCCGTGTCGCTGCCATCTTGAATGTGTTTGGGCCATTAAGTATTGTTTAAGCCAAAAACAAAACATATTTTTTTGTAGAGTTACCCCTTAATGTAGGATATTAACAATTTTTATATTTAAAATACACGGTTAGTGTTTTAGTTGTGACAAAGAAAGCGGAAAATATTTCAAACGACCGTACATCACCGAACTAATGTTTGAGCTTTCATGAAGGTCCTCAAAGTCGTTTGCAGTTATGAACGCACTTTTCTTCTTTTCTATTATTCTTTTTATGTAGATTGAATGCATTCTCAGATGAGACGCCGTTTCGGCTTAAACAAACGGAAACCGTGAAAAAATGCTGTTGTTGATTACGTTGATGGTAATGGCGGTGATTACGCTCAGCCGAAAACACATAGACGCTGAAAGTCGCTTTCATGCATTCCGCACTCTCACACGCACACACATGCACTTGTGCGTTAGCGCATATTTATGAGCTTGCATCTTTTAGCAGCAATTGTTTTTATTTAAAAGAATGTTCCGCATTCCAACGTCCGCAGTGCGCAGTAACTTCCTTTGTAATCCCTTTTTTGCGGCTTCTCTTCGCGCTCGGCTCGTGGTGTGGTGCGGTCGACAAAAGTGCCATGAACGGGCATTATACAAAAAATATGAGACTTTTCTGCGCATTTGTCTTTGCAACTGGAAATGTAACGCTGTTGGCATTTTGTATTATATGTTTGTACTAGTGGTCATTGTTGTTATTGCGTTTCGTTTTGAAAGTTTCCTTTTTCCGAAATGCAAACGTATTGAAAGGATTTGCCGGTTCCATAAGACTTAAATTCCTTTTTTATTTTGTTTCCTAAAAAAATCCAAATAAAATACTACAACTCTTGCCAAAACTACTGAAAAGATGTAGCAAAAATTGCGAAAAGAATTCGTCGAATAAAACTTTTAGCGTCATTTAAATATGAATGAGTTCATGCATATACACTTTAATGTATGCCGGCTACTAGCAATTAAAATTCGCACTCTAGTTGCTACGTAACATATTTCAGAGAAATTACTATATGGACATTCGGTTTTGCTCATTTCAGGTCTTCCGTACATTCGCTTAATACCGAAAGTTACTGCCGTCTCGGGCGAAACATTAAATTTAAAGTGCCCCGTCGCTGGTTATCCCATCGAGGAGATACACTGGGAGCGCGGCGGCCGCGAGCTACCCGATGACATACGGCAGCGAGTGCAGCCGGACGGCTCGTTGACCATCAGCCCGGTGCAGAAGAACACCGACTCGGGCGTGTACACGTGCTGGGCGCGCAATAAACAGGGACACAGCGCGCGGCGCAGCGGCGAAGTAACAGTCATAGGTCAGTATGTGTGAATTATATGCAGTGTCCTTACGGCCATGTATACATATATGTACATGTATTTACTTGGTGGTACATTGTGAAATGGTGTTGGCCGTGTCGCCACAGCTGCGACAGGAAATGTGCGCTGTACATTGCACTTTCGCATAAATTAAAACATAATGAAGAAATTAAAATTTAAAAAATTATATGTAGCGCTAAAAAAACCAACTGAAATGACAACAGCGGCAAGACAACAGAAGCGTGGCTCGCAGCAACAGCAGCAAAAGGAAGCACTATCATAAATTACAGACTTTTTTCCGCAAATAATCAACTTAATATTATTTTTTCTCTATACAATTAAAATTTAACTTGCATATGTTGTTCAATTGCAGCTCATGGAATGAGCACAGTGACACTTAGACAAATGAACAAGAATGAAAGATTACTTATGTGCAGTGTGTTTGCGTATATGAAAAAAATGTGTATACATACGTATATGTTATTATAAACATATATATTAAAAAGTTTCTTGTTTTCTTAGCCGAGTGAAAGGTCTACAGTAATTTACATATTTTTTAATGTATATTTTCCTATAACAAAGTAGACCACTTAAATGAATCATCGTACCGAAAATGAATCAAAATCAGGGACCATAATAGTTATAAGTTTTGAGTTATTTTTATTTTATTTTTATTTATTTATATTTTTTATATTGTATTTTGTTTAAGAGTTATTTTTTGATTTATATTTAATGACTCCACAAATAACAGTTATTTTTTATTTATATTTTAAAAATCCCATATTAACAATTATTTTTAATATTTTTCTTATTAGTCCACAAATCACAGTTTTTTCGATTTTTATTTTAGTTGTCCTATAGTAACAATTATTTGTGACTTTTTTTTATAAGTCATCAATAAAAATCATTCAGTGACTTTTATTTTTAAGCCGCAATATAAGTCATTTTCATGAATCGCAGTACTGGATTCATTAAATATCGAAATGTATATATATTGTTGATCGAACCAACAAAACCTGACTTCACAATTCTGTTTTCTGGAAAAATTATAACTTTTGCATGCGTTAATAAAAATGACTTTTCTCATGCGACTTAAAAAATAAATTGATGACTTAAAAAATAAAAGTCACTAACTGATTTTTATACATGACTCTTTAAATAAAAGTCACCAATAATTATTATCATAAGACAACTAAAATAAGAATCGAATAACTGTTATTTTTTATTTATTTATTTACTATTATGAAAAAAAAAATAAAAAATAATTGTTATTAACCCTTTCGCTATTTTGTTGCCATATGGCAACATGCTACTTTGATAACGAAAATTTGAATATTTCTTCATTTACTTCAGCCAAAATTAAAAAAAAAAGTATCTAAATTGAAAGAAAACGCCAAATTAAAAAGTTCTCTAATTTTTCTGCTTCTTCTTCCTTTACTATGTCAAGATATACCATTAAAAAACGTGTATACTTCTCTTCTTTAAACTTAAATATTCAGTTTATTAATTTCGTATTTTTCCAAAAACTTCAAACTATTCTAAAGACCAACAAAAAAATGTATTCTTGCAACCATAGAGGATGCAGACGTCCAAAAAGTTGTATGTTTAAGTAATTATTACAGCCACAACGATGTGGTTGCTTTCATAGAAAAACACTCTAAAATACAGGGTCCGAGTATAAAAATTAAAAAATTTCTTATGGAATGTTGCTAATATAACCACATAGAAGCCTAAGACGTAAAATTAAAAACTTTAACTTAACTTTCCTTAGTAAAAACTTGTAGCGAAAGGGTTAAAGGATTTTTAAAATATAAATGAAAAATAATTCTAATTTTTTATTTTGTCCATAAAAATTACAAAAAAAAATTTTATTGCCAAGTTTGATTCTCGGTGCGAAAATGAATGTATTGGTATATTTCATTCATTTGTATGACCTTTCCTTCATAGTAATTTTTTCAAATATAATTTTCATAAATAACTGTTATTTCCGGTCCCTGATCAAAATTGTGTGATGTCCTTCGAATCTCTTCTTGAGCGATTAAGTCTTTTCATAAATGCATAATCGCTTCGCTCTTGGAATTAGTAAGATTATGATTAATGATTAAGATTGATTGATGATTAAGATTCATAATTAATCCATACAAGCTACAAGCTAATCCATCAACTTCCAAACTGTCAAAATTCTATTTGAAGGTGTGATTAGATATTCTCAATGTCTTATTTATTGAGCTTTAAAGACGATTTACTTATAGTTCCTATGAATATATTTTTTAAATTATTTTGAGTTCCTTCTCAAACCATCTCACCTTCTCAAAACTATGAAGCAGACTTCCACCCAATGCTGGCAAAATACTCGACTGTGACAACATTTAAGTCGGCAGGTTTCTTTAGAGGTAATAATACAGAAAACGTCAAGTGTTAATGAAGTTTTTAATTATGGAAATTTCACTTTCGATAGGGCAAACTTTATTGTTATTTTAATTTTGTTTTTAGTATGAAAGAGATAGGCGCCTAGATTGAGAACTGTGTTGCGTCGCCGCGGCGCAGTGATGCGTTGGCTGCCCCTTTTGTGTCAGCCAACGACAGCCGCAGCGGCGTCATAAAGCTTGTAAGACTGCCCGAAAAATTCCAGAAAGTTTTGCGGTTGTGTTATTATCCTGCAGCAGTGTGGCTACAGTGTGGCCCCACAACGGCAGCAACATCGCATTTAATAGGAACAGAACAATTTGATGTTTTGTTGTAAAATTTTCATTGTTTCAAAGTTGAAAAGTTTCTGGCATTAAAATAAGTAATAATTGGAATCACTTTTAGTTTTATTAGTAAAGTTTTTCATAATTTTCGGCGACGCGAGTGTATGACTGTTTATTGAGGGTGGATGTGGCAGTGAGCGAATTATAGAAGTTTATTATTTTTTACTAATGCCAACAGTAATAGCTGTCAGTCGCATAGCGCTTGTCACCAATGCACAGTGATTCGACTCCATACAACCGCGAGAAAAAATTAGAACGAGTGGTCCGTTCTTCCCAAAATTTGATATACTAATTACTCATGGTCTGCTGAATTGAAATCTCCATTTTGTTTTTCTTAAACTTTTGCAGTTCGGCAATGCCTGAGACTTAAACTTGCAATTTTCGTAATTTTCGGTAAGCTATAGCAAATATATGGCTAGATTTTTCAGACTTTACATTTAATCGGTAACGTCAACATTGATCATTGCAAAAAGTAATAGAAATTGTCTTAGGACCCTTTAGTTTTGCAATAAAAATTATAATAATAGACGTATGTTTTGCATTTGTGCAGTTTTTTAAATTGTTCAAGCTGATTGCATACTTTTAGGGATCAATAAAATAAATGTTGTCGAAAAATAGGTATTTAGACCACTTTTAAAATTGCATTATTTTCTGAGATCGGAAGTTATCGGAGGCTGTAATTACATTATCCGACAAAGAAGAATGATTAATTAATTAAAATAAAAAAATTCAGGAACATACTTTCTCTCTAAGTTTTGCCAATTTTCAGATTTTTAATTTAGAAAAATATTTTTAATTAAAA
The DNA here is from genome assembly GCA_964056695.1 of Melieria picta. Taxonomy (NCBI): domain Eukaryota; kingdom Metazoa; phylum Arthropoda; class Insecta; order Diptera; family Ulidiidae; genus Melieria; species Melieria picta. The sequence goes on along the minus strand of OZ057399.1, from coordinate 33,453,161 downwards.
GTGAAGTAAAAGCCTCAGCTTTGTAAATTTTGAGAAAACATTAAAAGAGAAAATGGACACATCAGTTCTTAATCTATATTTAAAGTTTTAAGAACTTGTTGCTAACCATGTATTTTTACGATTTTTTTTACTCAATAGATTAAAAAACAGAAAACATGTGTTTAAATTGTTTCGTGAAAAAAGTTTTAACTTTGAGCCGCTTTTGCACACACATTAATTAATTAATTTTTAGCACAGATTTTTTGGAGCTTTCTTAGTTGGAGTTTTACCTTTTAAATGACATCAAAATCGTTAAATTCTGAGGCTATAAATTTTTTGAATTTTGTCTATGGAAAGAATCACTGTGCAATGGTGCAGATACTCGTATCAGAGGATCAGCCGGTGAATAGTGGTGGATGGTTGATAGTGCTATGGCTGCTGGTGACGATGATGACCGACTGGTTACGGGGCTGAAATCCATAATTTATGTTGTTCCGTTTTTTTTGAATTCCACCAAAGCTGATTGATGCCGAAATGAGTGTCACAGTTGGGCTGATTGCGCATGAAAGTCGATTTCAGTTGCTCCGCACACGTACCAAAGCCACGTCGGTGGAATAAACGCACATCAGCCGAAAGGAGGCTCGCTACGAGCCGGGGTGCATAAAGACAGAATGCGACACATTTCGTTTTTATTGCCAAAACCCACCGACACCCTTTGTGTGTTGCGCCTTCAGCGCGTGTGGGCGCTTGTAGGGTTGCCACTGTTTTCAGCGCAATTGCGGCGAAAATGATGTTTTCGCGGAGCTTGTAAGCAGGAAGCTCCACAAGATATTGCTTTCTGTGCTCGTTTTAAGCGTGACTCGCTCGCACCCGGCTGGGCTGAGAGGTGTTTCAAGTGTTTGTGTGTGTGTGGGTTCTCATGTGTGGGACACATGAGTCTGCATAATTTATACTTCCAGTTTGTTTTATTCTTTTCCACGCCTCTACGAGTATTTCATTTTGATGTTGTCGACTGCTTTACTGCTTCGCTTGCCGTGCTTCTCCTGGCAAAAATTAGGCCCATGCGGCGCGCTTTGTGTGCGGTGTGCGGGTTCATGGAATTGGCGCCCCCACAATTCACCGGCATACCAACTGCGTAAATATGTTTGTGGATTTGTACCTCATTAGCTTTTTGGTTTTTGAGGGTTTCCATATTTACATTCCTCCGTCGCGCGTTTCGCCCATTTTCAACGATATGGAAACGTGTTACCGTCTGCATTTAGCAAATTTGTATTTGTGGTGGAGAACACTGTGCACAGTGGCCGACTCGTTGCTTTTCAGCAACAGTAATAGCGAGCGAATGGTGCCCATTTAAATGGTTGTTTTTGCAGTTCTTGCTCCCGTTGGCCGCTCTTTGCAATGTATACCAAGAAAAGTTTTAATGAGTTGGGTAATTTTGTACTTGTGTTATTGTTGTTTTTGTTTATGTAAAAATTAAAAGTTTTTAAAAAAATTATGTTGTGAAAATAATGGTGTTGTATTTTGATGGCATTTTGAAAATAAAATCGCATGAGAAGAGTTTGTGAAAATGTAATTAGGTCTGGACACATCTACCAAACCGAACAGCATAAAGTCGATGCTATAGCGAACAGTTAGTTTATTGCTTCGAACAAATTCATTGAAGTTGAGAGCTCGAACGATATGAAATACACTCATGGACAAAATAATAGGTGTGAGCACTTTTATGTCAATATTTTATGTAAAAGTGAACTAAGGAATTCAATTGACTACTTTTTATTTCAATGAGTAGCAGTAAAAACGCAAAGAAAAATATAAAAACTTATAACATTTAGTTTTATATAAACGATTATTTATTCCAGCGAATTATTTATAGGCAGCGAATTCGCGGCTTAGTTTAAAACTAACATTAATTTTTAAAATATAAACTTAGTAACGGTACTAACATCCTGTATAAGCACCATTATTTTGTAAAATTTTGTACACCCTTCTGGGCATAGAGGCTATTAAGTTTTGGCAAGTCTCCAATGGTATTTTATACCAAATATCCTGGACTCTCTGCCATAATTGGTCTTTGTTTTGGATATTAATTGTAGCCAATTGTTTTTCTAGATCACCCCCCACAAATTCTCAATGGGGTTTAGATCAGGGGACTGACTTGGCCATGCCAATACTGTCACGATATTGTCCTTGAACCATACATTCAATAGCTTTGATGTGTGCTTGGGATCATTATCCAGCTTAAATTTCCCAATTAATGACATTTTTTCTTCAGCATAGGTGAGCATAGCGTCTTGGAAAATGTTTTTGTATACCGTACTGGTCATGGTGTTCTTTTATTAGATATAAAGGACCTAAACCCTGCCAAGAAAAAGAACCCCAAACCATGATGTTTCCCCGCCATGCTTTACGGTCTTCTTGGTGAAGCGAATGTGGAATTCCTTGCTTTTGGGTTTACGAACGTTCCTTCCGCAATTATTGCAAAACAAATTAATTTTTGTTTCATCGCTCTAAAGGATGTTTCGCCACTTTTTTTCGCCCACAGGACCACACCATTCTTTCTTTCTTTTCTCATGGTTAAATGTCTTTTGCTAAGAAGAGGAACTTTGCGGGCTATTCTTCCAGGCAAATTTGCATCCACCAACCGACGCCGAATCGTTCTGGAACTAATCCGAAGCGACTTGTCAGCTGAAATCGCCTTTGACGACTTGAAGGGGTCCTGTTTGGTTTGATGGTCATAGTTGCGCTAGTCAGTTTAGGACGCTCACGTGTTTCCACCCCGGTTTTGAACTTTAAGGCATTTGTAACAAAATTTTGAGACCGATCCAATGCATTTGCAATAAATTTATACGTTTCCCCAGGCTTCTCAGCTCTTTCACGAGACGTCTTTCTTCTGGCATGCAATGAGGTTTACAACCCATCTAAAACGCAAAAATGCGTTAAATTTTATCACGAAATACTTTTTTAACATATTAATTGTCGAACCTTTGAAAATTATCGGTATATAGCATAGAGAAAATCGGCAAAGTAATAGCAACGCTTCACACACCTATTTTTTTGTCCAATATATTTTTTCACTGAAAACACAAAACTCATGCGCACAGTAGAAATGAATTTTTATGATTTACATACTCAGTGCAAATATAATTAAAAATATCGCAAGTGCTAGCAGATAACGGCAAAGTAGTTCTGAAAATACATTTTTCCCCGATAATTCGCAACATCTATCAATGGTACCTTCACACCTATTATTTTGTCCATGAGTGTAACTGCATAAACCTCTTTTTGAGCGCGAAAATTTTACTTTCTATAGCTATGACGTGCGTATTAACTTTGCTTACATTTATTATTTAATTTTTAGTTTTTAAATTTTAACAAAGCTTAGACCACATAAAAGCAAGATGCAACATTTTTTAATTATCCACAAACTTGTATAATTTTCAGAATTTGTTAAAGTTAGAATTATAATCCCTGCGAATGATACTAGGATGCGACCTCAGTGCTTGTTTTTACAGCTTGTGCCTAATTAAATTCGCATAATGAGGCTAGTAGCATAAATAGATGAACGAGAGGGCAGCAGAAGAAGCGAACACAAAGCAGCAGCAACATAATTAAGCAATTTTCCATCTGCGAATTACCGCAACTGCTGCTTCCTTTGCTGCGCAATTGCCAGGCGTTGTATATGCGAATTGAATTGATGAGACAGCCAAGAATATGGTGTTGCCTTCTCAAAGCGAAGCATATTTAGTGAAAATGTTGCTTATGGTCTAACTGACGAATAACTGAATTATAAGAGGCTCTGTTGCAATCGATTGTTTAAAGTGTTTACAAATATTCACCTTCATATCCACTAAACTACTTCGCAGTGCCGCCGAAATTGAGTCCCTTTCAAACATCCATACTGCAGCTGAATATGGGCGATCGGGCCTCGCTCACCTGCTCCGTGGTCAAAGGTGATCTGCCACTGACCATTAACTGGCGCAAGGACAACCGGCCCATCGATCCGACACAGCACATGTCCGTGAAGCAGGTGGATCAATATAATAGCATTTTGGTTATAGAGAATTTAGGCTCGGACCACACGGGCAACTACTCGTGTGTGGTGCGCAATTCGGCAGCGGAGGTGGAGAACTCCCAGGCGTTGTTGGTCAATGGTAAACGAAATGGCCACCAGTGGCGTCATTTTCCTATGTGCTTATTTTTATTGTGTACATGGATTTTTGGTTTTTGTGGTCAAGTTTACTGTGACACTGAGAGTTTTAACTGTACAAATCCATAGCTAACTTGCAATTCGTTTTGATTTTGATTCGATTTGTATGTTTATACTACTTAATTAGGTGAATGCACTTTATGCATAAATGTTAAGTTGAACAAGCAAATTACCCAATATTGTTATTGTACAAGTCAAAACCACTAAGCAATTGAGTGATTTTTTAAAGTTTCTCTTTTTGAACTTATGTAAAAAATTGTATTGTATGCATTTGCAGTAAACACTTTTCGTAACCAAAACATATACATACACATCATCCATTTATTGGAATAGAATACATTTCCCCCTAACTGTAAATTTGTATATTTTACCATTTACGTATGTAATTGAAATGTTTAGTTTCATTCTTACCTTATGGAATGTTTGTATATTGTAGTGAATCTTCTTTATTCTGAGAAGATATGAAAAGTTCAAATATTTAACTTAAAACTGCGAAGGTTTAATTTTTTTGGTTTTGATTATTTTTTTTTAATACAAAATGACTATATACAAAATGGCTATATGTCATGGAAGCAATATTTTTATATTAAAATTTTTGAGAATAACTAAAATAAAAACAGGTGGCACCGTTCAACTCAGCTATCACAACTATAACTCAACAGCTACGCATCTGCAACATGAACATTTCGTCGTTTCGCTTCTACGTCGTTAAGGTCTTTGTCGCGCAGTCGCCGCCGACAACGCTATTGTTTTGTGTGCCATATGAATCAGTTTGCCAAATTACATATTGTTATTCTTCTGTATTGTTACAGTACCACCCATAATAGAACCGTTCACCTTTCAAGACGGCCTCGCCGAGGGCATGCGTACGCGCACCGTGTGCGGCGTCTCGCGCGGCGATCCCCCACTCAAGCTAATCTGGCTTAAGGACGGTGAGCCGCTGCCCGAGCTATTGGGCGCCAATGTAACCCTGCTCGATCAGTACTCCTCACTGCTTAGCATACCTTCGTTGTCCGCCTCACACACCGGCGAGTACACGTGTGTGGCCAAGAACCCGGCAGCCGAAATCAAATACACCGCCGTCTTGCAGGTCAAAGGTATAGTATGAAAGCGCTAAGCCCGCTAAGCGTGAAAACCACAACCCCCCGCCCCAACTCACTTTCCCAAATACAGTAAATATCTAATCTGCTTCTTGCAAAGCCGTTGAAATTTTGAAAAGCTTTTGAAAACACTGTTTTTTTATGTGAGGGTATTAGCGATGTGCTTTTTTGCTCCATGTGTAAAAATCGATGGCGCGGCAAATACAATTTTGCTACCGCCATGATTTTTACTATGTGTAACTTGAAAGTGCGGTCACACTGCAATGTCTTAAACACACACACACACATACCACACACTCACACCACACATGTCACACGCCTCACAGTAATTATCTATGAAAGTTGTTATTATCAAACAGATATTAATATTGATTTATACGGTTCTTTTGGCTTTTGTTGTAATCAAAAATCAGCTTCTTATATCACTTGAGTTTTTTAACTAGTATAAGTATTATCTTATTGTTTCTTTACTATTGTTACTCTGTTTTGAGGACAATGAATTTCAAAGTAAAAAATTAGAAAAAAAAACAGGGAAGCCCATAGAAGAAATTTTAACAGACTTTAAAAACATAAAATAAGTCAAAAATATCAAACAATCAACTCACAGTTATTTATATACCTACAATACAAATACGATAAACCTTATCCCTATCATCCTCAAGTCGCTTTGGCACGCTGTGGGTTTTATACGGCAGATCACCAGGTAACCTTATTGTTGCACTGCTTTTTATGCTTCTTCAAATAATTATTGCTTTCATATTTTGTATGTATTTTTATATTGCAGTTTCTTCATTTGCAATCGGATTATAAGTATGCGATTTTTTTTAAGCGGAAGAAATTCTGTTGAAACTTTTTCTGGAAAGTTGCAGCAAATGCAAAAATAATACAACAATCTTGTGCCTTTTAAACCGAAAGATATTTATTGCAATAGTTTAGATCAGTCAATAATTGCATTCGATATTTAAGCAAAATTTTTGAAAAACAAGAAAAACAATTCATTTCAATATTTATAAATAAATTTATTTGCCTAAAATGATGTAGTCACTTGGCCACAAACCAAGAAAATCTATCTGAATCTGTCTGAAAGAACTAAATCGGTGTATGATTGGTATTACACCGTGCGACATAAATTAAAGAAAATTTTCACACCGGAAAAAATCCATATGTGCGTGAATCTAGAGACCAAACATAGTAATACTGCGTACTAAGTTTTTCATTTCTATATCCTAAGTCCTTTTAAAAGGAGTTCAAAATTTTGAAGGGGATAACAAATAAAAAAAAATTAAAAAATACTTAACTTCGGTAGAATATGGCGATATGTATATCAAATGAAAGAGGAGGCTCAAGAATTTAAATAAAATTGATTTTTTATCTATTTGTAAAAAAAGGACATCAGAAAGGTCTTTTAAAACTTTATCCTTTATATCCTTGAAAATTTATATAGAATTTTCTTGAAAAGTAAGTATGTTAAAACCCAAAATCTTCTTGATTACGTGTCAAAATTTCATTATTCTCGCTTCATTGATTTTGTATCTATTTATTATTTAAAATGCGATACTCAAATAAATTAGAATTTTTTAACTTTTGAACCAATAAAGTTAGAGTAATGAAATTCTGACACCTGATCAAGGAGATCTTGGGTTTTAACATACTTATTTTTCAAGAAAATTCTATATAAATTTGCAAGGATATAAAAGATTAAAATTTTCAAAGGACCGTTTTCATATCCTTTTTTTACAAATAGATAAAAAATCAATTTTATTTAAATTCTTGAGCCTTTCCTCTTTCAGTTGATATACATATCGCCATATTCTAACGAGGTTAAGTATGTTTTATATTTTTTTATTTTTTATCCTCTTAAAAATTTTGAAGTCCTTTTAAAAGGACAAAGGATGTAGAAATGAAAAACCGGGTACGCAGTATTACTATATTTGGTATCTAGTTTCACGCACATATGGATTTTTTCCGGTGTAAAAAATACTGTCGCACGGTGTTATATGGAGAAAATGTTATGTATCCGACTGTGAAAACTGTGAAAACTATCCTCCAGTCTTTACAGTCTTTTAATTTTAATGAGATATGTCTTAGATTGCTCTACTGCATTAAAATTGTATGCTTCAAAATTTTTTATAACACAATTTTGTGTTGATGAGAATATCTCACTTGTCGACTTGCTACAATTTTCCACCTGCAGAAACCTAAAATTGTTTCTTTTTAATTTGCTTTTTAAAACCGAGACTCCTCAGTGCAGTATCGAAAACTTGCTTTGCTTCAATGCGACCGCAACACCAACAACACGCAAAGCTCAATGTCAGTTTCCGGCTACTAAAGCAACCATCTAATCTCTGCTGAACTGAAGTCTACCAAAACAAAAAAAAAACTGTGGCTTACAACTACAGAACTCTGCCTGCTTTCGCTTGAATTTCCACCCCTTAACCGCTTGAGTGTAAATGCGCATCTGAGGCCACAATGTGCTCTTATTGCCGCAAAAATAACTTTAAGCCGTCATCAACTAATAAATGCGTATTCCGCTTAATGTGTGCTAACTTAACAATATGCAATTTATGTATAAACATTATTTTAATTTTGTATGAGTTTATTTAAAGCTTCGCAGTATAAGCCTTATTATTTTATGCCTTCTTTCCCCACAAAAAAAGAAAATTAGATCCAAAAACAGTAAGCAAATTTATTTGGAATGTGCAATGTGGCTTGAATTTAGTTAGTAGTTTTGGCTAATCCTTTAGAATTCCTTCAAGCAGCATGATTCTGAATTTGTATTTTACTATGTATAACGAAACATTGCAAAAATATTGTGGTTTAGGCCGTTGAATTATAAAACGCTAATAAATCAGCCGGCTTGTTCAAATATACATTCAATGTTCTTGCTAATTTGGGTTTACATGGGTTTAGTAAATAATTCCATGCAAGAAATAAAAAGAATATTTTGTACAAATATTAAATTATAAACCATAATTATTTAGACATCTGCATGTTCAGAGATCAGAGCATTAAAAAACAACCACAATATTTTCCAATGGGTCAAAGCCGTTTGCCACCAAACTATGCACGTCTTACCACATTTCCTCTGCAGATACCATATTCCGTATTTACCATATATTTTTTAATATAGCAGCATGTCAAAATCGCCTCTTTCATGCCCAGCAACCAGCAATTTATAATATTGGTTTATCCATCTTTTTATTTTTTTATGCAATTCCTGTGTTTCTGTGCTATGCTTTCGGCGCTTTAATCCTGATTTGTATACAAACATTTTCCGTTCTTCAGAAACTGTTCACAATTGGCCTCATCCTAGCAGAGATTTTCTGTTTTCAAGGCTGTTGTGTGCAATGATTTTTTACTTAAAAAGTGCAAACACAAGATTCAAACAATAACTACAATTAGTACATAAAGCCCCGCTTTCGTTTCCGAGACCTTATTCAGTGCTACCTTCTTTGCCTTTTTAAGCCTGCTCATTGCTTCTGCTTTTATTTTCGCCAATTTATTTATTTAAATGTAACTGAAAGCTGAACAATAACTGAGCCATTTGTACAACTCTACACAAATTGTATTTTTTATTGCAAATTTTTAGTTGACTTTAAGTATAAAGAAAAAACATGTACACTTAATGCTCCTGTAGCTGGCAAAGCTTCTCGTACATAATTAAATGCTTCAATATTTTATTACGTAAATTAATTAAAAATTAAAAATGCTCAAGCGCTGCAACTGCGCGCGCGCTGCGCCCTGAATGCGCTGCCAGCACGTCGGTTTTGTGGGTAGCGGACCGCCATTAGCGCTGATAAGAAGCAATTGCCTGCCACCCACTCGTTTGTAGTTCGACGTGTTTTCAGCTTAAAATTAATGTTGTTGTTTTATTTGCTGCGTTACAGTGGTGATCAATTATTTGCTTTCATTTCGTAATCAATTTTAATTTCCGCTTATAAAAAGCTTACAAAATGAAAAAATAATAATGCTGCATGCTGAATACCGAAACTTCCAACACCTCACCTTTATGAATATAAAAATAATTACCTCAAATATAATGGGTATTTGATCAAATGTCTGCAGGGCTAAAATGAATTATAATTATATTAAAAGTAAAATTTTTTTTATTTTATTACATCTAATATTTATGTAGGATCAAAAGTTAAATTCAATTAAACGATTTATGTATTGAACTGTGATACGATCCGGAAATCGTAAAATAATTTCGAATGCTGGATGCTGGAAATGGTTAAAATCACAAAGCTTGACTTATCTGAAAGGAAATGCTTAGTATCTGAATTCAAGATAGTTCCAACTTTCAATACTATTCACACCAGCGACCGTACCGGTTATGGTTTTTATCAAAAAAGTCAGATTTTAACTATCTTTTAACTATTATTTTTACCGACAAAAATAAGAGTTATTTTGTGCCTCTTTTCATATCAGGGAAAAATAACTGTTACTTTTGACTTTTATTTTATCAAAAATAACAGTTATTTTGTGACTTTTATTTTTCGGTCAAATATTTCAGGCAATTTGAATTTTATCAAAGGCCGTTTGACCGACTAGGAAACTATTGATACCATTTTTTTCGTCTCAGCAGACCGCGCATTTTGAGCTATAAGACTTTTGTGACGAAAAAAATGGTATCAATAGTTTTTTAGTCGGTCAAACGGCTTTCGAAAAAATTCAAATTGCCTGATATATTTGACCGAAAAAATAAAAGTCACAAAATAACTGTTATTTTTGATCGATAAAATAAAAGTCAAAAGAAACAGTTATTTTTGCCTGAAATAATAAAAGGCACAAAATAACAGTTAATTTTAATTTTTATAGTAAAAGTCTAAAATTTAAAAGGCGTTTAATATTCGTGAAGCTGAGGCCATTACGATCATAATGGTGTATTTGAAAAAGTCCACCGACAATTTTTTCGTAATGCCTTTTTGATTTGAAAATTGTAAAATAACAGTTATTTTCGGTCCCTGATTCACACAGTTTAATAATATAATCAAATGCCAGATATATTTTTACCAAGAGGTGCTATCTTCACAAACCTATGTTTAGGTCATAGAAAAATAAAATAATAAATTTTAAAATATTTGAAAATTCATGTACACTTGGTGGAGGATACTTGAAAACTTAAATAACGGTTAATCATATCTAATTCTCCGGTCAATAAAGATGCTATTGAAAGCAATAGCATTGTTTGAGCTATACATACATAAAAAAAACACTTTAATTGTATTTTTATAATTACTCATCGGAAGAATCAATAAAAATCCTTGCACACACACAGTTAATAGACCATTGAAAAAAAGTCAGCAAACTATATAAATAAAATACGAAACAATTAGGAGTTGTAGAAAATTTGTCATTGGCATAAAAGAGAAAATTATAAACATATTCGATATAAAAACAAAAAATTTTTTGATTTAATTAATTTTACCATTTAATTTAATTTTTTTCATATATTTGGTTGCATAAATGATTCCATTTCATATTAAATTCATTACAAAACATTATAAGCAAAATTATCATATTTTTCTAAAACTCTATGTTTTGTTTGTTCCACTCTTTATCTAACTATTCGAACCTATTCTGAATCTTATGCAAAAAAGAAATATTTATTCCAGTAGTACAATTATTGTTTTGACCTGAAAAGAACTTTACTTTTATGCTCAGCTCTTTTACTTCTCACTCTCTCTATATATAAAATATCTCCTATATCTCTATCACTCGTTTAACCACTTTCTTACCAATTCGATATATAAAAATATTCTACATATTAGCTGTGTTTGAAATGAAAAGATATATAAATAAATTCCGGCGAACATTTGACTATTATTTTGATTTATGTATTGTTTGAATATTACAATTATCGATTAATTACTTAATTTATTGCATTGTAGATTTGTACGTGCCATGGGTATTTATTTTCGTTTGTTTGGTTTCGTTCATATCTCACTTGATACAGTGCCACCTCGCTGGATTGTCGAGCCGACCGATGCCAATGTGGAGCGCAACCGACACATAATGTTGCACTGCCAGGCGCAGGGTGTGCCAACACCGAGTATTGTTTGGAAAAAGGCCACTGGTAAGTTTGATGTGCACCTTTACGTTTGTATTTAATAAAACTGTTCATCAGCTAGTTAAATGAAATTTATACCAAAAATTACCAATGTTTCAAATTCAGAAAATGTGAATGGAAGGAAGGAATTCGTATAAAACATACATATCCTTTAACGTATAAGTGATAGAAATTAAGGTTTAGGAATTTACAAGTACTAACAATTTGGAAAATACGATTTTTGCAAGAGAAATTCATATTTAGGAAATTTTAATATTACACTTTGAGCAAAATGTGAAAGCATAGTTACGGTGCAAACTGTAATTGTGGCAGCATAGAGTTGCCATAAGCATATACTTTTATATTTTTGCTCGATGAAAATTTTGAAAATGGTCTAAATTTAATGTACACCTAATTCTGTTTTTACACGGTAGATTGGTTCCAGGAAAAACCGTGTAAAAAAAAGTGTAAAAAAAGACATTGATCGTATGCAAAAATAGGTGTTTGGTTCCTTATCTCTAAAACCTATTAAAATTAGTGAAAAACAAGGATTTTTTAAGAACAAGTATTCATGTTTATTTTATTAAATCATATACATATATATTGTGTATTTACACAAGCATAGTTATTAAAGAAAAAAAAGATATGCACTTTAAGCTTGATAGTTCACAAAATATTAACACATTTCAATTGCTCTGACAAGTAAATTTGCTTGTATCCACAAAAAGGGAATTTCCCTCAATTTGTGATATGAACATATTTCGCAAAAATTAAATTTGACAAAAAAACTGTAAGCCCAAAAGATTTTGAATCGTGCTAAATGGAATAAAATCGTGTAAAAAATTTAAATTTTTTTTATTTTCAAACCGTGTTAAATCAAAACCGTGTAAGAAAAGACCGTGTAAACACAGAATTAGGTGTAAATAATTTTAAAATTTCGTTTCGAGCTTTTGTTTGGGGTTGTGTAAAGCCTTTTGGTTTTTAGTAAATATGCTGCTTTTAGTAAATATGGGCCAGCCAGAAGTTCCAACACTGTTCTGAACCGACCAAAAAATTATAAAAATTGCGCTACTACAAATCATTGGCACATTGACAGCGACACCGTTGTTTACTGGCTGACTGGTTTCGCTGGTTCGGTGGTTGGCTGGTGGGATCTGGTCCTATTTGGTAGGATTGGTTTATCGGCGGATGCCAATAAACGCGTAACTAAAAATGCCGCTTAAGTAATTACATACATGGAACTTTTGCTCTTTTGCTCGCTTTCTTTGTGATCTGCATGCATCATGCTGTGCCAACACTTGTGTGCTTTGCGTTGTATTTTGAATGATAAATTGCACCTTATCTGTTCGTATTGGCAGGCAGCAAGTCCGGCGAGTACGAGGAGGTGCGCGAGCGGCCATTTACGAAATTGCTTGGCAACGGTTCGTTGCTGCTGCAGCACGTGAAAGAGGATCGCGAGGGCTTCTATCTGTGTCAGGCGAACAACGGCATCGGCACCGGCATCGGGAAGGTTATACAGCTGAAAGTTAATTGTAAGTTGCTGATTGCTATTTGGTGCGCCAATTGCAAATAGGCACAAATGATGCTAGTGCACGAGTGGGCGAATTAATAATCCCCAACGAAGCCTTCGCTCGTAATTGCGAGCTTGGGGGAATTAAAACATTTTGCCCATGCACTGCACTGTGCTGGCGCGAATATTAATTAATTGTCGCTTTTAAATTACCTTTGCAATGCCTTCTCCGTCGAACTTATTTTGATGACTGTGCAGCATCACCGTACTTTTCATCAACTTCCCGCTCGGTCATGGTGAAAAAGGGCGACACAGCGCTGCTGCAATGCTCCGTCAGCGGAGACAAACCGATTAATATCGTTTGGATGCGTTCCGGCAAAAGTACGCTGAATCCATCGACAAATTACAAGTAGGTCGAGAGAAAAACCACGATTCGAACCTTGTCGGCGGTAACGCTGATGATGAGTGCGCATTTTCCCGCCTACATTTTCCATTTGTGTCGTTGTAGAATTTCGGTGAAACAGGAGGCCACCCCCGATGGCGTGTCGGCAGAACTGCAGATTCGAATGGTGGATGCGAGCGACAGTGGGCCGTATTTCTGTCGAGCCAGTAACTTGTACGGTAACGACCAGCAGCTGGTGCAGCTGCAAGTGCAAGAACCGCCACAGCCGCCCAGCGTTTTGGAAGCCGCCATGATTTCTAGTCGTTCGGTGAATTTGAAGTGGCAGCCGAAGACACTTAATTCGGCTGATATTTCGAAATATATCGTTGAATACAAGGAGATGGATCGTAAGTTATATCGAAGACAGAATTTTCAACAGCAAGTACAACATTTCTATTCAATTTATTAACTCACTTAGCAGCGCTGTTCATCGAACAATGGCAGCATGTCGAAGTGAAAGATCCGCCCACCTTCACGGCGCTCATTGAGAATCTCAAGCCCGCGACACGCTATTCCTTTCGTGTTATTGCCGAAGGCACTGCCGGGCGCAGTGCTCCCAGTCAGGAGTTGGTGGTGCGCACCGAACCACAACGACCCGCCGGTCCGCCATTGAACTTGTCTGTGCGCCCGCTCTCATCCACCGAGCTGCTGGTCAGCTGGGTGGCACCTTTGGCTGAGTTGCGACATGGTGACATACAAGGCTACAATGTCGGTTACAAGTTGTCCAGCTCGGGCAACACGGCATTCAATTTCACTTCGGTGTCGGGTGACGGGGAAGGCGGTACCGGCGAATTGTTGCTAAGCGGGCTGCAGAAGTTTGCGCGTTATAATGTGGTCGCACAAGCGTTCAATCAAGTCGGTCCAGGACCACTGTCGGAACCAGTCTCAGCTCAAACAATGGAAGATGGTAAGCATTGGCGAGAATGACCATTAAATTATGCACAAATTATTATTACCTACTTTTAATTTAATTCTATTCAAAGTAAATCAATGAAACTTTAAAATCTTAACAACAAAAAATTTAATGTTTTAAAAGACTAAATGCAATTATTACACTGCACAACAGCATGTCTGTTGCATGGAGTTTTTTACATGAATCTGAATCGTTTTTTCAGGCTGTTTTCAAAACCATACTCAGTTTTTATGTAACAGCTCTAGTTTTCGCAAAAAATGGGCGTGTCACTTTTTCGAATTTTCCTCGGTTTTTTTCTCGTTTTTGACTGTAATTTCTGAACCAATAATCCAATCGACACGATTTTTATATAGTTGCACTAACAACATCTCACGCCATCTTTTCTGATATTAATCATGTTTATGCGTTTTAAATTGGCGTTGTAATAAAGTTTCAAAGTAGTAAAATATTGAATTTAAAGGCGTTTTTTCTGATGGCGAAAATTGTACAGATTTTTCATAAATCAAGTTACGAAGTATATAAATATCTTAAGAAGAAGCATCATGCAATACAACACAGCCAAATTATTTGGCGGAATACACATTCGCATCGAAATAATAGCAAAAATGTAGTATAGCCATTTTCATCACTTTTCATACTTTTTCCTTAAAAAAATAGGAGCCTCAAAATATGCAACATTTTTATTTTTTTTTTGTTCCGAGCAATTCAAAATGTTTTTGTTTTTTGCTTGTATTTCAGACTATAAATGGAACATATAAAAGAGCATATTTTGAGGCTCCTAATTTTTTAAGGAAAAAGTTTGAAAAGTGATGAAAATGGCTATGGTACATTTTTGCTATTATTTCGATGCGAATGTGTATTCCGCTAAATAATTTGGCTGTGTTGTATTGCTTGATGTTTCTTCTTAAGATATTCAAATACGTCGTAACTTGATTTATGAAACATCTGTACAATTTTCGCCATCAGAGAAAACGCCTTAAATTTCAATATTTTCCTACTTTGAAACCTTATTACAACGCCAATTTACAACGCATAAAATGTCATGTCGATAGGATTATTGGTTCCGAAATTACAGTCGAAAACGAGAAAAAAGCCGAGGAAAATTCGAAAAAGTGACACGCCCATTTTTTGCGAAAACTAGAGCTGTTACATAAAAACGGAGTATGGTTTTGAAAAAAGCGTGGAAAAACGATTCAGATTCATGTAAAAAACTCCATGCAACAGACATGCTGTTGTGCAGTGTTTTTTTAAGTTTTTCTTGTACAAACTATTAACAAAAAAACAATAACCCGCAGTACCCAGTCGCCCACCGGAGGACATACGTTGTGCCGCTTTAACCTCACAATCACTGCAAGTGTCATGGCAACCGCCGCCTATTTATCACACCAATGGTCTGCTGCAAGGATATAAACTAATTTTCGAGCCCATACTCGACGACTTCTCGCCCAGCAAGGACGAGGTTGAGTCCCGCAAAACCACCGCACTGACCACAGTGCTAACCGGTCTTCGCAAGTACAGCAACTACAGCATTCAGGTGCTGGCACACACACGCATGGGCGACGGTGCCCTTTCCAACCCACTCTACTGTCACACCGAAGAGGATGCGCCCGAGGCACCGGCCGACATCAAAGTTGTAGTTAGCTCACCGCAATCGTTGTACGTTTCCTGGCTGCCGCCGACAGAACCGAACGGTGTCATCACCAAATACAACCTCTACACCCGCGTAGTGAATGGCCGCGAGGAGTTGAACAACGAGAAGCGCAGCCTGCCGTCACAGCAAGCGCACTACGAGGCCAAGAATCTGCACCCGCACATCGAGTACCAGTTCTGGGTGACGGCATCGACACGTGTGGGCGAGGGAAAGAGTTCGCGTGTCGCGTCGCAGATCACAACGAATCGGGTGCCGGCGCGCATAGTCTCCTTCGGCGGCCCTATAGTGCGCCCGTGGCGTTCGACTGTGACGCTGTCCTGCACTGCCGTGGGCAAGCCGAAGCGCGAGTGGTACAAGGCGGACGTGCCGCTGAGGCAGGGCGGCTTGCACAACTCGCAGCTACTGGATTCGGGCGACTTGATCATCTCCAGTTTGCAGGTGGCCGATAGCGGCAACTACAGCTGTCAGGTGGACAATGGCATTGGCACGGATCGGCTCACGCATGTGCTGCTGGTGCAGGTACCGCCTTCGGCGCCGGTGCTGTACGTGACCAGCGCCACCTCGAGCAGCATACTGATGCACTGGAAGTGCGGCTTCACCGGCAATGCGCCGATCACGGGCTACACGCTCTTTTATCGACGTGCAACTGGCAACATGGACGAGATGCAGCTGTCGCGGCACGCCTCCAGCCATGAGCTGAAGGGACTGGTATGCGGCAGCACCTATCAAATACACCTGACGGCGCACAATAAGGTCGGCACATCGCCGGCAAGCATCACACTGCACGTGCGCACGCAAGGCCAGTCGCCGGGCATGCCGGCCACGAGCAGTCTCATAGCACCTAACTCCACCTCGGTGCTGATACGGTTGCACACATGGCCGGATAACGGTTGTCCCATGCTCTACTTTGTACTGCAGTATCGGCAAGTGGCCAATGAGGCCGAACGCGATTGGATGCTGGGTAAGAATCGATGTAATCGAGTGATTTTTACTACATAAATAGTTTTCTAAATTCCACCCAATTCATGCCAGAAGTGGTCGATTGCTTATTTATTTATATATATGGTAGTATGTCGGTAGCAGTGTTGCCGCTGCAAAATTTTAAAAAGTCGCAAAAACAGTGCCACAGCCGAAAAAAAGTGTCATCAAGTGGTCCAATTTTGTATACCATGTATATACATATATACGTTCGTTATTTTATCTTTCAAAACTCATTATTTTTATTAAATTTCTAAAGGAGATAATTTTCTGTGAAACAAACTGTTTCCCCCTTAAATTAATTTATGAGGGATATATTAAAAAGTCCCAATATGCATGTTTTGTATTTATTATGAAAACATTTGCATTTAAAAGCATATGCGTGATATACTTACTTATCCATTGGGAGCCATCAAAACTAATTTAGCACAAATAACTTAGGCAATGCCACAAAAAAGCGCGTTAATTCAGATTAATTTTGTACATTTTTGCGGAAAAACTTTGACATAATAAAAGGGGTGCAAGTAGTTTAAATGTTGCCAGAGGTGTAATTTTTAAGTACTTAAGTGTTACCTTTGAAAAGTGAATACTAAAAGGAAGGCATATTGTGAGTATTTTTAAACACCCAGAAAAAACACATTAAGTTTACGAAACAACTTTCAAAATGTACTTACATATAAAGTGTCATAAGAAAAGTGGCATCGGTCTCCAGAAAGGGTCAATTTGACACTTTAGTCGCACAACGGCAACACTGGTCGGTAGGTTTAAAATATCTGATACTTTAATATTTGCGGTCACCTTATACATACAACTCATTTCTCTCTCAACAATTTGCGCTGTTCATAAATAATGCCAACTACACGATTGACTCGCATTGCATTGGTCAATTGCACGTACATCGCCTCCTTTCTGTCCTTTCCTCTTTTCTTCTGGAGCTATGCAGCTATTACATGCTGCTGTTTTTTGTTTCTGTATTGCAGTTTCCAATGCGCTGAAACCGCAACGCCGCTTCACCGTCTCCGGTTTGCAGCCATCCACACTGTATCAGCTGCGCATGGAGGCGCACAATGTGGCCGGTGTGTCGCAGGCCGAATTCACATTTGTCACACTCACCAAGGACGGCGAGCAGCCACCACCGGAGATTGTGCAGCGCGGTCAGCGCGGCTCGAACGTGTTCTACGGCAACGCGAATCTATTGATACCGAGCATTGCCACACTTTCGGGCATGATTTGCACAATAGCTCTGGTGGTCATGTGCTACCGACACAGTGAGTATCGTGTACAGCATGCGGAGAATGGGCGTTGTGGGCTATTGGTTAGTGGGCGGGTTTGCTTTGCTAACATAACTAACAAAAAGCAATGGAAGTATACAAAACGAATGAATGAGAGAACGACCGACCGACTGACCGCCCGACCAACCGAATGTTCCTATACAATTGAAAGTGCAAAAATAAATTCTGCGCTGTTACAACAAATTGAATTTTAATTGGCTAGCGCTGAATACAGCAATAAATAACGCAGTGTTTTCTGATTGTGGCCGTTGCTTGTGTTTTCTATTTTTGCCATATATGTTGCTGGTGTTGCTGACATAGAGCAAGGAAACCGTGTACAAAAGGAATCGCTGGAGAATCGACAGAACTCCGAAGCTGCGCAGCGGGAACGCTACTACGCCACCATTCACAAAGTGTCACTGCAAAATAACGACAAAATACCGGGTGAGTGTTTGCACAATTCACATTAATTTCTTTACACTACAGTTTCATTTATATATTTTGGCTTAAGTACAGCATAGCGAAGCCTCGTGAAAAAAATAAACAAGTATGCTTTTACATAGAGGTATGGCTCTTGAATCTAACGAACTACAAATTTAGCCTGGGAAACGCTTACAAAAGGCGTGGCTTGGGATCATAGTTTAAAGTTGGTATCAAAATAACTCAATCAATTTCTAATCGATTTAAACGATATGGGTATCAAATAAAAGGCCTTTCCATATCTTTCTAATGGTATCCAACATTAGATATACAATGTGTACTAATAAGAATTTAAAAGAAAAACATATTTTCTTTATATAAAATTATTAAAAACGGATTTTTTTCTCGAAAAACCCCATTATTCAATTATAATAAATTTGTTACCATATCAAAGCCTGTGGAATTCCCTTTACAATGAAATATTACACACAAAAGGTATTTGAATGCAGAAGTACTTCTGGCCTCGAAGCCGAAGTTACAATTATAACGGTTATTGCTTAGGAGTAGTGTCCGACCGAATATTCGGTTTCGGCCCAAATGTTGGTTTCGGTTTCAGTTTCGGCTGAAAAATTCCCGAAAAGACGGCCGAAATCGAAACTTTGTAGAATATTTTTTACATTTTATTGTGTATACTGAAAGGAGGAGTAATTTAGATGCCACCAATGTAAATAAACTCCTTTTTTTAGCAAATAATATTTAATTATTTAATTTTTTAATATTAGTGAGTAAGGCATGTATGGGTGATTTTTTATGTTTATGTTTTTAAAAAAGAAATTAATTGTTTTTTTTAATAAGTATTTATTTATTTATGCTATGTTTGTTTGTTCTTTATTTACTTAAAGTAAAATTCGTTTGTTGAAAAAATGCTTTATGCTTAATGCTTTTTAAGTTTCGGTTTCGGCCAAAAAAAGTGGTTTCGGTCGGACACTACTTAGGAGCGACCGACCGCGCATCAAGGCGAAATTTTCGGTTCATTAGATTCACAAAAAGTAGCTCCATATAGGCCGATTTGCGGTTTTCCTTCATGAGGGTTCGCTATACTGAACTTGTTCCTAAACTTTAAGCTAATTATTATACATATGCAAAATTTTCCGCGAGCAGAATAAATAAAAAAGGCAACAGGAACATAGAATCTGGAGGATACACGTTATGAATTTTTTTATCGGTTTTTTTTGTAACAATTAATTAACACACAATTGTTGTGGTCTCTAATTTGCCAAACATAAATTGCAAAATAATGTTTTTTTCACTTTCGCACAAATGGTTTTCTTTGACCTATAATAACTGCGTTAGTTAACATTTAACATTTAATAAAACATTAAGGTATCACTTCCAATATATATACGCAAAATAAAAATGATGCTCGAGTTAATTTGACAACTTCTGGTCAACTTTCGTGCAAGTGATTGAATTGGAACATTCACTTAGTTGATTTTTAACCCTTTCGACCCCGAATTTTAGCCTGTGTCTCGGTATTACTTGTTGGTATTTAAATCATGAAACACTTACTATGTAACTGTCCTGCTTTATCCAGAAGAAGGCTGACCTACTTAGGCAACTTCTTCTTCGGAAGTCTAGATGATCTAGCTGACAAGACCATACGCCGTCTACTAAGCTTCGTTAATAGCTCAAACTGGTTTGACGAGTGAGCGACACGATGCTCGATCGCATGTGGTATCACAATGGGCCGCCTGGCCTAAGTGTGCTCCTCGGAGCAGCCACACACTACCTACCTACCTACCTACCTTGCCTAAGAAGTGTGCACACGACATTTCTAGTCGCCACGCCTCTTTGTTAGAGTTCTAGAGCTAGTTAACTTTTGAACAATTTTAGCTTAAAACGGGTTAAATAAGTTTTGTATCAATATTTTTAATTACAGAAAAATTCCTTAATATTTATGGAAAAATACAAAATTATCACTTTTTGAGTTTATTAAACCATTATTAAAGAAACAGGGTTTTGATCAAACGCGCCCAATTCGTAGATTTCAATTAGAACACAAACTTTCCCTGATATCGCTGCAAATTATTGGAAATTATTTTGGGCATGATAGTACAATTTTTGTAATTTGCTTTGAATTCACTTCTAAAAATATTAATTTGTTGGTGCCTACTTAAGTTAAACCCATAAATCAATCGTAGCTTTTGCTATAAGATGACAAATAGGTGAAGTTGCTCTCAGGCAACTTTGAGATCGAAAGGGTTAAATAAACACATAAGAGGCAAAATTAAAAAGCCCTTTCAATAATACTTATCCGTTTCCTTTGAAGAAAATACTCTGGTTTTTTAACTCACAATAATAAATAGATTAATTAATTAATTATTTAGCTCCTGCAAATCACTTCATATAGCAATACGACTCGCATCGCTCTCCCGCCATTTCTACATAATTGTTTACTAATTAACAACGATTCCTGTTTGTCTCGCGCTGTGTCGTTTGCTTACAGAAACGTCCGAGGACATTTCACCGTATGCCACATTCCAATTATCCGAGACGGGGAACATGTCACAGCCGCACCACACGGGCCCAGCCAACACGCTGCTGCATTCCTTCATGTATCACGAACGCGCACTAACCGAGGGCTGCTCGTCGCCACCCCCCGCAGCGGTACTAAAATCTACCCATCACCATCACCACCACAATCAACGTCCACCAAAGACAAATCATAACCATTATCAGACCTCACCATTTCATAATATTGTGCGTTTGTTTACATTCTTTTGTTTACACAAATTTCATATAAGTCCGCGCCACGCATTAATTGGCAGCTTGTTCCATTACCACAGCTATTTTTTCTGCTTTTGTTTTTTTGCTTTTATTGTTCGAGTGCATAGCCACTTCATTCGTTGCGAATCGAAGCGCATTGAAGGCACTTGCACTTGCAATTTGTTTGAACGTAATCGCACTCGCACTCTGTGCCCGTTGTGGAAAGTAAATAAGCAACGCCAGATATTACTTTCGCACTCGTATTTAGAGTACCTGCCCCATTGTCACGCGCGCATAGTTGACTTGGGCTTTCGTACTTAAAGTAAATTAGTATGCATTAGTCCTTCATCCTTGCCCAATGCCCGAAGCGACATGTGAGACTTTAATTGATTTTCGCTTTCCTACTTTTTCCGTTTGCATTTGCTTTGTCTCGCCCCGACTGGTCGTAATTAGTCTTCCAAGAATCGTCGCCGCCACTCGCGCAAAACGGAGCCGGAGAGCGAGGAGTCCGAATCGGATCAGGATCAGTTGACATCCAGTCGCACCGAGTCGTCCAATCAGCATGAAGGCAAAATCAAGCACAGTAAGTGAAGCGGACTGCTCCATCCATTTGTGTCGTGACATTTCAATGAATTTGTTTTTAGCCTTTGCTTTGAATGCTTCTTTTTTCAGTTTTCTTTTTACATTTAATGGAAAAGCCATGACTTTGTGTTTGAGAAAAATCGATAACAGTGTCTGATTGGAGTTGAGGTGGGCGTAACTGTAGGTGGTTTAAAATTCAGCAAATTAAGTATTTTTGCTGTGCTCAGCAGTCACTGTTTGGTGGTCTGCATCGGTAACACCGTGCGACAGCATTTTTCACATCGGAAAAAGTCCATATGGACGTGAAACTAGACACCAAATATAGTAATACTGCGTACTTAGTTTTTCATTTCTACATCCTTTGTCCTTTTAAAAGGACTTCAAAATTTTGAAGGGGATAAAAAATAAAAAAAATACTTAACCTCGTTAGAATATGGCGATATGTATATCAAATGAAAGAATAAGCGCTCAAGAATTTAAATAAAATTGACTTTTTATCTATTTGTAAAAAAGGATATGAAAAAAGTCCTTTGAAAATTTTAATCCTTTATATCCTTGAAAATTTACATAGAATTTTCTTGAAAAGTAAGTATGTTAAAACCCAAATCCTTGATCACGTGTCAAAATTTCATTACTCTAACTTTATTGGTTCGACAGTCATTAAAAAAAAGGCGGAAGCTGCAATTCTAATGAAGTACAAAAATTCTAATTTATTTGAGTATCAGTATTTTAAATAATAAAAAGATACAAAATCAATAAAGCGAGAATAATGAAATTTTGACACGTGATCAAGGAGATTTTGAGTTTTAACATAGTTATTTTTCAAGAAAATTCTATATAAATTTTCAAGGATATAAAGGATTAAAATTTTCAAAGGACCTTTTTCATATCCTTTTTTTACAAATAGATAAAAAAATCAATTTTATTTAAATTCTTGAGCCTTTCCTCTTTCATTTTGTATACATGTCGCCATATTCTAACGAGGTTAAGTATTTTTTATATTTTTTTTATTTTTTATCCCCTTCAAAATTTTGAAGTCCTTTTAAAAGTACAAAGGATGTAAAAATGAAAAACTGAGTACGCAGTATTACTATTTTTGGTCTCTAGTTTCACGCCCATATGCATTTTTTCCGGTGTGAAAATTTTTTTTAATTTTTGTCGCACGGTGTAATTCGTGTTAATGCTCACTGCGAAACATGCATATGTACTTACATATGTTTTTATTATTTGAAGGTAGCTTCGGACTGGATTAGGAGTTTTCATGAGTTCATAGTAACTCCTTCGTTCTAAAGATTTCAACAAACTTCAGTAAACCTAATATGACATATGCACATAAGTGTGCAGTAAAGCATTTAAATATCGGGGTAGTCGAACTTAATTATTTATTCATGATTTCCTTTCGTTTTCATCTTATAGCATGTACCTACAGTACTTTTCGTTTATAACGAACCCGTTTAAAACGATTTTCCGCCTAAAACGAACCAATTTCAAAAGTACGCGCTGTATGTTTTCGCTTATTACGGACCCCTTTTAAAGCAAACTTTCGGTTAAAACGAACCATTTTGCCCAGTCCCTCGAAGTTCGCTTTAAGCGAAAAGTACTGTATTTAAAATCCAGTATCAAGTTCAGTCTCTGAAATTTTTCACTTCACAGACCAACACGTGCATTTCATGGCTTTTCAATTGCATTCGTTTTAATTTGAATTACTATAACTTAACTGCACGTCCTTCTGCAAATATTACCACACTTGAAAATTTCGAAAACATATTTTGAAATCCTATTCTTTATGCCTACCCACTCTGCTACGCCATCCAAATATGTCGTATTAATTAGTTCGAAACAAATCTTTAAGCTCAACATAAAGTTAAACAACAACTTTAATACAATATTTTTCACATTCTATTCACAGACTCTAAGAAAATACAACATTTCCTAAATCACAACATATCGAAAACTTATCTGTAGTATAGAGCACACAAAAATGCGAAAAATGCGAAATTGTCCAACAGAAAAGACCAACAAAAGACTAAGCACACTGAAACAAGAAACTATCTACCGACATTCAATTTGGAGCGGGCGAATTTATGCATATCATTCATTCATTTTCATTTTGCTTCCTTTTCGTAATTGTTGCGCTAATTTTAGAATGGCATAGAAAGAGCAAACCATACATTTGCAATAGTGCAGCAACAATAATCTATGTATACATATGTACACACCCAACAACATAGCACGCACACACATCTATAATATGCAACGAGTGTCAATAAAACGATACCAACTCTTCCCACCCTGCAGGTATCATCTACCATGGAGCACAGTCAAGCACATCCTCAGACCTCTCACCAATGTCCGAACAAAAATCATTGCCACGCCGCGGTCGCTCCAGGTACCATCATCAACAATATCAGTTTTCCACAAATACCACGCCGCGCCATCATAACAGTAGCAAAAACAACATGAACCCGGCAACAGCCGGCCAAGCGGGCAAGGTGCTGTCGCCGCGCGGTGTCGGCGGCGTAGGCGTAGGCGGTGGTGGTGGCGTTGGTGTTGGTGGTAATCTGAAATCAATTTCAAGCACATTCAAATCACAAGACTCCATACAATGTCACATACCAACATTGGTGAAATCACCATCGGTAACACAACAACAGCACCAACAACAGCTACAAAAACATCATCATCAACTATTACAACAACAACAACATCTCCAACAAACAAATGTCACCACCAATGCCATACCAACAACAACAACAACAACAACAGCAAATAGTTTAAATAGCAGTAGCAACAGCAACAGCAGCTGTAGCAGTAGCAATAAAAACAAACTGTCTCAACAACCCCTACTGATAACCCCCAAATTAGCACATCATCCACAACATCACAATTTGCTCAATGCCCCCACCCAACCCGATTCAACCGACCTGCTCGACAGTAGCTGTAGCAATCCCATTGCATCCGTGGCCCCCGTATCATGCATGCCCTCATCACAGTTCCGCCCCATACCGCACAAGACGGTGCCCGCCTCCATGGCTGCAGCGGCGGCAGCGGCAGCGGCAGGTGGCGACGGCACCGCCACCATACTCAATCCGTCGACGGCGCCCCTGTCGTCCAAGTTCTTTTCGGCGACAACGCTGCCCAAATAGGATTCGGCCAACGGGGGGAGTCTGGACGGGGGCGGCCTGATGAGTAGCTTCGGCTACGACAACAGCGAGATATCATGCACGTACATGGATCCCATAGATCAGACATGAGAGTAGGGGCTGTAAGGGGGCAGCGACACCAACGGCGGCATTAGAGTGGCGAGGTAAAAGCGCGCACATGGCCTCTAATTGCATTTCGTAGAGTTCCGCACCGATGCAAAAAATATTAATAATTACTGAATGTTATGGTGCTACAGTCGTACATTTCAATCACTGCACTGTGCGACAAAGTGAGCGTTGAATTTGATGATATGAAATGCAGCAATCGAATCGGGGCATCTCCAGTATTGTCAGTTTTATATTCATTATATCCATTTTCATGAAGCTACTTCGCTTCATTTTCATACGAAGAAATACGCGTCCAACACTGATAATTATATGCGAATGGGTAATTAGGTATGCAAGTAATTTCGTTGTGTTGGTTAATTTTTCTTACCTGACATATTCTGGTCCTGCAAGTTCAAAATAGAAAATTGGTTAAATTGTTCCTCTTTCAGTTGATGCCATTTTGATGTTCATCATTGCACAACCGCAAATATTAAAAACACAAATTTTTAAATGCTCATTTCCTTGAATTTTTAAAGTCCTTTTAAGAGGACATCGGATCAGAAAATTAAAAACTGAGTGTGCCGAGTTACTATGAATGTCCTCTAATTTCACGCCTATATCAACATTTGATGAGTCTCGACAAAAATGTTTTTGTTTTGTCCAACGGTGTAATAAATCTAAAGTTGGTGTTTTCACTCAGTGTTTCCAAACTATGTAATTTTTCTTTCTATAAGATAGATTCTTATTTTTGATTTACAAGACCAATGTTTTTGTTAAACTATTATAACTAATGTTAATAATTTTGTATTGTATTTTGTTGTTAAGTATTTTTACTACTGGTTTTTTTTTTAAAGGCATTTTTGTTTTTGTATCTAACCGTAAACACTTATTATCAATGTTGTTGAGATTAGAATATATTTTTCTTAGTTTATTTTTGAGGGAGTATAATTAGTTATTTTATATTTTTAATTTATTTTAGTTATTTATTTTTATGTTTGTATAATTTTTTAATTTTGTATTTGTTGTTTGTTTTACTTATAAAGTTGTACCTTGGCTTTAAAGTTATATTTTTATTTCGAAATAATAATAATCTTCAATTTGAAACCAGAGAAAATAATTTATTTTATCTATGAAAAATCATTCAAAAATATACAGTTTTTGAAAATGGTGGAGAAATTTACTGTTTTTAAACTTTAACCTTCATTAACTTCTCCAAATCTCATCTGATATGAAGAATCTATATATTGCTGGAAAGACTAAGCTTTTACCTTCTCAAGGACGGACCACCTGTGTTAGTCGGATGATTATTTTAGGAGATATGTGCTCATAACTGATATAACAGGAAAAAATGGTTTTTTGAAAACTAGTGTCCGACCGAATATTCGGTTTCGGCCTAAATAAGTGTTTCGGTTTCGGCCCAAATAAGGGTTTCGGTTTCAGTTTCGGCCAAAAAATGCCCGAACGGCCGAAAACGGAACTTTCTGGAATATTTTTTACATTTTATTGTGTAGCTATTTAGTGCAGCCGAGCAGATTTATAGTGAAAGGATGAGAAGGAGAATTTAGATGCCACCAATGTAAATAAACTTCTTTTTTTAGAATATAATATGAAATTATTTAATTTTGAATATTAGTGAGTAAGGTACGAAAGGGTGATTTTTTATGCTTATGTTTTAAAAAAGTGAATGAATTGTTTTTATTAATAAGTATTTATTTATTTATGTTATGTTTGTTTGTTCTTTATTTACTTAAAGTAAAATTCGTTTGTTGAAAAATGGTGATTTTTATGCTTGATGTGGTGATTTCTATTTCAACTAGAAAGGTTCGGTTTCGGTTTCGGCAAAATATTAAAAAAAAACCGAAACTCGGTTTCGGCCCAAAAAATTGGTTTCGGTCGGACACTATTGAAAACGCTTCTTAAGACATTTTTTTGATTTACAGTTTCGAGTTCAGCGATGCAAAATTAGTCTAAAAACTATTTATTTATTTATCGCGTAGGTGCACGCGATAAGCCCAATTTTTGTCGAGCAATATTATTTGTTGATGTTTTCAAATACGATGAAGTTGGAAGGAAGTTGTAAGACAGTCCAAAATTACAATATTGTAACACAACTTTCGTGCTTTACCTGTATTTTATCTGCCGAAATCATAAAAGTATGAGAGACATTTTTATATTTGAATTTTTTTTAAATTTTGTATTTTATATGTTTTTGTGTATTTTATATTTTTTTATATATTAATTTTTTTAAATTTTGAATTTTATATATTTTTTTATATTATAATTTTTTATATTTTTCTGTGCTTCTGGGACATTTTTTGTAGTTTCGCGTTTACAAGCGATACCGATGTACCCACTTAAAAAACGGATTCGGTAAGACTTTAGTTGCTACTCTTCGCATAAGTCTAATTTCCTTACATTGGGCAACTCAGATCGAGTGGAGGCATCCCCAATTGCTGGATTCCATAACTCATTTTTACGGTCGCACAGTGATAAATGTTTGTACATGCGGAAACCTAAATACAGATACGTCCATTTAGTTGAAATTCCATTTAGCAAACACACGCAGAAGACGCAGTTTACGTACATAAGATTTGAAAATTTGAATAAGTAAACAACTGCAAATTGGTCATAGGCAAAAATTCCAACAAAAAACGAAATAATTAATCGTTTGCTAGTTTGCTGCATGACACCTGAACTGAATACCACCCTTTCCTCCTTCAACTTTATGCACTTCCTCCCCGAAAGCAGAGCCGGAGCCATACGCACCCTTCATCCGCTGCAGTTGCAGGCCGAGTGCAACATTGTGCCCGGCAGCGGCTTCCACCAGCTGCCCATCGAAACGGAGCGCATCGAGTTGTCCGAGATGGAATGCGATGTGGACACCTTGAAGAAGCTGAAATTAGGTATGCGATCGACGTTGTGGTCACGGCCCGCGTCCACAACATCACAGCTGCAGCAGCAACAACAGCAGCAGCAAGAGAATCGCTCGGCGCCGCAGCAACCAGCACAGCCAGTGCAGCAACAGCCGCAGCAACCACAACAACAAAAACAACCAGCACAAGCTCAACAGCGACAGCAGCACTCGCCGGCACCGCCACAAAAACTGCTCAGCGAAAAATCCGACTACTCGATATCAGTGTGAGACGCTGATGACAAACTCTAAACTTTTCTTTGAACAGCTCCTGAGTTTTGGCTATAATTTTTTTCCATAGTGGAAGCGTTGTTACTCCGTAGACGATTGAAGGCACAAAGATGGCCAAGAGGAAGTTAGTGGAATTTAAAAAAAGAATTTTTTTGTATAAAGTTGGGGGAGTTTTTGGCAATCAGAACAAAACTAAAACCTGTTTAGGTTGTTTTCTTTTGGAGAAATGAAAGAGCCCTGTGTTGTAACCGGATGTTGATGTTGTTGTATATATATTCATATATCTATAACGATTTCCCACTTTTACCTCCGCCCTCTGATCCGCTCCACACCCCTAAAATATTCACATTCCCCAGCACAGATACTAACAGACACCAAAGAGACATGAATTTAAACTTTTGGACAATCAATCAAAATTTTTTACCAAGCGCAAAAGTCAGGCTACACAAGAACACACTCACACGATGTCGAGAGGCATGCCCCCGTAATACCTTCATACACACACACACACACACATACATAAACAAGTCCCATATATGCTCGTATATACCCATACAAACTAGTCCTTGCCCGCTGGAATTTGCATGACTACTGTTCCCACACCATGAATGCTCTGATTTTTCTCTATTTCTATCACATTCCCACCCGATCTTGTGTATGGTACTTGAATGTTGTATCAAGCAAAAACAATACTACGGTTGTATATACCTAAATGTTGATGTTTATTGAGCGATAATAAAATGAGTTGTAAACTTTTAAAATGTATTGTACAAAGCATAGCAACAATGAAGTATCGAATGTGTAGTTGGACTTTGAATTGAAGAATTAGCAATTTTTTCCTAATGTGTTGAGTTTTATAAAAACCTGATATTGTGTATCTACCAATTCATGAATCATGGGTTCATCTGTCTATTCGACTGACCTATGCCAACTGTCTGTTTATGAGTTGTCTTATGGCTGTCTATGTGGCCTTGAAACGCAGACAATTTTCAAAGCGCAAAAAAGTCTTCAGTCCAAGTCCAACTACTCGACGACAACATTGAGAAATCATTATATTGAAATGTGTACGTCAGAAATTCGAATATCGAGAATTGTAAAAGTTTTGTGGTCCCTTCCAGGCAAATACTCAACCTCAGTATATCGAAATTTGATTTTAACGCAAAATGTGTTGTACTCTGAAAAAATATGAGTACTACGAAAATACTAGTCGTATTTGTATTTGTGCAGGTATAGGTGCATACATACATACATATATGTTTGTATGTAATCCGAAATGACTGAACAACATATTAAATAGAACATGCTGTTAACTACTTTCAAAATGCAACGCTGCAGTATTTACTATTACTATTTACAGTACGTCTATAGAACAACAATAACAACAATATCTATTTGATTTGCGTAGCATATGAATTTGTACTAATTACCGATAGCGGATAAGCGATATAATTTAAGTACGATAATTATTTTTTTAAATTGTAAATACGAACGAAACGATGCAACGTGGTCGGTAGAAATTTGTTTTGTGTGTATGTTCAGTTCGAGGCTCGAAAGATGATGGATCAAACTGCTGTTTAGTATTTCGACGGCAGATTGATGTGATTGAGTTGCATTCGATTACAGATTAGAACACAGACCAGTTCAATAAATGTATGTAAATTTAGCGAAAGAGGAGAGAACATTAACACAACGCAAGTGATTTTTCGATTAGGCACCACTGCACTCATGTGTATGTGTGTGTGTGTGAGTGGGATGCGAATATGTTAATTAAATTTAGTTGAAAGCGTTTCGGAAACCAGTGCCAAATTCGAAAATGAAGAAACAAAACAACAAAAACACAAAACATTTACTATATAAATTACAAAGGAATATAAGCCAAATGACGTTTTTAAGCCACATTTTTAGACCACAACATTTATAAAATCAAGTCAATACAAATTACCGATAAAGTTTATTAAATTCAAAGAAAAACCAACAAATAAATCGAGCGTCCACATATTGAAGCGCGCAACATGCATTTTTTATATGTAGAATACAAAATTTCCACTGTGTCAAAAGAACGCCAAATAGACAAACGACAAATTCAAAACATTAAATTATTAACAAACAAACAAAGATGAGCAGAAAATGTGAAACTAAACAAATATGTAAGTGTAACATTTTACTCCGATAATTCAACAGTTGCATAGGTGTTAGTGTTGTTATGACGAATAACAAAGCCAACCAAAGCAAAATATTGTACAAAGTTTCTTTTCAAAGTGTTTGCAATGATAGTTGTTAGGCGATTTTTTATAAAGATCTCTTAATGTTTAGTAAACATTTGACATTTGTAAAATTAGAGAAGCTCAAATTCAAATGCAGTTGTTTTTTTTTTATGACAACTGCAAATAGTGTGTATGATTTTTTCGAAAGATATTTTTGTAAAAAAGCAATAGGAAACGCGCTCGCGGGGCGCATCATTTGTCGAACATCTGGAATAGTTTCAATTTTAACATCGAATTGTACGAATTTAACCAATGCAACCAAACAAATTAGCCCATTTACCGTTACAATAAAATATTGACAGTGGCATATAATTTGGACGAGAACAACAACAGTTTACAACCACACATTGAACTACTACACAAAAAACATACCGTGTGAAAGCAAAAAAAACAACGACCGAGCCAGGTCAGAGCGGACAAGTGAACCGACTACTCGTAACTAGCCCAACAGGATGAATGCGAACGACCCGAATCGAAAAGCGGCAAATACAATAACACAAATCGACATAAATTACCAACAACAGCAACAACAACAAAAAAAGAACGCAAAAAAACCAAATCGATAGATAATAACCACAATCAAAAATAAAACGGAAATCATAAATAAATTACTGACAGTTTATATGTAATATTTAATAATTATAATTAATTAGCACAAAATACAAAACTATTATAAATGTATAAAATGAATAAAAATCCATATTTAAATATTAATTGTGTGGTGTTTGATATTTGGGGATTTAATTGGCGATATGACCTTTTGGAATGGAATGCAGAGGGACGCGGCACAATCGAAATGTTTGTGTGAATTCATATACAGTCGTGTCTGGATATAGTGAACTAATTATTACAAGGCCTGTTCACAGTATTGAGGTATCAAGGTTAACATTTTTGTTCAAAATTCGTTTTATTTGCTCAAAATACACTTTTTGCTTTTTGCTTGAAATTGCTTTCAAAATTTTGTTCAATATTTAGAGGCTCCATGTCAAAATTTGGGTGTTCACTATATCGAGGTGTTCACTATATAGGGTGTTCACTATACCCAGACATGACTGTATTTCGCCTGTACACCATTTCTCCATTAGTCTTGAAATAAACATTTTCTGACAGACCGTTTTTTCACAAAAGTCGTATGAATCGTATGTACGTTCCTACATTAGCAAAAAGGTCTTTTCATCTTTAAATATTTAGAAGAATATTAACAAACCCCTTTTTTTACCGAAACTAATTTGTTTTTTTAATCGTCACGTTTAGGCTTAATACAGCGATTTGCATGTTCTAAAAACATGTCTAAAGAGTAGTTTAGTTCGTCGACCGGAATGTCCTTCAGGATGTCGGTACAAGCCTTTTGGATGGTTTCTACGTTCTCAAAACGCTTTTTTTCATCGGCAAATGCATTCTTTGAAAAGGTTAAATTCACACAATGCTGCGTCAGATGAAAACCACGAGTGGATGATGGTTAAAAATGCGTCTTTTATTAAAAAAAAATCAGTCAAAATTGTCTATCGATGCGATGGCATCTTTCGATAGCCAAATGTTCAGGTAAAATGCGATAAATTTTTTTGAGATGCTTAACTTTCCCCTTAGCAAAGATTTTTGTATACGTCCTTTACCAATACTCACCCGGATGACCTCAATAAACTCACAAGAAATATGTACATAATAAAAATGATTTTTTTCATACCTCAGTATTTAGTATCTTCCTCTGGCTATAGTTCATTTTTCGAAAAAAAATATTTGTTCATATTATTGAAAACTACCTTCAAATTTGTGCAGCTATTCGAAATCATAGCTAAATACTCTGGCAGATATTAAACATGAATATTAAAAAGATCACCCGGGTGGGTACAGGTAAAGCGAAGGTTAAATCAAATTTCAAGAATTTCAATGAAGATTTTTTCGAATCTTTTATGAATTACCATCTAGTTTTGATGGAATCTACGGTGATCGCGGGTTTCAGTTGGCTAACACGTCGGTCATCATTTATGTCCTGACAATCGTTTTTAAATCGCACTTACCACTCATGAAGTCTGCCACGGTATCAATTTAAATGCTTCGGTTAAAGTTTAAACAATTTTAAAACAAAAGTTAATATTGGGTCTCTGTACGATGTTCATTTTTGTACGATGACACAAACATACTTTCACTTCAGATGCAATAACTTCGTAATGACATTTTTACTTAAAATCTGGAAAAAAAATTAATTTCCAATTCATTAACCCTTTCGGTTAATTAGTTTGAGTAGTTTGGATTCCAAAATTAAACTCCGTCCCGAAAGGGTTAAGTCGCATAAGGAACCACAAAATGCCCTATTGGAAAGTGCAGTTTACATTAAAAAGCACGTAATACTACACTGTCAAAAAATAAATTTTTAAACCCCCTCATGACCAAGTTCTTTCTACGCTGCTGATGTATATCATACCAAGTTTCACTCTGATCGCTACAATCCTTACTCCTGGCACCCCAGTACAATGCCCATCAGTGGTTTTCTGTAGTTGATTACTCAAACTGAAGCAATCTACGTCACGTTCTATGATATGTTCTATGATATGCTTTTTTAATTTCTTTGTTGTAATTAAAAAAAGGCGTTTGCATTAACCTTACTCAATATTGTAGGTATATGTATTTAGTTTTTTTTATAATATTCTAATTAGTAGTTTTTTGTTCGTGTGCATATCGGGAATTTTTCGCCAGTTATACAGAGCAATTGAAAATGGTTGATATCTCCACTTTCATGTCCAGGTGGGGAAATAAAACTGCAAACCGTAATTGGGTTGTGTCTAGGCTGCAAGAAAGCACCCTATGATTACGAGAACTGCCATCTGCTTGGCAATAGCTGAGAAATGTGTTGATATTGCACTGCGCTACCGATTTATACTCCACGGTTTAAATCTTTAATAAAGAAGGGAAATTTTCTGAAGAGTATACAACAACCTGGAATTTACTATGATTTGTTCGCTGTTAACTGCTGCAGTTGTTTAACTAATTGCGTTGCCAATCGCTTGCAAAAACCATATTTTAAACTTCAACGGACAGGTTTGTGTTTGGAATTTAAAATGTAAATTCGATTAAATAAATAGGTACATAATTAACTAATTTAAATGGAATTGGAAATATAGTGAAATTCCAAATAACCGGACACTCCCCGTCGCAGTGTTTTTGTCCGGTTATGGGAGATGTCCGCTAAAGGGGGAGGGGTTCAAAAAATTTGTTTGAATTGTATCCAAATGTTTCTTGTTTATTTATTTAATATTTTGTACAAATTTATGAATATTGAATATTTAATTAATTAAAGTCGTAAAATTTTAGTACTGCTTTGGTTGAAAAAGTTTTTTAATAGTTGATTGTTTTAATTTCAAATGTTCATTTTCAAATACGAGTAAAATTTGTATTATAGGGTAGTACAGATTTTTAAATAACTGGTTTTTCGTTTTTTTTAATTTTGTGAGAGATTTTTTAATCAAAATGGTTTGAAGTATAGTGTCCGCGGAATGATATTCGTATGGAAAACTTAATGAAATAGCTGTGTCTGCGAAATTTGTGCGGCTATTGAAGCTGTCCGGTTGTAAGTATTGTCCACCATGAGGCATTTCACTGTAATGCTCTTCTAATATTTTGATTTACATTAGTGGAGTTCACTCTTCATGGCATTCGCTACAACTCTCTTCATGGCTTCGTTACAACTGCTTTCGAAAATATTAGCCGTATTCACGATCTGTGGTTTTTGGTCTTGTATCGTGTATTCTTGGTTTTTGTCGTAAATTTTGTAACTTTACAAAAACAAATATGTACATGCAACTGAAAGTACAACCAATTTACCAACTTTACAATCGCAAAACCTATTGTAACATTGCGTAGTATTCTGTATTTTCTTGATAGTGATCTCACTTTATAGATTCTATTATCGATAAATTCTTCCACTCATGGCATGGTATTTTAATTTAATTTAATTTAATTTTCGTCAATACTTACAAAACTTGTTCTAAGGACACTTAAATATAAATTTTCGTTCAAAAATGCGTTCGAATTGATGCTTTTTGCGGATTTTTTGCTTTTTCCCAGCATTGTTTACTTGAACGTATTAATGAAAATTCTTCAAATTGAAAGTGTCGCGGAATATTTATCTGTACCAAAAATTTTCATCTCTAACAAAATGTAAACAAGATCAGCTGTTTTTGCAAATACAGATCGTGAATACGGCTATTGTGGAAATTCAAAAATTGCTACTATAACAAATTTACACCTAAAATTCTATGAAGAGTGAACTCCGTTATTATTTCTTATAGTTGTTACTTGTGCATGTAGCTTGTAGAACAAGAGGTGGCATCATGTGGCCTCACGTAACTGAATATGTTAATTGATTAAATAATTAATCTTAACCCTTTCGACCCCGAATTTTACCCTGTACCTTGATATTACTTTTTGGTATTTAAATCATGAAAGACTTGCCTAAGAGGTGTGCACACGACATTTGAAGTCGCCACGCCTCTTTGTTAGAGTTCTAGAGCAAGTTTACTTTTGAACAATTTTAGCTTAAAACGGGTTAAATAAATTTTGTTTTAACATTTCTTAATTACAGAAAAAGTATTTAATATTTATGGAAAAATACAAAATTATCACTTTCTGATTTTATTTAACCATTATTAAAGAAACAGGGTTTTGATCAAACGCGCCCAATTCGTAGACTTCAATTAGAACACAAACTTTCCTTGATATCGCTGCAAATTATTGGAAATTATTTTGGGGATAACAGTAAAATTTTTGTAATTTTCTTTGAATTCACTTCTAAAAATATTAATTTGCTGGTGCCTATTTAAATTAAACCCATAAATCAATCGTAGCTTTTGCTATAAGATGACAAATGGTGAAGTTGCTCTCAGGCAACTTTGGGGTTGATAGGGTTAATATATGAAATTAAATTAATTTGGTATATAAAATAAATGAAATTAATTATGTGAAATTGAAGTTGAAATGATGTGCTTAACACTAGAATGCCCAAGGTAGTAATTTTGACTACATTGAGGTATTTTATTGTAAATAACTTTTGTTGCATCGCTTTCTAAATAAATATCTTACGTGACTTTTATTAATTTTTAAAGCTAAATGGAATAAATGAATTAAAAAAATTGTAAACAAATTTGTTACCCCAATTTTGCAAAATTTACACCTTAAATGCCCAAAAGTAGTCATTTTGACTACCTATATAAAATTTTCAGCAAATCTTACTGATAAATAGACAGATATACATCTTCAATTGCGAATTATGAAAATTTCAAATAATTGCAAATATTAAAAAAAATTATATCATAGTAGGCTGTGACAATTCCCAAGTTTTTCAATTCGAAATTCACTCATAAAATTCATTCAAAAATTCCAAATTCCCAATTTCATTGCATTTTATCCCATTTATGTTTAAAGTACGCTATTTTATTTAAATTAATTTACTTTGTAAACCATAAAAAATAAAAACTAAATGCTTATTTTAGTTTAATCTCGTGTACATTTATTCATATTTGCTACTTAAAAACCAATAAAATTTAAAAAAAGTTAGTAAACAATAATGTAGTAAAAATTACTACATATGGGCATTTTAGGTATGTCTGATTGTCGGGCATTCTAGTGTTAACTAGCCGCAAATTGTTATAGTAACAAGTGCAATGCTTCAATTGTTAGTTGCACGTTCCAAATGTGACAACGATTTTCGCTAAAATTTATGTTGTATGAATTTGCAAATTTCTGCGCAATGTGTTTATTATAATGTCCCATTCAGCCAATAGCCACGATAGACTTATTTATTCTTACTATGACTTCGTCCTCGGGGCTATGGGCAATTTGTGCATCAATACAACGACGGTTGATGGGAACTCTTGAAAACTTGCCTTTTCGGTCAATACAGTTTTTCATTCGTCAATAAACACAATGCGAGCAATGTGGAATGCCTAAGCGTTGAATGTGCATGCTTAAAAAATAATAATCCTTCGTTTGTTTGTGTGTCTGTTTGTGGCGGGAGTACTTGAATTCGTGTGTGCCCGGCATCAATCACGGCGTCGTTACGCCATAGCGCTGAACGGCAGACGTTCACAATTGTTATTGTTATTGTTGGGCGAATGAGAAAGAGCAAAAACAACATCAGCCACACCGACAAACACAGCCCATCTACACTTTACATAAATTTTAAAAGCAATTTTGACCGTATTCGCCGAAAAGAGCGGCGAAGCTCCAGAAAGATTTGCCAGATAAGCGAAAAAAGGAGGAAAAGGACCCATCAGCAAACAGGAAAGAGTGTCAAATATATTCGTACACGGAGATCGTGGTGGCGTCAACGAGCCGGGCAGAGAGACGCACACCGGGAAAAGGGCAAAAATTTAGGAAGTCAATAACGCCAAATGTCGATCAACTTAATGCGCAAAGGATTCACTTTTCCATGACAAATTCTATTTTTAAGGACACAAAAGGCTGCTGCTGATGTGACGTCGCACTCGTTATTGCTGCCGCAACCCGCAATCCGGTCCAACCGACATTTGGCAGCAAATTCAACAAACCAAATCAGCTAAATTCGAACGCAGTTTTGTGCGCGCGCCAAACTAGTCCGCAACGAACATACACACACAGTGCTCTTGGTGGGTGGTTGTGTGTGGGTGTATGTGCGTGGGTGTGCACATGTGTGGCGATGCCGGTGCAAAGGACGTGCAAGCGAACAAGTGCAAGCGCTCCCACCACCACACACTCACACACACACACACACTGAGATGTGTGTGTGCTGCTGTAAAGTCGCTCGCGGGATTCGTTGATGCTTCTCGAGTTTGCACGGCGTAAAGCGCCACTTGGCTGCCAAACCGAAATGAACACGAAATATTTTCCGATAGCCAGAAGACGCGGTCAGTGGGCGGACGGTGGATAGCGGACGGTGCGCGCGTATGCTGAGCCATTTCGAGTTGACTTAGCGGCCGATTGTGATGGCATGCGGCATTGGTTTCCGAGTATTTGAGCAACGCCAACGAGTGCCAACAGCCGACAGCGGCAAGCAAACAAACACACACACAGGCACGCGTGGATATATTGGGGCGCGCTTTGTTTGTGCCGAATTTTTTTTGGTCGCAATGAGTTTCTTTATACTTTTGCTAGGCGTTTAATACGTATGTGTGTGTGTGTGTGCCTAGCAAGAATTGTCACTCGTTGCGGCTTGTTTGTGCCGCCAGCTGTCAATCGTCAGCAGTAGCCAACGCTGACACATTCACCATTCATGTCGCTTATTATTGGCACTTTAATAAAGTTGTTGTTGCCGCTATTACGAGTAATATAACAGCAAAAACGCAATTATAGCGCTGTGGGCTGACGGAACAAAAGCACTTAAATTTTGATGCGTCTGCCTTGAAAATGCGATAGGAGCCAAGATAAATAAATGGATAACTTTATTTGCTCGAAATATCCTTGTTTCAGCACTCACTATGGTGGTGAAAAAAATCAAAACATTAACAAAACATATAGTAGAACCACGGCATAAATGCAATATAGCGAACCCTCATGAAAAAAATAAATAAGTATGCTTTTACATAGAAGTTTGACTCCTGAATCTAACGAACTAAAAATTTTGCCTGGGAAATGCCCACAACAGGCGTGGCTCGGGGTCAAAGTTCAAAGTTTTTATCACAATAACTCAATCAATTCTTAATCGATTTATTTATTTTATTTGTATGTACTAATAAGAAGTTATAAGCAAAAAATATTTTTTTTATATAACATTTTTAAAAATGGATTTTTTTCGAAAACCCCCCTTATTAAGTTATAATAAATTTGTTACCATATTATAGCGTGTGATATTCCCTTCACAATGAAATATATAAAATTTGAAATTGTTGTATGGTTTAAATTTAGATTGAGTTAAAAGCAAGTTTTGCCAAATTTTGAAATGGCGCTTATGAAGATTATTGCTTAGGCGTGATCTTTTACAATCATAGGATTTGAATACAAAACTACAGTAAACACCCGATCCCGATGCGCTAGTTACTACCATGAGAGTTATTTTTTTGCAGCCCGGCCGAAGGCAGGCCCTACAAAAGGTATTTGAATACAGAAAAGCTGCAGTTTACTATCACCCTCCATGTAATGGAAAAATGTACCGGAAAAAATCCATATGGGCGTGAAACTAGAGACCAAATATAGTAATATTGCGTACTCAGTTTTTCATTTATACATCCTTTGTCCTTTTAAAAGGACTTCAAAATTTTGACGGGGATAAAAAATAAAATTTCATTACTCTAACTTTATTTGTTCGAAAGTTATTAAAGGAAGGTGGATGCTGCAATTTTAATGAAGCACAAAAATTCTAATTTATTTGAGTATCAGTATTTTAAATAATAAAAAGATAAAAAATTAATGAAGCGATTTTGGGTTTTAACATACTTACTTTTCAAGAAAATTCTATATAAACTTTCAAGGATATAAAGTATTAAAATTTTCAAAGAACCTTTTTCATATCTTTTTTTTCCCCAGAATATAAAAAATCAATTTTATTTAAATTCTTGAGCCTTTCCTCTTTCACTTGATATACATGTCGCTATATTCTAACGAGGTTAGGTATTTTGTATATTTTTTTTATTTTGTATCTCCTTCAAAATTTTGAAGTCCTTTTAAAAAGACAAAAGATGTAGAAATGAAAAACTGAGTACGCAGTATTACTATGTTTGGTTTCTAGTTTCACACCCATATGGATTTTTTCCGGTGTGAGCAATTTTATTAATTTTTATCGTACGGTGTAATGATTATTGAAAATTATGTTATGGTGATTTAAAATTTTGAATCGTTGAGGTGAATAACTGGACTGACACTAATTTGTTTAGTATCATGCCACGTTTTCGACAAAGCGATCTCATGTCAGGCGTCCTTTACGACTTTGTAATGGTGTGTGACCTTTGCACTCTCCGTTATCGATCGGTTCCTATGAACACTATTAACCCTTTCGCTACAGGTTTTTAATGGGAAAAGTTAAAAGCTTCTATGTGGTTATATTAGCAACATTCCATAAGACATTTTTTTAATTTTTATATTCGGACCCTGTATTTTAGAGTGTTTTCGCTGTAATAATTACTTAAACATAAAACTTTTTACGCATAACGAAAATTTGAATATTTCTTAATTTACTTCAGCCAAAATTAAAAAAAAATATCTAAATTGAAACAAAACATCAAATTAAAAAGTTATCTATTGTTTTCTGCTTCTTCTTCCTTTACTATGTCAAGATATACCATTAAAAAAGCGTGTATACTTCTCTTCTTTAAACTTTAATATTCAGTTTTTTAATTTCGTATTTTTCCTAAAACTTCAAACTATTCTAAGGACCAACAAAAAATGTATTCTTGAAACCACAGAGGGTTCAGACGTTCACAAAGTAGCATGTTGCCATATGGCAACAAAATAGCGAAATGTTTAAGGTCCTTGGTCCTTGTCATCCTAAGTGTAATGTTATAGCGGTTTTTGCTGTAATCGAAAGAGGATTTAAGGTAACTAAACTTTCAACGTTGTCACAGCGCTGTTAGCTTTCAGCGTTTAGCTAAGCTTTTACTTTTACTTTTTCTTACTTACTTAACTGCCCATAACAAGCCGTTATCGGGTCACGGCCTGCCGCGAAAGCTATCTCCAGGTGCCTCTGCCTTGCACCTGCGTCCTCCAGTTGGTCATAGCAATTTGGTCCTTCCACCTGAGACGCGGCCTCACTCTTCGCCGTCGACCTCCA
This sequence comes from Melieria picta, assembly GCA_964056695.1. NCBI lineage: Eukaryota > Metazoa > Arthropoda > Insecta > Diptera > Ulidiidae > Melieria > Melieria picta. Next base: position 33,412,903 of record OZ057399.1, on the reverse strand, counting down.
ACTACCGGCACCGGCACCGGCCCTGCGCAGAACGCTCTCCATGGTGAAGTTGAAGAGGTCGCATGACAAAGGATCACCCAGCTCAGCTATTACAAAGAACAAAACTTGGCGATAAAGCGATGCAGTTATAACTTTGCTGGTATGTGTTACCTTACTTCCCCTTGAAGAGCAGCAAACCTCGATTGCCAATGAAACTGCCATTCTATATGAGTATTCATGCTACTCGTTCTCCATATGAGGTCTATCACTACGTGGGTGCTATTTGGAAATGGGTTGCTGGCTTCAGAGTTTTCGGGAGTAAAATTCGCGTAGTGACAATTGTTGCATCCGAATGAACTACCAGCCATTCATGGATACGGATGTAGCACAGCAAATCTAAAATTGGTCAATCCCTTTGTTTAAATGATGTATGAGCTGCAGCGAAATTGTCCTCAAGTACAAAGCAGCAAGGGATCAAGCTATATTAACATATTTGTCAAATGCATTTAACATATTTGCGTGATTGAAAAACCAAAGTAAGCTTCGTTTATGCGCAAAAGCCGTGTCGCAAGCACAAAGCATGAACCTTAACTCGAAACTCTTTGCAAAGGTTAGCGCAAAATGAAAAATAAATATGGGGCAACCTGAAAGGTGTTTTTTTTGTTCGAAACGTTGAGTGTTTTTTAATGCCCTTTTCGGCCACTAACAACAAATGCCAATACAGAAGGAATGGCAAATCGTAAAAAGGCACGCCGCTTAGTTTTCAGAACGGCCTCAAAAATCTATTAGCGCACACCTTCACAGAGCTGGAGCGGTAAATGCTGCGTGCAAGCGCTTTGAAACTCCAACAAAAGCACAAAGCCGGGTTACACCGCCAGTCTCAGGTCCTTCTCAGAGCCGTTCCCGGTGTGCGCTGATGTCGCCCGCATTTTTTTTGGGTTGCCGGCGATGGCAGGTGATGTTCGCCAACGTTGCTGTGATTGAAATTGCGCCCGTTGCGTGCTTTGTGTCTATGGCTGCAAGTGTGAGTGTGTCCGTTGGCTGCCTGGCCGTATTTGATCATTGATTTTCTGCACCTTTTTCTTACGCTGCACTTTAACAGCTCAAAGCTCCGCTGCAGAGTGTTGCCGCCGATTCTTTTCAATATGGTCCGAAGGCAATTTGCTAAAAAAAAAGTGGCGTTGAAATTCGTTATGCTGCGCACGTGACCAAAAGTACACAGCGTCTGTCTGCTCAAGTTTGTTTTGTTATTTGTACCTACTTATATTTTGGCAAATATTTTCGCATTTCGGTCATGTAATTGCTGAAATTTGTTTGCATACTTTGTAGTGAGAAGACGCAGCGGGAAAGAAATACCCTACAAGCTGGCGAAGAGGTTGCTGCGTGTAAACAAAAGTCGAAAGTCGAAAGCGAGCAGTGCGCAAAGGCAAACAAAACTGGCACCGCACTGAGGCTTTAGCGTAGTTTGGTGCAGAATCTACAACAGATAATGCCGGTAGCGCCACTCATCTGCTTAGTAGCTGACCTTACCGACATATGGCAGCTGAAAGCTGAGTTGACTTTAAAGGTTTTACACAAATTTTTGCAAGCGCCTCGTAGCATGTAAATACACCACGTTGCACAAGTTGATTCATCTTTTGTTGCCGTTTTGCTGCTGGCATCGAAATGAAATGTTCATTAAAATTGTTGGGCATATTTAGTGGGCACGTTTATCAAAAGCATAATTTGCACAAATGATGTGCGACTTTTGCACGTTTTGCAGGACGCACCGTATGGGCCGTGCATCTGTTAGCAGCCAGTGCCCAGAGAGTTCGCACATATTTGCACATGTCGGCACAAGCACAATTACTATTTTATTTATTTTTTTGGTACATATTTTGTGCCATTTTTTGGTGCAAAAATGCCACATGCCAACCTACACGCAACACCAAGCATCTGCAGTACCTGTGTGGTGCCGGGTGTGTGTATGTGTGTGTATGTGGCTACGGTAAACGAAAAGGTGCGTCATGCCAAATGCGTCAACGTTAACATACGCACATGGATACATACATACTTATGCATCTGCTTAAGATGTCAATCTGGGAATGCCGAAGTGTCGGAATCCCTTCATTCCGATCTTCCCTGTTCTTATGGTACTGAACGGAAAAAAATGGCCTAACTCACTGTTACCGGAAAAATCTTTAATAGAAAATTCGATCTACTTCTGGCAAAGCGGTTCAGCGAAATATTTAAAACCATTTTTTTTCCACAGCTAAACAAACACTGTAAAGTTTCTGTTGTTCTTTAAATCAACCAAACTTGCGCATGCACACCTGCAATTCTGTATGTCCAAACTGCAGTGCAATCATGAGAAGAAAATGACGAGAAGGTTCTTCCCCCGAGAAAGCCCGAAATCGTGGCATTTTAAATTTTCACATCCAGTTATGTCCAATCTGCGCATGACATCCCTAGCAATACCACCCTTTAAGTTGTTGGGTACAATTTTTTTGAGTGATTTCGTCAATTTATTTCAACGTATTTCCTTCCTCTGCTAAATAGCTTCGTTACTTTGCCGTACACTGTTGCCGATACTTATGCACACCGTGTTCCGTGCATACGCATAAAATTATGGGACATTCACACAAACATATGAAATTCCATACATTTACATATGAATAGCAATAAGCGTGCGTAAGAAAGGATTCTCGCAATCAAGGTTCCCTTCGAGGATTAAGGCATAAATAATGAAAGTATAAAATATTCTACGTATTTAATTTGGTGCGCTTTTTCATTTTAATGTCTTCTGACGTTGGCGTAATTTAAGACGAAACAAATTTGTTCGCGTCACTTTATTGTTTTCCTGCTGTTGTAATTTTTTTTAAACATTTAGCTAAGAATAAAGTCCGCTTTCCAAGAATCGTTTTTGAATTACAAGTGTGTCCAAGGTTTAGTTGATTTTAGTAGTGTCCGACCGAAACAACTTTTTTCGACCTAAACCGAATTTCGGATTTTTTTTTAATATTCGGCCGAAACCGAACCATTCTAGTTGAAATAAAAATCACCATATCAGGCATTTTTTTCAACAAACGAATTTTATTTTAAGTAAATAAAGAACAAACAAACAAATCTAACATAAATAAATAAATACTTATTAAGTAAAACAATTCATTGATTTTTTAAAACATAAACATAAAAACATTACCCTTTCGTACCTTACTCGCTAATATTCAAAATTAAAAAATTTAATATTTTTTTCTAAAAAAAGAAGTTTATTTACATTGGTGGCATCTAAATTCTCCTTCTCATCCTTTCACTACAAATCTGCTCGGCTGTTCACTCGCTACACAATAAAATGTAAAAAATATTCTAGAAAGTTTCGGTTTCGGCCGTTCAGGCATTCGGGCATTTTTTGGCCGAAACTGAAACCGAAACCACTTTTTTGGGCCGAAACCGAAGCCGAATATTCGGTCGGACACTAGATTTTAGTGACTGTCGAGTAATTTTTTCAACTTCAAATGTTGCTTGCATTTGTTAAGACAATTGTAATAGTGACATACATAGTATTGATATTTGTTAGATTTTCGACAGGAATAGGAGAATTCTTAACACAGATGTTGAAAAAATTTACTATATGGCAAAATATTAAAAAAAATGATGATCAGTATTTTACGGCCTTTTGAAGCTAGTTTGCCAATGTTTCCAATAAAAATGTAGAAAATGCATAGTGTTTTCATACTTGTATGCGTACATTTTATTTTATATTTTCAATTTATAGCCTTTAGAAGCTAAATGGTTCGAAATGACAGAACTCATTCCACTTTGGAACCAATAAAATATTACAAAATGTGTACATATTTATGTTAGTGTTCGTAACTTACGAGTATATAGTCACTTGTTTTTATTTTACAATCAATCCATTGCCCAAATTGCCAAACTGCAAAAAACACCACCTCCTATATTACGCTGAAGAAAACTTGAAGAACAACAGTATTGTCCATTTGTAGCTACTAAAGCGTCATTTGCTACATACATACATACATACATACATATGTATGTTGTTCTATACAGTGCGTACCTAATGGACCCTGAAAGGACCTTAAGTGAATTAAATGAATCTGATTTATTGCCATTTAAGATGTTTGCTCGTATATACAAAAATAGTTTGGACAATGTAGCTAACAATACGCACTATTCTTAACCTTCACATCGACACTATTAACATATGTAAGCATGTTAATGTTTCAATTTTGATTTTGCCTTAACTTTTTAGTTTTAAGTTCGATTTTCATGCGGCTTCGGCTCAGTGGGTAATTTCTCAAGCTCTTGAAATTGAAATTTTTATTCTTTCCATTGTTTTTTTACAAATTAAAATTGTTACCCCTATTTTGGACACATATTAACAAATGTAAATATTTGCTTTCATTCATGAATTTTATTAACTAATTTATTTTTTCCCCTGTTTTATTGTAAAAACATTAACCATGAAGCAATTACAACTTCATTTTACAATATAAAACCTTGTATAAACAACATTATTACAATTTGTATAGCAATTATAGCATTTCGTTCAAATTATGCTATTTTGCTCACAGTAGACTGGTTTTATGCACTGAATGCAATGCTTTCTTGCTGTTTGTTTTATTTTTGCTACCTGCTAACGCATAAGTCAAGAACTTTTAGCTTTGGAATACTCACATTCGTCTTCATCTGCAACAAAACCATAGGCCCCATAAATTTGGGGAGTGTCAATCAAACACCTATTTTGTTGAGAAGAATGGCACAACTCGTGGATTCTGAGCAACATAACACTGAAGCACTAAAATCTGTGCATTATTTTTCTATTCGTAATTACCACTGCAACTAAGAAAATTGTTGACCGACGCGTTCCAACAGTTTCAATACCCTAAATTTCTAGCATCGCGGTTTGAAGTGGCCGTGGCAAATCCGAAATCATAAGTTTTAAAATATAAACACTTGTTGCAAGTTTAGCATTTGTATAAATTATATTGCAACTTTAATCCTCCATTACTATCGTCTATTACACTAACGCCATTACTAACTTTGGGTGTAATCCACCCACAACATTTTATTATCCGTTTTACTTATCCATTGAGGTAAAATAAACAAAAACCAAATTTTTTCATAATCAGAACATCATAACATGTAAAAACAAAAATAAATTGTATAATTTTGTTAATTCATTTATTTAATATAAACATTTGTTTATGTGTATCTCATTTCAAAAAAAAAAAAGATGAAATAAAAAGTTGTATTGGGAAAATAGCCACATCTTGCACAATTTTTAAGCTATGTTTCTTGGGCTTAGTGATTTAGAAAGCTAAAAAAATAAGTAATAAATAATTATTTAATAATTTTTTTCGGATCGAGGTAAAATTTTGCGTAAAAACTCAAACAAAAATCAACAATATACCTGCTACTTTTAAAGGTTACACCTGCTACTTTTAAAGGTTATACTTGCGAAACTAGGGGCCAAATGTAGTAAAACTGCGATTTTAGTTTTTCTCTCTGACGTCAGGATTTTTTTTAAAGGACTTTGAAATTTCAAGGACATGTTTATTTCAAGGAATTATTTAAAAAATTGAGCGCATTGTAGTATAACAATATGGGTATCAAATGAAACAGAAAATGTTTTGGTGCAAAAAAACGAAGAGGTATTAAAAATGTCCTTTTAAAACTTTACCCTTGAATATCCTTGGAAATTTCCAAAAACTATGAGAAAAAAAATGTGAAAAAAATATATCTTAAGGACTAATATGTACACTACTACATCCTTGAATTTCGTCCTTCTAACTTTATTAGTTTAAGATATAACATATTTAATGTTATACAAATTTTGTTACTTATCCTAGAGCATAATTTTTAAGGATTTTGTACTAAGTAAATACGTTATTAAAAACATTATCGCCAAAAAGTGAATAAAAATATGTAAATGTAATTTATAAAAAATAAAACTTCAACTAATAATGGGTGTTAAGCATCCAGCAATATTATAACGCTACTACTATCGTGGGTGTAACACACCCAATTACTTTTGAAAACAATTATAAAAAACAATTGCTTTCCTTATACAAACGCAATATACTCTAAAACCTTCCGAAATATGCAAATGTGGATTACATTATAACTTTATGTTGGCTTTGCTTAAAAAATCTAAATTTTACTAATAAATTGAACTCACAGGGTGGATTCCACCCTACCGATAGTAATGCAGGGTTAATGCACCAAATTTGGTTAAACACGGTTTTCCATGCGTCACATTTTTGATCGATCGTTCCTATGGCAGCTATATGATATAGTTGGCCGATCTTGTTCAAATTTGGATGTGTGATGTGGTATTATCTAAAAGTGTCAAATACGAAATTTTGTTAGAATATATTTGAAAATTCACTTTTTATGAAATTTCTTTTGAAAAATCAACTAATTCGCCCACTTTGTGGGGCTGAAATCTCATTCATCCCTTTTCCCCCTTCCACGTTTGGCCCTGAAATCTCTTAAGAACAAACCATTTCCTGTTTCTGCTTACCATCTTAGTTCAAAAAATGAAAACTGTCTTTATAAAACGGATGAGAAGAAAAATATTAACATCTGTTAATAGTGTCGGATTCCGTGTATAAAAATTGGTGTCCGTGTGAAGGTTAATTTAGACACACACACATATAGATGCTTGAATGTATGTGTGCATTATTATACATACATACAAACATATATACATAAACACATAAAAGTACTCAACCTTCCCCGAAAATCTTCATCCTCCACTACCTGCAGGCAAAAGTTGTGCTTAGAAGGAAAACAATTTTGATTTCATTTCTTAGGCATTTGTAAATGTTTTTTTTTTCGTTTGGTGAAAATGTTCATACGTTCGTACAAAAAGTTTTGTGCTCAATAAGTCGTGTGAAAATTTGCCGTTTGTACGTAGGCGGGCAAGTACTACACGGTCCAACTTTTACAGTTGCATACATATGTATGTATGTATGTATGTATGTATACCTATAATTCAGAAGTATGTGTTTGTAGTAGCGTTTGCACTTGTACGCGCACACATACTTGTATGGGTGTGAGTCGAAAATCTGTTGTTGATTGTGTCGTTAGTGCAGCAACATTTGGGCGATAATTGGAATAAATGCCTTTCACACATGTTTAATATGCGCACAACACGTTGCGCCAGTCACCCATGCAGTCGACCTGGTACCAATTCGAAGCAAGTAGTACAATGGCTGTTGTCATTATTGAAACAGTATTTTAGCAAATCCGTTTTCGGAGTGGTTATGGTAAATACATACATATGTATGTATAATTGCAACTGTGTTGTTAATATCTATGTTACAATTATTACACAGTTTTATTGTTTGGATGTTAATGTTTTTTTTTCTCAAGACTGCATGCAAAAATATAAGTACACCAAAATTGTTCTTGTTTTTGCAGTTTCGTCTTATCTATTGAACGAGAAGGATGTCATTTAATGAATGAAAATGCGAGATTTTATATGTACAGTGGCTCAAAGTTAAAATGGGACAAGCCTTTCAACAAAATATTGATCAATAATTTTAAGTCATAGGTTTGATATATGAAATATTTTGTTTTACTTAGAATAAACAATTAATAATAAAACTTTTTTCATCATTTTTTCATTCATAAAAAAATCTAAATATAGTTACACGTGGACCATGAACCGCAAAATTAAAAGGGAACAAAAGCAAATTCATATGGAAACTATAAAACAATGTTAAAGGTAAAATTAATGTACTACTGAATCGGAAAAAAAGAATATATGCCCGTTTTTGCTGATTTCAGTTTTCTCATCAAATGTTATTCCTAAATAAAAAAAAAATTGTTTTAGTATATCAAACATACTCGTATGACTCAATATTTTTGATTGATATCTCGTTGAGTGGCTTGAACCATTTTAACTCTGAGCCATTGTAAATTTGTATGTGGTGTGAGCTTAATTTCATACTTGCGCTGATTTTTGGATGCCGTAACTCTCGGGGTGTTTCATGCACCCCATTGAAATTTCAAAGAGTTTTTCAAAGAGTGTTTTTCTCTTGAATATTTTTTTTTTTACAAATAACCCTAAATATAAAAGCTTGTTTAACAAAACAAAACTATTTTTTGGGTGAGTATTTACTATTGTCCAACCAAAACCTTTTTTTTGGGCCGAAACCGAAACCGAGTTTCGGTTTTTTTTTAATATTCGGCTGAAATCGAAACCGAAACTTTCTAGTTGAAATAAAAATCACCATATCAAGCATTTTTTTCAACAAACTAATTTTACTTTAAGTAAATAAAGAACAAACAAACAAACATAACATAAATAAATAAATACTATTAATAAAAAAAATTCATTAATTTTTTAAAAACATAAACATAAAAAAATCACCCTTTCGTACCTTACTCGCTAATATTAAAAATTAAATAATTTAATATTATATGCTAAAAAAGGAGTTTATTTACATAAACACTACACAATAAAATGTAAAAGATATTCTACAAAGTTTCGGTTTCGGCCGTTTTTCGGGCATTTTTTGGCCGAAACTAAAACCGAAACCACTTATTTGGGCCGAAACCGAAACCAAATATTCGGTTGGACTCTAGTATTTACATTTATTCCAACATTTAATTAGGAAAATAACCGGGAAATTAAGGTAGTGGAAAAAAGTCGTAAGAAAAACATATTCTGTGTTATTAATTTTAGCGTGTAACGTGTAAAGTTACGGTGGTAAAAATTATATTTGTTGAATTTCTATATGCAATGACTAGAAGCGAACGGTTAAAAATTTGGTTTGTGCAATGAATGCTTTGATATCCGACGTTTCATATACATATTCATACATATATGTATATGTCGAATTTTCCAGGACGAAATGCAGCGATGCGCAGGTGGTTACACTTGTTCACTCGTTTGCTTTTCTCTGACTACTCCAAAAACACAATCACAATTTTCATTTCATTCTTAGTTTTTCTCAGTTTTCAGTTTTTCAGTTTTTCTCAGACATACATATGTTAGGGCGGGCCAAATTGTATGGAACGATTTTTTTGATGAAGCGTATAGCAAAAACGTAATCTATAGGTGATTCTGAGAAATTTTGCTCAAGAGACCATAGCTCTAAGTTGGATTTGGAGCCCCCCAAAATTTCATTCATTTCATTCATTCATTCATTCATTCATTAGTTCATTTTAGGCTATTTTTCGACAAAAAATTCCTAATATGTCTACTAAAAATAAAATAAAATATTGGTATCAATACAGATTCTGAAAGGTGATAAAAATACCTTTCAAACAAGCCCAGATTGAGAAATCTACTATAACTCTATCCGATTTTATGACGAATTTAATTAAATTATTCTATGTATACATATATTGAAAAATATCTATTTTGAAATTCTCTGCCGTTTCACGTCTCGGTCTTCCTCCTTGCCTTCTGCTCGCCTACTAGCAGCTACCTCTTATGCCAAGTTGTCGATGTGGTGTATGCCTGCGATGAACACTGCTGCATCCTCCGAAGTTGTGAGAGAGGCAAAACCAATTCTTACTGCACACAGTCTGCATATGAACCGTATGCCCCGGTCATATAACACGACCTTTAGCGCGTCCGCCCATACTGATGCAGCTTACAGCACAATGGATATCACCATCCCTGCGAGTACAGTCTTTTTCTACCGCCTTTTTGCATGCATACTCAAGATGCTCCTTGTAACATAGGTGGCGGTCTATCATCATACCTAGATATTTTAGTGCCGATTTAGACGCGATGTCGTGCTCACCCACCTTTACCACTGCCATCTCAACGTCCTTTCTGCTGCTAATGAGCACAGCTTCCGTTTGGGTTCGGCCAAGCTAAGGCCGACACATATTCATAGATATGTATATGCAAATACGTGTCATTCTTTTCTTGGAGGAGGTGGGAAATCTTCGAAATACGTGTGCGTGTGTGTGTGTATACCCAAAAATATAGAGCAGCATTAATAAACGCAACACTGCAACCGGAACGCGTGTACGATTCGCACAAATGCGCCGTTCGTGCTTCAAACGTTGTGGAAATAGGAAACATCTGTTGTTATATTTATTAACAATTTTGCTAACGCACTGACTTTGGTGTACAATTATACGCACATACGCGCACATGTAAATTATATTTGTAATAAAATATTAATATTCTGATATGTCGCTGTATGCGCAATAAAAGCGTAGTAAACAATCGTTATTAAGTGCTCAGCTTGCTAAAAAAAATTACGTTGCAATAAATCGGTAAACTTGGTAGACGCTCGATGCAATCATTGCCGTGAAGCCTTAAGCTGTAAAGTCGGCATGAATTAAAAATTCGTTAAAGTGGCTATTAACTCTGCGTTAGTCAAGTGAAAATTGTTACCCATATAACTTATGAACCTATGGGTGACATATGTGACCCACTTGACTAACGAAGGGTTATGGCACAAAGTTACAGCTACGCTGTGGTACCACAAATTGGATTGGTGTATTGCTGTAAGATCTGTGAAACGACTTATTGAAGCCACTTTGATTTCTGCATGAATCCTTTAGAAAGTAGGTTATACAATTATTTACTTATTTTATTAGCAATTATGATATTTACACTATAAACATATGAGAAGGAAACTTTCTTAGCCATTAAAAGTTATTTAGATGATGATTAGAAGGAAATCAAGAAAACCTTGTCAACGTATAAATTATTCACTGCATAAATTATTTACTTTTCTGTCAGCGTGTTGAAAAACTAAAATCGCTATTCGCATATGTAACATAAATACTTTGCACGTATTCAGCGTAAAAATGTGGATTTAGGCGCAGTTAAGAACTAAAAAAAAAATACGAAACTCCATTAAATAACATTTTCTTACAAATAAAATACCTTAAATGTTAGAGGGCATCGAAAGCTCGATCAAGTGGAAAACAAATGGATAACATTAAACAGCTGCAACACGGCGCGCGACTGAGAGCCGCCGCTTCAACCACAAAACCAGAAGCCACATGTGGATAGCAAAAAAGCAAATTTACCTAATTTTGCATATAAATTACACGCAACAAATAATCAAATGCAAATATGTGCTTTAAATTCAATTTTTGTGCCATCAACGTACACAATGAACGTGGCAGGATGCTGAGGACATCGAAGAGCAAAAGTAGGAAGTAAAAAATAAAAAATGAATGCGACAGCAGAAATACACACTTACAGCGATAATAATAGCGATAACGATAACGATAACGATGACGACGGCAATGACGACGTCGATGTGGGTGGGTAGGAATTGTTGTTATTGTTGTTGAAACGCTTTGCCCCACTAACACACCGTGGCAGATAATACACCACGACGAGACAGAAAAGTGAATAGTTGCGTGCGGCATAGTTCAGTTGTCATGGATACACGCCATTTACTTGTATCGGCATACCCCCATACACATACACATACGCGCACACTTTCACATATGTGTAAGGATATGTAAGTCGAAATTGTTGCGGATAGACATTTTAAATATTTGCATCGGCAGTTAGTTTGCCCATTTTATTTATATTTGAGTTGTGCTCTTGAACTTTAAAACTCCTATCTGTCTTATTGTCGGCGTACGCAAGTTGTAGTACGACATTTCGAAATGTGGCAGATTTCATTTGAATTTAAAATAATTTGAGAAACAAATATAATTGAATTTAAAACAAAAATTAATCATGAAATATAAAGCAGAAATTAATTAAAACTATATTATTATTATAAATATAAATGAATTTCATCAAAATTCACATATGTAAATATTAATATTTTTAATAATGTGAGTACGAAATGAACTTAGAGTCCTCGGAGCCACATATTCACTGAGAGAGACAGAGTAATACAGAGTTGTATTTATTTTGTGGCAGCACAATTAATAACTTATTTATTGGACCCTTTGATCTTTCTGTATACTTATAGATGATGGGACAATGAACTGACTAATTGTGTTATTATAGAAGCGGCAACAACAAATTTATAGTCGTTCTTGAAAAAATTTTTGTTTGAAATTGCACATAATAAAGCAATGTGTAGCACGTCTAGTGAAGCTAAAAATCGTTCCCAATAGTAGGAGTCTAAAAATGTGTAATACTCCTACACAAATAAACAAGCGTTTAAATGTAAAATTTGTGGCGCTGTATTACTTTAAAATCATGGCAAATACTTTTATGTTCAAGTCGTCTTAACACAAACTCGTCAACTCTTTCCAAATTAAATTTATTAAAACAATTTACAACCACTGTTAGTGGATTTATGTGAAGCATATTAGAGCTGATGGAGTTGAGCAGAAAAAAGCTTAAAAAGTTTGCAGACAACAAGAAGACTGACAACAAGAGCCATCGTGACTCTTTGGGGTATAATTTCGCGCAACAGCGCCTTCAACTTTTTGCTGCCTCAAAAAGAACTCAAATGCAGCGTTTAAAAGGAAAATTCCAATATGCAAAATGCGACAACGCAGCACAACAATATTGTTGCTCATTTCGCCACATACGACAAGTAGCGCTCTGCGGAAACTCTGAAGAGCTAAGAAACGTAAACAAAAAAGTCAGCCAGCTAGCAATCGCAACAAAAGCTGTAACATTGCTTGACATTTCAGTGACATGAGACAGACAAAAACAATTCACTTCCGCGACTGTAAAATGCTGACGACACAGTACACGGAGCCAACTACAAGCACAATAACTACACTAACAACAACCATAACTGCAACAGCCACATGAACAATGATGCAATATTATAGGAGGAGGAAAAAACCAAATGGGATTGCCTCACTAGAAGTCATGCATGTGATGCGTATGTGGTAGAATTGGTTTTTTATTGGAAACCCAGTAAGGAAAATGGTAATCCAGATGATTTAAAACTATCTGTGAAATTAATAAAAATAAAATATTATTATAATAAAAAAGCACATGAGCTTTTTAAAGGATACTAATACTGATTAAAAGTTTTTTTTTTAATTTTTAAATTTTTATTTTTAAACAAAATGATAAATTCAGTGTCGGAGGACTGATATAAGAAAAGTCCAAAAAATTAAGGATCTGAGAACAGAAACAGCACGTCTGAGTTTTTTGTAATTTGCACATAAAGGTTAAAGGGGTCCCCCTAGACCTTTAGACGGAAAGTATGAAAACTTGAAGAGCTAGAGCTTCGATGTCTAGGACAAAGTTGTTTGCATTAAAAATATGAATATTTTTTGTAGCCAACATTAAAATAATTAACGTGCCTGAGAGCACGTGCCGTCTCGTGAAATATATTTTTTGCAAAAGCTTAGGACAGCCAACAAGACAAAAATGAGCGCCTGCCTTCCAGAGATTTAAGATTAAGAAGCGGGAGTTGTAAGAAGGAATAGGGACACTAATCGATATTTTCACCAGATAAACCTAACTAGAAATATAAACTTAACAATAATACAGTTTAATTAAGGCACTTTACTGACATTAAAGAAAACGACAATCTTATAGCTGTATATTCGTTTTTGCCTGCTAGTCTGCTTCAGTAATTTCTCAATAGGTCTCTCTCTTAATTTCAATCTTTTACCTATACTTATAATGCAATTTTTTGCTGGGCTGAGAATACTACGACTACGACATTGTGCCCTTTTCAGATATATCAAGTTGCTTTTACAAATATCTGTATGGAGTTGGCAGGCATACAAATAAGTACGTACCATGCAGTGCGGTAAAAAGAGTGGAAGGCGCGTGCAGGAAGTGCTGGCGCAATCGAATCCTGCCGATATGCGCCGCATATACCGCACGTTGCACGCATCACGATCATATGTGCAAGCAGCCAAAAGCTTGCCGGGAGTTGATTTATTTGCGCGAACTAAGCCAACTACAGCGCGGCTAGTGGAAGCGCTACGCTAAAAAGGCAGCCGAAGGAAAACAGGAAGACGGCGAAAATAAAGTTAACAGCGGCAGATAGTAAGCGCAAACAGTTTCTTCTTCATACGACTTAAGTTTGCAACATGCACTTGCCACATGCGCACGTGCACACACACACACACTTACGCCCTCCGCAGCGCTCGGCGTTGAGCGTATGTGTGCGTGTTTTTGCTGCCTAGTTTTTGGCGCCGTGCAGCGCATTCGAACGCTTCGCCACATTTATACGCATCTTCGAATTTTGTCAGATTAAATTTAGCGGTCTCTCGCCTTCCAATTCCACCGCGTCCGTTGACTGCAGCTTGGAGCCTCATGTTCTCACGTGCCACATAGTGGATTGGGCTGTGCGGTGCATTTGCTATGGTGGCGTCGTCAGTGGTGGCTGGTGGTGGGTTGGAGCGGGTTTTTTGAACAATGCACTTTGTTGATTTCCAGTGTGAATTTGTTGCAGCAACAGCAACGTCATACAAGTCCTTAAACGCGCAAGCGTTACTTTGTTGGTTACAGTTAAGTTGTGTTCAAGCGTTTCAGCGTTGGGCATTTTTTGCACTTTTTGTTATTGTTCATTATTTCATTAACCCTTTGCAGTGTCAGAAACTGCAGTAGTTGAGCACTGGGAACTCAGCGCTTTAAAGCTTTTTCGTTTTTCCACGCGAAAACATATTAAATCGCCAATTGAAGAATTGCATGTTGATATTGTTGGCACTGACAGAGAAAATGCAATATGTAACAGGAATTTACAGAAAATGTAGCTAATTTGATTAAAGAAGTTGTTATGAATAGAACAGGTGCATGCATGGGACAATAGGTTTTCTGTTTTATTTGTTTATTTTTAATATTTAGATATGTGCAAAGTATCTCGTATAAATTGACTCGATATACATTGTGACAAAAAAGTACCCGGAAATTGTAATTTAAATTCCTCGGGTAAATTATATTAAAAAAAAAATTATTTTGTTAAGTTGGTAGGATTGTCCTTAATTACTGTGCCAAATATGAGCGCGATCTGTCAACCAGTTTGTTTACAGCAGCTGCTTAAGTCGGTACACCTCAGTAGTGCGTTGCGATTTTGCTGCGAATTTTCTTCAAAAACTGTACCGTGAACAGGTCTCTTTGGACATGCTTGATCGTGCGAATTCTGATTCCACATTCATGGAGAGCATTATAACTGGCGATGAGACATGGGTCTGGAATGGAGGGGAAAAAAAGAGCCGAAACCGAAAAAACCACGCCAAAGCCGCTCAAAAATCAAGGTGATGCTCATTGTTTTTTTCGATATTCGTGGTTTGGTGCATCATAAATTTGTTCCGGAGGGTCAATAAGGAGTTCTATTTGGCCGTATTAAGGCGTTTGCGTGAAAACATCCGTCGAAAACGACCGCAATTGTGGAAGAACAATTCATGGATTTTACACGATGATAATGCACCATCGCATCGAGCCACGATTGTGACCGATTTTAAAGCCAAAAACGCAATAAATACCATCGATCAACCACCGTATTCACCAGATTTGGCAAAGTGTGATTTTTTCTAGTTCCCCAAACTGAAATTGCCGCTCCGTGGAACCCGTTTTCAGTCGATCGAAGAGATAAAACAAAATTCGCTGAAGTAGCTGAAGGCCATCGCAAAAAGTGCTTATAAAAAGTGTTTCGAGGACTGGAAAAATCGTTGTCATAAGTGTATTGCATCTCATGGGGATTACTTTGAAGGCGACAAAATAAATATTGATGAATAATTAAATATTTGGCGAATTAAGTTTATTTATTCTACATATTTATATTTTCTTATTTAAAGAAATTAATAGATAACATTTTAGTTACGAATAAAGAAGCTGATATTTTTCACAACACAACTTTTTATATAATTTGACATTCATATAGAAAATGATCATATTTTTTAGTTTCAATTCGATCTGTTTATTAGTGAAATCGTCTCGTGTAACACGTTTAAAGGTTTTAATTGACGAAAGCTGCTAAATAACTTTAAAGCTTACATTAGAAAAAGTTAGCCTGGCATTCTACGATTTTATTATAGTTAGTGTTTAGTATTATTAGTGACAAGGTTCAGCACCTTGAAGTTTTTGTGAAATCTTAACTATAATACATACATACGTATATATATACAAAGCAAACAAACATGCCCGAACAGAATCCAATCAAAGACGAGCTCAATAGTTTTGTATCCAGAAACGCGAACTTTTCCTGTGACGATTTTAACCCTTATTCTCATACCCAAACTTACTAACGTCGTTTGGCACCCGGGGTACCCGGGTACCCATTTCATGAAATTTTTAAGTTTTCAATATTTTGTTAATTAAAAAGTGTTTATAAAATTTTTTTTCTAAAATATACATTGTTGTTGAGTATTTGACAAAAAAAATAATAATAAAAAAATATAAAAAAAAAAAATAGAAAACAAAATTTTTTAAATATATGATTTGTTCGCTTTTCACCTAAATAACGAGGATCCGGAAGGTAAAAAAAAAAATTTCATTATTTGTCAGTTTTTTTCACGAAAATACATCGCAGTGGGCACCCGGGTACCCGGGTATGAGAATAAGGGTTAATCAAGTTTTTATATATAGTTCTTTCTAGTTACACAATAAATTCTGTTTTTGTTATCCAAGATATAACTAAGTACTATAGTAACAGCAATTATGACACAGTTGCTTCCGTATGCACTTTAATTTTTTTCTCATTCATTTTTGTTAATTTTGCTCATTTAATTTTTATCTCATTTTTTCTCATTTTTGGAACAATTAGCTTTTACCTGCTTAATAAATACTTTTACTCACCGTTCGTTCACTTCCAATAAGTAAAGTAATTTCGACCCATTTCTGAGCGTTTAAATTAGCCTAATGCTGCAACTGTTAATTTCATACTGTCGTTATAAAGTTTCCTGCCAATAAAACCACCTCCTCAATAACATTAAAATTGTAGATTGAGGAAGTAGAATGTTGACACCAACAGCTTCTATTTAATCAACGAACTTTTGCGACAGCTATTCAATATTTCGCTTGACTACAAATTAAATCGATAGGGGAAAAACTATCGTGGCACTTTGCAGTGGTGTGCGGAGAACGCAGAGCCATTGAGCGGGCGCGGACGCTGACGAGCGTCGCAATGGTGCGCAGGGCGACCAGAAGAAAGTAAGACCAGTAGGTAAATATTTATTTTGAAAAATTGTTGTTGGCACAGCGGTCAATAGCGCTGTGGAGAGAATGTTGTGGATATCGAACGACTGCATCTACTCCAATCATCATTGCAGTGGTGATAAAAATATTGTTGTCGATGTGGACGTGGATGTCGATGATGATGATGACGCAATGCATTGAATTGAATCTTAAAGCTTGCACTAGTTCGCACAGTCACGCTTCAATTACTTGTACAACATAATTAAAGCAGCAAAATGGTAAGAAAATATAAGTGGGTGGGACAGGCTGGCGAACAGGCAAACGCGCAAATGCAGTCGACTAGCGGAAGGCAACCGGACGAGCCCGAGTTAATTATAAATGAACGAATGGCACCAATGGGAGTTGCAACATGTCAGGGGAGCGCACAAACTTCACTCTAATGGATTTGAAATGAAGTAGCGTCATTTCTGCAGTGAATTTTTTTGCTTTTTTCCTGGTGGCATCAGACATGGGGGTTTTGCACTAAATTCATAGTGCACTATGCTTTTCACTACCGCTAAATACATTTAGTGATAGCTGAATTTTTTCCACTAATCACTGATCTTCATTTAGTGACAGTGGTAAAAAGTACCACTAAAAAAAATTAGTGAACGAAAATTGCACTACCACTAAATAAAGATCAGTCATTAGTGGAAAAAAATTCACTATCTATCACTAAATTTATTTAGTGGTAGTGGAAAATGTCCCAGCAGGCCTCGTAGTGGTAGTGGCAGTGGATTTTAGTGAAAAACCCCCAAGTCTGGGTGGTATCTTCAAAAACCGTGAAGAAAACGCCAACTATTGTAAACATGGTTCAAATTTTATATATTTACTTAATAATTAGATAAACTTAATAGCTACTTGTCGCATAATCGTCTATCGTCTAGAGTATGTACTTAGTGATTAAGTGAAATTCAAAATGACATTGATGACTGACTTTTTTATAATATAAATTAAAGTAGTGTAATAGAAACAAGTATGAATACTTTCAGTTTTGCATTTTTTAATTTAATTATTTTTTTCTTTTCCTTTTGTGAAGTAAATGGTGTATTTCAAAAATTAATACCTGACCTAGATGTCTCAAATTTAGAAAATGTTTGTGTAATGTCTGAAGCTGGAAATATGTTGATGTGTACTTGTTTGTTAATATTTACTTTGCTTAAGTGCGCTTGTTTTACTTATGTCAAAATTTTACAAATTATTTGCTTGGTCTTATTAAATATGTTTTTTTAATACTCATACCCACATAGCGTTACTTGTGTACGTCTATACGCCGGTATGCTGGAAGTTTGTAAAAGTACACTCAACTTGTAATAACTTTTTAATTTGTGTGCGGCCAAGTTCACGTCAACGAATGACAGTTAAAATTTGTTCTTACCGTTACTGCATGTACTCACACCTTTAACGCATCCCACCTCTGTTACATTCCGCCTTGGCGGAATGTACATACATTAGGGATCGCAATTTTTGGCCATTTTGCGATCCCGGGATTTTCGGTATTGAAAATTCGAATCCCGGGATTCATATAACAAATTTTTAAAATAAAACAATTTTACCAAATTGCATAAATACATGTTTATCATATATTTTACATAAAAATGGAAACAGTTTAATCACATTTGGGTTAAAAATTTCAATTTCAAAATTTTTTATCTTGAGTTTAATCACATTTTGTTTAACTTTAAAAATTGTCATTCAACGTTTAACTTCAGTTTGATAACATTTCGTTTTATCCAAAAATAACACTTAAACATACTTATTGATTTGTAAGATATGTATATCATTAAGTGCATTTATATGCATATTTGATAAAAAAAAATAAAATAGTTAATTTGTTTGTACTTTTAGTTTTACTTCGATTTCGATTAAAAAAAAGTTAAGCGTTTTGATTAAATGAAAACTGAGATCTTAAAAATACGAAGGCATTAAGTGTTTTGTCCTCTAATCTAGAACGAAATTTATTACAAATAAACCCTGCTGAAGAGAAACAGCTTTCAGATTCCACACTTGTTGGTTGAATACTTAGTAAATAATTATAAGCCTTTTGCAAAACACGCCCTCTATCCCCTCCATTGCAAAAAAGGTAAATATTTTTATCAAAGTTTCAGATAAGGAATGGTTTTTATTTCGCGTTAAATTTATTTCGTCTGAACTTTCAAAAATGTTCTTAATAAAGTATTGCAAGTTAGCAATTTCATTTAAATGCAATCCCGAAAATCCCGGGATTAGAGAGTTTGAATTCGGGACTGGAAAATGTCCGGGATCCCGGAATTGCAATGCCTAACATACATACATACGCATCGTACGAGTGTGCCAGCTCAAGCTTGAGAGTTCCATCATGTACAGGCTTATGCATACTAACGGCATTCTCATAATCAGAAAACGTGTTGTACTTTAAATTCTTTTACAACATTTTCAGAGTTCTCACTTCAAGAATGTCCCTGATGTAATGTGAACACAATTGTTGTTGTATGAAAACATGAGTGATTGGCAAAAAGTGCGTTCTTGCTTTGGGTACCAGATAAATATAACTTTATTGAGCAGCCGGTAAAATTTGCACATTTAGCGTATTTAAGCCATTCGGTTTTCATGTATATTAACTCGAGTAATATTTAGTTCAATATGCTTGCGAATATTTACTCATAAGCTGAAAATTCAACAAGTTTGTAATTCAGTTCATACCAAAGTTTCCTTTCCGACTAACTGGTTTAAATGCATAAGCACCTCTCAGACGCCAAAATTGTTAAATTATTTCCCGCAACTGGGAATTTGGAAAATGTAAATTGTAGCTAAGCAATTACTCACATTTTTGAGATGCTTTCGGTATTGACGAACTATCAAATTTGTTGGCAGTATGCTGTGTACATATATTTAATGGGTATACGTCAGGGGCGTAGCCAGAACTTGGGCATGGGGGGGGTTTTAAAAAAAATTTGTTTGCCAGTTTAGTATCTATTACATGTTTTTTAAAGTAAACTGCACTTTCCAAATAGGGCATTTTGTTGTGGCTTATGTGACTTAATGCATTAAAAATTAAATTTTTTCCCTGATTTTTAGTAAAAATTTCATGAAATTTGGTGGACTGAAAGCGAAGTTATTGCATCTGAAGTGGAAGTTTGTTTGTGTCATCGTACAAAAATGTGCATCGAACAAAGATCCAATATTAACTTTTAAACTTTAACCGAAGCATTTAAATTGATGAACCAAACTTATGGTGATTTTTGTTTATACCGTGGTGGAGTTCATAAGTGATTTAAAAACGATTGCCAGAACATAAATGATGACCAACGTGTTAGCCAACTGAATCCGCGATCACCGTAGATCAAAATTTGGCGGTAATTCATAAAAGATTAGCCAAACTCTTCATTGAAATTCTTGAAATTGGATTTAACCTTCGCTTTACTTATACCCACCCGGGTGATCTTTTTAATATTCATGTTTAATATCTGCACAAATTTGAAAGAAATTTTCAATAACATGAAAAAATATTTTTTTTTGGAAATTTTGTTCATGTTTAAACTTGAATTTTGTAATTTTTTATACAAATGTACCTGAGTGATCCCAGGCGCGTTCGCTACCATTTTGATTAAAACTCACGATAAATTTTTCACATGATGTGGCACCGTGCGAATTTCACCTTTTCAAAGAATGCATTTGCCGATGAAAAAAGCGTTTTGAGAACGTAGAAACCATCCAAAAGGCTTGTACCGACATCCTGAAGGACATTCCGGTCGACGAACTAAACTACTCTTTAGACATGTTTTTAGAACATGCAAATCGCTGCATTAAGCCTAAACATGACTATTAAAAAAACAAATTAGTTTCGGTAAAAAAGGGTTTTGTTAATTTTTGTTAATTTCTTTTAAATATTTAAAGATGAAAAGACCTTTTTGCTAATGTGGGAGCGTACATACGATGCATAGTGATTGAAAATGTTGACAAATTATAGGCTATGGGGGGGGTTTTGACACCCTAAACCCCTCCCTTGGCTACGCCCCTGGTATACGTACAAAGCATTTATATTGAATTTACAGTAGAGTGACCGGGTTTTGTTTTTGATTCTTAGTTAAAAGTTTTGTTTGTAAAAGGATTTTGTTTTTGGCACATTATGTATTATACAGAATATTAGTTTTAATATTTTTGTGCACTTCATATTATTATAGCAGAAATGTAAGACTACTTATTTATTGCTCCAAAGAAAGCTGCAAGCAAAACTCAAACGCCCACGTTCACACTTGGGTACAGTTCTGTCCACTTACGATCCACTTTTCTGATTACGCGACTATAGACTTACCTCCTACAATAATTTTTATTATGTATGCCGATTTGTTTACGGATGGAAGAACGAGTCGGGAGTTTTTTACTTTGCTAGCAGAGTTTTGCCATTTTTCGCTGGGAAGGCAGTCGTTGAGAATGAAATGGTGTCTTGTTAACCCTTTATCTGGCCGTGTGACAGTAATGTTACAAACCCTAAAATTAACTAAAGTTTCATTATTATTTCATTATCTATTATTGTTAGATGTGAGCATGCTGGGTATTGTAACACAACCGACACAAACTGTGCTTCATGTGAAAGAAAAAAATTGTGTGAACAAAGTATAATGTTTGTTTACTTTTATTGCGCCAGAACTTTAGTGCACAAAATTGTTTGGCAAGTGTTTGATTTGCAAAAAAAAAATTGTTTGGAAATTGCGAAATACATTCCAATATTTTTTAAATAAAGTGTGTAAATATATAAATAAAGGGGTTTTACCAAGTGTGAATATGTAACATTCAGCTTTTATATGGTGAAATACTGTGTGTAACATTTCTGTAACAAAGGACATTTGTTTGAATAAACGATTTAAAATTCCGTAAACAAAATTTAAAAAAAGTGTGTTTTTAACCAAACAGGAGCTATAGGGAAAACAGTTTTGTTTAAAATATTAAATTGACCGATAAAGAGTTAATAGTGAATTTTAAGATATTTGTCAGCTGGCTACTTCATTTTAAGCATATTTCAATGCTTTGTGTGCTACAGCGATGAGGAACTTAGTGCGGATACCTGCGAGTTTTTGTATGTTCCTACCAAAAGCATTTCAACATGCAGAGCGCTTTGGCAATGGAACCATGGCGTCCGTGGCGGTAAGCAGGCGGCCCCAGCATGATATTCGCTTTGCTGCGATTAATCAGTCAGTGTAATGATTGCATCGTGCCCACACATGTTCACAAGTACACAATGGTGCCGCAGAGCTACCACTGTTTCGACCACATAACCCGAATTTATGATTTATTTAAAAACGAATTGTGGCTGTTGACATTGAAGAGTTAAAGACATAAATGAGTTTGGTGTCAGATTTGCCAAATTTTATTTTTAATGCAGCAGGGTTATGAGTTGGAAATTCATATATTGCATTGTAGTGTGCGAAAAAATAAAAAATAAATATTCTATTTAACTTTCGGCTGGCTGCGCAGCATGGCAATGACAGCAGCTCACTACAGCTGTTGGCTGCAGTTGAATTTATCAAAAAATAAATCCATTTGAAAAAAATTTGGCCGCAAAAAAAGTGCAGCTCCTATCTCGGCTGCTATAATCATGCAATAAAAATCACAAAAAAATGTTGTAAATGCAGAAGGCGATCAACATAACTCCCACAGAAATTTCATTAAAACGGTCTCAGCAAAACTGCTGAGATGGGAAAATCTCGCTGCACTGTAAATGAGCGGCCAGTGCAAACGTATTCGACTGTGCGACGTATATTTAACATTTAACAAGTAAGTAATTTGAAGTGGCACGTAACAAAACGAAGCGAAACGAAATGAAACGCGGAAATCATAAGCAGGAAATGAAAAAATTCAAATGAATAAAGTTGCACAAAAACAAAATGGCCTTCAGGCTTAAATTACGATATAATACGTCGAGCACAATGGGCGCCTCTCGACGTCATTTTCTCGCAGCATTTTGATTATATTTCATTAGCGTTTGTTTATGGTGTATGAAATTTAGATAATTTGCAACAAATAGCTAACTGAACGAAGTCAAGCCGCGGAAAACTGTGCCGCAAATTAGCGAATATCATTTTGTATTGAGGCAAATTAGCGCATAAGGGGTGGAAATGGCGGCTTTACAATGGAGCTCATTTATGTATAGCTAGCAGAACTATGTTGAGTTCTTGCCAGCTTATATATAGGGTTTTTCATCATGAGCCGAAAAAGTAAATAAAGAAAAAAAATCAATTAAAATTTGAATTTTGATGAAACTTTATTATCAAAATAATATTTGGTTTGTGCCATTAGTAATGGAATATGACATCATTCGAATGACCGCCACGAGCAGCCTGGCACATCTCGATTCTTTATAGGTAATTTTCGATGACCTTTTTACATATAGCAGGCTGTAAGGCGCCAAGAACTGCACGTATGTTGTCCCTCAAATGCTCCAGAGTCTGAGGATTGTCTGCATAGACTTGGTCTTTCGCGTAGCCCCAAAGGAAAAAGTCCAAAGGGCCAAAACGCGATATTATGCGTTCATCGAACCTGGTTCGCAATTCTGTCATGTTCGGTCGTGTTGTGTGGCATGTAGCGCCGTCCTGTTGAAACCACGCCTTCCACATCCATATCTTCGATCGCTGGCCAGAAATACTCGGTTATCATACGGCCATAACGTTCCGAATTGACGGTAACGGTCATCTTCAACACTGGCAGCTACAGCAGCAATAGTTTCGGCCGAACGAGCAGGACGATTACGTATTGGCCTCTGTACATCTCGTACAGAACCAGTTCGTTCGAATTTCGCCAATAAATCCGAAATTGTTGACAAAACAGGCCTTCCGTGACGTCCGAAATCCTTCCTTAGTGCGCGAAAAGTGGTGCTCAAATTTTTACCATTTTTGTAGTGAATTTTCACTATGTTTACACGTTGAGCGATGTTAAATCGGTCCATTTTCATAAATGGCAAACACTAAACTACAATATTAACACAATGCAACGACAGATGACAGCTGCGGTTGGCGAACGCAGGGCTGTCAAAGTTTTCGGTTCGAAATGAAAAACCCTGTACATACATATATTATTTTATAGGAATTGAACCTAACTGCAGAAGCAGTCGAAATTATGGTATTCAAATGGTTTTGTGTATAGAACAACTTAGGTTCCAACAAACAAACTATTATCTGGTTTTCCAAAGCAATACTAGAAAAGTGAGGATTTAGTTGCATTTAAATAATTTTATTAACAACTTTAAACCAGGGACCGGAAATTACAGTTATTTATGTAAAATATATTTGAAAACTTACTATGTAGGAAAAGTCATACAAATAAATGAAATATACCAATACATTTCTCTTCGCACGGAGAATCAAACTTGGTAATAAACTTCTTGTTTTGTAATTTTTATGGGTAAATTAAAAAATAAGAATTATTTATATTTTAAAACTGCTTCAACAACAATTATTTTTGATTTTTTCATATTAGTCCAAAAATAACAGTTTAATTTCGATTTTTATTTTAGTTATCCTATGATAACAATTATTGGTGACTTTTATTTGTTTAGTCATAAATAAAAATCAGTAAGTGACTTTTATTTATAAAAGTCATCAATAAAAATCATTCAATGACTTTCTTCTGAATATATTTTTTAAATTTGTTTCTAACTTGACTCTGGGTCCAAAGCCATTTCATATTCACCTTCGCAATCAATTTAATGTTAAAAATGTATTCAGAAAAAACTAAAATATCAAATGTTTTATATTTCGATGTAAAGGGAATTTCACAGGCTACAATATGGTAGCAAACTTATTTTACCTTAGTAATGGATTTTTTCGACAAAACAAATCCGTTAACAAAAAATTTTTATAAAAAAATGTTTTTTGCGCTTAAAACTTTTTATTAGTACATATTACGTATCTAATGTTGCACATCAAAAGAAAGGTATGATAAATACCTTTCGTTTGATACCCATATCGTGTAAATCAGTTGGAGATTAATTGAGTTTTTTTGATAAAAACTTTGAACTTTGACGCTTAGATGCAGGAGCCAACTCTCTATATAAAAGCATACTCATTTATTTTTCCACGAGGGTTCGCTATACTGTTTTTATGCCTCGACGAAAGAGGGGTTTTTGGGAAATTTTGTCGAAAACACACTTTGAATGTATTTTTTATGGATTGGTGTCTTAAGCAAATTTGTTGGTCGTTAAAATATCTACAAACTTGCCGAAGACAGTAATGCAATATTCGGAACGATTTAGGACCTATTAGCATTTAAACGGTCGAAGACTTAAGCGACGAACTCGACTAAAATGAGCAAACTTCAAAGTCGGATTTCTCTTAAACTAGAGCCAATCCAGCCAAACGGCTGGTGGATCTCAACTCAGTATACCTATAGAAAAGTCCTCTGTAGGTCCCCCCCATGTCTTAATTTTTGAGGGTAAATTTCTCGCACAGTGTTTTTATTGATGAGTTTTATAAATAAAATCACTGAATGATTTTTATTGATGACTTTTATAAATAAAAGTCACTGAATGATTTTTATTGATGAATTAAAAAATTAAAGTCACTGAATGATTTTTATTGATGACATTTATAAATAAAAGTCACTGAATGATTTTTATTGATGACTTTTATAAATGAAAGGCCCTGACTGATTTTTATTTATGACTAACAAAATAAAAGTCACTGACCGAATTTTATTGATGTCTTTTTTAAATAAAAGTCACCAATAATTGTTATCATAGGAAAGCTAAAATAATAATCGAAAAAACTGTTATTTGTGGACTAATATGAAAAAAATCAAAAATAATTGTTATTATAGGATTTTTAAAATATATATAAAAAATAACTGTTTTTTCTTGTGTCATTCAATAAAAGACAAAAAATAACTCTTAAACATTGATTTTTATAAAAAACGTATAACTGTAACGGTCCCTGCTTTAAAGCTTTACATAAATGCAAATATTAATATTACATGAGCAGGTTTTCGTGTTCAAATAATCGATTTTCTCACAAGTTTGTATATTGATACAAACAATTACAGCAAGTGTGACTTCGTTAATGATTATCGGCACAAGAATTAAGCATATTGATGAACCAATTTCAATTCAATTTATTATCATTCAGTTATTAAGCCAGCTGCAAGTCGCCTCCCCGGCGCACTCAGTGTCCACATTCCAACATCTTAAACATGTTGCACCAACCCTTCGTCACAGTTACACATGCGCCATAACAAAAAGCAAAATTAATCTGTGCCATGTCCACTTGGCAGCGGTGAAACTTTAGTCATTAAAATCCAGCCGCTCGTCGAGTTGTGGAATGGATAGTTTTATTGCTTAGGGCAGTTTCACAGTCAGAGAGTGGCATTGCTAGGTGAGATTACTCTCGGGGGTGCTGCACGTCGATTTGCATTGCAAATTGTCTACGCGATCCATTCATCTTGCTTATCACTTTGCATTGAATTTCTGGTGTTTTGGGGCGACGGCAAACGGTGCGCTAATGGCATAATTTCGCAATTGTTTGCTCATTAAGGTGAAATAGCAAGAATCGAATTGTTGTATAGTATATATTGTATGGTATACGATGCGGCGAAGCGTAATAAATTAAAATGTAATTTATACACCGAAGTCGCAGCTCCCGAGACTAATGCGAACAGAAGATGATTTTGGGCAGAATTGAATTGCTTTAAACTTGTGCTGAGAATGATAGGGCAGCTTGATTGGTAGGACGCCTTGGGAGCCGTGCAGTGTAGGGGTGTAGGGTGGGCCAAAGCAAATGCAATTACATATGCAAATACATACATGCGCTCGAATGAATGTACACCATTGGATGGCGGCACCTGTGAGCGCCATACCCAAATGCTACAAAATCAAATTTATTACTATATCCTAAATAAATAAAAGTGCCTGAAGAGTGTACAAATTTAACAATTCATTGACTGGTGCCTGCCAGTCAAAATTAAGAGCGTTAAAATGTGTGTGTGTGTGTACGAATTCCGTTGTGTAAGAGTGTGTGCGCACATTGTTGGTGAGGACACACAAAATCCATGAAAAGTTTGCAGAAAAGTTTATAAACATTTCACTTGTAGCAGTGGCAAAAAACCGACAACAACAACGAAAAGAAGTAGCAGAATAAGCGAGCAGAGGAAAACTAACAAAACAAGTAAATTGACACGTTTCCGTTTTGCCTCCTTTTTGCTGCGACGCAACATAAAAGAACACAACACGAACCAACAATAATAAAATCAACACCAGCGCCAGTAGCAGCCGACGCAGACGCAGGCGACAGTTTAGCAGCGGCAGCGCAAGCCAACAACTGCAAAGTTTGCTAACAAGCCTACAACAAAGTTGTATTTTCGGTTATTTTATAAATTGTTTCAATTTTTAGCTTTTCTCCCGTTTTACACTTCGTTGCAGTTGTTTGGGGCGTTGCCACGCCAGTTTGCTTCGGCTGTGCCGGCATGGAAGTGACATGGCCGAAAACTTTGCCTTAAAGTTGGCGCAAATTTAAGATGCATGCATCAAAACCAATACCAACACACCCACTCGGCGTAACGCCATTACTTGGGCAACTCGAGTTGGCGCACACAAAAAATGCGCACAAGTCGCAAATTCCCATAACGTGGCTTCAGATCAAAAGCAGCTGGCGCTACGAAGCCAATGTGCGCTCTAACTAATATTGTGCTCGCTATTCCCGTGAACCCAGCCCACCCTTCATTCCTTCCTCACCAGCTCTCTTTTTGCCTATTTTTAATTCTTTCGCCGCTACTTCCGTTCACGGCGCAGACATTCTTCGCAATGCTCGTAAAGGACATTTGTGTGCGCAAAGCAGGTGGTTTACTTTCAAGATTTACGATACGATTACACGCCGGCAAACTGTGGCAAGCATAAAATTGCGACAAACCGAAACGAAACCTATTGACCAAAGCGCAACATATCCAAAAATGAGCGGCGGTTGGTTGTGTGTGGTGCGGCGTGCCAGCTCTGCGTCAACTGTTGGTCGCTCGGCTTGACGGAGGCGCAGGAAATGAAGTGAAATACTTTGGCAGCACACCAGTCGGGCAGCAATTGGGCTGAGTTATTTATGCCAGTGGTCATGTTTATCTGACAACCGGGTCCGGTGTGGAGATATTTGCCGCATGCAGAATGCACCTATCATTTGGCTGGCGTGGTATAAATTGCATTCTAGCCACAAGTGGAGAAAATTTATGGTAAATCGCAAGTGAAATATTCAATTTGCATACAGGTTTCTGCACAAACATTTTACGTTACTAAACATTTGTTTAGGATGCCTTCTTTTGTTTGCCTTGAATAGAATATTCAGTGTGGACTAGTTGTCGATTGCATAGAGTTATAGAGGTGTGAAAATCGAAAATCTTAACAATACTTACACCTGCAGTACAAATTAATCCATTGCTGCCTAATGGGTAAAAATTTACCCATGAAAATTGACTTTTTAAAAAAATCACAGAAAAGTTCGTGGTAGAGATATCTCAAAATCATTAATAGGGATGGTTGGGGTAAAGATGAAACTGCCTTACTCTAGTCTAGAGTTACCAAATTTGTTAATTTTCCGGAGGTGGAAAATGTGGCCTTAGAACTTCACACAAATCTGCCTCCTAACTCACCTGTAAAAAATACAACTTTTGTTCACGTGTTTAGCTGATCACTTTAAAAAGTATGGAAAAAAGCTACAATTGCTGCCTAATGGGTAAGAAATACCCAATGAATATCTCAGCAACGTGCAGAGATAGAAAGCTGAAATTTTGTTTGTCTGACCATTTTGGGTCAATTCCAGGTCGTGTATGAAATTTTATCAAAATCGTATGGGCGGAACTGGTACCCGGCTTTAATGGGTTAATGCATTAATGAATTAGTTCTGGCGAGCCGCACCATAAATAAGACGACAAATTAATAATTTTTGGTCAATTTCCGCATTTCTGGAGACACAAATTTTTCCTTCAAAATATTGACTCTTTTTGAACATTTTAGCAATTAAAATCATCAAAATATCAGAAATATAATTTCAGTTAAGAATTACAGATCATTCAATTTTGTACGATATATCGTACAATGGTCCGCAAAGGAGTAAAAATTAATGAAAGTTTTGTTTTGTTTTTTTAACCCTCTACTGCCCCATTCGGCCTTAAGGCACGGTCCACAAAAACCTAGAAAAGTCCACATAAATATAAATTTTTTTTAATGAAATTTTTAGGGCATGTTTTAGATAAATTAAGTTGTCATTTCTTTAATGTTGCACGGCTGTAAGCATCACATGTTTCCCAATATTATCAGTTGAAAGTTGAACTTCGTGGAAATTAGACCGTGCCTTAAAGCCGTATGGGGCAGTAGAGGGTTAAGTTTTATGAACAATTCATTGATTTTTTTTTTAAGGAAACATAAATTGCGACAAAAAAATCAAAACGTGATTTCATTTTGATCGAAACGTATATAAATTATATATATTTAAACAATTGAGTCACATTTATTCGGCCTTATGCAACCTTTGTTATTGTTGCAAAGTCCTTTTCCCCTCAATAAAACACAGAATCACTCAATATTAATATATTTTTACAGAAAGATATTGAATATAGCTGATTTTTATTAGCATATTGGGAGTGGCAAATACGCATGACTAACCTTACATAACCTGGGTCTGCCCAGTAAAATACAAAAGCAAATTTATTTCTTAACCCTTTCGCTACAGGTTTTTACTGGGGAAAGTTAAAATTTTAAATTTTACGTCTTAGGCTTCTACCATATGTGGTTAAATTAGCAATATTCTATAAGAAATTTTTTAATTTTTATACTCGGACCCTGTATTTTAGAGTGTTTTTCTATGAGAACAACCACATCGTTGTGGCTGTAATAATTACTTAAACATAAAACTTTTTACGCATAACGAAAATCTGAATATTTCTTCATTTACTTCAGCCGAAATTAAAAAAAAGTATCTAAATTGAAAGAAAACGTCAAATTAAAAAGTTCTCTAATTTTTTCTGCTTCTTCTTCCTTTACTATGTCAAGATACATATACCATTAAAAAAACGTGTATACTTCTCTTCTTTAAACTTAAATATTCAGTTTATTAATTTCGTATTTCCCTAAAACTTCAAACTATAATAAAGACCAACAAAAAAATGTATTCTTGCAACCATAGAGGATGCAGACGTCCACAAAGTAGCATGTTGCCATATGGCAACAAAATAGCGAAAGGGTTAATCGAAATTTGCCGAATAGTCGAATTTTATTAGTCATGCAATTTAGTGATGGGCGTGGCATTCAAGCAAATGTAAAATTCTGTTACCAAACCCATAACTTAAAAAAAATGCAAGCACAACTTGCAACCTTTGCCTTCCATTTGTACGATATATCGTAAAATTTTTTTAAAGACTCGGGAAAAATATTTAGATGCAAAAAATGTTTAATTTAATAAGTTTTACCAATCAAGTGAGATTCAAACTTGGAAATTGCTTAACTTTTTGCTACCAAAAAGTATTATAAATTTAAAAAATCCTCCGCAGAAGCTCCGTCATTTGCCGATTTTTCAAATTCTTGCAAAGAGCTGCTTACAAAACTGTGTAGCCACGGCTACTATGATTTATATTTTTAAACAGAATGATACAACACAGCCTACTTAATAAAAATTAAAAAGCCGTTCCATAAAAAGCGCATTCGCTGTGAAATTAAAAATCTTACAAAAAAATTGTACGATATATCGTACAAATTTACGGAAAGGGTCATAAAAGGAATTTGACTACGCGCTCTGAACTACACACCCGGAAAAGCTAAACCTCTGTAGTTGTGATGTGCTTAATCGAGAAAAAAAGTTGAAAATAACTAACAGAAGTTTCAAGAAGTTGTAGAAGGTAAATTTTGAAGGATCGATACTATTTTTTTTTTTGTGTAATGCAGTGCAGTGTGCAATG
This sequence comes from Melieria picta, assembly GCA_964056695.1. NCBI lineage: Eukaryota > Metazoa > Arthropoda > Insecta > Diptera > Ulidiidae > Melieria > Melieria picta. The sequence goes on along the minus strand of OZ057399.1, from coordinate 33,381,978 downwards.
CAATTCCAATAAACCTGTAGACATTCAAATCGGAGGGTTAACACTAGAATGCCCAACAATCTGACCTACCTAAAATACCCATATGTAGTCATTTCGACTACAATATTGTTTACTGACTTTTTTTTAATTTTATTGGTTTTTAAGTAGCAAATATGAATAAATGCACATGAGATTAAAATAAAAGTAAGTATTACATTTTTATTTTTTTATGGCTTACAAATTCATTCAAATATAATGGCGTACTTTACACATAAATGGTATAAAATGGAATGAAATTTGGAATTTGTGAATGAATTTTGTGAGTGATTTTTGGATTGAAAAACTTGGGATTTTTTTTATATGTTTGCAATTATTTGAAATTTTCATATTTCGCAATTGAAGATGTATATTTGTCTGTTTATCAGTAAGAAATTCACTTTTGCTGAAAATTTCATATAGGTAGTCAAAATCATTCCTTTTGGGCATTTAAGGTAAATGTTGCAAACTTGGGGTAAACAAATTTTTTACAATATTTTTAATTTATTTATTCTATTTAGCTTTAAAAATTAGTAAAATTCACGTAAGATATTTTTTTAGAAAGCGTTAGATATTTTTTTGGGCATTCTAGTGTTAAGTTACTAATTGTCAGATAAAATGCTATCAATCTTTGTATTCAGCAGTTTTAAGTATAAGATCGGTCCGGCGAAATGCATACGAAAAATAAATTATAACGTAATTAGCTGTTGGCACTGTCTATCTTTTTTACGCCTTGGCCACTCTACCCCATCACTGTCAATGTGCCCTCAGTACATAGTCTAAAATTTCAATGCAACAACCGCAACTGTATACGTTTGTTGACACATGAGACATTTTAAATGTCCTTAACTGCTTCAAAGACGTCGTCGGCAAGTAATAAATTTTGTTGCTGTTTTGGGTAAAGCACGGTTAAAAAGCTAAATATTGTTATATCCGCAAGATTTATGTGAGTGTGCGCGTAGATAAGAATGTGAGAAATACATTTCAGTACATTAGGTTAACTTGGCTGTTTAAGTTAAATCATTAAGATTTATGTGGAGGAGCGTAAACACTGCGGTGTGTAACATGGGTTAGTGTTAGCCGCTTGTGTGGTAGTATTGGTGTGCTGGCACTTTACAATGCAGACAGATATGCAACAACAAAGTTCGAACATTCAAGACATGTAGTTAAGTGTATGCAATCTTAAGGACAGTTGGACAAGGGTTAGCATTTAAATTCGATTTCTATTAAAACCATTTAAATTGAATGTTCATTCTGTCGTTCAGACCACAACCATTTTAAAGGCCTTAACGTCTTTAATTTTAAGCGATGTTGCTGCACGTGACAGTATTTTTTTATTTTTGTTTGAATAATTTTTTAAATACAATTCCTACGGAAAACTCAAGGAGATTTTTCGTTATAACTTACGTTTTAAAATCCATTTTAATTTCCATTAAAATCAGTCTCCTATGGGCATATACGAATTAAATGTAGTTATAAACGTGTATTAGGTAACTTTTCTTTTAGTTACATAAAATTCATTCCTTTTCAAGACTTTGTGCCAAACACACAGTTGCAATTGATGGAAAAATTCCAATCAGCCGCTTCGTTTGCTCTCATTTGCAATAAATACGCCGCACACGCAGGCAAATACAAAAATAAAAAAATTCATTTCTTGCGCATTAGACAAAAAAAACAACAGTATCCAATTTTCAGTTTCTTGGCTAACAAATTGTAGTTAATAGAAATAAAGAAGCTGAAATGCAGCAGAGGCGCGCGAAATTGCGCTGCCAACACTATAAGGAAAGAAAACGAAACGAACCAAAAAAAACATTGTAGAAAAAATTAAATTTTATTTGTGTGCAATTTCTATAAATTCCAATCGATTGCCGCAATTCGAACGGCAACATTCGACGGCGACCGGGAGTATTTAAGTTGGTATGTATGTGCGCTTGGCATTTGCCAGTCGATGCTGCGCCAACACGTGCGTCGTCGACAACGGCAATAATGACGGCGGCTAAAACAACAACAACACGAAACGTGATTGCGTTTATGCTTAAAACTTTTTATAATAACGACGGCACATAATTGCTATGGCAGACGGTGCACCGAGGCTGTTGGATGTTGGTTCTATGTGATTTGCTGCATTCATTTGTGAGCACTTTGAATTTTTAAATATTTAATGAATTTTTTAGTTGCTGAAGAATTGAATGCATTTTTTTTAATGATATACATAAAATTTTTAATTTTGTTTTTCAAAAGTACATAATTCTTTTTATTTTACTTTTCATAATATTTTTTGTAGGAAAAAAAGAGTTTTTTGATGCTAGCTACAAAAATCAATAAACTCATTTAGCACCAAAAGGCTACACATATTTCGTATTTATAGTTCTACATGTGATTTGAAATTTATTTATTTCTGCTTAAAGTAAAACTTTTGTAAATTATCAACGTATGGCCCAAACAATGGAGAAATGAGAACATTTTCGAGCATTGATAGCAACTTTTTATTTACTACAAATGAGCAAAACTTCAATGGTTGTAACGCTTCATATCGATAATCAAAAATTAGTTTGAAACAATATTGATACAAATCAAATCGGCAACCTTTGTGTTCACACATACCTCTTTCAGCATCACGAAAAAGGTGAATAGTTACGGTTGAAAAGGTGTGATGAAAAATTATGTTGGGTCTGCTGACTCCGCTCGAGTTGGCAGCGAAAGGGGCCTGGGCCACTATTACGCATAAAAGCGTCCTTTTACCAATACTATCGTATTAGTCTCTCTCCGCACTGAATTGGAAAATGGCAAATCCAGAGAGTGGAGGTTTATGCATTGAAACTTACTCGCATGTCGACGCGCTCACCTTTGTGTTATTGCAAAAGCACTGTTAAATTTTATTGAATGTTTGCTAAAAACACAAAAAAATATGTTTAGTATTATTGTTGGTGTTTGTTGCGTGTGTGTTTTGAATATATAGGCCTGAATGAATGGGCGGAACTAACTCATTATTTCTTCAAATAAAATACATATTTTCGTGAGAATTTAGCTTTTCTATAAATGAATAAAATGAAAATAATTATTATTTGGGCATTTGGCTTTACAGGTTCAAAATACGATGCATTCAATTAGCAATTAACTATGTATTTAGAAATAGAAAAAATACATAAAACAACAAACTAAATGCGAAAATGCTTCATTTGTGATTTTCAAATAAATACAAATATACCAAAACTGTTTGAGGCCAAGCGAAATACGTATTACGCCAGATTACATTTTGGTATGAATGTGGTTATTGAAAAGCTTTATTTATTACCATTTATTTTACAATTAGGCTAGCTGTGTCGACTGATTAATAGTTGCTGGTTGTTGACCATTTTGCGATCCAGGGGTTTTTTGGGATTGAAAATTCGAATACTGATTCATATAACAAATTTATAAAATAAAACAATTTTCCCCAATTGCATAAATACAAGTTTAGCACATATTTTCCATAAAAATGGACACAGTTTAATAAAATTTTGGTTAATTTCAAGATTTTTTTTTCTTGAGTTTAATCACATTTTGTTTTATTTAAAATAGTTTCATTCAACATTTAACTTCAGTTTGATAACATTTCGTTTTATCCAAAAATAACACTTAAACATACTTATTGATTTGTAACATATGTAAGTATATCATTCATTATATGCATATACGAGGAATGACAATTAAGTAATGAGACTGATTTTATTGCCGCGCTTGTGGTAAACCTGCGTCCTTGAAATTCCCTTCCCCTTCCCCGGCATCCTTCCCCTCTCCATTGATATATTTACCATCGCTCTAGCTTGTTTAGTTCGCCTGCTCTGTCGTGTTGAGTAGACGTGTGTTGGTGGTGCTCGTCACGAAAATGGAGAAACGAAATCAAGAGCAATGTGTCGCGATAGCGTTGCGTTTTGATAGCCTTGGAATCGTCCACAAAGAATTTGTTCCATCGGGGCAAACCGTAAATCAAGTCTACTAGTCGCCAAGTACTCGAAAGATTGCGAAAACGAGTCAACAGGGTGCGCCCAGACATCGCTCGTAACTGGATCCTTCATCACGACAACGCGCCGTGCCACACCGCCCTCAGCGTGTCCCAGTATTTGGCCTCTAAAGGGATCGCCCGTGTTGCAACAGCCGCCTTATTCGCCCGATATGTCACCCTGTCCTCTCAGCAGGAAATGGCAAACCTCTGAGAGTAAAATTGCCTATGAAAAAGCTCCCAACTCGCCGTTCGGAATCGGCATAAAACTGTAGGTCCCTTCCAACCTTGTACAAATTCGCACGCACAACATGGATGGTTGCGGGTTGCTAGGCCTTAGTCGCGGTATCGGGCTGTCGTGCCAGTCAATTATTATTATTATTTATGTCACCCTGTGACTTTTTTTTGTTCCCTAGAACAAAATCGGTGGTCAAAGGAACCAATTTTGAGTCGATTACGGACATCCAGGCGGCCGTGACGAGGGTACTCGCGGACATCCCAGTCGAAGCGTTCCATAAATGTTACGAAGCATGGAAAACGCGCTGGAATCGTTGTATAGCTGCCCAAGGGGACTACTTTGAAGAGGATGGCAGAGTTGTAGAATAATTTTTAAATATACGGTTTTAATGGAATCAGTCTCATTACTTAATTGTCAAATGTCGTATATGTATATTTGATAAAAAAATAATATAGTTCATTTGTTTGTACTTTTAGTTTTACTTCGATTTCGATAAAAAAGGTTAAGCGTTTTGATTAAGGCAGGTTCTCACCTTGTGGATCCGAAAAAGTGCACTTTTTTTAGGAATTTTGTTTGAGAAAACGGTTAAAAATACAGCGCTGAAAATGTTTTCTGGATATGAACACACATTTATTTAGAGAATACAATTTTTCAAATTGAATGAATCAAAAAAGGGGGGAGGGGGCGTCCATCAGTGGCGGCATGTCGGCGAGGAGGTGTCCCGCTACCGGAAGTGATTCCGTCAAAACCCGTGATCTGAAACACAAAAATCGAACACATTCTTAATGTGTACCGTATTATCTATTGAATGAACTAAGATCATGAAAAAAAAATCAAAATTACAAAAGTTATGAGGTTTTAAAAAAAAAATTACGATTTTCGCATTTTTTGTTCACTTATTATTTTTTTAAATAAACAATTTTCAATATTTGTGGCTGATCGTAGTTCGTTTATTAGAAAAAACCCTAAGGAACATTTTAAAAAAAATTTGGTGACGATTGGTTCATTCCAGCGCCTTCAATCACTTCCGTTAGGTCCGAAAATGTGGTTCTCAGAAAAACGCGTTTAAAGTTTTGGCTTCGCTCGGCCGGTGCTCGACACTGCTCTATGTAACGGCCTGTAACTTTTGTAATTTTTCAGATTTTGATCTGACATTTCTGGAGCACATTTTTGAAACACATATCTACACGATAAGGCAAAAAAATTTGTTCCCCCCACAAGGTGAGAACCTGCCTTAAATGAAAGCTGAGATCTTAAAAATATTGAGGCATTAAGTGTTTTGTCCTCTAATCTAGAACGAAATTTATTGAAAATAAACCCTGCATAAACATCTTTCAGATTCCACACTTGTTGGTTGAATACTTAGTAAATAATTATAAGCCTTTTGCAAAACACGACCTCTATCCCTCCATTGCAAAAAAAGAATGGTTTTTTTTGGTGTTACATTTATTTCGTCTGAACTTTCAAAAATGTTTTTTTATAAAATATTACAAGTTAGCAGTTTCATTTAAATGTAATCCATACATACATACATACTACTGTGTCCAAAAAATAAGGTGACATTGTATTTATTTTGAAAATTCTTTATTTATTCTTCCAAATCAATTTCATCCCCTTCAAAGTAATCCCCTCCCGATGCAATGAACTTATGCCAACGGATTTTCCAATCTTCGAAACACTGATTGTAGTCACTTTCCGGGATGGCCTACAGTTCCGTCTTCGCTGCGGCTTGAATCTCCTCTATCGTATCAAAACGGTGTCCCCGGAGCGGTCTTTTGAGCTTGCTGAACAGCCAGAAGTCGCACCGCGCCAGATCAGGTGAATACGGTGGTTGCGGAACGATATGGGTTGAGTGGTTTGGCGAAATGATCACGAATTACGAGTGCAGTATGGGATGGTGCATTATCGTGGTGTAAAAACCCAGAATTGTCTTTCCACAATTCCGGCCTTTTTAGGCGGATAGCGTTACGCAAACGACGCATAACGTTCAAATAATATTCCTTGTTGACTGTTGAATAAAAAAATAATAATTCTCCAAATACTTCGACGCGCGCAGTTTAAATTCAAATGTCACCTTATTTTTTGGATACAGTAGCATATATGTATATCTGTTAAATGTTAAAAAATAAACATTTGTGTGACACATAAATAAACAAGTAAACACACACACCATCCCAATTTGTTCGTACCGTTTAGACATTATCCGTCAATAAACAAAACTTTCTAAAGCAACAAATGGCAAAGTTGTTAATCCAAAACTACACTCGACACACCACAACTCCCCAAAAAAAAATGGCCGAACGCAGTTGAGCGAGAAGAGCACCTGGAATGCAAGCACTGCGAACGACAACACACAACAATGCTGCTGTGGTGTTGCCAGTTGAGTCGCAGCACGAGCAAATTATGTGGACGAACTTTGATGTAGCGTTAAATTATTTGGCATTTTCATTTGACACAATTGCAGTGCCAGGTGAGCGGGACAGATAAAACAGTGAATGGAGGGGATATGCAAGTCGTAGTTTCGAATGTTCTATAATTGAGATGAGCAAAATGCAAAAGTAGACAGTGACAGCATGTGCATAGATGAAGGGCAAAAACAACAACATGTGAATACGCCGCTATGTTGCGCAATTCATATAGTTTGTGTCGCACGTAGTCGACGATGCCTCTTGCCCCAAGCTCCCACACCTTTGCCCTCGTGTGGCAACTCGCGGTGAATGTGCCAAGTGCTGCGTGCACACTGTGTGGCGTTGGCAACAATGACAAGTGTCAAATGATGTTAAAATATCGTTTGGCGATGAAAGTATATGGTTATGGTATTTGGATATTTGTCCGGTTGTTGCTCGGAGAGTGTGAGTTCTACGGTTTGCCAGTTGTTCAAGTGGCTGGTCGACCAGCACGGATCGAGCGTGGTGGCAGGATTACCAAATAGTTGAGATGCAGAAATGTTTTCATTTAATTGCTCTTTCCGCAAAGTTGTTTCGTTGTTTTCACAACAACTTGCACCCGTTTATTTACTGTTAAAACCAGTTTCCATGCACTAAAGTTCTCACAGTGCGCTGATGCAATGTGCTGTTGCTGTGTTGTTGTTGTGCTTACGTAGGCAGCACAAGTATGTCGACAGCTGGCTACACATTTGCTTGCTTCGCTTGTAACTAGTCGAACGCAATTACTCACAATTAGCCACGCTGCTGCCGCCGCCGCTCTATCACATCGCCAATTATTTCCACATTGAGTTTTGGTATTGTCGCTGCTCGCTGTTCGGTTTTAATGCTGGCAAAAGGCGAAATTAATTGCAAACACTTTATGGCGCACGAACAAATGGCAATGACGTTTAAATGGCGCAAATTAATTTCCATTCATAAATTGTTTGCTTATTTGTTCGTTTGTTGTTGTTGTTTGTTGTTAAAGGGCCAAATCGGTATTCCACTCTCGAATTTCTCTTTTTGGCCTGTGTGTTGAAGTAATTTGGAAATTGCCTGCAATTTATTTACATAGATTTAAATGAGCCAATTACGAAAGAAATTAGCAATAAGGAAGTGTATAAACTTAAATTTAAGCACTGGCGAATGTGTTAAAGAAATAATTTGCTGAAACAATGTAACAGTCCATAGTTTATAGATTATAAACTGCTGTTGAGTTCGCAACGCTGCAAGCCAGTAAATATGTAAAAACAGTTCCTATTGGTAGCATTTGTGATAAATTGTGATAACATTAAATATTTAACATATCAATTGGTTTTCGTCTTAAAAAAAAAGTCATGACTTTGAAAGGAAATATTAAATGTTGCATTTAACTACATTGAATTTCTAGTTTAGCGTAATAAATATAATGCAATGTAGTCTGTAAATGTCATGTTTATTTATTTATTTAGTTATTTATTTATTTATTTATTTATTTATTTATTCATTAAATAATGTAGAAATACATTATTCCTCACAGATTACGTATGACTTAACCCTAGTTTGTGTGCTGAAAAAACACCCTTACCCATGTGATGGGGTACCCGGGTACCCCAGTACAAATTGTATGAAAATTTCTCACTTTTTGTTCGCACTGTAAGAAATTTTACCGTTTTTGCTTAGTTTAAAAGCTCTCAGTAATATAAAAGTACAAAAATTGTTACAAAAAGTTACAAAAATTGACTTGCAAACTTGTTGTTTAATTTCCAGTACGGATTTTTTTTTCAAATTCGGATCCCCGTTTCATAAAAAGGGGAATACCATTTATACGCTGCTATAAATTTCAATGGAAGGTCATTCCACGCGGAAATTTTTGACATTTGTACTTTGTAGCAAATTAATTAGTCGTTAGAAATTAGTTTTAATTGCATTGTGAAAGATCTGAACAAATTCGGAAATGAGTTCTTATTCAGCAAGAGTTCGTTCTGAAAGAATTATCCCAGCCGAAATTCAAGAAACACTGTGCGAAAGTAAAAGTGATGACGAATTTTCCATTTCCGAAGGCGAAGATGAACATATTCCATCAGTTGACGACACAGCAATAGAAGCCTCTGCGGGTTGCATAGAAACTGACCATCTCATATGACTCGAATGGTAGTGACGAAGAGAAATATCCAAATATCGAACTTTGTGGTAAAGATGGCATACAGACTTGAGCCATTTCAGCGTAGTGTGTCAGCGTAGTGGTCTCGATTCTTCCTACAATATATGCACAGCAAAAGCTATATTCAAAAGTATTTTATCAAGTGAAATATGTGACATAATTTTACGTGAAACCAACCGAAGCGGACGCTTTACGCAATATATACCGTCGAAACCTGAAAAATACGAGTTAACAACTTTTAGGGCTTGTGACGCAAGAAATTCTTATCATCTCCAAGGTCAACTGTACCCGGGAAAACCCGCTGAAGGCGAATGTCGATCAATGTAGGCGAGAGAGTTGTTTTGGATCTGGTTTGCAAATATAAAATATCTTGGAGTTTATAAGTTTATATAACCAAAATCAATTTTTTCGTTTCCTCAAAATCGATTGAGTGATTGTTTTCCGTTGATAAAATTGTTTTATTACAAATTATTAACTTTAGAAAGTTTTACTTACAGGAAAAATCTATGAAATCCATGCAACTCCATATAAAATGTATTGGGGTACCCGGGTGCCCCAGCACACGGGTAAGGGTGTAAAAAGTAAAATGTTGTGCCATACCCTCCAAAATAAAATAAATGGAATTAAACACTCGAAAATAAGGACAGAATACCATTTTGGGAGTTGCCTTGAAGATTTTTAGGTTATCCGCAAGTATATAGAATTTCGATATAAAACTGATTTGGGTACCCGGGTACCCCATCACACACATAAGGGTTAATGCTACAATATACATAAATAATATCGAGTTTATTTCATTTTACGATTTTCCTCTCGTGCCGATAATATGATAAGCAACTAGTAGGAATTCACTTTAAATTTAATTGCAAAACTGCTGCAGCTTAAAGTTTCAACACAGTAGAGTTAGATCATTACTGAAATTTGACCGTAACTTTTTGACAACCTTATATGTTACATGTTTCGCACATAAGTTTGTGCTCAACGTGTGGCAGTACAAAAGCTGTGCTAATTGTTTCAAAACAAATTAGAAATGCTTCTGTAATAATGCAGACAATTAATTGGTATGTATGGTTTTATTGTTATAAGGGAACAGTGGCGCACGCAGGATTTTGTTTCGGGGGGGGGGGGGGGGGAAGGGGGGTTTTGGAACTTTGATGAGTACTTTGAAATAGAATAAAATTTAGATGTATGAATCTACGGACTGAGGTCCAAAACATATTTTGGTCCTGAATGTTCAAAATAGAAAATTTAGTTATAAGGAGACAAAATTGTCTTTCATTTGATACCCATATCTTCATCATTGCACAACCGCAAATATTAAAAAAAATATTTGAAATATGTATGTCCTTAAAATTATATTTTAAATTTAAAAATTTTTTAAAAGGACTTTGGGCCAGCAAAATGAAAAACTGACTATGCCAGGTTACTATAAATGACCTCTAGTTTCACGCTCTATCAACATTAGGATGGGTCCCGGCAAAAAAAAAATTTTTTTCGCACGGTATAATAAATGTAAAGTTGGTGTTTTCACTCAGTGCATCATAACTTTGTCGTTTTTCTTTCGATTCTATTGATGTTAGGCTTAATATTTGCACAAATAATATATTTTTCATCTTAGATTTGAAAACCAAAGGAGATAATTTATTTTATCTATTAAAAAAAACATTCGAAATTTATGATTTTTGAAAATGGTTGAAAAATGCACTTTTTTACAACTTTCACCGTCAGTAATTTCTTCAAATCTCATCTGATTTGGACAATCTATATATCTCTGGAAAGGCTGAGGTATTATCTTCTGACCGGCGGACAAATGTGTTAGTCGAATGATTCGTATACGAGATATGTACTCGTAACTGAAGCACGAGGGGAAAAATGGTTTTTGGAAGATTTTTCGAAAACGCTTCTTACAAAACTTTTTTGATCTTCAGTTTCGTGTTCAGCGGCCCAAAGTTGGTCTAGAAAACACTTTTTTTTAGGTGAATTTTTTGTGTTTTTTGTGTCGAGTAGTGTTATTGATGATTGAATATTGCTGACTGAATATATATACGACGGTTATAAAATACATTTCTGTACTAACTTTAAGATATTTCGGGGTGTTTAACCGCCAAAACCTATGTGTGCGCCACTGTAAGGGAGGCAGAACTTGTTTGATTGCGCAATATTAAAGAGATTAAACCAGTCGTAATACACTCAAACTTCTTAATTTATATGCAATTTTTACATACATAAAATTACAATAAATTTTTAAGGCCTGTGTTAATGAATCAAATTTTCTACAAGACTGGGTCCTACAATTAAAATAACAATTAAGGACAACTTATATATTTTGTTGACACTATTGTAGTACAATTATTTTTATTTATCCTTTAACCCTAGAAAGGTAATCTTCGTCGATTCGACGAACACCACATACATTTCTTCAAATTTCTCCTTATTCTCCGATCTGATTGCTTTCTCTTTTCGTGTGATCTCAGTTGGCGATGTGCTTTCGCGATATACACACATCTTGCAGCACGACCGCAGCGTAAGTTTTCTTTTTTTATAGAAAAACAAAACTAGTCTTCGTCGAAACGACGAAGATTACCTTTAACGTGACTTTTTGCAATTGAATACGAATACTGTACATTGCATTTCAGTATTTCAAAATGTCTCGAAATGTGGGGTTATTATTATTATTGATGGGGAATAGTGCACTGCGACCTAAAAGATCTATTGTACCCCCTTCATGGACCTACAGTTCATCCGTAAGTCCAGTATCCGAGAGGAATTTTAGTATATTACCTAAACCTCTGGAAACCCAGTCCGTACCTGTCATAATAAAGCCCCCAGGTGTTTCTTTCGTTTGTGCTTAAGTACAGAGCGTTCTCTTAGTATATGCATTGCGGTTTCATTTTCCTTTTCATTTTCGTTCTCGCGAATTCCTAGTTTAGTTAGATGACAGCTTAATCTACAATGCCCTGTAAGGATACCTGTAATTATCCTTAGATTATTCTTCGAAAAGCTCATGCATTCCTCGAATCTTTTCTTATTATACGTCCCGATAATCGCCTTGGAATGTTCTAGTCCTGGTTGGTTATCCCAGTATTGATTCCTATTGAATATCTCGTGTTTCCTGGTTAGGACCGACTGAGGAATTATAATTGTGTTTCTGTCTTCATGGAGAAGTTATGTTTTGTTTTTCACTTTATTTTAATTTTAATTAATTTATAATTTCTGATACTCATTCTGATCTCAAAAATAAATGTACCTCAACAAAAATTACTTAAAAATACACAAATAATTTGTAAAAATATATACGGTGCGAATTATTTACAAAAAATGTCCAAGTATAATTATATAATGAAGTTGGAGTTTATACGATTTCGAATTCTTCCAAAAATCGGAGTTGATTCGACGAAGATTACCAACAACGTATGCAAAATATGATTACCCTTCTAGGGTTAAGTATTACAGTTTTTCTAGAAAATCCGACTAGACGCTGCCAATTTGAAAACAAGATAATTAATATCCCACAATATTCGTGTTACGTGGAAATTAACTTTTATTCAATGCATTATTGAGCAAAAATTGCCAGCAGCTAACTCCTCACATAAATACCAACTTTCACTGATTCCAAGAGTGAACGTTGAACTTATGACTGCGCTGATATATTGTACTAATGTCTTTATATGACATCAAAATCAACTACCCGTTTCGTCTGCACCCCTTCAAATACACACAAACACACAAATGTATACAATACGTACTGCAAGCAGAGCCCATCATTGTTAGTGCCGATTCGATTGGGTGGCTGGATGTGCTGAGTGTGCCACCAAAACAAAACCACTGCCGACGTAATAACATTGCCTTTTGTCGTACACCACATCGTTAGGGCTTAATGTGCTGCCACTTCCGAAAAATATCGTTTTAAGGGCTTCTGCGGTCTAAGGACAACAACAAAAATCCAAAAAAGCTACCATGTACATATGTGTGTGTGTGTGTGTGAGACAACGTGCGTTTGTGTATGTGGCTAATTTCGAGATGCGTGCTGTAGCATTATTGGGCGGATGTGTTGCTGCTCCGCTTCATCTCCGGCCACATTTAAATTAATCGAAACACTACATGTGTGCATATAGACATAAACAAACGTGGTTTTAGTGCCGGCGAGGCCAAGTGCGTTGTGCGCGCGAAATGTAAATAACGCTGTAGCGTTGCCACATATCTGACCGAAAGTGCAAAAGCCAGTGGCAGCACAACGTTTAACTCGACAGCATTTGCGGCTTTAAAGTGGCTTGACGGGCCAAAAAGGTTGGTTTTCAATAGAAAACCGCTTAAATCGTTTGGTAATGCTCTTCTGTCGCCACTCCCGTTTGGCAAATTGTAAAGTTAATGAATTCAAATTGGCTTATCGCCGTTAATCGGCGCTGCACGAACTTTGACGTCTCAATTTGATGCGACATACTGTTTGCCGCTCATTTAGCTAAAATGCGCTCAAAGCTAATAAATCGACACGCTACACTATGTGCCAGCAACGCGATACTCTGACAGCCAGCGCCTGTCATCTGTGCGCAGAAGGAAGAACCCGTTGAGTTGCATTTGCGTCGCCTGGTGTTGCGAAATATTTCGTATCAATATTTTTTAAATTTTCCACATCATTAGATTAGCGCACTTGAGTGAGTTTCTCATTCGCCTTGGCGCGTATATTGAATTTGTCTGTGCGCACGATGCGAATGTTGCCTCGACGATGTTGTTGCTGTTGTTAGATACTATTGCGCCGTGCCAAGTGTTTCACTGCGCTGATGGCTATCAATTTTTTTCATTTGCTGTGCAAAAAGTATGCAAGAATATTCCAAAAATAACGCAACGGCGCGCAGCTACTTCATCATTGCGATGGACTGTCAGTGGCGAATCTGCATGCGAACTTTTTACTTGCGAACACTAAGTTCTGGCGCTGGGAATGTCCCAAGTGTGCTGATAAATACAGCGTGCCGCATTCTTGCTGGTCAAACACACGCAACGCCCCCCATATGCGTTTTATTTTTGTTCTATTATTATCCATTTACACCGAAATTGATTTGGCATAGGTGGAGATAAGCGCGACCCACAATACTCAAAACAAGGCGATATCAATCAAGTGTTTGACTTGATTTGGTAGACGTACAGATATAATCTGCAGTGCGGTGTGTGCTACAGGTTCAAATTTGCGGTAGGGTTCGCTTCGATAAGACTACTTGAAATTCAATAATAATAATAAACAACTTCACAGTGTTGGCGTTTGTGAGCATGAATGCTTTTAAGCGTTTTGTAGCTTTCCATAGCAGGGGCCAGTTTTTAACTCTTCCCATTATTTTCCTCTCATAATAGTAATGAGGGGAAATAATGGGAAATTGTTGAAAAGCTAACTCCCAGTCCTGGTACATATTATCTTGGAATTATGGCTAAAGGGAAATTCTACTTTGGGTAATTGGTTATTGCAGTATAATGATGCTTATTCTGAGATAAAAGCTGCTGAAAGGAGCTTTCAAGGAATCAGGTATTTATCCTTGATGCATGCTTTTTCCTAGTTGCGCTTACAATTCGAATTTCAATGGTTCGAGGAAAGGCAAAATTTAGTATAAGCTTCCAAGACATGATATTACCAAATCCAGTTAAAGAATTTCAGGCGTCGCACAGTGGCTAGTTCTGCCGACGCAGGTTGCAAAAATCAATTTTGTCCTGTTCCATTTGGGGGAAACTGTTATACTTGTCCGATAGATAAATGTTTGGACCTAAGAAATCCGAAAACCTTAACTAAATTGGACAAATAGTTTTGCTTGTAGAGCTCGTCAAAGTTGACCAATTTTTAGAGTGTGAAATAATATCACCAATTTGCACTTTTTCGGCAAAGCTGAAGTTTTAAAACACGGAAAGGAGCAAATTAATTGAAACTTTTTGCACCAGTATCGTAAAAGAAGGCATTTGTAGTAAATAATTAAATATAGAAAAAAAATTAGGTTGTTGTTGTCTTTTCATAGGCACTCATTTGAAGTACTGTTTTTATCACACTTTTTGAACTATCGATAGACTTTAAAAAAAAGGCCATACTTGCCAGAGTTCCGTCTTTGGGAAAATTGTTCACTAGTGTTCTGTGAGTGCTGCCTTAAAGAGATCGGGTGCCCGATTTTGCCCGACTGGAGTTTACAGCGATTTTTCTGTGGCCATCTCGAGCAGTTTTTTGCTTTCGGGTGCGTGCGTTCGAACAAGTTCGTCAAGATTTTGATAGTGAATCAATTACACGCGATTATAATCGTTGCCAGGGCATGCAAATTTGGATTTTGGCTTCATTTAAGAAGTGATACAAGCTTGCAACTCCATAGTAAGTCGACTTTTTTTTTGGCGTATATTGCTGTAAGCTCGAAGTAAAGAGTACTTTTGCTGGATGCGCAGTTCGCACGTACGAAAAACAAGTTGGCTTTCATTTCCGGCAATCAGCTATCATGTGTCCTTTGATGTAATGCTTTTGTTTAGCATTTTTTTACGTCTTGCGTCCCTTTGCAACTTGTGTGTAAAAACAATACAAATACGGAAACCACTGTTGTCTGGATTATTATTTGTAATTAAAAATTTTTTGTATATTTTTATGCTCAATAGAAATAAAGATTGTTATAACAATATTCAAAAATATTTCTTTCCTTATTACATAAAAACTCAAACCACGAATTTTCTTCGATTACAATTTTTTCTTCAAAGCATTAGCACAAAATATTTCGGAATATAATTTTTAAAATATTTGTTCTTGTAACTGTAAATGTTGTGAATTTACAAAATCCCTATTTTATAATCAACTTTTATTTACAATAAACAAAAATATATATTTTACATTCTACAATGTATACATACAGATCGTTTTTTTAATTTCTCCATTTTTGGCTGTATTAGGTGTGGCGATATGATGCTATATTGGACCCGCCATCTTGAATTTCGTAATTCTGACAATGGATTCGTAATCAGCGACCCCAAAAACCCCCGAGTACAAGATTTCAGGTCGATCGTTAAAGTTTTCGAGTTTTGGCCGCATCCGCGGCATTCGGACGCGTCGCGAATACCGAGCTTGCACTGTATTACCAAATCCAGTTAACCCTTTCGCTACAGGTTTTTACTGGGGAAAGTTAAAATTTTAAATTTTACGTCTTAGGCTTCTATGTGGTTATATTAGAAACATTTAATAAGAAATTTTTTAATTTTTATACTCGGACCCTGTATTTTAGAGTGTTTTTCAATGAGAGCAACCACATCGTTGTGGCTGTAATAATTACTTAAACATAAAACTTTTTACGCATAACGAAAATTTTAATATTTCATTTACTTCAGCCAAAATTAAACAAAAAAGTATCTAAATTGAAAGAAACCCTCAAATTATAAAGTTTTCTAATTTTTTCTGCTTCTTCCTCCTTTACTATGTCAAGATATACCATTAAAAAAACATGTATACTTCTCTTCTTTAAACTTAAATATTCAGTTTATTAATTTCGTATTTTTCCTAAAACTTCAAACTATTCTAAAGACCAACAAAAAAAATGTATTCTTGCAACCATAGAGGATGCAGACGTTCACAAAGTAGCATGTTGCCATATGGCAACAACATAGCGAAAGGGTTAAAGAATTTCAGGCGTCGTTATTCAATCGTCAATTTTAAAGGATCACTAATACGTTTGTAGCAAATTTTTATTTTATTTAAATTCGAAGTCATACATCTATGCTTAACATATTTTTAAAAGTAAAAAAATAAATATTACGGAACTTTTTTGAACTTGAGCAAACATTCGTACAGTGGTAAGTATTTAGTCTCCGGCATAAAGAAGAACACTAGCAGTCCGAGCAGCAGGCTCACTGAGCCCATGATGAAGAAAAACGTCGAGTAGCTGTACTCGCCATAGAACACAATCACGGCCAACGCAATATGCATCATCTGCTCGCACACCACTACCAGCGCAATGCATTTGGCCTTAACCGCAATTGTGAAGGCCTCCGCCACGTACACAGTCGAGGCGATGGCCACACCCGCACAGGTCACAAATTGATAGAGCAACATCAGGTAGGCCATCATTTCGAAGGTCAGGCGACAGATTATCTTAACCGAAATTTGCAAGTAGAGATATTTGAAAACGCCGCCTACGGTGAAGGTAAAAATTCCAGCGAGCAGCAACGAAATGACAGCGATCCTGCGCCGTCCCAGCTCGTCCACGATGAACGCACCGAAAATGCTGCCCAGCAGACCGCACATCGCAAGCAAATAAACGCAGTTCATGTTGCAGCCAAAGCCGGCCCAGCTGGCGGTGAGGAAGGCGCGATTGAAGGGCAGCGCCACCGACAGCGACACAAAGCAGCGCAGCGTTAGCACCTTGAACAGCGGCAGCAAGTTGCGCCGCCAAAAAACTGTCCACACCGGTTCGCCCGCGTCGTAGCCCAGCAGCTGCTTGCACTCGTCGCGCATGAGCGTCACTTCGATGCTGGGATAGTGGGCGCCTTGCAGCCGCTTCATCACGTAAGTGGCGGCCAGATCGCGCTGCCTCATCTGCAGCAGCAGCGGCGACTCGAAGCGGTACATCAGTGCCAGCACAATGGCGCCGATGCCCAGCAAGACGACGATGATGCCGTGCGGCTGATTGACGTGCAGCACGTAGCCAGTTTGGGGTTCCAGTGCAAACCACAGCCGAGTGAGCAGCAGCTGCAGACAAACGCCAAGCCAGAGGAATATGCGTGCACTGGAGAGCAGCAGGCCGCGTATGTCCTTATGCGCTACCTCGGCGCCGGTGACCAGACTCTGCACCTGGTTGATGCCAAAAGCGCAGCCTTCGAGGAAGCAGCCACACAGTAGCGTGGCGAATTGTATGGGCGCGCAGATGAACAGAAGGCCGCCCAGGGTTAGTAGGCCGCCGCTGAGACACTGTCAGGAGTAGAAAGCCATAATTGTGTCAGTCAGTTACAAAATGATAGGCAATAACACAAATTTACTTTTCTATTTATATAAGTAATTCTTTTGATTTATAACGATTAAATCAGATCGCTCAATTATAGCTTTCGACTAACTTGCAAAAGCATACTACTGTGTCCAAAAAATAAGGTGACATTGTATTTATTTTGAAAATTCTTTATTTATTCTTCCAAATCAATTTCATCCCCTTCAAAGTAATCCCCTCCCGATGCAATGCACTTATGCCAACGGATTTTCCAATTTTCGAAACACTGATTGTAGTCACTTTCCGGGATGGCCTTCAGTTCCGTCTTCGCTGCGGCTTGAATCTCTTCTATCGTATCAAAACGGTGTCCCCGGAGCGGTCTTTCGAGCTTGCTGAACAGCCAGAAGTCGCACGGCGCCAGATCAGGTGAATACGGTGGTTGCGGAACGATATGGGTTGAGTTTTTGGCGAAATGATCACGAATCACGAGTGCAGTATGGGATGGTGCATTATCGTGGTGTAAAAACCAAGAATTGTCTTTCCATAATTCCGGCCTTTTTAGGCGGATAGCGTTACGCAAACGACGCATAACGTTCAAATAATATTCCTTGTTGACTGTTTGGCCCGGCGGAAGGAATTCATAATGCACAACACCACGATAATCGATAATTCAAATGTTACCTTATTTTTTGGACACAGTAGTATGTAGACGAAATTGCTTTTTGAAATCGATCTGAGGGAAATTAAGGAGCTCCGAAATAACATTGGATGAAATAAACTTCTCCAGTAAGAAAAGGGATTCGACAGAATTGTTAAACATTGGACGCACTGTCTCGGGCAGCTGCTGCTCGAATCCCGTATTTTATGTCATCTAATTAAACTTATTTTATATGGAAACATATCTTACTGTTTATTGCGTTGTTATTTTTATGAAAATAATTAGGGAATTCCCCCAATTTTGTTGACCCTCCAGTTCCCAAGAATTCGTTTACACATCCGGAACATGCAAAAAACCATAAGTCTAACTAATTTTTGTATACCTCATGAAATCTTAAAATCTTAAATTCAAGGCAAATTTTTATTGTTATGCCCAAAATAATTACCAATAACACTGCACAACACAAAACAAAATAACAAGGTTCTGACAACGGATTCTGGTAGAGGGGACCAAAAAAAAATATACGTGTATCGGCGTTTTGAAAGTTTACATCTGAATTTTTTTTTAGGGGTGGTCAAAGTTTTCCCCCTTTTGCACATTCTTATGGTGAATCGGCATATGAAAACCATGTAACCTTACATTTTAGGTATATGATGGGTTCAGCAATTTGATGTAAAATACTACGAAGAATATTTGTGTGGAGCCTTTTAACCCTGTAGCTACTATTTTTATGGGTCAATTTGACCCTTTTTTTCTAAAATGCCAAAAATGTCCTGTAAAACAGGACTTTTTAAGGACGAAACGTACCACGAAAATATTCGCCATAAAATTCTACTATAGGTCTCTGAATACACCAAAGCTCAGAAATTAACTTGAACGCCAGAATTAAGCCAAAACTGAAAATGTGTTTCAGTGTTTATTTCGTACTTATTGAAAATTGGTACTAAAATGTCCTACAAAACTTGATTTTTGAGGGTTAGTGTGTATGGGAAAAATGTTGAACGCAAAATTTCACTATAAGTGACCGTATAAAAGAAAGCTCTAGATATAATATATATAAATAGAAAAATGAAAACAATTTTGGGTATTTAAGGTATTCATTATATTTTTCGTTTAGCTCTTGGCAATTCAACACCGTTATCAAATAATGTCCAGCATACATCAGCTATAAAAGAATGAATACGCTTGCCTTTATACCGTTCCTCAATGGGGTCCAGTGGCGTATTCAGGGGGTTGAAACCCCCGAAGTATTAGGATCGACTTTAAAACTACATACAAATTAAAAGGCATTTTATAAATATTAAGGAATGACTTTTTGAAACCCCCCGAAATATTTTTCTGAATCCGCCCCTGATGGGGCACATGTCTGATGAAATCGTTCCCCATGTTCATCGGATTCTGTTGCCAACTGATGTTCCAAGAAATCCATATGAGAATTCAGAAAATGAATTTTTGGTGACATATGAACACCTAGTTTTTCGAATGCAGTCATCATGGTGTCGACGTGCATTCGAGCAGCAGGGGAACGATTTTTGCCTAGTGTCAATGTGCCTTTGGTGTCAATGACTCCTTTAATGCTCTTCCATGCGACGATCTCATTTGGTGAAAGCAGAATTTTCGAATTCGGCGCTACGCATAACCCTTTTTATCTCTGGACCAACAAAAACACCTGTTGTAATGAAAAACCAAATTTTGTAATTTTATTGGTATGAAACCAATATGAAAAGTAAAGTTTTTGCATTCATACCTTCTTTTATCTTTGTTTCGCTTAGTTTTGGAAACAATGTCTTCAAAAAGTTAAATACCGATCCATTTGTATCCAAACACTTAACAAAATTGTTTACCACACCAAGTTTTATATGTAATGGTTGTAAAAGAATTTTGTTTATTGGCACAAGCGGTGGATGGAGAATATTCTGCTCGCCTAATGTCCCTTCAGCTCTCGGTTCCCATTGTTTTTTGGGAATATTGGTTGCGCTTCCATCTGCTATTCCACGTGCAAGTTTTGTAGGACATTCGAGTACCAATTTTGAATAAGTACGAAACAAACACTTAAACACATTTTCAGTTTCGGCTTAATTCTGGCGTTCAAGTTAATTTCTGAGCTTTGATATATTCAGAGACCTATAGTAGAATTTTATGGTGAATATTTTCGTGGTACATTTTTTCCTTAAAAAGTCCTGTTTTACAGGACATTTTTGGCATTTTAGAAAAAAAGGGTCAAATTGACCCATAAAAATAGTAGCTACAGGGTTAAAATGCTCCACAAAAATATTCTTCGTAGTATTTTACATCAAATTGCTGAACCCATCATATACCTAAAATGTAAGGTTACATGGTTTTCGTATGCCGATTCACCATAAGAATGTGCAAAAGGGGGAAAACTTTGACCCCCCCTAAAAAAAAATTCAGATGTAAA
The DNA here is from genome assembly GCA_964056695.1 of Melieria picta. Classification (NCBI taxonomy): domain Eukaryota; kingdom Metazoa; phylum Arthropoda; class Insecta; order Diptera; family Ulidiidae; genus Melieria; species Melieria picta. Next base: position 33,361,182 of record OZ057399.1, on the reverse strand, counting down.
CTTTCAAAACGCCGATACACGTATATTTTTTTTTGGTCCCCTCTACCAGAATCCGTTGTCAGAACCTTGTTATTTAAAAAAAAAATTGATTTTGTTGTGCAGTGTAATTTGCAGCGATATCAGGGAAAGTTTGTGTTCTAATTGAAGTCTACGAATTGGGCGCGTTTGATTAAAACCCGGTTTTTTTAATAATGGTTAAATAAAATCAAAAAGTGATAATTTTGTATTTTTTCCATAAATATAAAATATTTTTTCTGTAATTAAAAAATATTTTTACAAAATTTTTTTAACCCGTTTTAAGCTAAAATTGTTCAAAAGTAGCTAGAGCTAGTTCTAGAATTCTAACAAAGAGGCGTGGCGACTTCAAATGTCGTGTGCACACTTCTTAGTCAAGTGTTTCATGATTTAAATACCAAAAAGTAATATCGATAACACAGGATAAAATTCGGGGTCGAAAGGGAGTTCTTAATTTTTTTCTTTTGGGTACCCTCCTAAGCAAATCGGTGCATGCATCAGTTTTGTGAAAGTGTTGAAAGTCACAACCAAATGGAGCAATTGTTTAGTTAACTGGTCTAGTTGATAAGCAGCATAAGCGTAATCAGGCTTTGTTTTGTTTAATCGACGAAACATTTAATGGGTTCTCGGCCACAAATTGAAGGCTTTTATTGCATAATAATGGTGCTTTTACTACTCATTTCCAACTACATATTTGGCTAGATATACACGGTGAACGGAAAGTTTCTGCATACATCGTTTCAATTGTATTATACTTAAAATTCTGATTGCTTGTTTTATTTGAAAACGAAATGGGGAAATCCCTAATAATGTGATGGTTTGAAAATCCTAAGCAGTTTCCTCATAGATCTATAGCGATTTTAATGCAGGACGGTGCGCGATGTCATATGGCGAAACAGTCAATAAATGTTGCTAAAAGTCTATTTAAGCTAGTATGGGAAGACTGGCCGGGAAATTCGCCAGATTTTAATCCTATTGAACATATCTGGTCCAGGATTCAAGACTTAGTATTTCGGAGTCCAAAACCTGCCAATAGACTTCAACTCATTGAGAGAGTAAAACAAGAGTGGGATGCCATATCATTGGCCGAAACGTCGGTCTTGTGCGAAATTTTTCAAAAGCGAGTCCTAGAGTGCTACGAACAAAATGGCACACATACACAATATTAATGATGAATTGAATTTTGCTTGGATATGATTTAGTGGTTTAAATAAAAAAAATTTGAAAAGCAATACAAATGATCTTTAACGGTGTTTTTTTTTGTATGCAGAAACTTTCCGTCCACCGTGTACTTGAAGTGATCAATAAAATTCATTGAATTTAAAGTTAAAATCTAAGATATAAATAATAAATATTTATTACGCTTCAAAATAAACTGTTGGAATTTTTATAATTTTATCGTATATTAATAAAATATTTTTTAACGATTTGTCTGTACCCTCTTTCGAATAGTCTTTGCCTTAGAACACACTATTTTCTCTGCTGTAATTAATTACTGTAATCAATTATGAATGACGATAATGTGAACATTTTGGTGTGAATCCCGCCCCACAAAGCAACACCAACAGCAATGTTTACCTACGCTATGTTCTGGATTTACTGCTTTCACATCCGCCCGGCACGCAACGCCAATACAAGGTAACAACAAACGCAGTACCGCACAAAACCGCACCGAATCGTACCAGCACTTTGGCCACTTCAACCAACGCCACCGCTCACACACACACACACACACACATATTCACGGTATAACGCTTGAACAGTAAACAAGCATTGTTCATCGATAACTTGGTGTTTTCTTGGTTCACTCACATGAGCAGCATTCTTAGTGACGCGCTGTACAAACAACGCTGCCATCAGCGCGCCAGCGATCGCGCCCGCAAACCATGAAATTGTCAAACGGTGCGTGTCGCCGTTCGATAAGGACCTGCCCGTCGGCGATTCGAACACGGACCAGGCCAGCTTCATGCCGCCAGCTGTGAAAATCACCGACGCTAACCAATCAGCCGTGTGACAACAAATAAACAGAGGTCGCGCAGCAAACGGCGGCAACAACGACAGCACCGACAGCAGCAGCAGCAGCAGCAAACGGAGCACAGAAACAGAAATCACGAGTTATGAAAAGCCATCTGAACAATTGCGAGCGTGTTACCTGAGGCCAGTGCCTGGAACTGCAGCCGATAGCGCCAGAGCAGTCGCAGCCAGGACAGCTTGTCCTCCTCGTCGATGGTGGGCAGCAGTAGTGGCATTCTCGCTTTTTAATTTCAGTCTGCTTGTATGTTCGTGGCGTCGTTGCGTCTTAGTTTGGGCACTCTTTAATTTTTGTTTGTTCTCTGTTTGCAGGGGGAGGGGCGAGAGTTCGCGCGAATTTGCACTTCAGATTGTGGCCATTGTTGACGCTGGCTGAATGGCGCATTGGCGCTCGCACTTGCAAATATGCCACAATCTGTTTTTGAACTTTTGCAAGTTGGCAAGTTTTATTTTCGCTGTCCTTCCGTCGTCGCGATACGCTTTGTTGTGGAGTGCGGCATAACGGGGCAAACTCATTCGACTAACAAAAACTGGCCGTCGATTGACTACGACTGTCCGGCGCTGGTGTCGGTGCCGGTTGGTTTAGTGTGTTTGTTTTTGTTGTTGCCATTAAACGCCGATAAGATAGAGCGCGCACTTTCAGTTTTTCATGACTACTCGGTATTATAATTAAATCAATAAATTTAATTAAATTGGATAAGTGCAGCTTAGTATCTTGATAAAATGTACCAGTCAATATTTACGGTTACGACAACGCTCGCAGCCATACCCCCCCCCCCCCCCCCCCCATTTGTTCGGGGTGACGGGCAAGTGTTGTGTTCGTGAAGCCTGCCATTACTATTCTGTTTGTAAAGTTTATTTTTGTTATTTCAAAACATACATAGGTACGAATAAATGTATAAATATACATACAGATATACAAAAACAGATATAAGTATTTTTGTTGTCGGTATATGTTTTTGCTCTAATGCGACATATTCGTTATCAGCCGCCAATTGCAAAAATTGCAGCTTGAGCTTTTGGTTTACTTGAATTGCGAAAAGCTTTTCGAAGACTCGAGTTACGATTTGGCAATAGATGGCGTAGGAATGTAAATAAAAAAGCGCAAAAAAGTATGTAACCTTTTCCCGTTAAGTGGGGAAATAGGTGTAGAGGTCTCAGAAAATTAATTTTTTTTTTCATAAATCAATTTTACAACTATTCAATAATATACCCTGAAAGTAATAAACCTTAAAGCAAAATTTCAAGCCGTTTAAAAGTTATAAGCATTTGAGCAAGCGTCTTTTCGGAGCGGTCGAGCAGGTAGTCATTCATTTCAAACGCGTTTTTCTCGAAAGTACTTTTTTCGAATTTGTGTGCACTCTACCTCGCAGAGTTTTTGATCAATTATTACCAAACTTAGCACACATTTTCTTTGTAAATAATATTTTTATTTTTACTTATTTTTTATTGCAAAAAAAGAACCAAAAAAAGCGGTAAAAAATCGTACTTAATTTTCACATTCTAAAATAAATATGGAATTTTGTTATTTTTCTGTGATAATTGTAGTTCAAAAAGAAGAGACACTTATTAAAAAGTAAATTTTTTTGAAAAATTGATTTCAGATAAAAATTGTGGCCTCCAGGATGTACACAAACTGCCTATCCGAGTGGCGACTTACAATATGTAGCAGCTGATCTCTCCGGGATTTTTCAAGAAAAATGTTTGAAAATTTCAGTAAATGTTCATTAATATGTCTATAAAATATCCTAAAAATCTCAATAAAGTGTATTTATTCTTTATATGTTAAAAAAAATGTATGCAAATTACTCTAAATACGCCGTCCTACACCTATTTCCCCCCTTAATTTCCGCATTTCTTGAGATCATTTCCTTCAAAATATTTACTCTTTTTGAACATTTTAGCAATAAAGTTCAACAAAATATCAAAAATATCATTTAGGTTAAGAATTACAGCTCAATCAATTTTGTACCACATATCGTACATTGGTCTGCAAAGGAGTAAAAAATCATGAAATTTTTGTTTTGTTTTCTTTAGTTTTATGAACAATTCATTGATTTTATTGAAAGAAAACATAAATTATAACAACAAAAAATCAAAATAAGATTTCATTACAATCGAAACTTAATTTATAAATTATAGATATGAATATCTGAGTCTCATTTAGCTGCAATTCCCAACCTAAATGATGTTTTGGATATTTTGTTGAATTTTATTGTTAACATGTTCAAAGAGATATTTTTACTTCAAGAAATGCGGAAATTGACCGGAAAGCGTTAATTGTTTTGTCAGGACAATTCTCCTTTCAAGGCTGTTGTGCGCTGCATTGCAAGTTTGAGGCAAAGTTTAACTCAGAATTTTAGACCATTTTTAGGCGGCTGATATTCAGCTCAAAATAACAAACCTTGGAACGTAAAACTGCTTAAGAACTTCCAACTCGCCATTCTGAATATCCATAAAACTGTAGCTTCTTCGATCCGTGTACAAATTCGCACGAACAACACCGATGATTGCGCGAAGCTAAGCTTTAGTTTTGCAATCGGGCTATATGGATGTACTGAATATTTAAGTTTAAAGAAGAGAAGTGTACACGTTTTTTTAATGGTATATCTTGACATAGTAAAAGAAGAAGAAGCAGAAAAAATTAGAGAACTTTTTAATTTAACGTTTTCTTTCAAATGAGATACTTTTTTTTTTATTTCGGCTGAAGTAAATGAAGAAATATTCAAATTTTCGTTATGCGCAAAAAGTTTTATGTTTAAGTAATTATTACAGCCACAACGATGTGGTTTCTCTCATAGAAAAACACTCTAAAATACAGGGTCCGAGTATACAAATTAAAAAATTTCTTATGGAATGTTGCTATTATAACTACATAGAAGCATACGACGTAAAATTTAAAATTTTAACTTTGCCCAGTAAAAACCTGTAGCGAAAGGGTTAACGAAGACCTTTCGTTAGTCTTAAGAACTAATTGAACAAATTGCCAAAAAAGAAATATCTCTTGTTGAAGTTCCTATACGGATAAGTTTTATTATTAGTTTTTAATAGGTTTTCTTTTATTGTATCAAATGACAATAAATATTTTGCATTTCTATCGGTAACTCTCGATAATGTCAATTACCACTCCATCTGTCTGCTGCTGAAACCGCGGAACTTGCCCTGAGCTACTCGCAACGAGTCGTGCTTCGTCTCTGGTAAGGCGAACAGCGCAAAGAAGAAAAACATAAAATAAAGTACACCCATGGCAATGAAATACGCTCCTAACTCGATAGTACACGAGGTAATGATAATTTGCACAAGCATCTCCACAATGAAGCCGGATGCAATGAAATACTGCTTATAGGCCAGCGGATAGGCTTCCGAATCGTAAACCGGTGACGCACTGCTAAAGAAGCCCGAAAAAAATTGCATCACGAAGAGCAAGTAGACAACGGTGGCCATTGAAGACGTGTTTAAGAAGTTCCAATCATCATTCAAGATGGCACCGATACCAATCGCCATACCGCCGCAAACAGTGGCACCGATAATCATTGGCTTCTTGCGGCCCCAGCTGTCCATCGTGAGGGAGGCAATTGAAGTGCCAACCCATCGCAGTATACCAAACAAAATTAGCGTCCAAGCGGCATATCCACTAAGGTAGATAAGCGAAGAAGTCACAAGTGCTGCCGATGTTGCCAGCGAGAAGCTCAGAGTGGCCAGGACCTTGTACAGACTCAACTTGAAGAGCGCCAGAAGGCCGTTGCCGCCGTCCGCATTGTTTTCGGCCACGTAGCGCTTCAGTTCTTCCAGCATTTCATACGTTTCGAAGGTGACTGTGAACGGGCGCTGCAGCCGCCGCAAACTGTCTATGGCCTGACCCTCTTCGTGGCGCACCAAGTAGTAAACGGGCGACTCGACGACTAGAAAGAACGACATCATCGCCGACAGTGCGCCGTAGAATGTGCACAGCAAGCCGTGCAGCTGCGTGCCGGTGAACGACAAGTTGTAGTCCATGTATGAAGTGTAAATGCTGGCGTAGATGATGCCGATGAAAATGCCGCAGCTGAAGTTCATTGCCACAGCTGTGGCCGCATTCATGCCACGGCGGTCTTTAACGCTCTCTTCGCCGGCGAGAATGAGCGTTGGCACGAGCACCAGTCCCACGCCGATGCCGTCCAAGTAGCGCGCGGCCGTTATGGCAGCGGCATTGCTGGGCATCGCCAAAAATAGGATACCGCCAATTGTCACCAAGATGGAGGCGGAGACCTGCAAAGGCAAAGCGATTTAGTTGTGGTCATGCAAGGATGGCATGTAGCATACATGAATCAACTTCGTGTGAATGCGTCGCACAAGTGCCGCCGAAATAATGGCACCGATGATGGCGGCAATGAACCAACAAATGAGCATGTGTAGCGAAACGGGGAACTGTGTGGGCGATGCTAACTGACAGCTCCAAGCCCAACTCATGCCACCCGAAATGAAGACGAAAGATGCTGAGAAAAGAAATCACAAGTATTAAACGTGCAGGTGAACCGAATTTTTAAAAATCATATAAATTTAGAGAGGATGAATTTATGTTTTGTGTTTATATTTTTTGTGAATTTTTTTTTATACATATGTACATATATATAGTGTTTTTTAAGAGTAAAGTATACAAAAGATTAAGCCATCGAGGGCCCTAATACATTAAATAAATTAAAAATTTTGTAAACAAATTTTGTTACCCCAATTTTGCAAAATTTACCTTAAATGCCCAATGGTAGTCATTTTGACTACCTATATATCATACAATTTTCAGCAAATCCAATGATAAATAGACAAATATGCATCTTCAATTGCAAAATAGGAAAATTTTATATAATTGCAAATATTAAAAAAAAATATCATAGTTGGTTGTGACAATCCCCAAGTTTTTCAATCCAAAATTCACTCACAAAATTCATTCACAAATTCCAGATTTCATTCCATTTTATCCCATTCATGTGTAAAATACGTCATTATATTTAAATGAATTTTTGTTTATAAACCATAAAAAAAATAAAAACTAAATGCTTATTTTAGTTTAATCTCGTGTACATTTATTCATATTTGCTACTTAAAAACCAATAAACTTAAAAAAAGGCAGTAAATAATAATGTAGTCAAAATGACTACATATGGGCATTTTAGGTATGTCAGATTGTCGGGCATTCTAGTGTTAATGTGCCTTAAGTGTGTATTATATTCATATCAAAACTTGTTTCCTATTAAGAACAATCAGGTCTAAAAGCGGGCAAATTGTTCCTTCAGAAGTTTTTATAAAATAATTTTCGTCGTTTTGGAATAAAGCGAAAAAGTATTTAGAAAACTGATAAATATTTAAAATCAAATTGAGGTTAAAATCAGCCCTTTCTATGAATTCATATAACCCACTGACTGCCCTTTTTGAGTAATATTATCAATAATACCTCTAATGAAGAAGACAAGATCAACTTTGGGATAAACAAAAACTGTAAAAAGTGTAGTTGTTAATTCGGCAAATACAATTTTTATAAAATGGATTTAACCCTTAACGTGTAACGCAGGGTCACTTGTGCCCTGCCGAAACTGAAATTTTTCAAGTTTTGATTTGTTTAAACAGTTATATTGTTTAAACAAATTAAAAATCGGTAATATAGCGATTGTTCCTTAAAATAGAATCCTCAATAAAATATCGTGAATTTTTTTCCAATTTTTTGGAGCACTTTTACGTACTTTTTTAAGAGCCGGACAATATAAAAAGACAAAGTGTGTGTACACTATAAAAAATGTAGAAATACATTATTCCTTACAGATTATGTAGAGCTCGTGAGACCAATACTGTTAATTACTATGCAATTAATTCATTTAATATTAGCTTAAAGGTTTTTTTAGAAATGGAAAAGTCAATTGCCGAAGAATTTGAGAGCAAATTTAATTCTTTTAAAGCTCTATATATGGGAGCATGGGAAGCGTACACAGTTCTGACGCATCCAAGGAAAAATATATCATTACTCCGAAGGCTGCTAGCAGGAATATGAAAGGAAATGCGCTCGAGCAGGCATGAGGAATCAGTCACTCCACTTATAATGTCGAAAACAAAGGAAAGTGAAAGGATAACCCTCCTACTCTGTAGTGATTTTAAGTTGATTAACAGACATCTTGTGCCATAAGAAGGAATCGGACCGACAAAATTCAACGATCTCAATGCCAATCGTACAAACGATTTCTGAATGCGTTCGAGTCTATTGACATGACAAACATGATAAGGTCTCTAAATAAAGACGGCATATTCCAGCTTAGACCGTACCAGAGAATTGTAAAGTAATTTCAGAGTATATGGGTCAGTGAAATCAGAACCAAAGCGTCGAAGGATTTACCACAGTCAACGGACGCTTCCGACAACAATAAGCAAACTAAACTCGTATGCTGTCTTCAATTTCAATGAAAATATTAAAAAGGCTCCTTACAATTGCACTAACGAATATTCTTTATGAATTAGTAAACTTTTTTTTTGTTTGCAACTGCATAGTTCGTTAGTAGTGAATATATTTGTGAGTAGAAAAGTGAAAGTTTTTCAAAGTTATCTGTTATTAAGTTATCTGTAGCTATCTGCTGGAGTGCGTTCATATGTTTATAAAATAAATACATATACATAGTTAAATATGAAGCAGATTGCGACTACTGTTTTGTTATATTGAAATAAAATTAACGAAAACTGAATTGGTTAGGAAAATGTATGAAAGCTTATGAAAAGTGTGTGTCCAAAATATATTTGGGCTAAGTTTTAACGCTTCTTGTCTGGTGTCGATATTTATTTTAATGTTATAGAAAATAACTTTGATAAGATAAAGTCGCGCTCTTATCAATGTGCAATTAACAATACATTGTTTATGTATGTATGTATGTACTCGCATGTATATTGTGAAATTTAAGCAACATACTTATCAACAAAAATAAATTGTTTGACAATGCAAGTGTGTGCGTGTAAAAACAATGTACAGTAAACAAACGATAAAGATTTAAGAATGAAAGATTAAGAATGAAAAAGGCTTTCTTAAAAAATGCGCATGATAAATCTTTTGAATATAGACTTCCTTAACCCTTTCCTTTCCGAATTATGAAATAGCCATAGAAACCAATTGGAATTTGGCTATTTGAAACGGGTGAAGTATTTAAAATTATTTTGCATCAAATTTAAAATGGTTTAGACTTTCTAGTGGGTGGTGGAAAGTGGTAGCCATATGATTACACTGGGCTTTTATAAAGCTAATATAAATTAAAACAAATTTTATATGAAAACAAAATTGTCATTTATTTAAAAGTTTTTAGAGTTTTAGAGCTATTTGGTGTCCTTTGTTAAACATAGAGCAATATTACATTTTTGGCATTTGATTCTGCTGCCCTGTCGAGCGGGAGCCGTTGCACAAATGTTTCTTTTAAGCGATACAATTCATAGAATGGAGAAAAATCGAATATCATACATTGAAATTTCAAATTTGAATTTGGTAGCCATATGGCTACCATGGGAAGGAAAGGGTTAATTGTACACATAACTAATGAACTGTCGAATATTTTTAGTTCTTAAAACCCCTTACTTGCTGTACTCAAAAAAAGTTAAATGCTGGCCGTATACAAAGCATTTGAAATACAAAACTATGAATATTGGAAACAAGAACTTCTGCCCATTGGAAATATTTTGGCAATCGTAATTCGTTCCACTTTTCTGAAGTTTATTAAATTCATATCTCTTATTAATGTAATTTTGACGGCAGCCAATTTCATTTTATTATAATAACTCATAGTGATAATGAAATTCAACTCGAATAAAGCATTTTGGGAGGAGGGGGTTTTCGTACAACTTTTGAGTCTAACACCATTCGAAACCATATTTTGTACCAGAATTTTTCTGAGTTTGGGGTGGAGGTTTATCATGCTGAATTGCATGACAAAAAAATACCAGACATTATTAGGGAGATGGATTGACAAGCGATCTGCTATGGCAAAGTCTTTTATTCTTCTGGGCACAGTGAATTTTTTCTTTTGAGAATTGTCACCGTCAGTTTAGAATGCTATCAAATTTTTGTTTTTTCGTGGAAGCCAATCAGCGTTGATAAGAAATGAGTCACTCGTGCTTGTGTCGATATTCACATTGAGTGCAATAGATTTGTTATGTTTGAAGTGTACGATGTTTTATGATGCCAACATTTAGTGTGGAATTAATATTGTGGGTACTGGTGCAATCGGTGCGTATAAGCGAAACAATGTAAAATTAGTTACAGTTAGTAAAGTGAAAAGTTTGATTTATAAGGATGGAAATTTAAGAGCCACAGAGAGAAGGTGCAATCAAAGCAAAGACACTTGAAGAGTGGTTTAAGGTATCATGGCACGTTAGAAAGGGGAATTTTTAATGATTTACAAAATTATTTATTTTTCAGCTCCTTTATTATTGAAAGTTTAAGGAACACAAAAAAAACATCCTCCATTACGGACACTTAATCTCCGGATTGGCTCGACCGATTTAAAAACAATTTTTTTAGTTCTTTTTATTAACTTATTTTTTACAAGAATCCACCACAATATTGAAGAAAAATGTTTAATTTAAAGTACTTTTTCTGGGAAAAAAAGTGAAAACGCAGTCAATTTTTGACACTTTTTTTTCAAAAAGCTCCTATCCTTTTATTTTTTGCGTTTGTTTTATTTCTCTGGTGAATTCCTGTGTCCGAAAGCTTAATAATTATGAATCTTTTTTGTTTCAGATTAGCCAGTCCGGAGATTAAGTGTGTTGGAAAGTTTGAAAAAACTATGGCAAGATTTTATTATGCGCTGCTAAAATGAAGAGCTACTTTGTTTGACACCCCACCATAAAGAACTTTTAAATTTTGTAACTTTTGTTAAAGGGTCGAACAATTTTGTACTCAACTCATTTCGGTACAAAAATGCATGCTTTTGATTTCATGTTTTCCTGATTAGTTATGCGGCTTTTTGCTTTTCGGCCAACTGTTGTGAAACGTATGGGGAGGTATGGATTAGGGATTGCAATCCCGGGATAGCGAATCCCGGAATCCCGGGATCCCGGACAATTTCAGTCCCGAAAAATTTCGGGATTGACAAAATCCGATCCCAGGATCGAAACAAAAAAAAAAGCTTACTTTTTGCTTTTGTCACGTTGATTTCGAAAAATGCAACCCTTCTTATTTCGTACAAAAAAGAAATTGCAAACGCCCTGTGACATTTGAACTTGTTTCAACGCAATAATATTACTTGGCCGTAACGATGGAGAAAGGTAAGCTAATTTGCAAAATTTATTTAAGTATTTTAGCTTATTTTTATTCCGCAGATTTTTCAAAAAAAGTTTGTTCCACACAAATCAAAAGCGCAGCAACGATATTCTGTCTGGAACTATTTTTGGATAGAATCGAAAGGCGAAGCTGCTGCCACATGCAAAAAGTGCAGCAGTGTAGTTTGGTAATTGAATGCATTTTTATGCTATTAATTTTATGTTATTTGCCATGAATATTTTGTTCTTAGTTTTAAGGAACACAGAAATGTATTTAATACGAAAATAAAATGTATTTAATTGAAAATGACGTCTGATTTAGTTCGTTAAAATAATATATTCAATCCCGAAAAAATCCCGGGATCCCGGGATTGCAATTTTCAGTCCGAAAATCCCGGGATTGTAAAATTGGTCCGGGATTGCTATCCCTAGTATGGATGTATTGTATTTAAAATCGTTACATATTTGCGTTTCGTTCAATTTGTTCGTTGATGCTTGTTTTTTTTTTAAGAATCTGCTCTATGAAGTTGCGCAATAAAACACAAATTCAACGTTATATTTAATTTTTCACTATTTTTTGATGTAAGGTTGATAAATGCTTTGGTGAATTTCTTCGACTCTTTCAAAAAAAATGAAATTTCTCACATTTCGAATATTTTCATCATTATTCCACTTTTGAGTGTCTCTGACTCACCTGCACCGATCGAATTGCTTTGTGGTTTGTTTTTCTGATTACGCGCGAAACAGCCGGTTGCCGGCGGTGCATTCTGAGGCGGATAGCTGGGATTGTAGCTTGTTTGCGGCTGTGATGGTGGCAGCGGTGGCGCTACACCGGTCGTCGTTGTAATAACCACCTGTGCGGGCGGGAAGATTTTCGGCGAATATCGCTGTGCTTCGGTATAATTAGGTGGATATTGGTTTGCTGGAGGTTGTGGTGGAAATTGGTTGGCTGGAGCTTGTGGTGCAAATTGGTTTGCTGGAGCTTGGGGTGGAACATTGTAAGCCGGATACTGATGATTGTAGGGTTCTTGCGGTGGATATTCGGATCGTTTCTCCATTTTATTGTTAACAAGTTTTTCTGTTTTTAGTTGAGTCGATTGACAAACATGGAGATTTGTTTCTCTTTTAATATAATTTTACTCGTTGCGTGAAAATAAAATTCGCTTAATTTCCAACCGTGGTCGTGCTTGTTCGAAAGTGTACTGAGTGCTTAACAATTCTTTTTTATGAAATATTGACTTGGGCTTTGACGGGCAAATAATCGAAGGCACATGCTTATCTGACTGCTGATTACGGCCACTTTGTGACGGTGTGCATCAGACCACGACATGCGCCACACTCACACACACACGCACACACAAATAAATGTCCAAATAAACAGAAACATGTTGTCGATTGTCGCAATCAATTTAGCGATGTGGGTGGCTGCGTAAATGTTTGCTTCGAACGAATGAACTGAGATTACTTTTCAACTATGCTTATAGGCAGTCGAGTGCAAATGGATTACTTCATTCTGAATTGCTAACCAACTATTTAGATGGTGTTGCTTCGGAGTAGACTTTTCTCGAACGGAAAAACCAATACGTGATTTTGGTAATGTCGTTTTTTTTTTCGATAAGATAAAGAAATATTCGGGTTGCACTAGTGAGAAGTGTTCGTTCTGTATGAATACTAGGCTGTTCAAAAAGTAAGGTACCTAACAACAGAGGGCGCCACAAACGATGAAATCTCTTTGTTGCCGGATAGAACCAACCTTCAGACGACCGCATGTCAAATTTCATGATATTCTGTACATTAGTCTTTGTTTGACAGCCGTGGAAAGTGAAGAACTTTGACTATTTTTTTCACAATGGAAAAAAGTGAATTTCGTGTTGTGATTAAACATTATTTTTTGAAACGTAAAACCCTAAAAGTAACAAAAGAAAAGCTCGATAAACATCATCTGCTCCGTCAGATAAAATGGTTAAATACTGGATGGCTGAATTTAAACGTGGTCGTAGAAGCACAAGTGATGAACACCGATCAGGCCGTCCAAATGAGGTCACAACACCAGAAATGATTGCAAAAATCCACGATATGATTTTGGACGACCCGAAATTGAAGGTGCGCGAGATAGCAGAGGCTGTAAGCATCTCAACCACCGTATTCGCCAGATTAAGCCCCCAGCGACTATTATCTGTTTGGAAACCTCAAAAGGTGGCTCTCTGGCAAGCGTTTTGAATCGAATAAAGAAGTCGAGTACGAAACTGATGCAGCACTTGACAAATCGTATTATGGGGGGTAAGGGTTTCAGCGTAAAAAACACTTTTTTTATGAATTTTTTTTGGAAGTATGGATTGATCAAATTTATTTAAACCTTTTGTACATTATTAAGCATACTTTTAACAATATTCTGTAATTTTTTCATGCAGAAATATTACAAAACAAGCCGGTGACAGAGCTTGCCCCAGAACGTCTTTGAAAAAATACAATTTGCGGTGTTCACTGTATCTCGGTCGGAAATTATCTGAAATCAAAAACCATTTAAATTTAGTCAAAGTATTATCAAATCCTCCCCCCAACGTTCTCCGATTATTTTTTTTTTCATTTAAAAATTTTTGGTGGCCATCTAAAGTGTAAACTGCTATTTTCCACGAAAAATTCCGCCATTTTGTGGGTGGGAAACCCCCTTAATGTAAAAACGTTTTTACTAAACGTTGGGGGGAGGTATTTTATATGTATCGGGTGCGCCATCTAAATGTGGTCGATGGAAATATTGAATAACTTTGACAGATTTACACCGATTGACATCGTCGAACACATTTCGGAAAGGTTATTGCATTACAATTTTAACCATGAATCGATTCACGCCCAAAGAACGCGCGGAAATAGTAACAATGTTCATTAAATGTAATCGTTCAGTTGTTGCAACACAGCGTGCGTATCGTCAAAAGTATCGCGGTCGTTCTGCGCCTAAAAAGATTTAACGGCACCGGACTTTTTTTTGTGGGGATTTTTAAAAAGCAAAGTGTATGCCAACAAACCAAAGACTTTAGACGAGCTTAAGGACAATATTCGAGCCGAAATCACTGCGATATTACCCGAGATGCTGGCAAATGCCAGAAAAAGAGCTGAATTTTGTATCCGCAATGAAGGTGGTCATCTGATCGACGTTGTTTTTGGAAACTGAATGGAAAAAATTGTAAAGCTTCAAATTTTATAAAAATAAATAGTTTTCCAAAATCGATTGAGAATTGTTCAAGTTATTCAATATTTCCATGTGTACCAAGTTTCAAATGAATCGGTTTAGTAGTTTTTAAATGACAGTGAACACGGACTTTGAAAAAGTAGTTTTGAGACCAGAGCAATAGAAGAGAATAAGCTGTATACCTGCACTAAAGGACAGGGGACTAACTATAAACCATAACTTCAAGAGTTTTGCTCCGATCGATTTAAAATTTTGAGAATATATTCTTGAAATGTTTAACAATAAGATAAGACAAAAAAAATTCGATTTTTCGAAAGTGTAAACCCTTACCCCCCCCCCCCCCCCCCCCCTTATTTGAAAGGTGTAAAAAAATTGGAGGATCGTTGGACTCGGTGTATCGAGCTAAAAGGAGATTATGTTGAAGAATAAATTCGAATTTTGCAAAAAAAAATGTTTTTTCATTGTTAGGTACTTTACTTTTTGAACAGCCTAGTACAAGCAGTTTTGTTTTTGTAAACAACTTAATAGCCAATGAGCAAATGAGGAGAACAAATATTTATGCGAATTTGTGTGAATCACTCGTGCCCAATGACGAATGCCTGTTGAACTATGTACTCGGTGGAATTCTATGTAGACGCGTTCAGCAATCTACTACGCGACTACTGAGCACAACTGTGGATAGTGATGGGAAAAAAATTCATTAATCGATTAATGAATCATATGATTAATTGAAACAGAGCGATTATTAATTGCAATTAATCGAAAGAAATGGAAAATAATCGAATAATCAAATGATTTTTTTTAATATTTTAACTTAACCGTGTAATTTTAAAGTATGTTAGTATGTAAATTTTTACCAATTGCCTTATAAAAACAATAACAATGAATTAATAAATGAAAGTAAGTACATATCAAAGGAAAAAATATATGTTTGTATTTTATTTGTTCATTGTAGAGTTTTGATATAATAGTTTTGACAGGCGCGAGATCGTGAACCTGTTCCTCAGTGGCAGTTGCACCTGCCTTTGAAAAGAGGCGCTCTGCTGGTACCGAAGTTCCTATAAGATAACCGTACCGACGAGTTATTATATAAAGCTTAGGGTACACCGTTCGCATTTCTAAAAACAGGAGCATTCAAAAAAAAGCTAAGCTCGTCCTGAACTTGGGTTAGGTCCAAGGCGAATTCATACAGGTATGGCGTAAAGGCAGCAACAAAATTTCAATGTATTTTGTTTTTGTTTTCTGGGCTTAGATTGTCAAAATCAGTCAATCAGAACAAAGCTTTCTTTTTTCATTTTTAAACTGTCACAGTTTTACACAGGCATTTTGACAATCTAGACCTTTTCCACCACAAAAAAATCAAATCAGCTGATTCAACGAGGTCACCTGTATTAATTCGCCTTGGGTTAGGTCGTTGTCTTTTTTGCGACATTTGTGAGCCAGCGACTTGTGGTGGGCCCATAAATCAAATTCAACATCGCATCAAAGTGTCCGTCTCAAGCTTTTATTTTGAGCGAAAAAAATATAGTGATACGTTTTCTTTCGATTATTTTAGCATCTAATCGATTAACGTTTCGATTAATCGAAACCCATTTTTCGATACAATAAAATCCGGAATTAAAAGAAAAAAATCATCAGTATCAAATAATTAATCGCCCCATCACTAACTGTGGATACCTACCCGTTGTTGAACCAATAAAATGCACCGAAGATAGTTTTTAATATTATCGAGTAAGTTTTATTTGAATGCTTCATTGTAGTTGTTAGACATGTACAATATGTAGTTGTAGTTTTTTTCAAATTGTTTCCGATTTCCTTAGTTTTGATTCTCTATAATGCTTATTCACTCGTCGCAATCGTATGTTTGGTTATGGTTTCATGCATATCGACTAATTTCAAAATTAAAAATATTATCTATTTTGGTTGAATGGCTTCAACATTTTCACACCTCGCTAAGCATATGAACAAATTATGCTAATATTTCACTGGCTATCGTTATCAAATTATATTACACGTTTTTCTAAAATTGGATGATTTACACACTTATTAGCTTTGCTCAGTTGAGTTGAGGCCCTTTCAGGGTTTTCACTCTACTTGTATTCAAATATTTAAAATAATTTTGTCATTGCAATTTCCGTATATTCAGGTTTCAGGTTATTACACTTAACATAAACTCGTTTGTTTTATTTACAATGTGTAAAAGATTAAACTTTAGACTATGCAACTATTTGGTTTTGATATTGCTTATGGAAGATATTTGGAATCAAGGAGTTTACAATCAATAACATTTTATGTACACAAACATTTTTCACTTGGAGCTTTGAGCATGTGAATCTAACCAAATAACTTAACGCAAGTAGTATTAACTCTTCATCAATCAATTTTAAACTGGTGCAGATTCATGCTAAGCGGTCGTTCAGTCGATTGGAGAGTAATAAAGGTTTAGCAAGGACACACAGTTATAACACCGTGCGACAAAAATTTTACACACGAAAAATCGATATACAGTATAATCTCGATAATTCGGACACTCGCTAATATGGACAACGCGGTAATCCGGACACTAAATTTCTATTGTAGACTCTGTAATCCGGACACTCAATTTCTATTGTAGACTCTGTAATTCGGACACCAGTGTTTGGTTTTTAATTGTCCGGATTGTCGAGATTATACTGTACTTGCAAAACTAGGCGCCAAATGTAGTAAAACTGCGTTTTTAGTTTTTCTCTCTGACCTCAGGATTTTTTTTAAGGGACTTTGAAATTCCAAGGACATGTTTATTTCAAAAAATTATTTTAAAAATTGAGCGCATTGTAGAATAACAATATGGGTATCAAATGAAAGAGAAAAATCCTTAGAATTTTATAAAATTTAATGTTTTGGTGCAAAAGGACGAAAAGGTATTGAAAATGTCTTTTTTTAATTTTATTCTTGAATAAGCTTGGAAATTTCCAATAGTTTTTTTTTGAAAAAAATATATCTTAAGGACTAATATGTACACTACCACATCCTTGAATTTCGTTCTTCTATCTTTATTAGTTTAGGATATACAAAATGTAATACTTCTCTTTATAGGATAATTTCAATATCATTAAGAATGACGAAATTGTATTTATAGAACCATTTGTGCACTTAAAAATAACAAACTGACCATACGATAAATAGTTTAAATACTTTAATTGTATTCTATAAATATTTAATTTTACATTTAGTAAACATTTGCAAGATGATTGACGCCAATCGCGAAATGGGTATCAACATGTCTCTCAAAATACACTTCCTAGAGAGCCACTTGGACTTTTTCCCCGAAAACTTAGGTGAAGTTAGTGAAGAACACGGAGAGCGCTTCCACCAGGACATTGTGGTAATTGAAAAACGTTTTCGGGGAAAGGATATGTGTCACATGCTTTCCGAGTAGTGTTGGTCGCTGTGCCGTGACACCTACCAAAAACATAAATGTCAAAGTTAACGCATACATTTTTCTTAAACAATTTGTTCCAAAATAAATTATTTATAAAATGCATTTTAAATGACTTTTGTTAAATTTTTTTTATAAAATTGTGAGCACTAGTAAGCACAGTAAGTACGTATCCTCATGCATTCATTTTGTTACTCTTGGATGAGTATCATTGAAGAAAACTCAATTTCTTAGTTTTCAATGCCTTGTGAAAAGAAATCCTTAGGTTCAAAAGCAATTCTGAAACTGCAGAATTACTATATTTAACCTCTAGTTTTAGCAGCATAACGATTTATACATGAGTTAATTAAATATTTTTTGTTTGTCGTACGGTGCAATATATCTTTGTTTTGTAGAGAGAAGTATTAAATTGTTTAAATCCTAAAATAATAAAGTTAAAAGAACGAAATTCGAGAATATGGTAGTGTACATATTAGTCCTTAAGATATATTTTTTTCAAAAAAACTCTTGGAAATTTCCGGGGATATTCAAGGATAAAATTTTAAAAGGACATTTTCTATACCTCTTCGTACTTTTGCACCAAAACATTAAATTTTCTAAGATTCTAAGGATTTTTCTCTTTCATTTGATACCCATATTGTTATTCTACAATGCGCACAATTTTTAAAATAATTTTTTGAAATAAACATGTCCTGGAAATTTCAAAGTCCTTGTAAAAAAATCCTGACGTCAGAGAGAAAACCTAAAAACGCAGTTTTACTACATTTGGTCCCTAGTTTCGCGAGTATATCGATTTGATCGTGTGTTTTGAAATTTTTTGATTTTTGTCGCACGGTGAATGACGGCTTTTTCTACAGTTTGATGTTGCAGATCCCAATCCTGGGATCTCGGGAGTCTCCCGACTGAGAATTGCAAAATTTCGTACTATAGCAATAGAAGCTGCTAGGTTTCGAAGATAGATTAAGCGGTTCATTTCTCTTCCTTCTCCCCTCTCTCTGACTCCAGCTGAATTTAACTCTGCCAAAGACATACAAAAACTAAGCTTATACGACTAGGAGAAATATGAGAAATTTAAAATTGTTTTCGAAAGTGGATTCAGAGAGTCAAATGAATGGACAACTAAACTATTCAAGCATCGGGAAGTGGCCACAAGATGTCCGAACATCTGACTGGGATCTGTTTTTTCAAGTTCAATTCATTGGTATTGTACAGCTGCTTGACTTGTCTGTATAATAATAATGAAAACATAATGTTTACATAACATCCGCAATCTAAATATAACACAACTCTTGCCTCATTTCCTGTTCAACTGTTTATAAATAAATGAATTTGATGCAACATCAACAGAATATTATAAAATCTAAAAATGAACTGTAACAACCTTTCTTTGTATGCATGTATGTATGTATAAATCGTGCTTATTATCTACAGCTTAGATGCTATGCCATACAGATGGCCCGCCCTTACTGAACGCGGGTTGCGTAGTGGTACAATAAAATCTCTTATTGCCAGAACATTTAGATTTCCACAGTTCGAAGTGGTTTCAATTTTTGACCACAAGAAAATATTTAGTTTGCTCTGCTTTCATTCTCTCTGTCTGTCTGTTGTTGCTCAAGACGTACATTTATTTAGTTTATAGCTACAAACTACAGCTAAATGTACAGTATAGGAGTAATCAATCAATTTACAACACGTCGCAACATCCACTCCCCACCCCTCCGATTCTGGTTTCGCATTCATTTCAATTTGGTTTCTTTGCCCGCCTGCATTTTAACGAATGTCGTTTCATGCCTAGTTCCAGTTGCATACTCCCCGTCCTCGCCTGCGCCGACTCTCTTTGTGTTTCAAATTAGTTCGCTAACTTTAAATTTTTGCTACTTGAACTGTGAGTAGTTTTGTTCGTGTTCTGTTATTATTTTTACTGTACAGACGGGCAGTGAAATGCGGCGCTGGCGTGCGCGCGCGCTGCCATCCGCAGGGCAGTGGATGCCCCGCGTGCCGTCGCCCACATGTCATACAAACGCTCGCTGCTGTGTTGATTAGTTTATCACCGCGCAGCCTCTGTGTGTGCGCCCCGGAGCGACGTCATTGCAGCGCTGCCAGCTGGTCGCTGTTCGTGCTGCAGTTGTTGCTGCAGGTGGTTGCGGAGCGGCTGCTCCAGTTGCTGCAGCTGCCTTTGTGCCGTTGCGTGTCTTCGAGCAGCGCTGTTGCGGCTGCTGTTGTTGCCGTTTCCGTGACGTTGCACTTTGCCGTTGCAATTGTTGTCGCTGTCGTTGTAGTTGGCATTGCTTTTGCTTTTACTGCAACGCTTGTAGCTCAGCAATGCTAATATTTGCAACAATACGAACGCGCCGACAATTGCGCTGATTACTTTGGCCGGCTGCACGACGGCGTGTCGTGTGGCGGGGGCCGAATTCGTTTGCATAGCTTCAGGTCGCTCGCCTGTGAAAATAATAACAAAAAGAAAACGGAAATTGTTAGTGCCGTAAAATATATGAATTGCAACAAAATTGCGGGGGCAGGTGGAAAAAGCAAAATGAAAAAGGTTTTTCCTTGAAGTCTTTGTTATTGCTTGTTGTGCGCCGATTCGAATGGGAAAGTTTAAAAGCGCGTGAAACGCGTTTGATGTGCTGCGCCACATGCGCTAGAAAAGTTTAGCGGTGATTTTTTTTGTGCTGCGTTGCTTGTTGATTTCTATTGACTCAAGTGGTTTAAAATCTAAAAGCTAATTGAAAACTTAAACATTCGCTCCGGTTTGTTGTGATACGTTTGGGTTGTTTATTTGTTTGTTGGTTTTGTAACAAAAGCGCACGCAGTTTTAATTTGTTTTTGTGCATTCATTTGGCTGCGGTGCAATGCGAAAACTAATTTAACCATTTCGACCCCAAAGCTGCCTGAGAGCAACTTCACCTATTTGTCATCTTATAGCAAAAGCTACGATTGATTTATGGGTTTAATTTAAGTAGGCACCAACAAATTAATATTTTTAGAAGTGAATTCAAAGCAAATTACAAAAATTTTACTATTATACCCAAAATAATTTCCAATCATTTGCAGCGATATCAGGGAAAGTTTGTGTTCTAATTGAAGTCTACCAATTGGGCGCGTTTGATCAAAAGCCTATTTCTTTAATAATGGTTAAATAAAATCAAAAAGTGATAATTTTGTATTTTTCCATAAATATTGAATAATTTTTCTGTAATTCAAAAGTATTGATACAAAATTTATTTAACCCATTTTAAGCTAAAATTGTTCAAAAGTAAACTAGCTCTAGAACTCTAACAAAGAGGCGCACAGTGTCGCGAGTTCATAGTAGCGAGGGACAAAAATAGAAGGAATAGTCGTACGACAATAAAATTTTGTACATATGATTTTGTTATAAAGAGAAGTTAATATACCAAAAATTACTTCAATCGCCCCACGGACACGCCCACCTCCCGTACAAACCAATTACTAAGTTGACAGTATCTCGGAAACTTTAAAAGTTATACTGATGAAATTTAGTACAGCAACTCATATCATCAATATAAATCAATATAATATATATATACTAAAAATGGTTTCGATCAACCTACAAATACGCTTGCCATAAAAAAAGGAAATATTGAAAAAAACTACAAATATCTGTGCATACTTATAAGTAAGTAAGTAATTTCAAACCCAAATAAAAAATAATAACACCTCTTATTAAACTCAGTAGAGCATATATATCCATTAAAAATTACAATTTGTTAATTTGTACTGTTAGGATAATCGGTTTTCGATCATGAATTATTGGAAATGAAACCCTCTACATATATTTTTGACAAAATTTAAAAACTCTAGTGTCCGACCGAAACCACATTTTTGGGCCGAAACCGAAACCGAGTTTCGGTTTGTTTTTTTATATTCGGCCGAAACCGAAACTTTCTAGTTAAAATAAAAATCACCATATCAAGCATTTTTTTCAACAAACTAATTTTACATTAAGTAAATAAAGAACAAACAAACAAACATAACATAAATAAATAAATACTTATTAATAAAAACAATTTATTCATTTTTTATAAACATAAACATGAAAAAATCACCCTTTCGTACCTTACTCGCTAATATTCAAAATTAAATTTTTTAATATTATATGCTATATTAAAAAAAAGTTTATTTTGGCATCTAAATTACTCCTCCTTTCACTATAAATCTGCTACACAATAAAATGTAAAAAAATGTTCTAGAAAGTTTCGGTTTCGGCTTTTCGGCCATTTTTTGGCGAAACTGAAACCGAAACCGAAACCATTTATTTGGGCCGAAACCGAAACCAAATATTTGGTCGGACACTAAAAAACTCCTTTCTTCAACTTCCTCAGATATTATATATTGCATACCAGAGTTTCGGTTTTCATGTTTAACTTTAATTTTCCTATTAACTGCTTTAATTGGTTCTGAAGACATTAACAAGTTTTGCTTCTTTTCGAAAGTTGCCTTGATTCGATGGCAAGCCACCCAGTATTACCGAAGCCTTCCATCGAATCTACCTTTTTTTTGTAATTTTTCAAAATCAAGTGGTGGTTGCATATTATTACAAACAAAAATTTATAGCTCAAGCGAAGCGCAGCAGTGGTCGCTATGTTTTCCTGCAACCCATGCTGCAAAAAGGACCCCATTTTTGACTGCATACGGCACTGAAAATGCTAAATTTCTTAAAAACTTGCAAGTTTGGGCAGCTAAAGTCCATGGTTTCTTTTTATACATACTTTCAGCTATATCACACTGTAAAATCTCGAAGTTGTAAGAAGTAGTTTTTTTTAAGTTTATGTAAAGTTTGATGACACTGCACTTTTATTCCTACGAATTGACGTTTCTTCAAGTAGCGGTACAAGGAATATGGAAAGCAAAACAAAAGAGGGAAAGCTTCCACAGAGTTGCAAAAATAGTATATTTATAGAATATATTTACTTAACATAAGGTTCCATGGGAAATTTTTCAATAAGAGGCCTCGAACTTACATTCAACAAATTGCAATAATTTCTACCCAAGTCACCAACCTTCACAAAGTGCAAGTTTGGTGGCCTGCCATCGGTATATAAATTGATACTTTTAAAATTCGTTTTCACATTTTAGTAAATTGAGGTATTTACTTCACTACTACAAACTTAGTTTTCTACATTTACGACATTCATTTTTTTATTTGTGTCCCTACTCGCGACACTGTGAGGCGTGGCGAATTCAAATGTCGTGTGCACACTGCTTAGTCAAGTGTTTCATGATTTAAATATCAAAAAGTAATACCGAAACATTGGGTAAAATTCGGGGTTGAAAGGGTTAAGCTAGAAATTTTGCTTAATGCATCATGCGTTTATTCAGAGCTCGAGTTTGTAACCATTACTATGTTGACTGAAATGTTATTGGAGTTGGAGTTTATAGAATTGTAGTCTTCACTTTTGTGTTGTTGAATGTTATCCTTCTAATGTTTTTGGTTCCAGACATGGGCATGGTGCAGCGGTTACAAGACCATGGAAATTTCGTTCGAATGAATAATGCAATTTTGACGAAACATCCTTCTTACAGTAGTGGGATGTTAGCCATGAAGATAGAGGCAGTATCTACATTGGATTGATCAAACAGAGCAAACCGTATTTGACTCGAGACAGTTCGGAGCGGGTGTGTTCGGTTGTTATGGCCAGTTGGTCATGTTCTCCACACTCTTAACATTTATTTATGCTTATTGTATATTAGCGTTCGCTTGTGCTAAATTCGCGAACACATGAAGTGAATGTCCACAGACAGCTTTGAAGAAGGTAAACTACAATCCAGGTCTCTCTGATAAGAATAAATTTAAATAGAATTTATGCGAAATGCCATAATTCAAATCAAATAGCCGATATGCGCTCACTACTTACAAGGACGCATAACACTGACTGTCGCCGGTGGCAGCAGCATTTATTGTTGATGGCAACATTGGCAGAAGCATTGTGGCAATTTCGCTAAATGACTCTGGGCCTGCAATCGGCGAGCAGTATACATGCACCGCTGTCACAACGTCGACGGTGAGTTCATGCGTGACGCACAATCGAAGATAACGTAACACACAAAGGCGTACATACATATATATGAATTTCATATATATAAACACATCTATACGTACTACCAAGCACACACACTGTCGGCAGAAGTTGCGCAGAGGTGTGCGCAAGTAATCGTAACTCCGCATTGAGTTGCTAAGTCAGCACGCAGAAATTTTAGTTGTATATATAAATAACAGAAAATCAAAATTGCCTTCCACGATATCAATGTGAACTGAAGTGTTCAGTACGTACACATTTGCAACGGAACTCGGCGGAACTCTAAGGCGGAAGTATCCACATTTTTAAAATCAGCTCTAATGGTGGAATTCGTTTGACGTGGTGGTGGCTTATGCAGCTCAATGTGTAAGTGTGCCGCTCGTATAGTGTTTTGTGTTGAATTTCCGAAATTAGCTTTTGATGGTATCAACAGCGGAGGCAAAGTTGTGGCAAAGGAGACACCATAAGCACCCTTTTTTTGGCTTTCGAGGCAGAGCCATATTCAACTTTCAGCGTTATCTGCGAATTCAGTTAAAGGATCTGCCTGCCTCTTCGACTTTGTTTTGTGCTTCATATGCACAAGTGTTTGTTTTACTTTCGAGACGGCATGTTTGAGCCATCGCACAGTGGGATAAAATCTCAAAAAACTGGCCAAAACTATATAATTCTGTAATTTTGGGTCGCTGATTACGAATCTGGTATTCATTTTTAAAAAAACAAAATGGCGGATGCAAAATGGCGGAATCGTTTCATTTTCCACCTGTTTTCAGTTAGTCAAAATTGGTTAGCTGGTGGTTTTCGGTGTTTTTAATTGCAAATATAATATACAAAAAAAAAAAAAAATGCTGATAAAAAATGGCTAAGTATTTTTTTCCGGTCAAACCAAATTGACTATACAGGAGTTCTTAAGGTTGCTGATTGTGAATCTGAAATTTGTTCTACAGAAACTCAATGGTGGATAAGAAACTGACGATTACTTTTATTCATTGTGATTTATAAAAAACAATATTTTTAAAAAAAGGAAGGTGGACATGCCATGGTTCTGGGTGCTGTAAAAAATAACTATAACAACAAGCATTTGTGTGTAACTATGATGTTTTCATAGTTTATTCTCACATCACTACACAAATTAAAATTTAATTACATTATTATTCCATTTTCAATTCAGTAAATGTCAGTTGAGAATCATGAGGGTAACACTTTTTTTTTGCTTCTAAAACTTTACTGTAATTTGGATATAACTTGCATTTTTTTGATCGGCTTATTTGTGAGAGCAGTATGTATTGATTTTTTGACAATCTACATTCAATCATTAACGATAATGCTTCGTCATCAGAGAGTTTTTCTTCGGAAATAAATTTCAAAGATTGTCTATACCTAGACGGTTTTGATGGACTGCCAAAAGTGATGTCGTGCAAAACTTTGGCTGCATCCAATTTCCCCTCTGCCCTCAAGGTCATTCGCGTTGCATACGCCAATTCTTTGCTGCTCCTCTGCTTTCGAATTTCCTCCGTTTTTCGTCGCTTCGTCCTTTCACTCGATTCATCAAAGACAATGGGAGGGCGCCCACCGCGACTAGTTGATGGCGTCGGCGTCGATTGTGGAAAGGGTTCGATCGCGGATCCGACATCGGCAGGTTGGATGACAAAGGTGTCCAACCAGTCTTGAAATTTATTTAGGAATTTTTCTTCCTTTCGATAGACTTCTTGCCACTTCGCGTCCATTTTGCTCACACAAGAACGTATAGCCACTTTATTCGTTTCATTAAGGTCATAACTGTGCTTCAATTTTCGACCCATATCTTTCTCGACTTTAGCATATATATCACTAATTTTATCTCGAAAATGGCCTTTCAGCAAGTAGAACAGTTCCTTTTTTTTCATACCACGTTCGTCACCTGAGTTAGAGAAAACAAACAAATTCAAAAGACTATTAATTCACCATCAAAACTCGTAGGAACGAAGTATCATATTCTAGCAAAATTAATTGAAAATTAGCCCAAAGGCAGAAACGCAGCTAGACGCAAAGTTTTTTTTAAAATTCAGTAAGATAAATATTTAAGGAATAAGCCTACACAAAATTTACACAGGAACAACGCGGACGTTTTTTTAAATCGATCGGTCAATATGATATTATATATTTAAACACCTCAACCTCCACAGTAAATTGTTTATAACAATTAATTATTGAATTAAACCTTTTCACTCGCGATCACGTATTGTAATACAATATACATACCTTTCTGTTCATTATCCATTTTGCTGGTTCAAAAAAAACACTTTTTCACTTCAGGATTCACTTTCCCGAGGAGCGCTATTTCACGTGTATCGTCGGCGCGCACGATGCTTCGCGTTCGACGACTATGTTCGAAGTGAAAGTGTACAGCAGGTATTGATACCTGTTTAGTTTGGACTCGAGAATTTGATGGTCCAAACGTTTACTTAAGTGAATCTTATTCGAAAAACGCATTTGAAAAAATTTTTTTTTGGGGGTTGTGGCCAGTTTTTCGAGATTTTATCTCACTGTGCATCGTCATCAATGTGGATAACAAACTGATTGCGATGCTTGCAGCTGTGCCATTGCTAATGCTTGTAAGTATGTGTGTGTTGGTGCTACTTTCGCAAGAAGTGTTGTGCTTAGGCAACAAATCGTGGCAACATACACATATATACGCGTATACATATACTTCGTGTGTTTCTATGTGTGCACGTATTTACGCGTAAGTTTCAAATTTAGCTCGACTTTATCTGCAATCGATTAAAGTTAATACAAATTGTTTAGCGTTCATTGTTTTCTATCATCCTGTCAGAGGGGCCGGAGGGAGGGAGGGAAGCAGTAGAATGTGTGAGGCATACATATGTGCACACACAGCCATCCGCACTCGATTGCCACCTATGTGGCGGTACTTATGCCAAATTATTGTACAATGCAGATAGCAAAGTTTCCTTGTACAAAAAGTGTCAAGTGCGAAACTTTATTGATGAGCTCGATATGCCAAGGTGGTTGTTTTTGCATTCTCACACGCTTGCAGTATTTTTATTTGATTTTTTGAAAAGGTTTGGAAGCTCCATTCATAAATATGACGTCTGCATGAGGCAGAACTTTATTGTCATTGAAGATTTTTTAGTAGAGTAAATTAAGTGTGTAATTGCCGGAGTGTGTTGGAAAAGTTCTCCATATTGATTTTCTTTTTTAATGTAAAAAGTTAAAGAAACTATTTAAAAAGTAGCATTTAAATTTGTGTAGTCGTTGGTAATATTTAATAACAACGTGCGATAAAAATTTAAAAAATTCTTCACACCGGAAAAAATCCATATGGGCGTGAAACTAGAAACCAAACATAGTAATACTGCGTACTCAGTTTTTCATTTCTACATCCTTTGTCCTTTTAAAAGGACTTCAAAATTTTGAAGGGGATAAAAAATAAAAAAAAATAAAAAAAAATTCGTAACCTCGTTAGAATATGGTGATATGTATATCAAATGAAAGAACAAAAGCTCAAGAATTTAAATAAAATTGATTTTTTATTTATTTGTAAAAAAAGATATGAAAAAAGTACTTTGAAAATTTTAATCCTTTATATCCTTGAAAATTTATACTGAATTTTCTTGAAAAGTAAGTATGTTAAAACCCAAAAACTCCTTGATCACGTGTCAAAATTTCATTATTCTCGCTTTATTGATTTTGTATCTTTTTATTATTTGATTCTCAAATAAATTCAAATTTTTTTACTTTATTAGAATTGCAGCTTCCGCCTTTTTCCAATAACTTTCGAACTAATAAAATTAGAGTAATGAAATTTTGACACGTGATCAAGGGGAATTGGGGTTTTAACCTTCTTACTTTTCCAAAAAATTCTATATAAATTTTCAAAGATATAAAGGATTACAATTTTCAAAGGACCTTCTTCATATCCTTTTTTTACAAATAGATAAAAAATTAATTTTATTTTAATAGTTGAGTCTTTTCTCTTTCATTTGATATACATATCGCCATATTCTAACGAGGTTAAGTATTTTTTATATTTTTTTTATTTTTTATCCCTTTTAAAATTTTGAAGTCCTTTTGAAAGGACAAAGGATGTAGAAATGAAAAACTGAGTACGCAGTATTACTATATTTGGTCTCTAGTTTCACGCACATATGGATTTTTCCCGGTGTGAAAAATGCTGTCGCACGGTGTAATACTTAATATTTTTGTATACAGTAAGCGGCAAGTTTAAAATGATTGAGGTTAAATATTCCTCATAGGAATTTGAACTATTTTTAAACAGTGCAGTTCGAAAATGTCTGAATATTTCACAATTATCACTAAACTTTTGAATGAGTTCAATTTAAAAAATTGTGGAAATGCATGAAAGATGTTTAAAGCTTCATCCTTGTTTAAGAATTTGTATTTGCAGTATTTTCTTCGAAGTTTATTTATAATTTTTTAATATCGTATTGTTTTTTCGTTGTTTTATGCAAATAAAGACACGTAAAGTTGTATAGTCAGAGATAACGAATCAATATCTACTCACCCTGCAGCACGTGAACGCGTATACTGGCTATCTCCGTATTCGATGGGTAACACGAGTACTTGCCAGAATCTATCAGATCAGCATCGTCGATGAGTAAAATC
The DNA here is from genome assembly GCA_964056695.1 of Melieria picta. NCBI lineage: Eukaryota > Metazoa > Arthropoda > Insecta > Diptera > Ulidiidae > Melieria > Melieria picta. Next base: position 33,332,612 of record OZ057399.1, on the reverse strand, counting down.
GATTTGGTTTCTTCGGATTTGATGGTTTTGAATTTGAGTCGTCCGCCCGATGTCTCCTCGGAGAGAACCTACAAATCGGAAAGCAGAAAAGCCCAGCGGTAAAATACAAAAGCACGAAACAAGCAATTGACGTCCATTGAAAACAATTTCTGATTATACCATAAATTGTGCTTGTGTGTGTGTGTTTGTTTCAACGTGCGCGTCATGCACTTAGCTACACTTGTATGCGGCTTAAGTGAAGAAATAATTTCGGCGGGGAAAAGCGCCACTTCGACGTATTTCACTTTAAGCCGCCGCACAAAGAACAAAGTGCCAACGATTTTTATCGTGAATTTTTGTGGAAATTTTCAAATTTGATTTTATAGTAATTCCTATGCACATAAATGGGTTTTCCTTAAAAAATCAAATAAATGCGCTATGCTCCACCCATAAGTCCGTGCCCCTACCATCTTTCCCATCGTTCTCTTGAATCACTGAAAATGAAGATAAAAGTAAACTTTGTTCGCTGGCACCGTTGTCCTGGTTGTTCTATGTGTTGTACTGCTCCTTGGCGGAACGCACCGAATGCGATAAGATCAGCTTGTAAGCAGATTTCCTTCTGCCATGCGGCGCGCATGTGAACGTCACATGCAAACGCTTCGTGTAGAGTGGAGCTGGGCGAGAGCGTGTTCATGCCTTGAGCATGAAGGCGTTGGATCAATTGCCGCTTCGCACCACTAATGCAATTTTAAATGGGAGTTGGCGAGCGAGCGAGCGAGCAGTAGCAGTGAAGACTGCGAGCGGGTGGGCGGTATTGCAAATGATTTGGTGGCGTGGGTGAGGGAAGAGGGACATGCAGCGCCACATTGCATGTTTCTGCACTTTCTACGATAACAAATGAACTGTTGGTGTGAGAAAAATTGGAGCGATAAAAGTTGTTGAAGTGACTGGGTGGAGACGACTTTTGAACTCAAATATTTATTGGTGAATTCTGGCGCAAACAACAAAAAGGAAAGAGGGCTAAGCGTCAATAATTTCAAATCCATTGTCTGGCATTGTAGACAAATTCTAAAAATAACATTTCAGTTACTCGGGTATGAATTATTTTGAAGTAAATTCTGAAATAAGTTTGAAGCCCGAAATAAGCGACACTTTGAGGTCTGTTTTATTACAGCAATTCTACAATAATATCCAGCACTTTAAGAACAACGTGGAGCTTCATCTTTCCCAAAAATGTAGGCGGAGAGAAAATATTAATTTAAATTGAAACGTTATTTTATAATTATTATTTTTAATATTTTTGAAGTTCAATAAGTTCGACAGGCAGGTAGATGTAACTGGTTGGCCACGAATAAAAGTTGGCCACACATATAGTAGACACTTGTTGGGTTCTGATGGAAAACTGTTTATAAGTTGTAGTAGTGATTCATTAGAATATGAGTTCTGTAGCAAAGTGCAGCGAAGTGCCACTTCATCGAGTTCGGCGAACCCATGTGCCCGCAAGATTGACCAGCGCTTTCCAAAATGTTGGGGCAGAAGCAGACAGCAATGCTCTTATGTATTCAAAGCTTCTTGTTTCTTGCATTACGTAGATAGGTAGGAAGGTAGGTGTGGCTGACCCAAGGCGGAGTCCACTTAGGCCATGAAGGATCATTGTGATACCACATGCAGAGTAGTGCAAGACCGCCCACTCATTGAGAGCTTCTAACGAAGCTTAGTAAACAGCGAATAGTTTTATGGACTAGGTCCCCTAGACTGTCTCCCCTAGACTATCGAAGAAGAAGTTGCCTATAATTAACCTCGCATTAGCTTCGACGAGAAAAAATTAATAAGAATATTTTTATTTAATATTTTTATTAAAAAAAAATAATACGAATATTTTTCTTTAATATTTTTATTAAAAAAAATTAATACGAATATCTTTATTTAATATTTTTATTCATTTTAATAAATATTTTCGTTTTTTTAATTTTCTAAGGCCTTCTGAGTTCTAGTTCATGCTTTCGTGTGTTAATTTTTCTTTTTATAAATAAAAAGAATTTTCTCATTTCAATTTGAAGCAAAGCATTTCTCTGTATTGCTCAAATATTATATTTTACCTTTTCCGGGAAACCATTTTATTCCTATTTAGGAGCTCTTAGTTATATCATAATATTTGAAAAATAATACTACAAATATTTGAAATATTAGTACATAATATTTGAGTTCCAATACTCAGTAAACTGGGTTGATGAGTAACACTAGAATGCCCGACAATCTTGGAATTTGGAATTTCTGAATGAATTTTGTGAGTGAATTTTGGATTGAAAAATTTGAGAATTGTCACAGCCTACAATGATATTTTTTTAATGTTTGCAATTATTTGAAATTTTCATATTTCGCAATTGAAGATGCATATTTGTCTATTTATCAGTAAGATTTGCTGAAAATTTTATATAGGTAGTCAAAATGACTCCTTTTGGGCATTTAAGGTAAAGTTTTCAAAATTGGGGTAAACATTTTTTACAATATTTTTAATTTATTCATTCCATTTAGCTTTAACAATTAATAAAAAATCCCGTAAGATATTTTTTTTTTGGAAAGCGATGCAATAAAAGTTATTTACAATAAAAGACCTCAATGTAGTCAAAATGACTACCTTGGGCATTCTAGTGTTAATCTGATTATTTTACTTTTAAAACGAAAGCTTGGAATTTGATTTGTAAATAATCGCCAACTAAATTTCATACTTCTAAAACTACATCAATTCAATTGAGCAAAAGTGAATAAATTCGAAGAATAAAGGGTGTCTAATTTTTTCGAATATAAAAACAACCACACCTGTATTGGGTTGTTTTATGTTTTATGACGAATATGTGACCTTGTGAAATCACTTTCAGTCAACTGGTCAACTCCTCAACTGGTCAACTACTCAACTAGTCAACTGTCGCTTTCTCACATATCATATCATATAAGTATTAGTAAAATAAAGTCCTGCGTGCTCCACTTTTGGCATCGCTTAAGACAAATTGTTGGGTTTTCTGAAAATTTTGACAAATTTTGAGTTGGGGTTTTGCATATCTGAATCCAGTTTCTACCACATTAGTTAATGAATAATGAAATGAAAAGTTTTACCTGAAAACTGTTGTTTTATAGTTTTCAGAATGAAACTCTCGATTCCAATTGCATTCCTTATTACACGCAAAAGTTATATTGCCATGAATTTTAATTTGGTTTTAATACTAGGAAAACTAGGTTCAAGTAAAATAATACAGCAAAAAACCATGACAACAACTCAAACTGTTGTGTTTCGTTTGTGACATTTTATTATTATTTTTTTATGATTCAAATATCTGTTTGAAGCACCGCACTCATTTCCGTACTCACTTCATAACATTACGTATTGCGTACCTCGATGGTATTAATTTTGTATTTTCTCTTAAAAAAATGTGAATTGTTGAATGTTGAATGTTGTTGCTAAAAACAAAACGACCTTTGACTGTTTCAAACTGATGCCATTTCATATTTTGAAAGAATAAGTTATTAATTCCGTATATTAAAAATACCCGAGGGCAGCATTCTCTTGTTACCAATTCAATTTTGTTGTTTAATGAAAAGCAAAAACCATTGTGCAATACTATTTCAAAGTATTCGTAATGCAATATTAAAGCGAAAAAACTTATTATCAGCCCACGGCTTATAACGACGGCGTGTAATAAATAAAAATTAGTGTTGTGCCCCGCGTCGCTGAAACGACATTTTTAGTTGTGCGAATGAATGCAGCGGCTATACAGTGATGACTATGTTGTTGTTGTTGTTTCGGTTGTCGCAATGCGTGCACTTACCTTATCTTGATGGTACCAAAAGATGTGTGTTGGTGGCTCCGGACTGAACTTTATTACACATGTCAGATTAATTGTGCTGCCTTTATCCACATACAAATCGGGTCCGCCCAATATGGTCGCCGTTGGCACTGTTGAGCGGCGCGTTATTGTCCAAGTCGAAAGCGGCAACGGCAGCGGCACAATAATGAAGAAGAGAAGAAAAATGGGGAAAAACAACATTAAGAGTGTTCTATGAATCGTTTTCGCATGTGTGTGACGCGTCGTTGTGTGTTAGTAAATATTGCGGAAAGCGCAGCATGTAACAACGTAACGGCATATTATTATCTTTTATGGACTGCGCAGCGATATTAAGCGGCAAACCCACTACACAAACACTAGAAGCCAGTTCTAACCGTATTGCCGTTTGCCATTGTATTGGTTAGCGAAGGGAAAGCGGCACCAAGCACCAACTATCGTGGTGTATTATAATATTGGCCATAAAACTGAGCGATTTACTTAAGGGCAAATAAGTCTGGCAAAGGATTTATGCTTCGCTGCTGCAGTAGCTGCGACGGCCACTGGCAATAGGCAATGACAACAGCGCACAGTGCTTCGAGAGTGGACAAAAATGAGAAAAAAATTATCGCAGATTTTTACGAAGGTAGTATCATGTTAAAGGTAATTGTTTAATTAAGCTGGATCCGAAATACTTTATCGAAAATTTGTCAAGATTAGAAGATATGGCTTGTCAAAGTCGGATATATTTTTGCAAAAATTTATGAATGAAATTGGTCGAGATTAGGAGATATAGCTTGTCAAAGTCGGATATATTTTTGCAAAAATGTATGAAGGGGAAAAATGAAATTTAGGCGCTTGTATAAAAAATGTTAGAAAATGTATTGTTGTAGATAGGCTACTAATTTCTTTTAATAATAAAACTACATTGATAGGAGCGGGACTGATGATCGTTTTTTTTCTTTAGCATAAATAATTTTTTTGTACGAATTTTCAAAAACGATTTTTTCTAATCAATGAAAATTAAAAATAACCAAATTTAGAAAGGCAATTAAAATCGAATGGCGTGAACTGGCTCCTTTTAATGACCTTTTTTAGATGGACTTTCTCCCCTTAAAACCGCAAAAAAATGCTACGTATTTTTACGCCATTGGAAAATATTCAATTTTTTCGAAAGTGCTAATGTTGATTTTTTTACAGAAATCACTTAACCCATTAAAGCCGGGTACCAGTTCCGCCCATACGATTTTGATAAAATTTCATACACGACCTGGAATTGACCCAAAATGATCAGAAACAAATTCAAAATTAAAAATTTCAGCTTTCTATCTCTGCACGTTGCTGAGATATTCATTGGGTATTTTTTACCCATTACGCAGCAGTGGTAGCTTTTTTCCATACTTTTTGAACTGATCAGCTAAACACGTGAACAAAAGTTGTATTGTTTACAGGTGAGTTGGAGGCAGATTTTTGTGAAGTTCTAAGGCTACTACGTTTCGCCACATTTTCCACCTCCGGAAAATTAACAATTTTTGAAGTCTGGTAACTCTAGCTAGATGGCGGAATTTTAGCGTGACCTCTACTAGACTAAGGTAGTTCCATCTTTACCCCAACCATTCCTATTAATGATTTTGAGATATCTCTACCACGAACTTTTCTGTTATTTTTTTAAAAAGTCAATTTTCATGGGTAAATTTTTACTCATTAGGCAGCAATGGGTTAAATTAAAATGGCGACTAAAATGTGTAACCAAGTCAATGCAACGAATTATGAATGTTTTTTATAAAAATAGGTTTGGCACGCCTATTTAACCCATTATGAGCCATATTATCCAAGTTTTTGCATTATTATGGAATTTTTTTGCTAAAATGTGAATGAAAGGAAGACTGTCGAATTTTGAAGAAGGTCTAATTTTAAAGAATAATTTTTACAATAGTTTCGCTTTTATAAATTGAGCTGCATTGCATCTTCATGGCTGTGTTATCTCCATGTTAAGCTCTAAGGATATCAAACAAAAAATTATTTCCTTTAAGCAACTTCACCGCCCTCTTTCCTTTAGAAAAACGCTGAAATACGTATTTCGTTATTGTTTTTTTAAGTAAATGTATATATACAAAATTTTTAAACAATCCGACCAAAAAACAATGTCCGCCCATATGAGCTTCACCACCCCTTTTCCCCCCTTTCAAGGTCGACGTTTGTGAAATAGCTTCTTTTTAAGGGTTGACTTTCTAAAATACAACTTTTGACTAAATTTGATCATTAAAGCTGCGGCGGTTTGGGCTCGGTGATGATAAAAAATATATAACCATATATATTCGATTTTTTTAACTATATATATTTTTTTTGGAAACAAACAAAATTTTTTAAATTAAAAAATTACTGCACATTTTAAGAGAATTTCACGTACTCCTTCTATTTTTGCCCCAATTTTGTATGGAGTCGAAGCACTGTGCCGCGGCGACGTTTGTTTGCAGTAATTTATTTATTGTTTTATTGCTCAATATTAAAATGTTGCTAGTTCGGTTATTGTTGTTGGCGGCTGAAGAAAAGTCGGCGATTTCTTTTCTCTTCATGTGCAACTAAATGCCTTTGCTTTGTCTTTGTTGTGTGCGCACTTTATCTGCATGTCCTGGTTTGAGTGGCGGGCAAAGCGGGTACAGGTACTTGGCGGGCTGTCGCCAATTTGTGGAACAGGCGTTTGTGTGTTATGGCGGGTTAGTAAGACGGCAATTTACGATTGCTTTAGTGATAAGCATTTACGGTAGTTTACTGCTGGCATGGTTAAAGCTAGTAGGAGAACTTTGGGGTTTGCATGTGAGGTAGAAAGTTGGAAAGTTTGAGTTTTATGCAACTTTCGTGAGTGGCGGTTAGAACTTAGGCTCATAATACTGAGCTATTACTTATAAAAAAAATTTAATACATACGTTTGTATAAAAAAGTAGAACACTTTTTTTTGGGCATTTTGATAATTTGAGTGCTTTTTTACTTGTTTGTTCCCATTACCAAAAGTCAACAGAAAATTACAAAAACCAACAAGATGCATCTCAAAATGGAGAACCGGTTTGCTTTAGGCGGCAGTTGCAGCTTTCTAAAGCGAAAATAATTTCTTTCTTTTACTGTTATGTGTAGGAAAATTTTTTTATTTCAAAATTAGTCAGAATATATTTTACGCTGCGTTATTGTTTTACATTCTTTCTGCCTTAACCCGTGCAAATAAATTCACATATTAAAGGATTTTGTGAAACTTGATTTTACTTTACTGAAACTTGATTTTACGTAATCTGTTTCCTGCTCTCATTTGATAGTTTCGGAGTCAGAGTGTATCGGTAAAAAAAATAAATATTCATCACGTTGTTTCTACAGCGTTACCACTTCCTTTTGGCAATCACTTGCGTAACCCGAAAATTGCGAATTCTTAGTTTCCGCTTCTCAGTTACTCTTTATTTTTCCGTTCTTCCTTACTGTGTGTCGGACACACTGAAAATAGTGAGTGTAGTGTGAGTTTATTTCTTCGCCGTAGATAGACTGGCTGTCAGCTATGTGAGTGTGTGCTGAACCATCGTTTTTCCTATGACTATGTAAATTTGTGAGTGTATACCAGTTCGCATGTATTTGTGTATGGGCCCTACACAGCTGCAGAAAAAACCTCAGTCAACGTTGCTTTCATGTTTACGTTGAGTGTACGTTCTCGTTGGCGTGGCCATTCTGTATTTGCGTGTTTGTGTTGTTTCGCTCTAACAATGTCTGAGTTTGTGTGTACGATTTCGTTTTTGAACTTTATTACAGGTTATTGTTGGGCGCTGATAACAATTCAATTGATTCTTGGCAACAAAATCAGCGCTCCAAGTGAATTCAACTCTTCCGTTTTGCAAGTTTTTTTACTTTTTTATGCGTCATGCACAGACGACCCCCAACACATGTACACAGACAAAACGCATTCACACGCACACACATTTGCCCCTGGCCAAACGCAAATATGCACGTATTCACGTTTACATACATACATACATATGTAGATTTATGTGTGAGTTGGAGAATGTATGCGCGCTTGTGTACGACTGTGTGTGTGTTTGCCAGGAAAGCATCAGCAACATGAGAATAACAATGTTGTTAAGTAACAAAAACAACAATCGCAAAAGTACTCGCTGGGTGGGAGGGGGACAAACTTTCTCTAGTTGTCTGCCGCAGGGCGGAAGTTGAATTCTTCAGCAGCAGCAGCAATAGCAACAACAACAGGAAGTTCGAGTCTAGTTATCGTAAAAACAGATAGCAGAAAGTGCCCCAGGTTTGGCTTCAAGTTGAACGGGCGTTGCTGGATGTGCGTTTTGGACGTGAAGAAGAACGCAAAGAAATGGAGCGTACTGCTGTAGAGTTTGGCCAAAGTGACCATAATGACGAAGAAATGTTTGCCGTCTTCGAAATTATTAACCCATTCCGGTCAATTTCCACATTTCTTGAGATAAAAATTGTTCCTTCAAAATATTGACTCTTAAGAACATTTTAGCAATAAAATACAAAAAAATTTCAAAAGAATAATTTTGGTTGAGAATTACAGTTTCATCAATTTTGTACGATATATCGTACAATGGTTCGCAAAGGAGTAAACATTTCATTGATTTTTTTGATAGAAAACATAAATTATAACAACAAAAAATTAAAACGTGATTTCATTTTGATCGAAAGTTATATAAATTATATATATAAACAATTGATTCACATTTATTCGGCCTTATATAACCGTTGTTGTTGTTGCAAAGCCCTTTTCCTCTCCATAAAACACCGAATCAATTAAAATTCGTACAGTTTTACAGAAAGATACTGAATATAGCCGATTCCTTTTGTCGTAGTGGGAGTGGCAAGTACGCATGTCTAACCTTACATAACCTGTGTCTGCCCAGTAAAACACAAAATCGTCTAGTAATTCATATTTTTAATCAAAAATTGCCGTGGTTTTCAGATGGGCGTGGCAGGCATACAAACGCAAAACATCTTTTACCAAACCTATAACTTTAAATAAATGCAAACATAACTTGCAACCTTTGCTTTCCATTTGTACGATATATCGTACAAAGCTTTGCAACCCTTGTGGTCATTTGTACGATATATCGTACAATTTTTTTAAAGACTTGGGAAAAATATTTAGACGCAAAAAATGTTAAATTTAGTAAGTTCTGTAAATCAACTGAGATTCAAACCTTGAAATTGTTTCGCTTCTTGGTACCAAAAAGTATTACATATTTAAAAATTCCTACGCAGAAGTACCGTAATTTGCTGGTTTTTCAAATTCTTGCAAAAAGCTGCATACAAAACGCACTCATACTGTGTAGCGACGGCTATAATGATTTATATTTTTAAACAGAATGATACAACACAATCTACTTAATAAGAAGTAAAAAGCCGTTCCATCAGAAATGCGTTCGCTGTCAAATAAAAAATTTTGGAACGATATATCGTACAAATTTCCGGAAAGGGTTAAGAAACCAATAACGGTTATTGGGTACTTTTTTATAACCGATTAGAAAACTTTCATATGTCCTTGATTTACAAAGCTCTAAAATAGTTACTGTTAAAAATGCAATATTTTCCCAAAATGGTCACCTTATCTGATGGATAAACGACTTTTTACGAGTTTCACCTAAGTTTTGAGGTAAACTCTGAAAAATTTTTTTTACATTTTACCACATTCTTGACTGCACTTGGCAACGGAACACCGTTGTTTATTCGAATTTGCTGCTTTTGCGCCCCAATCCATGACCACGTTCCCAACTCGGGGTTGTACTTTGTGCTATTGTACAATATTATTCCCGTCGACTGTTTGCTTTTTGGCGCTTCAGCGCTCAAGTACATTTTCGTGCCTCGTGCCACTTAAATGCGCGCGTGAGTGTGAGTGTGGATTTGCAGCCGATTTTTTAAAATGTAATTTTAATTGAAAATGTTTACTGTATGTGTGTGTGTGCATGGGCATGTGAGATTTAAATTGTTGCAATGTGGGTGTTCAGAAATTTGGCAGCGAATTTTTTGGTGGCATGAATTGCGTGATTGAGGGAGTGGGCGCTAAGCTAAAAATTTATATCCTTTGAGTTTTGACGAGTGCTGCGTAGATATTGATTCTGCAGAAAACAGGAGGTTTTTGTATTTGTCTTACGTATTTGTCTTATATGTTTGTCTTATTTAAGATAGGAGTGGTAACATGCTAAACTCTGGAGAGAATACTCAATTTCACTTGTGTTGTTTGTATAATGTGTGTGTCTATTGTTTTTGTATAATATGTAAAACATTGAAGTACTTAATTATGATTTATTAACTTAGTAACGGGCGTTGTGATTGAGGTGTGAGAGAACAAATATTTGATTCAGTAGGCTCTTTCACACTCAAAACATGGCTTTGAAGCTTTGCTTCGAGTTAACGACGTGACACTTATAAACAACGCTTCGTAAATTTTGTTACCTTAGTTTAAGTCGGCGACATCAAGTTGGATTGATTTATTTAGAACACTTTTGAAGTGAAATGTAATTTTGTTTAATAACATTTTGGAGTGATTGAAGTCATATCGAACTTCTAATGTTAAGGTCATGGAAATTTTAAGCTTAATAATATCTGAGCACAGTACAATCAACGATATGGACGCAGAGCTTATTTTAAAATAATTAAAAAACCAAAAAACTCAATAAAATGTTGTCTGTACGAAAAATGTTCTCTGTATGTTCTAATGGTCGTATATCAGAACTGATATGCGATGAGTAAAGATGGAACAATTTAAAAGGTCAGATCTCAGGTGTTTCAAAAGCGCAAGCTGTCCAATTTGAATAAGAATGAATTAGCAATATTTACAATCTTGCGCAAACCGTCTTGCATTGTAGCATTTGTAAAATGATGTAGTATATTTTTACTCTACACTAACAAAATACACAGAGATGCATTTGCTACACCCCATAGTGATTCGTTCCATAGACGAAATTCAAAAAATTTATAGTCTCAGAATTTAACGATTTTGATGTCATTTGAAAGGCTAAACTCTAGTGTCCGACCGAATATTCGGTTTCGGTTTCGGTTTCGGCCCAAATAAGTGGTTTCGGTTTCGGTTTCAGTTTCGGCCAAAAAATGGCCGAATAGCCGAAACCGAAACTTTCTAGAAAATTTTTTTACATTTTATTGTGTAGCAGATATATAGTGAAAGGAGGAGTAATTTAGATGCCAGCAATGTAAATAAACTTCTTTTTTTAGCATATAATATTAAATTATTTAATTTTGAATGTTAGCGAGTAAGGTACGAAAGGGTGATTTTTTCATGTTTACGTTTTTAAAAAATGAAAACATTGTTTTTATTAATAAGTATTTATTTATTTATGCTATGTTTGTTTGTTTGTTCTTTATTTACTTAATGTTAAATTCGTTTGTTGAAAAAAGTGCTTGATATGGTGATTTTTATTTCGACTAGAAAGTTTCGGTTTCGGTTTCGGCCGAATATTAAAAAAAAACCGAATATTCGGTTTCGGTTTCGGCCCAAAAAAGTGGTTTCGGTCGGACACTACTAAACTCCAACTAAGAAAACTCCAAAAAATCTGTGCAAAAAACTATTTAGTGTGTGTGCAAAAGCTGCTCAAAGTCGGAACTTTTTTCACAAAAAAATGTGAACACATATTTTCTGTTTTTTAGTCTATTGAGTAAAAAAAAATTTCAAAATACATGGTTACCAAGAAGTTGCTAAAACTTTCAATATAGATTAAGAAATGGTGTGCCCATTTTCGCTTTTAATGTTTTCTCAAAATTTGCAAAGCTGAGGCTTTTACTTGACTTTTAATTTAAAATATTTTTCTAAATTAAAAATCTGAAAATTGGCAAAACTTAGAGGAACATATCTAAAAAGTATGTGAACTTATGTTCCTGGATTTTTTTTTTATTTTAAGAAGCATTCTTTCTTTGTCGGATAATGTAATTACATGCTCCGATATCTTCCGATCTCAGAAAATAATTCAATTTGAAAAGTGGTCTAAACACCTATTTTTCGACAAAATTTATGTTTTTCATTCCTAAAAGTATGCAATCAGCATGAAAAATTGAGAAAGCTGCAGAAAAGCAAAACATACGTCTATTATTATCGTTTTTATTGCAAACCTAAAGGGTCCTAAGACAGTTTCTGTTACTCTTTGCAATTATCAATGTTGACTTTACCGATTAAATGTAAAATCTGAAAAATCTAGCCAACACACTTGGTGCTATAGCTCACCAATAACGAAAAATTAAGTCTCAGGCATTGCCACACTAAAAAGTTTAAGAAAAACAAAATGTAGATTTGAATTCAGCAGACCATGGTTAACTAGTATACCAAATTTTATGAAAAACAGACCACTCCTTCTAATTTTGTCCCGCGGTTGTATGGAGTCGAATCACTGTGCACCCCTATAAATATGCAACATTTGACACAAAACCCATAGTTTCTATTTACTATGCAAATGCAACACCGAATTGCAAAATTGACGGCAGTTGGAACGAAATCCAAAAGACGGAAAACAGATTGTTAAGCATGGGAAAGAAACAAAATAAAGAAACGAATTAAACGTGCTAAATTAAGTAAAAAGTGGAGTGGGGATATAAATAAAATAGTAAATTATCTCCAAGGAGCTGCTGAAATATGGGTAAGGAAGGGCCGCTTCTTAGCAAGAAGTCTGTGAGTTTTCTCGCTGTAGCTGGCTGCAAATTTCGTGTGTTGCAATAAGTATTGCAAACTAAGCCGAAAAGACCGTTCACACTTCATGTTCAAATATTTGCTATGCTATTTGCTATTTGAAAATTTAAATGCACAAGATTGTGAATAGGACTAGTGTACGATAATGTAGAATTTGCTTGACATGTTTATCGCACCGAAAACAGCTGAAATATGCTTTCGGCACATGTTAACATTCTATTAATTATTTCGCATTCAACGTATAATGAAATGCGGACTTTTAAAATTATCTTTTTAGCTAGAAAAGCGAATAAAAACGCGACAGTTGAGGCAGCGATGTAGCGACAGAATCAAGCCATTAAAATCTCATTATCCACATTTTCCGCATTTTCAGTGAGCGCTAAAAAACTGCCGTGCTAAATGAGTGTTTTTTTGTTTGGCAAAAGTTGGTTCAAGAAATACCGAAAAACGTTCGTGATAAATATGTAGCAGAAAACGAGCGAGAAATAAAAACTCATAAAAAAGTTGCTGCAATTGAATTGAATGTGGTACAACACAAAATTTTGAGAATAGCACAAATATGCAAATTGTATGTTGGCGGATGCAGGCGTTGAAATGTGGATGGGGGAAACAATCGAAGTCATATTTTTGTCAAAATTAGTATAAGTGCTGCATAATTAGTACTAAGTACTAATTAGTAATTCACTAATAGAAACAAGTATGCATTTAGCAAAATTATGATTTTTATGGGGGAAAGAATAAATTGTGAGCATGGCTAGAAGTGTTGCCCAATGAAAACCCTATTTGGCTTTTTTTGTACTAAACTTAACCACACAACTTATTTCATTATATTATTTTAATTATATTGTTTACGTCAGATTAAACTACTTTTTGCAATACATGCAAAAAGATTTCTTGGTAATCAAATCAAATATATGAAGCGAGTATTATATAGGAAATTATGTGGCGCATCGTATGAAACTTTGGCGCCATCAAACTTTGCCCGCACTTGGGTGCTTTTCGTTGTTGTTTTGCTCTATTTAGTCAGGTCGTTAAATTTATAATTGTTGAATGCGGTGCCGAAACTTTTAATTTTGTCTGCTTAAAACAAATTGTTATGCAGTAAGGTTTTACAAGCAGCAGGTATAAAAATACACTCACCGCAGCAGGTAATTATGTTTTAATGATTGTTGTAATGAGCATACATTATAAAGTTATTGAGCCAGATTTTCATTTTCAAAATTTTTAATTAAATGTGTATGCAGCTGTGGTATTCATTCTGTAATAATTGCAGGTATATTTGATGCTCGGAAGCCATGTTGTTTGTACCAACAGAGTATTAAAAAGAAATTCACTCTTCTGTATACTGAAAAACCATACCGTATCAGTTACACAGCCTTCCATAGCATTGGTGTCAGCTTGAAAACATGCTGGATGCTGGAAACCTGAATGATCATTAAACCTAGAGCGACCTATTCATCTTGGAGTCGTCATCGGAAACGGTGATTAAGTTATCATAGTTTCAATTTATCAAATCAACTGAATTCTCAGTGACACAGCCCAACAATAAATGCACGATTCAGTAAATTTACTTGACAAATGAATTAATTGATTGATTAAGTATAGGTATAGGAAACCTCAAGTTGCAGTATATCTGTCTGAGTGCTGTCCTTGCCAGATTGTTCCGACAAAACAAAAATATAGAGGCATATAGAAAAGTATAGAAAAATGTTAAAGCATATATGAAAAACATTATTTAAATCTACAAAATCTTGGACTCCATACAACTACGCGAAAAAATTAGAAGGAGTGGTTTGTTCTTAATAAAATTTGGCACGCTTGTCAATCATTGTCTGCTGAAATCTCCATTTTGTTCTTCTTAAACTTTTTTAGTTTGGCAATGCCTGAGACTTAAATTTGCAATTTTCGTTATTTTCCGAAAGCTATAGCACCAAGTGTGTTGGCTAGATTTTTCAGATTTTACATCTAATCGGATACGTCAACATTGATAATTGCAAAGAGTAACAAAAATTGTATGAGGACCCATTAGTTTTGCCATAAAAATGATAATAATAGATGTGTGATTTGCATTTGTGCAGTTTTTTTATTTTTCATGCTGATTGCATACTTTCAGGGATACATTTTGTCGAAAAATAGGTCTTTAGACCACTTTTCAAATTGAATTATTTTCTGAGATCGGAAGATATTGGAGTATGTAATTCCATTATACGACGAAGACAGAATGCTTCTTAAAATAAAAATAATCCAGGAACATACTTTCACATACTTTTTAGATATTTTCCACTAAGTTTTGCCAAGTTTCAGATTTTTAATTTAGAAAAATATTTTAAATAAAAAGTGAAGTAAAAGCCTCAGATTTGCAAATTTTGAGAAAACATAAAAAGCAAAAATGCCCACATCATTTCTTAATCTATATTGAAAGTTTTAGCAACTTCTTGGTAACCATTTTTTTTCAATTTTTTTTACTTACTAGACTAAAAAACAGAAAATATGTGTTTAAAATTTTTTGTGAAAAAAGTTTCAACTTTGAGCCGCTTTTGCATACACACTAAATAATTTTATGCACAGATTTTTTGGGGTTTTCTTAGTTGGAGCTTTTCCTTTAAAATTACATCAAAATCGTTAAATTCTGAGACTATAAATTTTTTGAATTTTGTCTATGGAACGAATCACTGTGCAAGGGTATTAATTTCCACAAAAATTAAATTATAAAATTTGAAAAGTACTTACATTCCAACCGGCGGCGGACAAAGCTTATATGCCGCCCGAGGCAATTCGCAGAGTGTCACCCCAAAATTTTTGTACTAACCCGGTAGCGCCTAGCGTGACCATAATATGGTCACACTAAAAATGCACTAAAAAAATTTGATTTTTCAATTATGCTTTTTATTAAATCGCTCAACAAATGTTTTGGAAAAATTCGAAAGAAAAAGAATTCCGGCACATTCGGGTTTAAATACTTACGAAAATTATCAAGCAAATGTGATCTGTTTAAATTTAGTTTTTGTTCGTACAAATCGATCGATACTCAAAATTATAATGAACATGTGGGAATATTTATATGAATGCAAGTTAAAGACAACATTTTTCTGAAATTTGGCGCCCATTTCAAAAATTTGTTTTCAAGTAGGTATATAATTTGTCATTAGGCATTTACCTCATAAGCCTCGTGCTTTGACCGCCACCGATTCCAACTTTGAAGACCCTTGAGCAAAACCAATTTAATTTGTTACTTTTGGTAACAGTTCTTTAATAAGTCCTCTAATAATAAACAAATTTTTCAATAATGCTGTGCTGAGCATAAACATTTTTTTAGAACTATAGATTATGCACTGAATAGGATTGAAAAGAAGCACTAAAAGTAAACCCGGTTCCACTAGCTAAAGTTCCAAGTTGTTCCCAGTTGAAAGCATAAGGCATTCCCAATTATTTCAAGAAATAATTGTATGGAACTGCTAACTAATTAATTAAGCATTCATTTCGACTGGCAATGCCATGTCATAGTTTGAACTTAATACGTATTATTATGAATTCCCTCGGAACTTCTGTTGGCCGACGTTCCAGCTGCATAGAGAATGCTCATTTACAATTGTTTACTCTTCATATGTATGCAAAACAACCGCAAACAACATATAAATTATTGCTGTTCAACGCTAAAGTCGTAGTGTTTGTTGTTGCTTACATTTATAGTAGACAAGAACTTGCAGCAGCTGCAGTTCAATATCAAGTTGCCGGCGAAACTCCAAACACAACTTCCGTTTCCGTTTCAGTAACAACAAGGCGGAAGAAAACGCATGCACCAAGAGCGGCAGTTGCTGGCAGTAGAGCATGGCACAGTAGTAGATATGCAAATATTATTTCGCAATGCTAAAGCAGGGAAGTAAATATACATACATACACACATATGTGCCAACACAAACATGCATTTGGCATGTGCACTTCTATGCACATATGGCAAGAGTAGTGAAAATTTGTTGCCAATATTAGTATAATTTATATATAAAAGCGGCGACATGGGTGTGTTGCTTTGTCAGCGAGAAGAGGCGTGGTTGGCGCGACTGTTGTTGTTAGAAAAAATTATAGTTTTAATGAACTAGATGCAGCTGCCGGCGTTAGTTTGTAAATGTTTCATGCACTCTGTATTTGCTGCCAGCAGTGGGCGCACTACGAACCGGCAACTGTTTGAATGGGCCCGAACATGCCCGCAAACTCATCGTCGCTGGATTGGTAGACTCGATCCGAACTGATGTAGAACGCGTCGTCGTTGTAGTATTGCTGCAGTAAGTTGCTCGTCTCACTGTCGATGATGTCTGCGTGTGAATGATCGCAAATGAATAAGGCCCGATAAATGTGATGGATGATGAAAAGAAGATACAGAGTGTGTGAAATTAATTCAAAAAATATAAAAATAATAATAAGAGTACAAATGTAAAAACTTTGCAAACAAACTTGGAAGTAAACAAAATTTAACAACCGAAAATGTATGTTGTTTTATTTTTTTAGCTTGACTTTATGTATAATAAATAAAATTGTAAACTTCGTTGCCAGTTTTTAAAGCAAACTGCTCCAGGAAATATTAATTTTTCTGCCTTTGCATTTGCTTTCAAAAAGTTCACAGTTTAAATTAAACCCACATACGTCTTCGCCTTCGTCTTCGCCTGCAGTTGCGTCGTTTTCCTCAAAACTCACAGTAGCTTGTACTCCAAATGACGTTGCCTTCATGGAAGTGACAGTTACATGACAACTTTGTAGTTAAGCAACTTCCTTATTTGACAATGCAACATGTTCGCTCCGAACGCAACAGCAGCAGCCACAGCGACAGCCTCGTTAGCGGAACTTCCTTTGTCCTTTCACTTCTTTGGGACTTTTTTTCTTCTGACACTTTTTAAAATGTATGTATATTTGATAAAATTGTTGCTCATTGTTTGAGTTTTCGTAAACATTTTCTTCTGACATTTCGTTTAAGCTCTATTCGTGTTCTTTTCGCCTCTGCGCCAACATTCTCAGTTCACACTGTGTGGCGCGTTTTGCCTATTTCATGGCAACCAGCGCTTCAAAGTGATTAACTTTGACTTGAGATTTAACTCGGAGTCACTTCAATGTTGTCATTGAGTGTAAAGTGTGAATAAATGCCGTTTCCAGCATGCGAAAAATATGCGAAATGCGCTCAAAATGCATTCAGCGCCAGTCAGCACACATTAACCCTTTCGCTACAGGTTTTTACTGGGCAAAGTTAAAATTTTAAATTTTACGTCTTAGACTTCTATGTGGTTATTTTAGCAACATTCCATAAGAAATTTTTTAATTTTTATACTCGGACCCTGTATTTTAGAATGTTTTTCTATGAGAAAAACCACATCGTTGTAATAATTACTTAAACATAAAACTTTTTACGCATAACGAAAATTTGAATATTTCTTCATTTACTTCAGCCAAAATTGAAAAAAAGTATCTAAATTGAAAGAAAACGTTAAATTAAAAAGTTTTCTAATTTTTTGCTTCTTCTTCCTTTACTATGTCAAGATATACCATTAAAAAAGTCTCTTCTTTAAACTTAAATATTGAGTTTATTAATTTCGTATTTTTCCTAAAACTTCAGACTATTCTAAAGACCAACAAAAAAATGTATTCATGCAACCACAGAGAGTTCAGACGTCCACAAAGTAGCATGTTGCAATATGGCAACAAAATAGCGAAAAGGTTAAGGTAGCAGAATTGACACCGGCAATTTTCCAAAGTGCAGTGCACAATGCACACAAAATAAGGTGCCCGTGCATATTGTTGTACGTGTCTGCACATACACAACAATTTTTGTGTGTTTGCGTTCTGGAGTTGTAACGATTTCGCCGTTGTACTACTCATTGTTTCCTTTACAATTGCAATTGTTGTTGTTGTTGTAGCATATATTTTTTCTGCTTTTTTGTCCGCTGTTATCGTCACTGGGTATTGTTGTGCTGGCGCATAGCGCATAAAAAACGCTGCATAGCATTTGCATAATTTTTATGATTGTAGCCTCATTAACCTGGAAATGAAAGTTGCTCATACGTCTCGGCGGTTGAAGGAACTTTGGGGGGAAAAAATGTTTAATTTAAACTTTTCAGCTCTTTGTTCGAGTTCAGGTTTCTATGCTTCACATGGAAAGTAAGCGCGGATGTAAATTTTATTTTTTTGTTACGGGCAATGCGATGTCCGAGTAAAGAGTGGTGTATTGTAGTAAAGAAAAATATGATGATTATATAAAAGTTTAGTGCGGTGCACTGTTCCAACTACATTCCACAAAAAGTTAGGTCGATTTATTTGCCACATTTAACTATATGAGTTTTGCCGTTTCAACTCTGCCGAAGGGTTAATTTATATGGCGTTCAAACTGACTCATTTAAACTAGTTTAAGTGAAACCATTTTTTGTTGAACACAACCGTCCAGACTGCTCAATGAAGTTTAATTTGACAGCTGTTTGTTGACAAACAACAAATAAATATTTTTGTGAACTGATGTGCTGCGAGCATGATTCGAGCGAAATATTGGTGCATATTTCACAATCCACGGCAACATACTCAACTTCGTCCAAATATTAGACGCCTTGTATTCAGCTGCCATAAAAAGGCGATGAATGGAATGAAAGTAGTGCGAGCAAAACGATTATTTTCATTCATTTCAAATTTTTCAAATTTTCAATTTTTGTTTGGTTTTGTGTTGTGTCCCAACCTGCCGTTCGGAACCGGCATAAAACTGTAGGTCCCTTCCACCCGCGTACAAATTCACACGCACAACACGGGTGGTTGCGGGAAGCTAGGCCTTAGTCTCTCGTAAGCGGGCTGTCGTGCCAGTCAATTATATTAAAAATTATTACATTAATTATTATTATTATAATTATAATTATTAATTATTATTATTAACCCTTATTCTCATACCCAAACTTACTAACGTCGTTTGGCACCCGGGGTACCCGGGTACCCATTTCATGAAATTTTTAAGTTTTCAATATAGAAAACAAAATTTTTTAAATATATGATTTAATCGCTTTTCACCTAAATAACGAGGATCCGGAAGGTAAAAAAAAAAATTTCATTATTTGTCAGTTTTTTCACGAAAATACATCGCAGTGGGCACCCGGGTACCCGGGTATGAGAATAAGGGTTAATTAATTAAAAAAAATTATAAAAAAATTTGTGTTGATGTAATGACAGCTGAATTTTAAGGGATGTGTTTCACACATGAATAGCTGTGTTTCGTTGGTAAAAAAGCTTTTTCATACAGAGCTTTCGGATACAACCCTGCGCTAAACTCGTTTCAAAACTTGTTAAATGGTTTAACACGTTTAATTTCCAACAACAATTGCATGTGAATAAACAGGTTTTCGAACTGGTTTTGTTCATTTAACTTGTTTAAGCACATTAAACACGTTTAAGTCATCAGTTTGAACGCCATATAACTTGTTTAAGCACATTAAACACGTTTAACACTAGAATGTCCGAAAATCTGACCTACCTAAAATGCCCATAGGTAGTCATTTTGACTACCATATTGTTTACTGACTTGTTTTTTAATTGTATTGGTTTTCAAGTAGCAAATATGAATAAATGCACATTAGATTAAATTAAAATAAGTACTTCATTAGGGTTTACAAAGAAAATTCACTAAAATATAATGGCGTACTTTACACATCAATGGGATAAAATGGAATGAAACTTGGAATTTGGAATTTGTGAATGAATTTTGTGAGTGAATTTTTGATTGAAAAACGTGGGAATTGTCACAGCCTACTATGATATTGTTTTTCAATATTTGCAATTATTTGACATTTTCATATTTCGCAATTGAAGATGCATATTTGTCTTTTTATCAGTAAGATTTGCTGAAAATTGTATATAGGTAGTCAAAATGACTACCTTTGGGCATTGAAGGTAAATTTTGCAAAATTGGGGTAAACAATTTTTTTACAATATTTTTAATTTATTTATTCCATTTAGCTTCAAAAACTAATAAAAGTCACGTAAAATATTTTTTTAGAAAGCGATGCAACAAAATTTATTTACAATAAAAGACCTCAATGTAGTCAAAATGACTCCCTTGGGCATTCTAGTGTTAAGTCGTCAGTTTGAATGCCATATTAATCAGTTACAAACGCAAAGTTTTTTCAACGAATTTTCACGCTTCAACTTTGTCAAACGTAAAACTATAATTTAACGTTTGACAATTATTATTATAACATAATTATTTAAAAACGCAAAAGTTTTTGAAAACTTCATCCAAATTCAAGACTATGTTTTACATCTTCATGGAGCCAAGTTAAGTTTGGTTTATGTAGGTTTTTTTAGATTGAAGTGATATTCAAGTTTAAAAAAATTAATTTAAATAGTTTTAAATGAGAGAGAATTTTGTAACTCAAAATCAAGTATTTTTTGGTCTTTTAAAATTTTATGCTTTGATACGAATATTTTTTATGTAACATTTTGACCAAAACAAATACATATATATTTTTAAAACCATGCGTTCACAAGTTGATAAATATCATTAAAATAGTCTCATTGGACTAAGTGCAATGGAATATTCTACAAAATAATTTACAGAATTTTTTTGCTATTTGCAGAATTTATATTGCTATCTTGTATTTGTATGAAATTCATTGTATTCGATTAATAATTTATTTAGTATCAATACGTTCAAGTGTCTAATTCTTTATATGTATTTCGATCTTGCTTCCTCGTTGAGTTGAACAAAATCCAAAACCAAACATTTTTTATGTTTATTCACGACATGCTTCAAGTAAATTGGCGTTTGTACTGGCTGTAGGGCAAAATTTACGGCAATTTAACCGACTGAATATTATTGTGCAAATTTCTTATTCTTTGCTACTTTCTCTTTTCCATTCAGACCGGTTCGTTACAATTTTTTAGAATTGTTGTTGTGTATCCTGGGGTCGAACAATCATAAAACGATTTCTTACAAATCCGCAAGCAAAAAATGCACTTTATTTATTTATTTACTTTGGGTTATGAACACTGCATGAGCAATGA
Source organism: Melieria picta (assembly GCA_964056695.1). Classification (NCBI taxonomy): domain Eukaryota; kingdom Metazoa; phylum Arthropoda; class Insecta; order Diptera; family Ulidiidae; genus Melieria; species Melieria picta. The sequence continues at coordinate 33,311,108 of OZ057399.1, read as the reverse complement.
TCTCAGATTTTTTTGGATCGAATCATTAAAAAATGCATTTCAGCTCTTAGTCTAATTGATAAAATCACTTATTTTTAATATGTCGACTTTTTTGTTATGTGTTACCATTGGAAGTCTTACTGGCAACAGTAAGTTGTAAATTTACACCCAATTGAAAAATACTTGCACACTTTACTCACCCACAATGTTGAGGTTAACCGAGAAACTTCGCACTGGCTGAGTCGATATTTGGCACTCGTACACGCCGGCATCACGTTGTTGCGCCCATTTTATTTGCAGTGTCCACTCGTCAATGTCGCGATGGTACGAGGTCTGAAACCGTTGATCGGTGGTGTATGTATAGGTGCCAACTGTAAGGATATGCAGGTCTCGGTGTCGTATCCAGGCGACCTACATCACGAAACAAGCACAGCAAAACCAACATTACGCAGAGCGTTCAATTGAAAATGAAATGAATGGCATAAATTTACACATATTTATTTATTTGAGGGTAAATACACATTGTGGGGCGCAGTAGGCGGCAGACAGTTTCTAAAATTCTATATACCCTAAAGTGATGGCGGTTGAATCTTGAGAAGAGATGTCATATTGTGTAAGTAAACAGAAAAATTGGAAATTTCTTTTTAATAAGATCGAGTGAAAATTAAACATTCGAAAAACTTTTTCAATTAGAAAATAAAATTGAACGCACTTAAAAAATAAAATAAAATATTTATACACATTTGCATTCTGTGAGCCCAGACCTTCTATGGAGTATTGACGTACCCAATTTGTTTATGTATATGTATGTACGAGTATATGGAGTCGTGTAGTGTGTGGCGATTTGTTTTTTTTTTGGCATTACGGACATACTTTTGTATGCGATTGTACGAATGCGCTGTAAATCCACCCGACATCAGTATATACATACATAGATACAAATGTATGTGATACAACTTGGCTCTGACACAAATCATGGCTGTGCGTCCCTACGTTTTCTTATATGCGGCAACAACTAAGTGCAGAGCACTGTGAAGTGCATAAATCTTGCAGATAAATGTGCAACAGGGAAGTAGCGATTCTGTGCAATTATTCAGCGCTTGGACTGAAGTTTTGTATAGCTGTGTACTTTTGTGTCTTTCGACATGTTACAAGATTTCTTTAATATTTCTTTCTTTGTACTTTGCTGTTTCTTCTGCAGCACGTTCCAACATAAAGTAAATTATAATAATTTTTTGAAAAATTTTTCATAATTTTTGCACAGAACTGACATTAAGTGACTAAGAGACTAGCAATTTTTTTAATGAAACATGAAATGAGCCTAAAACTAATGTTGCTTGTCGAAAAAATATCAAGGAATTTTTTTTAACAATTATATCCAGCAATGTTTTGTTATTTTCGGCATCGACAACTTCAGATTGCGCTAAATTTAGTTGGGAACGCAATCCTCTCGACAACGGATACAATTAAATGATTTAAAACGCTCATTTACTTCTATTGCTATCCACATGAAGCAGGTGAAAATTACAAGAATCACATAAGTGCGCTCTTGGCAGCCCCGCCTCCCCCCAATTTCCCCGTCCCACAGTGCTTCGACTCCAAACAAAATTGCGGCAAAAATAGAAGGAGTACGTGAAAAAAAAATTGTGCAAATTTGTTTCAATATATATATTAGTTAAAAAAAATGGAATATATATGGTTAGATATTATTTTATCATCAACGGCGAGACTATCATAAAAATTCTTCTTCAAAATTAGACATTTCTGCATTTTTTTAAGAATATATTAGCTTTAAATTACATTTTAGCAAACAAATTCCATAAATATGAAAAAATTAGATAATATGGCTCATAATGGGTTATATAGGCGTGCCAACCTTTTTTTATAAAAAAACATTCATAATTCATGGCATTGACTTGGTTACACATTTTGGTCGCAATTTTAACTCAAGCGATTTTTGTAAAAATATCAACATTAGAAGTTTCGAAAAAATTGAATATTTTCCAAAGGCGCAAAAATACGCAGAATTTGTTTTTGCGGAAAGTCCATCTAAAAAAGTCATAAGAAGGATTTACGCCAGTTCACGCCCTTCGATTTTAATTGCCTTTCTAAAATTGGTTATTTTTAATTTTCATTGATTAGAAAAAATCGGTTTTGAAAATTCGTAAAAAAAAATTATTTATTGTAAACAAAAAAAACCTATCAGCAGTCCCGCTCCTATCAATGTAGTTTTAATATTAAAATAAATTAGTAGCCTATCTACAACAATACATTTTCTACAATTTTTTTATACAAGCACCTAAATTTCATTTTTCCCCTTGATACATTTTTGTAAAAATATATCCGACTTTGACAAGCTATATTTCCTAATCTCGACAATTTTTTGATAAAGTATTTCGGATCCAACTTAAGGCAGGTTCTCACCTTGTGGATCCGAAAAAGTGCACTTTTTTTAGGAATTTTTTTTGAGAAAACGGTTAAAGATACAAAGCTGAAAATTTTTTCTGGATATGAACACACATTTATTTAGAGAATACAATTTTTCAAATTGAATGAATCAAAAAAAGGGGGGAGGGGGCGTCCATCAGTGGCGGCATGTCGGCGAGGAGGTGTCCCGCTGCCGGAAGTGATCCCACAAAACCCGTGATCTGAAACACAAAAATCGAACACATTCTTAATGTGTACCGTATTATCTATTGAATTAACCAAGATCATGAAAAAAAAATCAAAATTACAAAAGTTATGAGGTTTTGAAAAAAAATTTAAGATTTTCGCATTTTTTTGTTCACTTATTATTTTTTTAAATAAACAATTTTCAATATTTTTGGCTGATCGTGGTTCGTTTATTAGAAAAAACCCTAAGGAACATTTTAAAAAAAATGTGGTGACGATTGGTTCATTCCAGCGCCTTCAATCACTTCCGTTAGGTCCGAAAATGTGGTTCTCAGAAAAACGCGTTTAAAGTTTTGGCTTCACTCGGCCGGTGCTCGACACTGCTCTATGTAACAGCCTGTAACTTTTGTAATTTTTCAGATTTTGATCTGAAATTTCTGGAGCACATTTTTCAAACATATATCTACACGATAAGGCAAAAAAAAAATCGTTTTTTTCCCCCCACAAGGTGAGAACCTGCCTTAATTTCACAGATTTATCCAAATGCGATTTTTTTCCTTATTTTTGTCCACTCTCGAAGCACTGTGCGTCCGCTTGAATTGTTTGTGGTAACACATGTTGGAATAATCAGTGTTGCGTTCACATTTCAAAAACCGATGAAATATGTGGCATTACAATGGACTCTTGCAGAGGGAGCCACCATAACCTAATCTAACCTTTTCTATTTATTTTGCCACTGTGAAGGGAATCTATATGGCATATATTTACAAGGCTATACCTGAGCCATTTTACTCACCAAGTAATTCAACCTATTTTAGTTCTTTTATAGCTTTTTTATTATTTTATTTTCATCACATTTGGAATGACAAATTCTCACTGAGATATAAAGGAATTTTGCAAAGATAAAACGTGCATATTTTCGACTGTATCTGTTTACATGTATTTGGGCGCAGCTCCTAGGAAATGAGGTTCTTAAGTAGCTAAGCTTAGTTTATTCTCGTAAGATAAACCAGTTTAAAAACAAACATTCAAAATAACAGCAAAACTTTAGCGAGACGGGGGGGACAAGATTTAGCATGTTTCAAAATGTTTTAACAAATATTTTCTTACAACTTATTTTGCAGTAAGCAAGTGCACAAAGTGTCAGAAATCAGTTCATATCAGTATTTTCTACATGTGGCAGGCGAAAAATAACAATGAAAAAGTGTGAGAAAAATATGAAAGTTGGTGCGGCTGCTTTGCTGCACAACCGATTGCTGTGCCTGATTATCGCCAGAATTTAGAACACACGAAAACTTTCAGCAACTGCCCAACAACAGTGCCAAAACATATTTAGCAAACAAGTGTGGAACGCTCACACGGTGCATGCGATATTCGATAAACTCGGCAAAACTTTTCGCTTGCCGCTCTTCCGTTTGGTTTTCGTGCATTGTTTGCTGCAACTTCAACTCACCGCACGGAGTTGAACAATGTTACATAAGAGATGAATGTGCCTGCAGCACGCAAAAAGCACAAAAGCAGAGCGGCAAAAGCAAAACAACAGTGGCAGCAAGGTGGGCAATGGCGATGTTCTGCTGCTGGCGATGCTGTTGATGCGGCAACTGCAGGCACGGCTACAGCTGCGCAGGATGCCAAAAAGGCTCACGGCACGAGCACACTTTATGTCACATCATAAATCTTGTGCAGCATTTGTGCACTCTCAAGTGGCAAGTGGCGAGCGGCAAGTAGCGACTGGCGACTGGCGAGTGGCGCTGACGATGACGTTGACGGTGCTGTCGCCGTGTGGGCGTTTGTTTGCGGCCTCTGGTCCAACGGTTCATGCACGTACGCAATGCGCGCTGAAGGCGGGCGGGCGGATGGGCGGCGCCAGTGGCGAACGTTGCGCTGTGCGCGCAGGAAATGCAAGAAAAATTACAACGCAATCACATCAATTGCAGCACAAAGCTAAACGTTGCACGTTTAAGCCCGGCTTACGTGCAACATTTGCAGTCGACAGTGTTGATGACACTGCGGAACGTTTTCCTAATGGCCTAAAGTATTTGCCGCTTTGCTCGCTGCCAGCCGCAGTATTTCGGAGCAGTTTGTTCTAGTCGACGCTGTGGTCGCTGGTATTGGTCGGGTTGTTGTAATGCCAGGTGAAATGTTGCGGCTATCCGAGAAATTTCTGCCAGTGCTTAGATTGGCGTGGCGCAGCTTTGCGGCGGCAACAAATTCGAAAAGTGCAACTAACGACAGCAATAGAGCGCGTGATTTGTAAAGTTTGTCAATACGTATTTGTTCTTAATTTTTTCGACTCAATTGAAGATGATCTTAGTGGGTTTGAAAAAAAAAACAATAAGTTTTTGTTATGGTCAAATAGGGGAAAAAGGTTAACAAAAATATTAATTTTTATTTACTTTTAATTTTTAATAATAATTGTTCTAATTTTCTTTAGACATTTATTTATTAATTTATTTATTTATTTATGTATTTATTTATTTACTTATTTATTTATTTACTTATTTATTTATTTATTTATTTATTTATTTATGTATAATTTATTAATTTATTAATTAATTAATAATTTTATTTATTTGTGTATTTATGTATTTATTTATTTATATATATATTTATTTATTTATTGATTTATTTATTTGATTATCTATCTATTTATTTATTTGTTTAATTATTTATTTATATATTTATGTATTTATTTATTTCCTTATTTATTTATTTATTTATTTATTAATTAATTTATTTATTAATTAATTTATTAATTAATTTATTAGTTTATTAATTTGTGTATTTACGTATTTATTTATTTATTAATTTATTAATTTATCAATTCATTAATTAATTAATTTATTTATTTAGACATTTATTTATTTGTTTAGACATTTATTTATTTTTTTAATCATTTATTTATTTATTTATGTATTTATTTATTTATTTATGGATTTATTTATTAATTTATTTATGTATTTACTTATTTATTTATTAATTAATTTATTTATTAATTTATTAATAAATTTATTTATTTGTGTATTTATGTATTTAAGTATTTATTTATTTATTTATTTATTTATTTATTTAAATATTTATTTATTTATTTGTTTATTTGTTTATTTATTTATTATTTATTTATGTATTTATTTATTTATTCATATATTTATTATTTAATGTTGCCCCCAGGATGTTTTTTTCAGTAAAATAATCTTCCCCTCTCAGAGATGGCCAGCGAAATTCCTTAACTGAAAAGTTCTATAAGTTGTACCTTATAATACCTATTGTACCTTATATACCCTGCTTATAAATTGGAAATCAAAATACAAATTTCATAGAAATAATGAAAATATTGCCACTAAAATGTCTTAGTTCATAGAGAGTTTACTGTATTTTATCCTTAACCGACTCTTACATGTGATACAAATAGTGCTGGTTTTAGTTTCTCGTTGTTTCAATGGAAAGTGCTCTGGTATCAAGCAGACTGCCCAAAAATTGCTCACTGTAAAAGCTAAAAGGGTTAAATCAAATATTAAAGTTTTTCTTTAAACATTTATTGTTCTCATTGCTTTGCTCTTAAAGCCATAAGGCTTTTCCTATATACCCGAAAATCCTCTTAACTTCTCCTGCTCAGGTTGGTTTTTCAAAGTGCTTCCAGCACTGAAGTTACGAGTGCTTACAAAACTTGGAATTACCATATCACAAATTGGCAAATAAAAGCGTTTCTTCTAACTGGGATGTCTGACACTCACGTGCAGCTACAGCGGGGAATATGCACACACACACGCACACATTTACACCTAAAAAGTCTGCGAATGAGCAAAAAACACTCACTATGTATTTTATGTCGATATGCAGTGGAGGGTTTGTGTGTTTAAGGGACGCACGAGTTGAAGGCATTTTCGGCATTGACTTCTACTCACTTGTGAACGGTTTTAGGTGCGCTCCGTTGCTGTCGCACAGCCGCATGGCTTCAATTCCTCACGCAGGCTTAACACTTGAGCCTAGGTGCATTAAAACAGTTTGGATTCTGTGATAAGGCCAAAGAAGCTAACAAATAGGATTAAAAAAGAATGTGTTGGCCAAGGCGAAAAGGTCAGAGTGGGACCGTGGCCCAACAATCGGGCCAGTGTGTGCAGGTTGGGTGCGCATAAAGCGGGCGTGAAATTAATTCACAACAAAACCCTGTCGTAAGGATTAAAAAGGCAGCGACAATGACGACGACGACGACGACGACGACGACGACGACGACGACGGCGATGGCGATGGTGACGGCGATGCAGGAGAATGGTTCAAGTTTGTGCAGCAGACGATCCTTTTATTGTGTATTCACTTTTTCTACCCTTTGAAAGTTTGTGTTAATTTTGTTTGTTTATTTCAGCACTGCCACGGCGTTAGTGTAACGGGTAAACGTCGCCCGCGCCCCCCGCTGCTCATTGTTTGAGTATGGAAAGAAAGGCAGCAGCGGAAAAAAAGGGACATCGCCTGTGCTTAAATTTGCAATTTTTAGTAAAAATTGTGCTTTTTGTGTGCATTGCGCATTCCCTCCTCCTTGCAGCTCACTCCGCTCCGCACTGCTACCAGTGCGTGCGTCTGTGCCTGGTGCGTGTTTCGTGTTTTCAAAATAACAAGTTTTTTATTCTTTTGTTATGCTAGAAAAGTAAAATCAACATGAATGCCAAATTAGAGCGAAGCGGCGCAAAGTTTTTCTTAAGCTTATTAAGTGTTGAAAATTGTTTCCCTTTTGTGCGAAATGTTTCAACTTCGAGGCGGAGCACATCATGTTCGTTGCTTCAGCTGCGGATTGAGTTGGAACAATTTGCTTCCTCAGAATTACAATAATGTGTTATTCTCTGTAATATTTGTTTCAAACTCGTTGACTTAGCTATTGTGACAATTTTTATAAGCAAAAAATAAAAAACAACAAATACAGCGACCTTTGAAAGGTGTATTCGTAATAAGTGTGTATTGTATGGAAAATTATCAACACGCTAAATCAAGCATTGTTATTTTTTCATTCTGCTGCGTAACACTAGAAAAACCATTGCGGTCATTTTGATGGTTTTTAATTTTTAAATGTTTCTAATATTTTTTTAGTATTTTTATACACTTTTGCTTTGACGATTTTTATTTTTTTTGTCGGGTTCTACAATTAGGGTTCTAGATATCAGCGGATATATTATGTAGTCTTTGTAGTCTTTCTAGTGTTAAGAACATTTTACATCAAAATGAGAATATCAAGAGGCAGGCTGTGTCTGTATGTCGCTCTGTGTATTTCTCTTCAATGTTAATGGAAAAGGAAATGTTTTGAAGAAAAAACGTTCGCCAAGTGCTAATTTCTCGATTTATAAAATATAAGGAAAATTTGGACTTCGCTTTCTACTTAAAATTAGCGCTTCATTGCATGATTTAATTTAAGTGAAAAAAAAATTTTGACTCAGGTATTCAAAATTCTTGTTGGTTGTTAAGATTTGATGCTACAAATTTTTAATTTTTTATTTTTTTTTTATTTCACTATCTATGATAGAAGTTCTGCGGAAATCTGCTATATCCTAATGAGAACACTACCGCCGAAAGGAAATTCAGTTTTATTTATGTTTTAGTGTTGGCTACTACGGGACAGTGTTGCCAGATCAGGAGATTTCCTCCTAAATTTAGGAGATTCTTGGCCTTTTAGGAGAATTTTTAGGAGGAAGAATTGTTTAGGAGAAAGTTTAGGAGATTTATATTTTATGTTAGGGGATTTTTCTGATCTTTAGTGGATTTTTAGAAGATTTTTTAATAACGAAGTATGATGTATTGGGAACACTGGCAACAAAACATATTTTGGCAACTATTTTAATAGTCAAAGCACCCTATTGTGTTAACAATTTTTAAGCTAACAAAATGTAAGCTCGTTCTATCTCGTTCGCACGTATTGCTGTCCCAATGAAATCCCGCCAAAAATGGCACTTTTTATTTAATTCATTTTTTATGTTTTGTTTTTGTTAAGCTGAAAATGAATGAAAAAAAGGCTGCATTAAAAAAAATTATATGTACCTATATATTTTTATTTTTTATGAGAAGTTTAATTCCTTTAAAATTACGCAAATTATAAAAAAAATTTTAGAAGATTTTTTTAACTTTTGGGAGGAATTTTCAGTATTTTTTTTAAGATTTAGGAGAAAGGCATTTCAGGTATCTGGTAACACTACTACGGGGAGTCGAACCTTGGTCGGACGTCAGTGTATACTCGTAATCCAAGGCCCTAAACAGCTGAGCGACAGCGACCGCCATATCACCATCAATAACCAAAATTATTTCACCAAATCGAAACACTCTTTGTTTTTTCGACTCTTTTGCATATATTTTCAATATTATTCGTTAATAATAAAATAATAATAATATTATTCCGTTAATAATCAAACGTTGTATTATGACATAAAAGACACGACTGAAGAATGAACGACTGTAAAATGCTGAATAGAATAGTTCCCACATCTATGAAAAGTTAATATTGCATATATGCAATGCCATACAGCGAAGGGTTAACTTCAAAAATTAGAAAATACATTTTATGGCATGTCTAAAAGCTCTCTTAGAAATCAGACAATTAATGAAATAAATTTCTTAATTGCCATTAATTTGTAATCATTTATAAATTGCTGTTAATAACACCTCTCTTAGAAATCAGACAATGAATGAAATACATTTTTTAATTGCCATTAATTTGTAACCATTTATTAGCTGCTGTTAATGACTCCTTTAATTTGACAAATATTCTTCAAATGGCAGATTTTGAAAGGAAAAATACAGCCAAATAAGCTTGTCCTCATTTCGTAGGAAAAGTCTGACTGATTATAAATGAACTTTTCATTCCACAACCAATTCCAAGCAGTTACAAACCAGTCAATCGAATTATCAGCGGGAATACCCACTGGCAATCAAACATCAAATAAAGTAGCCCAAAAACACAAGCAATTTATTTACGTTAGCATTGCTAGAAACAAATATACAAAATGCATAAATTAAACGAAGTAAAACGACATCGACAAGAAGAAAAACTAAATTATCTCACAGCAAAGGACTCCATCGGAACCCAAACAATTTAAAACAAAATGAAATGCCTGCCTCTTCTCTTTTCATCTTTCTTTGACGCTGCAAGGAGTTTCAAAAGCATCTAAAGTAGTAACAACAACAATAAAAAAAATTAAATTATGAAAATTGAATTTCAAAAAGAAACATTTGTGAGTTGGGCTCTCGCTCTCCGCACTGCTGACAGGACGTGGAAGGCCATGTGCGCGAGCGGCAACAACCACACATCCGTACGCTCCGTACTTGTCGCCAACAACGCCGTGAGCCGCAGCAATTCAGGTTGAGCGCAAAGTGTTGTTAAGCTTTTTTCTTGCCTTTTTTGGTGTGGGCTGCGCAGCGCAGCGGTTTCCAAAGATGGTTACTTTTAACCAAATTAGGTTAATTTCTTTCCGCTTGGCTACTTTTATTTGTGTTTCATGACTTTTTGGAAATTTTGGTAGGACGGTAGAATGTGAAGATTTTTTTGCTCGTATATATTTCTTTTTGAAAAAGAAATTTCTACAACATATGTTATCGTCGTGTTATCGAGATGAACAATGTGAACTTCGTTGACTTTGTCATTTGTCGTGATTGTTGAGGTTCTGCCCCCACCAAAACAAAAAAAAGAAACGAAGACCAGTTCGTGTTCTTATTAAATGATAACATTGTGGTTACTTTTCTTGAAAAATCTGGTTTAAAATTTGTTTGGTCGAGTGGCAACCGCTATCCCTGTCTCTTGCGCTAAGTAGGTGTTCCATACTGGAGATGTGTGTGCATATTTGTTTATGTATGAATAGGCATGTGTGTGTGTGTGTGAAGGAATTTGAATATGTTGCGCGCCAACCGACGTTTGTAATTTCGGCAATGAGTGGGACCTTGTTACAATGTTATCATGTTTGCATTAACATTTGTTGTGGCACATATTTCGGAATGTGTTTTGCTTTTTCCGTTTTATTGCCGTTGCTTGTTGCCGATGTTTTCTCTTTCTTTATGGATGCTTTATTTGTAGAGGCGCATGTTAAAGCACTAAATAAACAGAAACCATAAATCACAGAGTGCAAATAGAAGCACATACCGACACACACACACACCAGCAAATTGCAAAATTCGTCTTAGTCATAGGCCAAACATTTTAAGCCAAGTGTCAAAAGCAAAGGCCGCCAGTCAGACGGCAAATGCTTCTGATGTTCGACTGAAGAGATTTTAACCTTTTTCGGTTGAAAGTTTGAGCAGGAAATGCAAAGTGAGGGCATAAGTAAACGCAGGCAATGTGTTTACTTATGGCTGAATTAAAAAGATGTGGTAGGATGAATAACGGCAACAACGAAAAACGGCGCTACCTGCATGCAACGTTCTGATGATTTCCTACTTCAATAAAGGCGTAGAAAAGTGGGAGTAGAGACTTGGTGGACCGTTTGAAGCCATAATGAGGATTAGAAACGAAGAAGTTCAAAAAACACTTTGCCTGAAGGTATTGGGTTCAATTTGGGAACAGTATACAGAAATTTATATATTTGAAAATTCCGTTTGATTGGTCTGGTCATAAAGTTAAGGATTCTAGGGACGATTGTTAGAACGAAAACATCATTAAAATTAAGCTTGTGAAATGCGATTAAATGCTAGAAGTTGTTTATTTTCATTTAAGGTAAGGTAAAGTTATTTTCTGTAAGGCGCAAAACTGAACTATGTGTTTTGTTGTTTGGGTACAAAGTGAAACTTTTCCTTTTTCATATATGAGCTCATAGAAAAATCTAAACTCACAAGTAGTTTTTTTATCAAATCAATTTTAATTAAATCTAGCAAATAAAAGCAATTCATCATATTCTCATTGATTACACCGTGCGACAACAAATTTTACACACGAACTAAACTCATTTTCCTAACAATATTTTATGTTTGTCGTACGGTGCAATATATCTTTGTTTTATAGAGAGACGTATGAAATTTTTTATATCTTAAACTAATAAAGTTATAAGGACGAAATTCAAGGATGTAGTAGAGTACATATTAGTCCTTAAGGTTTTTTTTTAAAAAAAATAATTATTGGAAATTTGCAAGGATATTCAAGGATAAAGTTTTAAAAGGACATTTTCAATACCTCTTCGTCCTTTTGCACCATAACATTAAATTTTTTAAGATTCCAAGGATTTTTCTCTTTCATTTGATACCCATATTGTTAGTCTACATTGCGCTAAATTTTTAAAATAATTTTTTGAAATAAACATGTCGTTGAAATTTTAAAGTCCTTTCAAAAAAAATCCTGACGTCAGATTGAAAAACTAAAAGCGCAGTTTTATTACATTTGGCCCCTAGTTTCGCGAGTATATTGATTTTTTCGTGTGTTTTGAAGTTTTTTAATTTTGTCGCACGGTGTTATATTTGTTATGAAAGAAGGCATTCGGAAGGACTGCTTACCACAGCAATTTTTGCTGTGGTTGTAGCTCTGATTCGCGAATCAACATTCAGCGCCTACGCTGGTTTGGCCATGCCTCCCGCGACGTGTTAGTTGGAGGTCGACGGCAAAGAGGGAGATTTGTCTCTGGTGGAAGCACCAAGTTGAAGACTCTCCATTAGCTTCTGGTGTGACCAACTGGAAAGTTAATGACTGTAGCTTGCCAAGAGAAAACTACATTTTATTGGCTAAAAGTTTTTTACTAGTGGTGGAGTGTTCGTTTCTTAGAAGGAATCTGTGTTGTTCTCAGCTCAGTGGCACCACAACGACCCAGTATTTTGAGCTTAGGTGTGCTTTCATGCAAATGGCTACCACCCCCAACAATTTATCTTTTTTAGAGCCTATTTTATTGATACACATTGCCAAAAAAAGAAAAAAATTGAAAGCAATTTTCAGCATGAAATAGTTTGGGCCTGAATTCATAGAATAACAAAAAACTATTCACAATGCTGCCAGTTTGATTTACATTGCTTTGCAGTGATTTTTCTGCCCGAAGTGGATTAATATGCCGCTCACCACACTCGCACATACTGTCCCCGAGATAGACGTTTTCATGTGTATTTGCCCGCATTTGGTAATAAACACGAGCACAAATATGGCGGCAACATACCGTTTTATTTCCCAGATGCTTCACGCGACAACCCAAATATGCGGATTTGCCGACCAGCGAGGTGATGTTCTTCGGCATCGTCAGGTCGAAGTACGGCTCGTTCCATCTGTGCCCGTGCGGATAGTGCAATGGCGGCAGATGTGTTGGCTTCGGATCCAGATTGTTGTGATTGTTGTTGTTCACCGAAAGTCTTTGATAGCACATTGTCAGACCTGCAAAAAAAAAACAAACAAATATGTTACAACAAGCTGGCGAGTGGAAGTGAAACAGCAGAGAATATATGTTGCGTAGTCGGAGATCGAACAAATGACTACGCGGCAGCTGGTGCCGCATGGAATTGCGAGGAAATGGGAAATATTGTTATATTTATTCACTGCAGCAGGTGCTGGCGAAATGGCTCGAGGCTGCGCTGTACGGCGTGTTGATGTGCTGTGATGTGTTCGAGCTTATGTGAAGGTGATTTGCAGTTTTCTTTATGTTTCAGTTTATTGCACTGCAAAACTGTCACAGCGGACGTTTTGCTGCTGTCACTGCTGCTGCAAGTTACAAGCGGGCTCTGTTGCTAATGTGCACAGAGGAGTAGAATTAATTACATTTGGCAGTTGGTTCACGCTTTGGTCATGTACTTAAAAGGTATTCGAATATACTCGTAAAAAGAAATATTTTTGATATTTATTAAATCATGCAAAAAAGTGTACCAAGCATGTGTTATATAAATAGCAGGATTTAATAATTTTGACAGAATTTCAGACAGAATTTATTCCATTTCAGTATAATTTTACTTTGATTTTACAATATATCGATTTCATATAGATTTATTTCAATTTCTACACTCATGATCATGACACTGTTTTCGGTTGTAGTTAATGAATTATTGCACCGTGCAACAAAAATTAAAAAAAAATTTTCACACCGGAAAAAGTCCATACAGGCGTGAAACTAGAGACCAAAAATAGTACTGCGTACTCAGTTTTTCATCTCTACATCCTTTGTCCTTTTAAAAGGACTTCAAAATTTTGAAGGAGATAAAAAATAAAAAAATATAAAAAATACTTAACCTCGTTAGAATATGGCGATATGTATATCAAATGAAAGAGGAAAGGCTCAAGAATTGAAATAAAATTGATTTTTTATCTATTTGTAAAAAATAGATACGAAAAAGGTCTTTTAAAAATGTTAATCCTTTATATCCTTGAAAATTTATATATAATTTTCTTGAAAAGTAAGTATGTTAAAACCCAAAATCTCCTTGATCACGTGTCAAAATTTCATTATTCTCGCTTCATTGATTTTGTATCTATTTAGTATTTAAAATACTGATGCGCAAATAAATTCGAATTTTTGTACTTCATTAGACTTGAAGCTTTCGCCTTTTTTTTAATAACTTTCGAACGAATAAAGTGAGAGTAATGAAATTTTGACACGTGATCAAGGAGATTTTGGGTTTTAACATAATTACTGTTCAAGAAAATTCTACATAAATTTTCAAGGATATAAAGGATTAAAATTTTCAAAAGACCTTTTTCATATCCTTTTTTTAGAAATAGATAAAAAATCTGTTTTGTTTAAACTCTTGAGCCTTTCCTCTTTCATTTGATATACAGATCGCCATATATTATTATTTATATATTTTTTATTTTTTATCCCCTTCAAAATTTTGAAGTCCTTTTAATAGGACAAAGGATGTAGAAATGAAAAACTAAGTACGCAGTATTACTATATTTGGTCTCTAGTTTCACGCACATATGGATTTTTTCCAGTGCGAAAAATGCTGTCGCACGGTGTTGCTTAGATACTAAATCGTTGTTCCTTGGGCATAGAAATATTTTTCATATTTTAAAATATCTGCATTATATACATTTATTATTATTACAATTTTTACATTATAGCCCTCCAGCTGAATATTCAAATAGCGACTTTGTTCATGTTTGCAAACAATCAATAATCGCGCTTTACGCAGACCACACAACAGCGGCGCTCAGCATGGCGTATGCGCAACGTTCTGGGAATTACCACTGTACGAGTACGCGCCAAATTCCAATATTTATGCGTCATTTGAGTGTGTATTTTAATTGAAACTGCAACAAACATTTTGTGCACATGAAACAAAAACAGGAACACCGTCACTGCAGTTGTTATTTGCACGCCCTGTTTATGTCTGTTGTTATGGTTTTCGCATGAAAATTAAATTAGCGGCAATTCTGTGGCATTGCAGTACTCACGTATGTTTTAATTTCGATTCGTAAATATTTGAGCAAGCTGTAGTCGCGCAATGTAATATTTGCATACATCGAAACCAACACACAAATAACCATGCACACAGGTATGGAATTATACTCGTTCGAACATAATTGTGGTACTTGGGCCCCGGTATTTGAATTGAATTAGATTAGTATCATGGAAAATATGTTTTTCATTTATTATGGGTATAAGGTCACACTGATTTGACACCAAAACGCCCCGGCTGCGTATGTGCTCACGTGTGTGTGTGTGTGTGAGTGCGCAATGCGTGTTAAATGGGAATGCAAAATGCTTTTGCATGTATAAAGCGTTTGCTCATTAATTTCGGTTCGATATTTTAAGTATGCTCAAACGAATACATTACGTGCCACAAACACGCGCCTACCGTCACCAAATGAACCTCACCCCCCCGCACTCGAGTAACTGTGAATTTTAAGCACCAACACGCTATGAACGCTTATTTATGTATGCGTGCATACTCATTAAATACGAATGACACTAGTGACGTCACATCACTTATTTGACCCATTTGAATGTGACGACAAAACGGGAGGTGTGTAGGTGCGCGCATTTGCCTTTGTAAATTTTAATTTATTTCCATATTTCGTGTTGATGACTCATCAGACTGCAAGCGGAGTTCACAGAATATGGTATTTAAATTTTTAATTTTAAACTTTCGAAAGTGTGAAACTAAAAATACAAAATTTGAATATCTAACAGCCGAACATGTCGAAATGAATTGCGTTTTTAATAGAAAATAATTTCTATTCAATAATTCAATATGTAAGTATTTCCAGTGCGTTGATGGCATGAACGGTTTTTTAATTGTGAAAAATAAAGTCGATTACATAAGCAGCACGTTGCATGTTCCAATAAAAGTTGAAGCTGTTTTTAGACATTTTAAAATTCGCATTTTCAAAACCCATAACTGACCTACCTACTTGACCATATTCCAAACTCATATAACACCGTGCGACAAAAATTAAAAAAATTTTTCACACTTGAAAAAATCTATATGAACGTGAAACTATACACCAAACATAGTAATACTGCGTACTCAGTTTTTCATTTCTACATCCTTTGTCCTTTTAAAAGGACTTCAAAATTTTGAAGGGGTTAAAAAATAAAAAAATATAAAAAATACATAACCTCGTTAGAATATGGCGATATGTATATCAAATGAAAGAGGAAAGGCTCAAGAATTTAAATAAAAATAAGTTTTTATCTATTTATAAAAAAAGGATATGAAAAAGGTCCTTTGAAAATTTTAATCCCTTATTTCCTTGAAAATTTATATAGAATTTTCTTGAAAAGTAAGTATGTTAAAACCCTAAATCTCCTTGATCACGTGTCAAAATTTCATTACTCTAACTTTATCAGTTCGAAAGTTATTAAACAAAGGCAGAAGCTGCAGGTCTAATGTAATACAAAAATTTTAATTTATTTGGGTATCAGTATTTTTAATAATAAAAAGATACAAAATTAATGAAGCGAGAATAATGAAATTTTGACACGTCATCAAGGAGATTTTGGGTTTTAACATAGTTATTTTTCAAGAAAATTCTATTTAAATGTTCAAGGATATAAAGGATTAAAATTTTCAAAGCACCTTTTTCATATCCGTTTTTTACAAATAGATAAAAAGTGAGATTTATTTAAATTCTTGAGCCTTTCCTCTTTTATTTGATATACATATCGCCATATTCTAACGAGGTTAAGTATTTTTTGTATTTTTTTTGTCCCCTTGAAAATGTTGATGTCCATTTAGGGATGAGGATGCAGAAATAAAAAACTGAGTATGCAGTATTACTATGTTTGGTCTCTAGTTTCACGCCCATATGAATTTTTTCCGGTGTTAAAAATTTTTTAAATTTTTGTCGCACGGTGTAATAAAAAAAATACATTTAAAAGCATCAAATAATGCGCGAAACGGCATTCATATTGGTCTTCTCGCGCTTAGACTGATGCACACTTCTGCTTCTTCGTAGTCACTATCAAGAGCTATAAATCTAGAATTTTGCTTACTGCCTGCCACAAACCCAGTCAACTGGCCATTAAACAAACACAGGCACGTAGCGCTATTTATTTGCAGTGTGATATGGGAAGCAAAGAAAATTGAAAATTCTAGTACCTGGTAAATGGCACTTTTTCTATATTCAATTGGCAAAACCCCACATAAAGCAACATAAATACTGAGTGCCGAAAGCGCGCGCAATATGAGCCAAGAGTCATGTAGACACTTGGCACGTATCGACAATACAAACAAAAATTATAACAACAAAAAACTATTTGCCAAAACTACCAGTGAATAGGAAATAGTATGTAACAGTGTTGCCAATTGACTGTTACTATAGTGGCACTGCAAAAGTCTCTGGCGTTTGGTTTTTTGTTTGGTCTGGACATGTGTGTGTGAGAAATCAAAAAACATAGAAACTCGTAAGACAGGAGAAACTTAAATGAAGATATGTGAATAACAAATCAGAAAACTCGTTTTCGATATATATCGATCGTTAATTTGTCTACTCTCTCTTAATATTTAATATGAAACAATTGGAGTTTTAATTTATGGGACATTTTAGTACCACACTGCCATTTACTATTTTAAACTATTTGCTACTTATGCCAATGTATTTAAGGTGGTATGAACGCTTTTGATTTCAGCATTATCCACTTTTCAGTGTTGTTACTAACAGTTGTGTTATTATATGAATTCCGCCAAAAATAGTCAGAGTCTACACAGAGCTTCGAATATAAAAAACTCATATTTTTCCAACACTAAATGCTATTGAAATAACACTTATAAATTATAACCAAACCTATCAATGCTTATTTATTTATCTGTTTATTTCATTTAGGATTTAAGAAAAATGTGTATGTTAAAAATTATCTTTAAATTCGAATCCTCCCCAGCAAACTTCCAAAATTACTTTGGTTTATACATTAAGCTATTTTTGTCCTATAGGATCAAAGTAGCAAAGACTGCTGCTACCATTGACAGCTCGTTTTCGTGCCACGTTAACTGCCGGCTGCGCTGCTTGGGTCAAGTTCAACAAGCAGTTGCTAGTTATTGATGACAGAGACATGAAATGTTTTAAGAAATATTTGCCATTTCCAATACACACCAACTGCCACATATTTGTGTCACTTTCCTGTTTCTCCTCTTTCTCTTGCTCGCTATTGTTTCCTACTATTGCGCATGAAATATTTCCCCGCCACGAAATCCCGCTTGACAGCCACGCTTATCAGGCAGTTTGCCCGAGTTAAATTCAAAGCCAACATTACTCATACGCCACGTGTGCGTTTAAAGTCTGTACATTCATTTTGCCTCATTGCTTACAAGTTTATATGTATTTTTACATTTTATTTGGTTCGTTTAATGCTCACAGAAAATATTACAAAGTTTAGATTCCTGGCTGTCTAAATTCATGTTTAACTTTTATTGTATTTCCATAACTTTGGAGCGAAAAGGGTGCAGAGCGAATAAATTAGCTATGAAAAAAATTCGCTTAAAATGCGGCATTAAAAGTAAGAATTCAGAGCATAATGCAACGCAAACGAAACCCCTTTTTTTTATATTTAGAAACGACTACAGCCGCTGGTTGTCATATTTTTACGAGACAGGCGTATGGCATAAATTGTCAATGTGACAGTCGAAGTTTATTTTACCGCTTTTTTAGCATTGCTTTGGCTTTTGCATTTTTTTGCAATATTTTGTTTGTTGACCGCTTTCGCTTTTGCTTTCGTTGCGGCTTTTTATTCATTTTATTATATTCGTTTGTGGCTTTTTAACGATGTGCGGTGTCGTTTTCGCCGTGCAATTGAATACATTTTTTCTCCTCTTTGGTTGGAATTTTTTTGCAAAGCGTATTCCTATAAAAAGTATTGTCAATTACGTTCATTTATTTTTTTGTGACGGTGTCATAAAACTTTGTGCCATTTGCTCGAATTTTTGCCGCCGTCATTGTCGTTGTTGTCGCTTTCTTGTCTCAGTCGTATTTTTCATTTTTTGTCAGCTCTTCGGTAAACAATTGTAGGCGCTTAGTGGGGCATTTGTCTTCTCTCTCGTCGCATTGTGGTTTGACTTTTGCTTTCATTTCCGTCGGTTTGCCCCTGCTGCCATTTCTCCCTTGTCGACTACTGTTTCGGGCAAATGCGGAAATGTTTGCTGAAATTTAAACGAGTTTTCACAAGTTGATATTTAATGCGAGTTTATTTATTTTATTATTATGAGTTCTTGCTTTGTTAAAAGTTTGTACCGAGTGTGGTTTTAGTGTTCGAGTGGGCAGTGTCGAAGAGGGAAGATGCTGATGGTGACGGGAAAAGTTTGATTTGGCTCAATTGTTGAAATCACTGGAAAGGTAGTAGTTGTCATCAGCATGAAAATTTTTGAATTTGTGCAGTCGGATTTTGATTGGTTTTGCTTTCGGGTTGGGGTTGTTTTACTGATTTGCTAAACTTTTCTGTTTATAAGTGGTTTTGAGTGTTTTTCGTCGAGTTGGGTTAAGTTAAGGTTGGTTTGCCTTGTGACAAAGATATATGAGTGAGTGATCAAAATTAACTGTGTTTGAGATAGGGAGACACAGATTTGGGTGTATTATATGCAGTGATGCATACAGGAGAGGGATGGGGTTCAAGGCCCCCCAACTACAAAAATGGTGCAAAATATGGTTTCGAATCGAATCGGACTCAAAATTTGTACGCAAACCCCTCTCAAAATGAAATCGTACCCCTACTCCTAATTTCACTGCTTACACCGTGCGACAGCATTTTTCACACCGGAAAAAATCCATATGAGCGTGAAACTAGAGACCAAATATAGTAATACTGCGTACTCAGTTTTTCATTCCTACATCCTTTGTCCTTTTAAAAGGACTTCAAAATTTTGAAGGGGATAAAAAATAAAAAAAATACTTAACCTCGTTAGAATATGGCGATATGTATATCAAATGAAAGAGAAAAGGCTCAAGAATTTAAATAAAATTGATTTTTTATTTATTTGTAAAAAAAGATTGAAAAAGGTCCTTTGAAAATTTTAATCCTTTATATCCTTGAAAATTTATATAGAATTTTCTGAAAAGTAAGTATGTTGAAACCCAAAATCTCCTTGATCAGGTTGACGCAGGAGGAGAGTATTTTGAAGCGAAGCTACTTGTATTTATACTTCGAATGTGGTTTTAATTTTTGAACCCATTACTGCTCACTCACAGATACCATCAATTTATGAAATTTTTAAAAGTTTATTGAAAAGTAAAGATGTGACTTAAAAATGGCTTTGCAAAATTTTAGGCAATACTCAGATCTGCTACGAGTATCTAATCATCAGGGAAAGGATTTTGTGGAAATTGCCTTTTTTGTTTGCTGCTAGATAGAGCATTTCTGATTGAAAATGAGCACGAATTAGGTCCTCCTGATTAGAAATACATATACCACTTTTATTTTGTTTTTTTTTTTTGCCTTAAAAAGGCAGTTTGCCTTTTTCAACCATGAATGCCTTTTTTAGTGCCTATTTTACCTATAAATGCCACAAAATGCCTTTTTTAAGATTTGTCGAGCGCATTTTTATTTTTCTTTCTTTTTTAATATTTCCCCCTTTTGTTGCGCAAAAATACATTGAAACTAAAAAGAAATTAAGTGGCAACATTGCAATTTCGTTAACTTATCGATGTTTTTACATTGATTTGATCATTCCTAAGCCGTTATTTTTTGTTGTGCAATGGAAAATTTAAAGAATAAAACATGCCAAAATCAAAAAGTGCGGTTAGCGCAAAAATTTCTGCGCTGATA
The DNA here is from genome assembly GCA_964056695.1 of Melieria picta. NCBI lineage: Eukaryota > Metazoa > Arthropoda > Insecta > Diptera > Ulidiidae > Melieria > Melieria picta. Next base: position 33,290,394 of record OZ057399.1, on the reverse strand, counting down.
GCAGAGTTTGGGGGTGCTGAGAGAGGGGCTGAAATCCTTTCTTTTATTTATTTGTTTGTGATACAAGTACGGCTTTTATGCTTTTATATGAGAAGTTAAAATATGAATTGAAAATATGTGCCTACATTTCAATTAAAATATCTTAGTTTTTGTTTTTAAACTATCTTTGAAAACCTTGATGTTCCTTTTCTTTTACAAAAAACGAGGTATAATTATTGTATGATGCATACGTCAGATGAAATAAAATTATTAAAAAATACATACCGTTTCCCCCTTTTTTTTTTAGATTTTCTAGTATTTTTTTCTTATTTTTAAATGCCTGTTTTTGCCTTTTTAACAGTTTTTAATGCCCTATTTTGCCTTTTTAGGCAGTTTTTAGTGCATTTTTCTGCCTTTTTGGCAGTTTTTAGTTCCTTTCCGTGCGTTTTTTGCTATTTTATTTTGCCTTTTTTATAGGTTTTTAGGTCCTCAAAATCCTTTGCCTGCTAATCATCCAGTTAAGTTGATTGTACTCCTTTCATGTAATTTATTATTATTATTTATTGGTATGAAAGTACATTTTCCTAATTGAATTAAATAGAATTTCTACTTTACTCTAAAAATCAAATAATGCTTCTTGCTTCATTGTAGGTCGTTGTCATCAATAGGGCAGTTATTCGCTGCCGATGACCCGTAGATTTTACGTTAACTTGTCGATAAGGATTACCTTATTCTTTATGAAGCCCACATTACTGTCTATGCGAGAGCGAAATGAGTTTCATTTACTCTGCTCACAAGTGTTGGCGCGTAAAGTTTTGCTCTTAAATCCTTTAATCATTGCATACTCTTGGACGGCAGTGCTGTGCTTTTCACTCTTTTCAACTTAATTTACTTTAATTCACTACTTTATACTTTCATGGCTGTTGTTTTATGGCTGTTGACTGCGAACGCTTTCGATTACAACAAGCTGTGTGCATGTCGTTAATGCCGTGATTCATGGCAACAGTGGTGGCGCTTTAATGCATTACGCCGCCTCCCTTCTCGCCGGCTTTCCCCTGGGTGAGGTATCAACATAAAATTTAACGCGCACGATAAGAATTAATCCTGCAAATAATCGCGAGAATAACAATGCCAACTTAATTTGCGGTGGCGGCGGAGATTTTTTTAAGCTCACACTTATGATGAATTGTTACATAGCAAACGTAACAATTTTGTAATAACAAAATAACGAAATGCGCATTGAAAGTGCTCTTCAATTGTCAGCACGTGGATTGGCTTTTTGTCTGCCCGAAAGTCATACCGAAAGTCGAACCTGCGCCCAGCCGAATTGCCATAGCGATTCAAGTGAGTGGTTGTTATTGTTCTTGCTGTTGCTACTTTTGTTGTTGTTTTGTGGTTGCTGCTGTTGCGCGTATTACACAGAATTTATTACGCGTTCGTATGAGAATTGGGGAATTAAAAATGCCGCCTCGATCGCTCTGGCTACGACTTTTTATTTTTTTAATTTTATTTTATTCTTATTTATTTAAAATTTTTCACATTTATTTGGTCGTTGCTGTTGTTATTTAATTCCTTTCCTTTGGCATGGCTGAACGGCAGCGAAAAGGTTAATAAGTTAATGAGGTTGGTAATAAATTGTGCAGACTTGCGGCTGAGCGGCGAATATATTCCGCTGCGTTAATTATGCGACGCGGCGGGCATTGAGCTGCGGCGCGGAGTCGCTGACAAGACCGGAGATAAATGAAATGCGCCTACGGACAAGTCGGGCTGACAGCGTGCCGGGCGAAGAATTTTATGTAGCGCCATTTCCGAAACGCTTAAATTTAAATTGACACTAGCTTAACACTAGAAATACCATTGTGGTAATTTTAATGATTTTGCATTTTAAATGCAAACTTTGCTTGAATTTATATGAGCGTAAAGTGGGCATTGCTTGTAAAATTCAACTTTTTGTTTCTGAATCCATTCCCAATCAATGTCATGGTAATGATTTCGTGATATCTAATTTTTTCTACAACGATAGGCAATGGTAGGAATATAATATCTGCAAACGGAGTAACCGTTGAAAAAAGTGTTGAAAATCAGACATGGGGATTCACTAAAATAAAATAAAATAAATAAATAAATAATAAAATCCACTACCACTACGAGGTCTCTTGGGACATTTTCCATTACCACTAAATAAATTTAGTCATAGCTGAATTTTTTCCACTAATCACTGATCTTCATTTAGTGGTAGTGCAATTTTTTTCCACTAATTTTTTAGTGGTACTTTTTACCACTGTCACTAAAGTTAGTAATAGTTGAAGTATCACTAATTCTGCTCCACTAAAGTTACATCACTAACGATTATAACCAAACATTTCAACATTAACAATTAAGTGCTAATAAAATTTTTCCACAAAGGTCCATCTGAAATATTACTCCAAAATTATGTACGAACAAAAGTTGATTAAATAAAACATATATTTTTGCACATATCGTTATTAGTGGTTTACTTAATGGTAATGGATGTCCTTCTTTAGTGCACTATGCTTTTCACTACCACTAAATAAATTTAGTGATAACTAGCTGAATTTTGTCCACTAATCTCCACTGATCTTTATTTTCTTTAAGGAATTCTGAGTAAATTTGAGTTGTTTGTTCAAATGAGCTTCTGAGGCTCACTTCTGGGGTTTCGTTAAAATTAAAAAAAATGTTTAAAAAAAGTACAAAAACTGTCTAAAAAGATAAATTTATAAATGAAATATAATTCTAACATTCCATTAGAGGATTACATAAAATATTGGAATCGAAAATCTTTTGGTATGGGATTTATCACCATTTGAAATCTTTAGTGAGACTGTGAGGCTCACTTCTGGGGATTAGGGTTAAAAGCAGTCAAAATTACCCCTGTGGTCTAGGTATGGAAAATGTCCGGTGTTTCTAGTGTTAACAAGACTTGCGTAAGACTGTGCTGTTGATGCAAGACAAATATAATTTAACCCTTATTTATTCAAATCTTATAACCCACGTAAAATATTTATTCGAATATTTAAGTGTCTCCGGATTAAAGAATATTTTCAGAATTTCTAGGTATGCAACATAATTTTCTAGCCCCAATTTTCATAGCATGGGAACATTTCTATTCTAAGAGTATTTTAGTTTTCCAAATTAAACTCCATCCCGAAAGGGTTAAAGTATGTTTTATATGAGAGTTGCTTTATGTGCATGTTTCGGTCAGCTTCAGGATTAAACGTAAATGATTGCAATCTTGTAGCATACTTTTCGGTGCTTGGTTCCTGTTCGGAGAACTTACTTTCATCGACATTGAGATGGTGTATGGCAGTGCTGTCCAAACTTTTTTTTGGCGTGGCCACAGAAGTGGCCAACAGATCTATTCAATGGCCACTTTTTCCAAAACCTAAGAAAAACAGTGAAAACAAGTCTAAATTCCGCTTTTTGCATTTATTTTCGATTGGTAATGCGACGTATGACATTTTTCTATTTTCTATGAGTTAAAATTAACCGAAAGAATGATTGTTTATTTAAGATTAATGCGACGGATGACATTCTTTTTTTTCTGTCAATTTATCAAAGTCTGGCTTCGATTGGATTAGTTCGCAACGAAGTTCGGATTCCAAATTTTGTTGCGATATTGCATTGCGGTATTTTTTTTTTTTTTTTTTTTTTTTTTTTTTTTTTTTTTTTTTTTTACGTCGCAGTCGTAAATCATCTCCCACCGAGACAGGTCGACTTTTCGTCACTCTAATTTCGCTCGTGTTATAGTTGTTTTTCTTGGCAAAAAATCGTTCGTTTGCTTCACTCGTGCTCTTTCTTCCACACACTCACGTCTGAAACAGCGTAATACAATGCCTGCCGACCCAGGAGGGGGAAACTACTATACCATTCTTGCCCAGCAAGAACCCAAACGGAAAAAAATAAATATAGACAACAACTTCGACTTTCCAAAACTAACAAAAAATCAACAACTACCAGCCACACAAAACAAATTCACATGCCCGAAATTCATCATAATAAAAAACACAGACACAAACAAACCCATCAAAAATTTCAACATTTTTCTAATTTCTAAAGCACTGGAAAGCATTACCACCGAAAAAACATTAACAACTTCATTCACAAGAGATGGTAATCTTCTCATTCTAACAAAAAATGCCAACCAAACAAATAAATTCTTAAAAGCAACAAAACTCTCAAACCTATGTGACATCACGGTTCAACTACACCCCACACTTAATACCGTCAAAGGTGTCGTATACTCTCAAGCCCTAGTGTCACTAACTGAGAAAGAAATAGTTGAAGGACTGCAAGAACAAAATGTAGTTGAATGCAAAAAAATAATAAAATACAAGGACGGACAAACCATAAATACTCCTCTACACATACTTTCGTTTAACCTCTATGACCTACCACAAGAAATAGACATCGCATGGCAAAAAGCAAAAATTGAGCCATACATACCTGCACCAATGCAATGCAAAAACTGTCACATTATTGGACATACAAAAAACCACTGCAAAAACGAAAAAAAGTGTCACATCTGCGCCAGCAGCGAACACGCACCCGAGCTTTGCAGAAAAGTAGAATGCATAAACTGCAAACAACAACACCGCTCAAACAACAAGAACTGTCCAACATACAAAAAAAGGCATGCCATATTAAAATACAAGATTATTAACAAATGCACTTTCACAGAAGCAACACAAGAAATAAATAAACACCAAAACGACTTCCAAAAAAATTCTCCTAAAGAAACACTCGACCAATTACTACCAGAAAAAAACGTTAACCCCAACAACCTCCAAAAAAACTTAACAACAATACCACAAAGTCCAATCGAAACTCTAAACAAAAACAACAAACCCATCATACAACCAGCAAACCATACCCAACCCAACCAAACCAATATAAACCAAAAGGAAAACAAACAACTAACAATATCAAACTCAACACAACACACCGAAACTCTCCAAAATCTCTCACACATTCTCCACAACATCTCCTCAGATGAAGAGCCCAGTACATCCAAAAAAGCTTCACTCCACTCAAAAAGAAACACACGCAGCTCAAATCCAAGAGAAGACATGGAACTATACTAATCTTTCTCCCATATGTATACTTAACGATACATATGTATGTGAGTAAAAAAGAATTACGCTCACTAAACTACCCATAATGGTCCTAAATATTCTGCAATGGAATATAAACGGTTACCGCAATAATTTTAGCGAGCTGCAAATATTAACCAAAAAGAATCACCCCGAAATAATATCACTACAAGAAACGCACCTAACCACAGCCCCCCACCCCTCCTTAATACCAAATAATTACACCTTCTACGGAAAAAATGACTTAGGACCAAACATGCAAGCAAAACGGGGAGTAGCTTTACTTGTATCTAAGACAATCCAACACAACTACATCACAATCAACTCTCCAATTCTAAACATAGCAATACAAGTAAATTCAGAAATTCCCTTTATCTTAATAAATGTATATATAGCGCCACAAGAAGATATCACGGAAAATGACCTAAACGCATTAATTATGAATATAAACAAGCCCATAGTTTTGCTGGGGGACTTCAACGCTTGGAGCACCCTATGGGGATCCACATCCTTCAACAAAAAAGGAAAGCTGATATCCAAATTCATAGAAGAAAACAACATAATCCTACTTAACGACAACTCTCCAACGCACTTCTCCACCCGAAATACGCTAACCAACATCGACCTTACAATGGTAACCCCCCCGCTAAATCTAGCAACTAACTGGCGCCTAGAAAACACCTTATGCGGTAGCGACCACTTCCCTATCTGGATCACACTCTTTAAAAACGATAAAACTCCCAAAAAAGCTGTTCCTAGATTCTTAACAAACATCGCAAACTGGGAAAAATATCAACTCATATTAAAAAATACTCCGCTGACTCCTCATTGTCCTAACAATATTAACCACAAAGTAGCTATCCTAACAAAGAAAATAAAAAGTGCAGCATACCAGTCTATCCCGCGCAGTGGAAACAACAAACACACAAGAGAAGTATGCTGGTGGAACGGTGACCTAGCAAAACTGCAACAGGAAAAAAAAGAACATTGGAAAAAATTTAAAAGAAACCAAACATTAGAAAACGCGCTAAGCTACAAAAAAATAAATGCAAAATTCAAAAGAGAAGTTAAAAAAGCAAAAAGGAACTCATTTCTAATTTTTACGAGCGAAATTAGCCCTAACACGCCCATGAGCTTACTCTGGGATAAAATCAGATCCCTAGCGAGAGTAAATAAAAGCATACAAATACACTCACTTGAAAAAGGAGACGGTACATCGACCTCAAATCCAACAGAAATTGCAAACACACTCGCACTCAATTGGGCAAACTACGCAAACGATTCAAACTTTGACAACGAATTCGTATCCCAAAAAAAAAATACCATTCCCAATCACATAACCGTAACCCACGCAATAAACCCCACAGCAAAACAAATACAAAAACCTTTTACGGTACTAGAACTTAATTCGTGTCTAGCCGCTTTGAAAGGAAAAACACCAGGTTTCGACCAACTATCTTACCCCATTTTAAAAAATCTAACAAATAACTTCAAAGATTATTTATGCAATACCTACAACGACATTTTCAATACTAGTATCATACCCCAACAATGGAAAACTGCTGTGACAATACCTATACCCAAACCAAACAAAGCAAAAAATCGCACCGAAGGCTACCGGCCCATTTCATTACTCCCCTGCATGTCGAAAATAGTCGAAAAAATGGTATCAAAAAGAATAATGTGGTACCTATGCGAACGAAAATTACTTTCTGAAAACCAAACAGCCTACAAAAGCGGGAAAAGTACAATGGATGCATTAGTAGCGCTCGACGAATTTATCTCAAACACGCTGTCCGCAAAAGGACATCTGTCAATTGTAGCCTTCGACTCAGAAAAGGCATTTGATCGGATTGGAATACACTCAATCATCGACCAATTAATTGAGTGGCGCCTTGGCCCAAAAATAATAAATTTTGTTATAAGTTTCATGTCCAACAGGAAAATTCGAACCAAAGTAAATGGCTACTACTCAGATCCCCACCCACTAAAAAACGGTATACCTCAAGGATCTCCATTATCAGTAACTCTATTCCTAGTAGCAACAGATAAACTTAGTCAAATAATTAACAATCACAAATACTTCAAACATATAATATATGCCGACGACCTATACATATACGCAAAATTTAAAAACAACAACGATCTAACAGTTAACCTACAAACGCTATATTCTAAAATAAAACCTTGGTGTTTATATAGTGGCACGAAGATTTCAGTTGAAAAATCCAAATCCATTCACATATGCAAAAAACAAAAATGCCAACCTCCAAATCTACAACTAGACTCACTCACTATAAGCGGCAACGAAAATTTAAGCATTCTAGGACTCATTTTCAACAAAAAGTATACATGGAATGAACATATAAATCACTTATGCAAGAATCTTATGAGTAGACTAAACATAATCAAATGCCTAAGCAATATCAAACTCGAATGCAACACAAACTCTTTAGTATACATAGTAAAAACAATTATTTTAACGAAAATCGACTACGGCCTCCCCCTCTTCGGATACACATCAGCCACAAACCTACGCAAACTTTCATCAATATATCACAATGCAGCACGATTGGCACTGGGAGCATTCCGAACTACCCCCATTCCCAACCTCTTAACGGAAGCTGGACTACCCACACTAAACAATAGAATATGGCTAACAACAGCACGACTTATTCCAACACTCATACACTCACACGGATCGAAAATTAACGACCTCACACAGAACCGGATGAAACGTAAAAAACCAACAAAACGCGAATCAGCAATACAAAGAATCCTGGATGCCGGAAAAAAATGCAACATCGATGCAACTCCTATTCCCAAATCAAGACTAAAATCTCCACCATGGCAATTTAAATCCGAATCTATAATACTAGATCTACACGACCGACACAAGAATAACACCGACCCTAAAATTTACCGCAAATTATTCATGGAAATACGTACTAAACACACAGAATGGCAAGCACTTTTTACGGATGGAACAAAAAACAAAAATTCCACAGCATACAGTGTAGTTCACGAAAACGGTAACACACTAAGAGCCATCCTCTTACCAAACTACACAAGCATCTTCACAGCCGAAGCCGAGGCGATCCTTTACGCAGCACAGTACGTAAAAAAACACAAAGTCAAATACATTATATTCACGGACTCACTCTCAACAATAAAAGCAGTCCTTAACTCCAATAATACAGAAAATACAATAGCCCAAATTCGTGATATTCTGAACACCAGTAAAAACATAAAGATATGCTGGGTTCCAAGCCATATAGGAATACATGGAAACAACATTGCCGATGAAGCTGCCAAAGCTGCAGCGAAATCACCGTTACATCTTCAAAACACCTCAAACAAGCAGGACATACGACACGAAATAATAAAACAATACAAAATCAGACTACGCGACACCTCGATATCAAATATTAACCACCACTATAAAACAATAAACTCCAACCTCACATCCCCCCAATTCCCATTGTCTATCAGACGAAGAGAAGCTGTAATGTACACCCGATTACGACTAGGACACACTCGCCTTACACATCAACACCTGTTCAACAGAACTCCAAGAGCGATATGCACATTTTGCAATGCAGAAGATCTGACGATAACACACCTCCTCTCTACATGCAGAGTGATATCCAAAATCAAACAGAAACATCAACTTAACCAAAACACAATGGAAATACTTACAACACCAACAGAAGACAACATAAAAAATTGCACATTGCTAATAAAAAAACTTGGACTTTTGTACGAAATCTAAGCTCACTCAACCGACAGCGGAAGGCCTTAGTCGCTAATGCTATTTTTCTTTCAATTATTGTAATTTATTTTACGGTATTGATAATAATAAATAAATAAAATAAAATATTTTTACGTCGCGCGAGACTTGAGAATGATGCTTCACAAACGTATGTGGAACCAAACATGCATAAAAACTTTGGTACAATGTCTTTGAGTGCCAAGAAATTACATTCAGATAACAAACGCCTCCACAATGCATCGCCCGTTTCATTTGGCAAGCCACTTTCTTCATTTATCAACGAAATATCGAATTCCAAATGAGTTTTCTTTGTTCCGAAAAGATCTGAAATTTGAAAAATATTAAAGTCTTCTCGTTGGCCACTGAAATTTGTCGCTTGGCCACAAGTGGCCAAGTGGCCACTAGTTTGGACAGCACTGGTGTATGGGATTTTCATATAAAATCTTTTTTATGAATCTTTCTTTAAATAACAAAATAAAAATATGCAATTTTTAATAAAGAGTAGAAGTTTGCACAAAGTCTCACTTTTCATAAAAAATCCTGGGGTCTAAAAAAGTACCGTTTTGTCATACAAGAAAGTTTCAAATTTTTCACAATTTCCGATTATGTTTGAATAGTACGTGTTATGAGCACATTCAAATACGGATATCGAAATAATTACAAAAATTAAGGTGGTCCTTACTTATATCTTAACACAAACTCAGTGACTAAGTGTGCTTTACCCTTGCGCTACTAAATAGTTTTTACTGGGGGAAGTTGAGATTTCAAATTTAACGAATTAGTCCTCTATGTGGATATATCAACAGCATTTTATAATTGTTTGTACTTTTATTACTAAACTCTCTTTTTGGAGTGTTTTTACATGACAACAACAATGAATTGATGCGATGTCCATTTGTTGTGTTATTTTTAAATATGTATTCGGAAATGTACAATTTTTTTCAATAATTTTAAAATTTGTACAATTTAAAAATTGTACCCCTAGTCCTGACATATTTATATATGTAAATATTTGCTCCGACTTAAGAATTCTTTAGATGAATTAATTTTGTTTCTTGTTTTATCGTAAAAACATTAACGATAGAGCAATTACGACTCCATTTTATAACATGTGACCTTATATACATAACATTATTACAATTTTTATATCAGTTATAGTATATCTTTTGTATTTAGCTATTTTGCTCACAGCAGACTGATTTCTTTTAACTGACTGCAACGCTCTCTTGTTGCTTGCTTTCTTTTTGCTACCTCATTACGCATAAAGCAAGAACCTTTTTCCTTGAAGTATCCTCGATTAATCGGCATCAATTTGGGGAGTGTTAATACTTGCACCAATCAAATACCCATTTGCACTTTTTGTTGGGATGTGCATATGGCGCAACCGACATAACGGTGAGCCACTTAAAATTCTGAAATCTTTTTCCATCTGAAATTTCCATTGCAACAGTTAAAGGAATATAAAATTGTAGCTTCGCAGTTTGCAATTCACTCATAAAAGAAAATTCTCACAATTTTGTTTCATAAATTTTCCATCAAGTTGTAAGCAAAATGGACTAAATTCTTTTCTTCAAACTTGGAATTTACAAATTGAAATTTTGGTATGTATGGTCGGTTCACCTAAAACCAATTCTTTGTCAGAGTGATATACGCACTGACATTATTGCTTGACTATTCCACTATTGGAAAAAGGTTGAAAAACAACAAATTCACAAGCTTTGAAAAACTGATTCCTCGTTAAATTTTTCTGACTGTGTTTGTGATGTTGACATTTAAATTGAATGACCCAGTTTTTGGCTCCATGTGCATTTGCATATCGTCGCTGGGCATTAATATTTGGCAATGTGAAAATACAAAAACGAATGAAGATGGGCAATTGTGTACAAAAATATCGTTTTATTGAAATTTAATAATTTCGGTGCCAACGCGCATGCCATGCCGAGCGTCGTGCACAGCAGCGCCAGCACCTGCTGTGCTCAAAGCTGAAATGAATAAAGGCTCAACGCTCAAAGCCGCTGTTGCCATTCGATGCCACAGTGGCCGCTGAGTGTGTGGCGCCTCCATTCGGCTGAGCTATAAGACTACGGAAATCGTAAAACGAACGCACAAGCATGCGTGAGTTTTTTGTCAGTTTTTGTTTTTGTTACTGTGCAGTTTCTCTGTGTGTGTGTGTGTGCGTGCGTGCACTTTGATTTGATGTTTAAAAAATATTGTGCAACTGTCAGTGCTGTGCCAAAGCGTTGTAGTTACACACATCCATTCATAAAAAGAAACATACAAGTATTGCATATAAAATACAAGGTTTAATTTTAAGTAAACAATTTTTGTGTTTTTACTGTTCATTTCCACTGTCGCTGACAAAGTTTCTGCATATGGCGTTGGTATATTTCTTGAAACTATGGTGTTGTTTAATTGATGACTTTTATAAATAAAAGTCACATATTTGATGACTTTTATAAATAAAAGTCACTGTATGATTTTTATTGATGACTTAAAAGTAAAAGTCATTGAATGATTTTTATTGATGACTAAAAAAAATAAAAGTCACTAAATGATTTTTATTTATGACTTTTTAAATAAAAGTCACCAATAATTGTTATCATAGAACAACTAAAATAAAAATCGATAAACCCTGTTATTTGTGAACTAATATAAAAAAATAAAAAATTATTGTTGTTAAAGTATTTTTAAAATATCAATAAAAATAGTTATTATTTTTTAATGTTTCCATAAAAATTATAAAAAAAAAGTTGAAAGTTTAGTTTGATTTTCCATGCGAAAAGAAATGTATTGGTATATTTCATTTATTTGTATGATCTTTCCTTCATAGTAATTTTTTCAAATATAGTTTTCATAAATAACTGTTTTTTCCGGTCCCTGCTTATAACAATAAATAAATATAAATGAACAAATATGTAAGTTAAAATAAAAGACTTATTTCCTACCAGCAATAGAGTTGCATTGGCTTTTACTAGTGTCCGACCGAATATTCGGTTTCGGTTTCGGCCCAAATAAGTGGTTTCGGTTTCAGTTTTGGGCAAAAAATGCCCGAACGGCCGAAACCGAAACTTTCTAGAATATTTTTTTACATTTTATTATGTAGCAGATATATAGTGAAAGGAGGAGTAATTTAGATGCCACCAATATAAATAAACTTTTTTTTTTAGCATATAATATTAAATTATTTAATTTTGAATATTAGCGAGTAAGGTACGAGGGTGATTTGTTCATGTTTATGTTTTTAAAAAATTAATAAATTGTTTTTATTAATAAGTATTTATTTATTTATGTTATGTTTGTTTGTTGGTTCTTTATTTACTTTTACTTATTTTAAAATTCGTTTGTTGAAAAACGTGCTTGATATGGTGATTTTTATTTCAACTAGAAAGTTTCGGTTTCGGCCGAATTTAAAAAAAAACCGAAATTCGGTTTCGGATTCGGCCCAAAAAAGATGTTTCGGTCGGACACTAGTTTTTACATATTAAGTACTCAAATTCGGTTTGCCTAATAGTTTGCCGTTTGCCGTTCAGACTCGGTTTTAAACTGTAGCTCCGCTTCGCCCCCAGCCTTTTAAATGCATGTTATAACAAATGGTGAAAAAACAGTGTTGCATGCACATTTCAAACATGTAGAATCGTGGTGTCACAGTGGGCCATATAGGCCCACGTTTATCTCATACAGAGACAGCCAACCCAACCTAACCTAACAATTCTACAGTCAAAATAGTTTAAAAAGTGTCAATAGTTTAACAATTTGAAACAAGCAATCAATTATTTTTAATTTTTTATGTTTTACTCGAAACGATTTTTTATTAATTATTATTTTTTGTTTAAAACTAATTGGTGTTAGCCTTAATATGAAAAATTGACATAGTCTACGTCTGTATTCTGTTTTTTTATTGTAATAAAAAAGTCACATATGCAATTAAAAGATAAAATAACCAGTCGTCATTTTTAAGCACGTTCTCGATGTTTTAATTTTTGTGTTTTTTTAAATTTAACTCAAAATTAAAAATCCACCATTTGCAAAAGACATTTCAAGTGAAATTAACAAAATTTATTAATAAATGTTTGCATGTGGGATTACTGTGTCAACCTAAATTGATGGCCAATTATTTTATATAGCCACATGTTTGTACATATATGTAAATTAATGCATGTATGTTTGAGTGTTTATACGAGTATGCGATATGCCATTTATTGCCTGTTGTCATTCAACTAAAATTACATTTTGTATAAAGCTTTTTTTTTTAAGTTCACAACGACCTTGTTGTTTTTTATAGTCATTTGTTAAAAAAGTGAACATCAAATTGTTGTAATTAGATAAATGTGCAAAAGTTGATGCAGCTGATAAAAAAATATTTATACAATCCAAAAACATTGCATGTACAAATTTACATGTAAATAAGCAAATGTATTTACCAATTGAATTACAAAAATATACAACACTTTTATAACCGTTGCATTTATTTGCAATAAAAGTTGGGTTCAGGATATAACAGTATGGCAACTGAAGTGCGGAAATAAAGTCATAATTGTCATTGTGGCATACATTCACTAATTGCACTGCTAGCATAATGAATTCGACAAAGGACGAGGTACCTAAACAAGTTTTAAAGATATCTAGATCACGGTTTGAAAATGGTGTTTTATACTAGTCTGATAATTTAATGAGTACATATAAAGGCCCTAAACAATTAAATTCGATTTTTTCTGTGCAATGTTTTTATGCCGATGGCTAATACATATATGAGAAGACTTAGAGATCACTTAGTACCCATATCGTCTTAGGGGAATTCACACCAACAAAATACAAAATACACGTACAAAACTATCGAGTACCGAACTAAAAAACTAAAGAGCTCGGTGTGAATACCCCTAGTATGGATTTCCAAGTTAAATGCTTTCTTTCTATTCTACAGACAAATTATTGGAAATAAAGTAAAAACTCATAAACGTTGAAAAAGACACAGGAAAATTGTGCATTTAAAATATATGCAAAAAAAGTCACATCTACCATACATAAAAAGCATTTATGCAAATATTATAAGTATTTCATAAATAACGAAAAATGAAAAATTTCCCAAAAAAACCACAGCAACAAGGAAAAACTATCATTGATATTTTAGACACGAAATTGATTTTTGTGCGCAATCGTTGCCGCTTCCCGCGTGGCCCCCTTGACAAATTATCAATACGCCTAGTCGACCTATATAATACACCCGTTTGTTGTTGTTGCTATATATATTTTTATTCAACACGCCGATATAATGCAAAGTAAAAACGTCCCTCGCATTTCACATTAAACGCATCGAGCAGAAATATATGATTGGCATATGATTTGGCCTTTTGTCTGGCAGCTGTTAACAGTTTCCGGCTTGGTTATCCTTTTTTCGGGGTCCTTTTTGCTGCCGTTGGTGGTGTTGTCGATACTTTTGGGACCGCTCTGTGTACGCAATTCTATCAGCATAGAAATGGCATCGTTGCCATGTGGTGACCGTAAAGGAAAAAGTGAAAACAAAAAATAAATATAAAAAGGCGGTAAACAAATAACACAAAACTGACCGAAAAAAGGGCTGCAAGAAAGGCAGCGAGTGAAAAACAGCGACCTGCTATTTACGGTCGACGTGAGGCATTCGGTTTCGCGCGCAGCGTCGCAGCCGCCGCATATTCGCCTCAATGCCCTGGACTCAAATTCAATTCGGCCCTAATTGATCGAGTTATGTGTGCGTGTGTTTGTGCTCGTGAATCGAACGTATTCCCTTTTGAAAGTTTGTTTGCTCAGCTTAAGGACGGCTCACAGGTCAAAATTTGTGGTCAAATTTTGTGAATTTTTTATTATATTATGTTTCAATTTGTCTGTTTCGTTTGTATAAACATTTATACAATCCTACGTGTATGTATTAAATAAATGCATTGAAAAAAAATTTGAGGTAAGGTGTCGCCAGCAAAAGGTTCGCAAATAGTTGTTTACCTTTATTGCCGTATTAAAATTTTATGGGTTAGACAACTGTTTTTCAATCTAATTTGCAAAGTTTGCGTTTTCAATTTTGGAAGCCCATAAATTCATTCGACCTTCAAGGAGGCAATCAACCTCAAACCAGAATGGCTTGGAGGGTTAATTCAAAATGGGCAAACAATAATTCGTGGGATTAAAAGTTCGACAGTTTTTTACATGAACATTAGAAAAGTGTTATCCTGAGGACATAGCATAATTTTCTATTTAAAAGGGGGTTTCTCGTAAAATCACTTATAGATTTGACCAAAGTTATGAACAGAATAGAAAAAATTTCAATCTAAAGGGATTAAAGAGTGAATCTAGTGCTTAGATGTTATCACAAATTTACCGAAAATTGTATAAAAATTAATTTGACCAATTGGTCGATACTGCGGTGAAGGACAAGGCCTTCATGGCTGTGGCTTGGTTTGTTGCACTTTTTAAAAGGTTCAGCAGAACAGGAAAAGTTCTGATAGCAATCAGCTTCCGAATGTTAGGGGATTATATGGGGACATTAATTCTCGGTTCGAGGATGCCTACATCAACTCATTCAGAGGTAGTAGATTCGTATGTAATATTTACTTTATTTTATTTTATTTTATTTTGTTTTATTATTTGATTTGATTTGATTTGATTTGATTTGATTTTATTTGATTTGATTTGATTTTATTTTATTTTATTTTATTTTATTTTATTTTATTTTATTTTATTTTATTTTATTTTATTTTATTTTATTTTATTTTATTATTTGATTTGATTGTATTATATTTTATTTTATTTTATTATATTTGATTTTATTTTATTTTATTTTATTTTATTCTATTTTATTTTATATTATTTTATTTTATTTTATTCTAATTTATTTTATTTTATTTTCTTTTATTTTATTTTATTTTATTTTATTTTATTTTATTTTATTTTATTTTATTTTATTTTATTTTATTTTATTTTATTTTATTTTATTTTATTTTATTTTATTTTATTTTATTTTATTATTTGATTTGATTAGATTAGATTAGATTTGATTTGATTTGATTTGACTTTATTTTATTTTATTTGATTTTATTTGATTTTATTTTATTTTATTTTATTTTATTTTATTTTATTTCGTTTTATTTTATTTTATTTTATTTTATTTTATTTTATTTTATTTTATTTTATTTTATTTTATTTTATTTTATTTTATTTTATTTTATTTTATTTTATTTTATTTTATTTTAATTTATTATTTTATTTTATTTTGTTTTATTTTATTTTATTTTATTTTATTTTATTTTATTTTATTTTATTTTATTTTATTTTATTTTATTTTATTTTATTTTATTTTATTTTATTTTATTTTATTTTATTTTATTTTATTTTATTTTATTCTAATTTATTTTATTTTATTTTATTCTATTCTATTTGATTTGATTTGATTTGTTTTGATTTGATTTGATTTGATTTGATTTGATTTGATTTGATTTGATTGTATTGTATGGTATTTTATTGTATTGTGTGTTATGTTATTTTATTTTATTTTATTTTATTTTATTTTATTTTATTTTATATTATTTTATTTTTTATTTTATTTTATTTTATTTTATTTTATTTTATTTTATTTTATTTTATTTTATTTTATTTTATTTTATTTTATTTTCTTTAGTATATAATACTTACACCATTGGCGCACACAGGACATCATTTTGGGGGGAGGGTTTGTGTACAACTTTTGAGCCGAATATCATTCGAAAACATATTTAGCACCAGCAGTTTTTTGTATTTGGGGATTTGAACCCCAAACTCCCCCCTGTGGGGGCCACTGACGTACAAGTTTATGATTCCAGAGTCCCAGTGATGATTCGGGCGTTGCTCCTCTTTCCGCCAAGTAGCTCTATACTGTTTGTTACCATAGTTAGGACAATAATAAAATTCGCATTGATTTGCATTGTTTTGTATTTGTAACAGTCCTACATCTCTACACTCTCTGATTAAATTTAACTAACTCATATCAAATTTACGCATTGCATTAATAAAGCACAGCTAGCACACAGCTTGAGTTGTCAAATTGAAAACCAAAAACCAAATTCCGCTGGTTAGTTTCAAATGCAAGCAATTTGTGCATTGCACAATACAAGCCGAACAAACAGCCTGCGAAATTCATTGCAAGCTTCGGCCAATGCATTCGCTAGGCCAACTCCAAAATACAGCATTTGCCGTGTGCTGGACACAAATCAATGGGCAATCAATTAATGCGGCACTTAACAACCACTGCGCTGACTGGAGCGTCGCTTTCCAACATTCATTTCTGCCGTGACTTGCAGCGGTAATTAATTTGGGGAAAAGTGCACTCGAATCAGCGCACATGTTGTGACCGGCTGCAGCGTAAATGTGATTTTGCGATTTCGCAAATGCTTTTTTCAATTACTGTTCAATGCATGCGCGACCATCAGCTGTCAGACCTCAGGGTGCGTGTATTTGCTGCCAAGTCGGTGCTGTCATTTGTATGGGGATGAATGCATTTGGCTACGGTTGGTTGGTTAGGCCATTTGAATGGCTTCGCCGGTCTAAATGTCAAGAGCGGTGACATTTCAAATGCTTTCATTTTCGACTTTTGTATAATACAATGTTCCGTGTAGCGGACAGAAAAATGAACACACGAACGAACGAAATTGGGCTAGCATTGTAATTTTAATATTATTGCTTTTCTATAGATATCGATTATGTCTTTAACACTTAAAGCACTTAACACTTAAAAAAATATCCTAGTTGTGAGATGAATTGATTTTCTTCATCTTGCTGAATTAAAAAATGTTTGGCCAATGAAACAGTTGGGCAATAATTACAAATATAGAACTACTGAATCCTTAATTTTTCTGCAAAATTGTTTCATGTCAAAATCAAAACAGTTTCCGTAATGAGAAAGAAGTTAACTCTAAATCAAGTGAATGCCCGCTATTTGGCACTTGGCAGATTTAACAAACACACTGTCAGCTTCCCAGAGGCAGTACGAATTATAAACAGAGACCGTACCGGTTATGGTTTTTATAAAAAAGTCAGATTTTAACTGTTATCTTTAAACTTTTATTTTTCCCGACTAAAAAAAAGTTATTTTGTGCCTTTTAGCATTTCAGGCAAAAATAACTGCTACTTTTGACTTTTATTTTATCGGTAAAAAATAACTGTTATTTTGTGACTTCTATTTTTTTGGTCAATTTGAATTTTTTCAAATGCCGTTTGACCGAGTAAAAAACTATTGATACCATTTTTTTCGTCGCACAAGTCTTATAGCGCAGAATGTGCGGTCTGCTGAAACGAAGAAAATGTTATCAATAGTTTTTTAGTTGGTCAAACGGCCTTTGAAAAATTCAAATTGCCTGATATATTTGACCAAAAAAATAAAAGTCACAAACTGCTATTTTTGAGCGATAAAATAAAAGTCAAAAGTAACAGTTATTTTTGCCTGAAATGATAAAAGGCTCAAAATAACAGTTAATTTTAACTTTTATAGTAAAAGTAAAAAATTGAAAAGGCATTTAATATTCGCGAAGCTGAGGCCATTACGATCATAATCGTATGTTTAAAAAAGTTTAATGACAATTTTTTTGTTATGCTTTTTTGATTTGAAAATTGTAAAATAACAGTTATTTTCGATACCTTATTATAAACCCCCGCTGACACAGTTTCATTGCAATGTTAATTGCTTTTCGTGCAGCCCCAACGAATGTGCACAACCGTCAATTGAATTTAGATTGAATTCAAACGTGCTCGCACAAAATATTTCCCCCTTCACTACAACACTGAAATACTCCGTTTTGCGCAACCTTTTTTCAATTGTTTGACAATTTTACGAGCTTATAAAAACTTATGCCCCGAACACATAGATGACGACAGCGACACGACTGCATCTGTCAAAATATAAAATCAGAACAATCGTATGGAAGCGCTTATTTTGACGACAGCACGACAACACGAACAGCAAACACAGATGTCGCTCTCGCCAAATTTAGAGCTAATCTCTATTTCGTAGGCGAAAAAATCAAAGCAATTGGTATCACTGCTTAAATTGGCATACTTTGCTCCGCTGCTCCATGAGCCAAATGCGTAATATTTGTTATTTTGTTAAATTGGAAAATTCAACCGTCACAAAACATATGATTGTTGTGCTATTGCTGCTGTCATAGTTGCAATCACGTTGCCAACTACACCGCGACCATTGAAGCCGACGCCATCTTGCGGTCGCGTGGCCATGTCGCTGCTGTCGTCCATGTGTTCGGGGCATTAGTCGCGTGGCTGTATTTTAAGTTCACCTTTGGCTCCTCACTCTTTTCTACTCTCCCCACTCTTGTCTCGGATAAAGCCAATAGTCAGCGGCTACCGCGCACAATGCGCGCCTTCCATGTGGATTTGATTAGTTTTATAACACATCATAAAAGTAGCAAAATAAAAATACTGTCGCACGCACACATACACTGACAGTCACACTGGCTGCACTAGCGGGGGAAATCCGCTTGCAAAAACATGAAAAGAAAATGAAAATGGCGACTCTATTATGGCGGCATTATCACGCCAGTAAAAGGCATTAACATTTACACTCGGACTGGCATTGCGTGCTGCTCTAATAACACACCGCACAGGCACTAACAACAATGGCCAATGTGAGCAACAACAAACAATTTTTATGAGATTTATCTTTGCTTGATATATGCATTCTTGCTTATTTATATTGTCACACACACACACACACAAACACACACATTTACAAGCATTCGCATTGTTTCAGTGCCGCCAGAACGACCCAACGTTCGGGTAACGAAATGAAATTGTAAGCGAAACATTATCGAAATATTAGTGCGATATTATTATGGTGATTGCGGTGATTATTATGTGTTGTATTGTTGGATGCTACTGCACAGCACAATCACACTTTGACATGCATTGATCCATAAATGTTTAATAGTAAAAATGCACGGCTTCTATTCATTGACATGGGGTAGAAGAGGAGGCGGCACAGAGGAAGGAAATTAAATGCATGTCATTTTATGACGTGTACTCGCCATGGCAGTAATTAACGGCATGATAAATTGTTGGAAATTTATAGTGAAATGTGCGGTAATGTAATCGGAGCGACGCGCTTCGGGTGTATTCTTTTGGCAAGTCGAAGACTCGAACTGGTGTATTCGGTGTGTTGTGAGTCAGCAGCTCCGGTAGCAGCACGCCATGCGACGCACAATGGGACGAGTGTGGCCAAAAGTAGCAAACATTAATATCGAATTGTATCTATTGGGTTTTATTTTACGATAGTCAATACTTCAGAATAGAGAAATATGAAAACAAAAATTGTAAAAAGTAATTAATAAAGTTACAGGGCGACATTAAATTTGAAGTTTTAAAACAGAATCAGAAGCAGCGTAATAACCATGATACAAAAAATAAAGGTAGGGCCAATGCTTCTTCTCAGCCACCATGTTGCGCATCTGTTGATTTCGCATTGACATTTAAAAAAAAATATATTAGTCACACTGAAAGGTCTATTCGGTTTCAATTTCGGCCAAAAAAATGCCCGAACGGCCGAAACCGAAACTTTCCAGAATATTTTTTACATTTAAAAGAGAATTTAGATGCCACCAATGTAAATAAAATTCTTTTTTTGGAATATAATATTAAATTATTTAATTTTGAATATTAGCGAGTAAGGTACGAAAGGGTGATTTTTTTATGTTTATGTTTGAAAAAGAAAAAATTGTTTTTATTAATAAGTATTTATTTATGTATTTATGTTATGTTTGTTTGTTTGTTCTTTGTTTACTTAAAGTAAAAATCGTTTGTGTAAAAATTTTGATTTTGATGCTTGATGTGGTGATTTTTTATTTGAACTAGAAAGTTTCGGTTTCGGCCGAATATTAAAAAAAAACTGAAATTCGGTTTCGGTTTCGGTTTCGGCCCAAAGAAGTGGTTTCGGTCGGACACTAATTCCGTGTTTATTTTAAAAAAAGATCTTAAAATTCTTAGAACCTTAAATATTTTTATACGAAAAACGTCAATAAACACGTTTAGTCTCAAAAAATTGCACAGCGATTCTACCTTTTTTTTGTATCATCGTAACAACTTAGTTTCAGACTTCTAACTTTGAAGAAGTCTGGAAGACGTAATGTAAATACGATTTTTTTAGTTTTAGTACCAAATTAAAGTGTGTTTTTATTTCTGTCGGGCAATTCAATAAATTACTTACTTCATCTTCATTTTGTAGTAACTGTTAAAAAAACTTATAAAGAGTACAAAGTAAAAGTAAACAAAAAAGTTTTAAAGTGAACAACTAAAAATTCCCGCAAAATCTCGCATCAATTTTTGAATTTTTTACACACTACAAGTATCTAAAAATAATATGTAAAAAGTTTACTTGCTGCTACTTTTTTTGTTTTGTTTACTTTTGTAGTGGCAACTACGATCGAAATTCATGAAGTTAACAATATGCCTGTTTGGGTACGGATTATTTGTAGGAATTTGTACAAATTTGTACAAATTTTTACTGGATCCTGTTTGTGTACGCCAAATCTCTTGCAACGATAGAGAAACTGAGAGCGTAAAGTGACAGCTGATTTCATGAGAACTTGCCAGTTTTTACTGGAGAAATTGTGTCCAGTAACTTTTAGCCAGTAAGAAGAACAACAACAATAAAATCATATGACATATGATCGACTGCAAAGACAAATAATTTTTGCAAACATTTGGAGGCAAATGGAACCAGCAAAGAATTTGTGCGTTCGCAAGTCTGCTGACCCACAACCATCTTGCTCAGCTTTTCCTGCTGCAGCTGAAAGGGAAAAATCGCAGATTGAGCCCAACGAACCATTTGCCTTTTGCATTAAATGTTTGACTTAACTTAAGTTTCTCTACCGCTTCAAACCTCAAACGAAACTTTTAGATCAGCTGTTTCTATCTTTAACCCTCCTGTTTACAACATTTTTTGTGTATATTGTGAATGTGCGAAGTCCCACTGTGTAACCAAGAGTTAAAACTTGCAAATTCTTACAAATTCCTGTTTGTTTTACTTTTTTGGATTGTTTGATTTTTGGGAGCGTAAGCTGGCTTACTCTCCTGATATTTTTTACTGGATAATTTTTACTGGAAAAGTTCCCAAAAAGAAATAATGTGTGATGTGAAATACCAAGGCTTCATCACCAGAAAAAACAAAAGAAAACTGTTAATATTCATAATTTTAATAGAAATAATAATATTTTATATTTGAATAAATTGTATTTATTTAATTTTATCAAACCACTTTTGAATAATTAAAACATTTGCGTAATATGAGTTTACTTCGTATGTTGTGTATACCTTTAAACAATGGGCGTGGCATATCCAAAAAATTTTTTAGTTATGTCTTTTTTCGCTCAGCTGATCAATTTATATTCAATAGTACGAAAATATCTTTTTATTCGGCACAGATGTTCAGATTTGAATATTACATTTATATGAGGAGTGGGCGTGCCCGTCAACCGATTTTATTAATTTTTTTTCTCTAGACATATATTTTCATAAAGAAATCATTTTTGCCAAATTTGATTATCTTAGGACTACTCCTCTAATTTTGGCTACAGCTTGTACTGACTCGTCCCACAGTGCGACGTGTTGTGCTTGTGAAATTCGAAGTGCTGCACGATGCATATAATTTATGGTGTAATTAATTATACGTGGCTGGTCAAATAACACTAATTAAACTGTCTTTTATTTGAGTAGAAGTGATGAGTCACAAGTCTTATGGACTTTTATAGAATTTACTTGACAGTTCGGCGGTTCTCTAATAATAACAATTGAACAAATTGACAATGAGCCACATCTCAACAGGAATAACTATGTGTTGAAAATGATTGGAGAAATATGGCTTGCAATCATTTGAACTTAACACTTTGCTGACCAGTCACGAGTTAACTCGTGTTTTCGTGGTCACGAGTAAACATGTGATAAGCTTGATTGTTGATTTGTGATGGTGATTGTTATACTTTTTATCATACGAAAAAGACATACTAAGAGTTGAATAATAAATAAAATTTATTAAAATTTGTATTGTTTCACTTCCACATCCGCTTTCAAAACAATAGCCGGGCACATGAGGTAAATTTCAGAAAAGTTGCCGGTCAGCAATGTGTTAAGATAATGGAAGCTTTAGACTGGACTGTGTTCGTAGGTGAAAAACTGCGGGCTTCTTAAGTTTAACGCAAGGAAGCAGCGTGTTCATATAGTATAGTATATATATAGTATATATATGGTATAGTATATAGACATGCTCTAGAGTGCAATCCTTTATAAGAAAATCTTATAGCTCATCACAATATTGAAGGAAATCCAAAAGGTGATCTCTTATGATGTAAATGGAGTCTTCTAATAGGTTTGGGCATTAGTTGCGACAAAAACAAATTCAGTTTTGTTTGGGGTTTGGGGCTTACAAAAAACGATATTCTAAATCAAAGATAATGTATGTTGCACCGATATATAGTATTCTATGTGAATCTCTCAAAATCTCCTCTCACGGTTAAGTTTTCGTTTCATTAATGCTCATTGCATAAGAATTCTTCTTCAAATCCCAGCACATACTCAGCGACAAAAACAGCATTTCAAATAGTAACAACAACAATACTCGACAGTTAACGGTAAACACTGCGCACACGTGTGCGTACGGGAATCTGGCAATTGGCGAAATATCGAAATTGCATATGGATGCCATTTGCCAAAATATGTGTGCGCTGTGCATAAACGGCTGGGAAATCGGTGAGGAAATGAGCACAGCGTGGGCCGGGAAGGCTGATTTAGATGGGCCTGCGGTTGGGCGGGCATCTGCGGTCGGCCATTGTATTGTGTCGAGGACGGAAGGTATGTCGGAAACGATGCAATGTGCATGAAATCTGCGGCATCCGTTGGCGTCGGCGTCGTTGTTGGTTTTGTTGGCGCCGCTGTCGGTGTCCCCAGTGACCGGCGCGCCAGGCCCAGCCGCTTGCCACATGTCAGGCTGGCAGGCGCGCTGTAAAATATTTTGCGGTGTCGGCCATTAGGACAAATTCATATTGCAGCCAAATGAGTTATGATCCTGTCTATTGTGTCTTTATGTGACATTTGTGGGCATGGGCGACGGCAACGGCCATGGCTATAGCGACGCTGCTCATGGCATTGCCATTAGTTTGGTTATTGTATGTATGTATGTATGTTGCGTGTTTGGTTATTGCTGTTTTGCTGTTTTGCTGGCGAAGCTGGCACTGATGCTGTATCCACTGTTCGGTTTGTTCTGTTCCACTTATCAACACGGCACCACCCCTGGACGATTCATATGGAAGGCTTTATGCAAAGGCAGAAAACGGAAATCTTAGCAACAATTCGCTGTAGTTGGCGTGTAGCAAAAGGACTGCGGTCAGAGGCCGAAAACAAATCAATCATAATTGTCCTTGTTAGACGTAGCCATGAATATTCGGCCAACATGAATTATTTCGGGTTAAATGACAAGGCTTTAATTGTTTAACACACAACATACAATGTTCGTTGTCAGTATGTATGTATGTGGTAGGTGTGTAAGAATGTGTGATACAATTTTTGCCACATGAAACCGTGAGAGGATTAAGTGCTTGCCAGTTATGCAGATATGCCACGCATGTTGCGCTCATACATCACACAGAAAAATGTGTTTGCGTACATTTGAATGAATGTGTTGCTGTCTGCTGGCGAATTATTGATGTGCGTGCATGCATATTTCGTTCGAACAGATATTACAGTGAATTTTCCCAGATTTTCACTAAATCCTCTAATTATTCCCAACGTACTGAGCGCATTAGTCAATTACGACACAACGTGTCGTGTCTGGGTTGCAGACATACAAATATGTAAGACATTATTTATTGATTACGGCTTCACCTTCAATTAAATGAAACGATTAAGAATTACAGCCAATAAATCGTGCAGCGCTTCGTTCTCAAACATTTCATGCAAATGAATTTGCCTAAAAGATATCAAAGAGCAGCGGACAGAGAGCGTCGCACAGTGTTGCGAGTTCATATAGTGGAGTGACAAAAAATAGAAGGAGTGGGTTGAAATTTGGTATACAGTTATTGGATGATTAAAAAACAAAAATTTCAAAAAGCAAAATTTCAATGAAATAGAACCGAAACTTCGATCACCTCCCATAGAAATGGATTTCCAAAATATCTTAGTTCACAAAAACTACATTCGTAATATTTGTATTTTAATATAAATTTATTTATAAATGTGTATATAGATAAAATGCGCTCATTTCAAAAGTGATTGAAAATAAAATCTCGATAAATTGCTCCACAGCTGCTCAAAAGTTGCTCATAGAGGGTTAAAATCTATGACTGACCCCCAATAATTTTTCTTCTTGAATATTTCTTTCGAACATATCTACCGCCTATTTCCAACCCTTAATGAGGCTCCCATACAAAACCATCGTTTTCATAAAGTGGGCTCCCGCTGCTCCCAGGTTGCCCCAGACGTACCATATATAAGACTGACCCCCAATTATTTTCCCTTCAAAATGTTTTTTCTATATATATATACACCTAACCGTTATATCCAACTCTTAAGGTGGCTGCCATACAAAACTAGTAATTTTCAATGGAACTGGATCCACACTTAAATGTAGTAAAGCAAGCGAGTAAACTTCGTATCTCGGAAACTACAATCGTCAACATTCCTCAGTGCAAAAAATACAAAATTAATTAAAGTTCAAAAATTCACCACCAGAGGGCGCCTCCCATACAAGTGAAGTAGTTAGGTTGTCAACTTTTGGGTCTGTACGAAAAAAAATCAAAGTGTATTGTCGTAACTCTATTAACCTCTCTATTTCATAATAAGGACTGTATCGAAAAGAAAGTGCACACTTTGTTTGAAGTATAACTTTAATGGAAATTTTTTTGATCAGATTTTTTGTTTTAACATTTGTTCCATATACTTTAAGGACTATAAATTTTTGTTTTAGTAACTAATTTCTTTTTTAACTAAATTTATATCTAATTTTTGTTTGACCCCCTTCATTAGATTTTTTACAGATGCTTGCGTTATGGTTTTTGTTGCTATTCTCCAATTTTTTTTGAATTCCTGAAGATTTTTGGCTTCTTGTACATCTTTTATAAGGTTTCTTTTGGCTATTGCCCAGTAGCGCTCTATTGGACGTAGTTCTGGTGCATTTGGCGGATTCTAATTTTTTTCCACATATTTGATGCTATTTGCTCTTAGAACCTCTATAGTGGCCTGGGCGTAATGTGCGGTTGCTAAATCCGGCCAGAAGAGTGCAGGTGCAGTATGCTTCTTATAAAAAGGAATAAGGAGTTTTTTTAGTGCCTTTTGTATAATATGAAGAAGATTTTAAACCGCAAGAGCAAGTAGCCTGCCATACTAGCACTTTCTCTCCAATCTTTTCCAATTCGATTGCACGAACTGAGTCATCTACAGTATCACCTTTGCGTTTAGTGTAAAATTGTGGTCCTGGCAGTAACTTTGAGTTCATATTTACATATATGTAAAAACATCTATGTCTCGTCATCCATAATGATGCACGAAACTTTTTCTTTGCAGAGACGAGTGTATAGTTTTCTGCATCGCGTTTTGCCAGCTACTTTTTATTTTTCGTTTTGTTTTGGTACTTTTTGTTTTTATATGGTTTTATGTTATTCCTCTGCTTCACTCTTTGAACCATTGCCACACACGTTCTAACCCGTTTAGCTAATCAATGATGATGATCGTCAATCAATTGCTTCAGTTTTTCTTCCATTTTTGGGTCTTTAGGACCCTTTGCACGGCCACTTTTTGGTAGGTCGTTGATATTGCAATATTCACCATACTTAAGAATAATCTTTTTAACGGAGTTTATGGACACGCGATGTCATTTGGCTAATTTTCTGTGCGAAGCACCTGTTTCAGTGCACCAACTGTACACAATTTTTTATCGGACGTTTAACTCGATACGCGTCATTTTCGTAATAGAAAAATATATGAAATTTTTGAATGAATTTTTAGAATTTAAAAAAAAATTATATGCTGCGAGAAAATTACGTTACAAAGTGTGCACTTTCTTTTCGGTACAGTCCTTAATAGTAATCGTAATTGATTTTTCGAAGCTGTTTTCAACAAATTTTTCCATTAGCAGCAGAGCATTATTTGACCGATTGCATTGGCATTCAACCAAACGTTGAAAATATCGCGAATTTGCACTCAAGTCTTCACCGAAAAATGCCAATAACTTGCATTCGCGCAAATATGCGCAGTTGAAAATTTTACAGCATAATGTTCATACTTACCAAAAAACAATATCAAAATATTTCGAAAGTGATAAAAAGTGTTTTTTTTTTAAATCACCTTTAAAGTTTTAACTTATTTTTTTTCACTTGTTTTTTTAGTTTCATTTTATTTATAACGGTACTGCTCACAGGTGTGAAGAATCAGCGAAATTTTGGCCTTGGCGGACCTAATTTATATTAAACTTAAGACAACCGTAAGTTTTATGGACCCGCTCATAATTGATTTTGAAATATTGAACCTCAAAATGAAAGCAAAAATGTGCTGTTGGTAC
Organism: Melieria picta; assembly: GCA_964056695.1. Taxonomy (NCBI): domain Eukaryota; kingdom Metazoa; phylum Arthropoda; class Insecta; order Diptera; family Ulidiidae; genus Melieria; species Melieria picta. The sequence continues at coordinate 33,262,985 of OZ057399.1, read as the reverse complement.
ACAATTTTTTGTCAACGCTATGAGAGTGTACTTTAAGAGCTCATAACTTCTATATTATCCAATATATTTTCTTAAAACTTAAGATTTCTCTTAATTGAAATATTTTGAGCAAAACCTCATACTCAGATTTTTGTGATTATAACATTGCATTTTGGCATTTTTGTCACTACTCGCAACACGGTGCGCCGTACCATACCCAACGCACGATAGCACGAATCAACGAGAAGCAACAATTAAATTTCTGTAATCAATTAAATCAACTCATACAATTGTTGTTATGGTACAGTTAAAGAGTGTTTTATATAAACTTAAGTGTGCTTCATGTCCACATTTTAGTTCATCGTGGCGTATGAGTAACATAATTTAGACATTTGAGGAGGTCCATAACAAAATGCAATAATTCCACCAGAACAATTTTTTGGATAAACGAATAAATTTAATTAAAGTCAGTAGGATATATATATTTTTTTTAAATAGTTGTAATAGTTATAATAATTTCCTAGGAACAATACAAATCATAAATAAATTAATTTATTTGGCAATTAATTTTTAGGTTATTTAGAAAACAAATTTGGAAATGTTGCGTTTTGATCCGATACATAGTATTTATTCTAGGATTCTAGTATTTATTTAGCTGTAATAAAATTCTTACCGTTTTACAGTTATTGTAGAGTTACCATAACAATAAAATTAAATTTTATTGTAGAGTTACTATAATAATAAAATTAATTTATATCATTGACTCTTCACCAATATATCGAAGTTAATTATTGCATGCATATGGAAATGTTTCATTTTGGTCTGAACCATTATTTTCGGTTTTGAATTACAGTTAAATTGTTGACCTTTGGTATGTTTTATAACAATCGTTACATAGATTTTAATATGTAGAATTGGATTCAGTAAAAAAATCGAATAACTTAAAAAGTGGAATTATTGCGTTTTGTTATGGACCTTCTCATTTATGCTTTAATGATAGCAGCCTAAAGAAAAGTCATTTCATTGGCAATGCTAAATACAACTGGTACTTACAATTCATTTTAGTGCTAAAACGATTTGTCTGTGATTGTACAAAACACAATGCGTTGGTCGCTTTGGAAACTAAGTCAACAGCTTATTGCTTACATCGGAAAGTAGTTGTCAGCTAAGAACAAGAAATTGTTTTCATATCAACAGGTACCCCATCATCCTTACGGTACGTCGACAAACGCCTTTTAAATTCAAAGTTAGTCCGAATTGATTTTAGAAAGTGCAGTGCATGGCTGTGTACTGAACTGTAAACACTAACTGAATGGAGTAAATATCAAAAATTCATAACAGCGTTTTATCCACTTCAACGTTTTGTTTTTCCATAAAAGCTTAAAAGCCCAGTGTGAGTGCAGTGAAGTTCATTGCGCCTATTAGCGCACATTAAAGTCCAATTTAACTAGTGAATTAATCAAATTAATTGATATATTTAGTGCAGTTCGCTGCTGGCAGAATAGATGCTTGTGCACGTTTCCGATTCGATGCGTCGCAACAGAATTTAATTAACTTAAATTGAATTCATTTCAATAGATGCAATCGTTTAAGTTGATTGAGGTGGCAAATGCCGCCACAAGTACGCACACACACAACCCTATGTATTAGTATGTATATGCATACTTACATGTGTACAGCTGTGCTGTACATAACTAATTTCCAACCAACGTTGAAACACAATTTCGCTATGCAAATGAAAGGATACGTTCGCTTTAAGCTGATTTGAGCCACAGGTGCGGTCAAAACGACAGGCCGAGAGAGGCAGCACGTGCGGAGTGCATACATACGTACTTACCAAAACATTGCTAAGTAAAGCTTTCAATAATTAAATATCCCCGCGCCCCCCACCGCAGTGAGAGCAAAGTTAATTAAAAACAAAAAACACTTGTACAAAAATCAACAACAACAAAGTATGCAGCATAGATGGAGCACAACAGCAATAAAGCGAAATAATTTGCTAAACATTGTGGCAGTACGACTGCGCACACGCGAGCTGGGAATAAAATGCTTCACTCATGCAAGAATATTAATTCCTGCGTTGAAGTCGAATCGCCGCAGCGCACTGGGTGGGACTTTTGAGTGTGCGCCCAAGTGGCATGAAGGTGTTTGAGGGTGAAAGTGGGGCAGGACGCGTGTGAAGTAAGTCAAGTTTGTGCTAACAATAAAAATGCTATCAAGGCGAAAGCGGCAGCGAATTAGTTGTTTCCGTGCAACTGCCAAGTTTTTGGTTGTCAGCGACTCGGAAAGGCGAGCGAATGTGTATGTGAACGCGGATGCGTTGTGACAGATAACACACAAACGTACAAACACAGTGGCTAACACACGTGTCCGTCCACAGCCACTCGCATGCAAACGCTGACGGGCGCTGGCCGTGGCGGGTATTTACACTTGTCAGGACATGCGTTTATGCATGAAATGAAATTTCTCTGCTGGCTGAAATGAAATTCACTCTGCACGGCTGTGAACTCGTATGCGCAACTATGTGGCTGTGTGTGAATTTTAATGGCAGCCAAAAGAATGTTTCATTAACGCGCTCAAGTTTTTGTTTAGCGCGATGAAGGACATAGACATATTCGCACAAACTAGTACTTGGATTTGGAAGGCCAGTCGATGCGGTTTTTATGGACATATTTGGTCAATGTGTGCTCTAAAGAACGAAAAAATGAGCCTAAATGGGGGAATCACTTGAAATTTCATTTTCAAAATCGATGACAGTAAAAATACAAAGTAAACGTGTAGTTAGTTAACACTAGAATGCCCGACAATCTGACATACCTAAAGTGCCCATATGTAGTCATTTTTAATACATTATTGTTTACTGAGTTTTTTTAAATTTTATTGGTTTTTAAGTAGCAAATATGAATACATGTACACGAGATTAAACTAAAATAAGCATTTAGTTTTTATTTTTTTATGGTTTACAAAGTAAATTCAATTAAATAAAATAGCGCACTTTACACATAAATGAGATAAAATGGAATAAAATTTGGAATTTCGAATTTGTAAATGAATTTTGTGAGTGAATTTTGGATTGAAAAACTTGGGAATTGTCACAACCTACTATGATATTTTTTTTAATGTTTCCAAATATTTGAAATTTTCATATTTCGCAATTGAAGATGCATATTTGTCTATTTATCAGTAAGATTTGCTGAAAATTGTATATAGGTAGTCAAAATGACTACCATTGGGCATTTAAGGTAAATTTTGCAAAATTGGGGTACACAATTTTTTTACAATATTTTTAATTTATTTATTCCATTTAGCTTTCAAAATTAATAAAAGTCACGTAAGATATTTTTTAGAAAGCGATGCAACAAAAGTTATTTACAATAAAAGACGTCAATGTAGTCAAAATGACTACCTTGGGCATTCTAGTGTTAAATATTAATAAATTAATGAATTAATTTCGATAGAACAACCTAAATTTTTGACATAAACATATTTTTTGTATACACCGACTAGACTTATGACTTCAGTTTAACATTTGCTTCCATCGACTTTTCGTATTAGTCAATAAAACTTATGCCTCGTTCTGACTATGTCATATTCATTTACGACAAAATCTGCCTTGTATGTCATGTTCGTCATATGTTGGCAAATGTGTTCTCATTGCATGGCAAAAACTGTCAAAAAATATAATAATAAAAATATAAAAAATACATATGACAACATTTGCCATCGACTGAAGTCAAAGTTCGGTATCAGTCGACTGACATGCCGTTCTCACTTTGATAGTCAAATACGATTTGACATCACATTTTCTAAGTGAACAAATATTATTCGATAACGGAAAAAATGTGTAAACGAGGGACAATGAATAAACGAGTGACAGTGGCTACCGAGGCTTTAGTATTGGTATCAGGATATTAAAAAACCCCCAAAAAAACAAAGACGTAGTGTGAAAAAGCGCTGGTGGATTCGACCTACAGATCCACCAGTGGATTTAACGAAACGCTGCGAGCAAGGATGCGGGAGTAGGACCCTCAGTGGTTCCACAACTTCGTGCAGATGAGAGTGGAGGACTTCGAATACCTTGTGCCACGTCTATCGTCACACAACAATAAGGAAACCCGCGTTTTCGGGAAGCAATTACGAGGCGAAATGTTCAAATTTTCAAATGCAAACAGAAACGGTTTGCCAGAATGTTGGAATTTTTGTTTGTCGTCAAACGTAGTCAAATCCATAGTGAAATTAATAAAGTGTGCAAGGTAGATGACGTACACTTATTTCTCTGAGAAGCAATTGTCAATGTGTCAATTTTGTTATGCCAGTTCGATTAACTTTTATTTTTGTTGTCGCTAAAATAGCACAAAATTTAAAATTGACTTTAAGTACTCCAGAGATATATATTTTCGTAATGTATTTTATGTTAGAAAAACATAGAAATTGCATTGCCGTGCGTTTTTTTGCAGAGATAGCACGTTTTTCCTGGCATATAGTTGCGTTTTTGGTGTCGGTTTTTGTGCTGAACGTATTTTCAAACAACAATTTATTTTGAAATTTTTTCATACAGCAAAGACGGGTTATGAACTCTGACATTTATCAGCAAAATGACATTAACTGTCAGAAAATAGTGTACGATGAAGAGAGAGTTCCTGCTATCTGGCACACTTTATTAATTTCACTTTGGTCTAATCGTTCTTTTGACATAAATTCCATAAGAAATTTTTTAATTTTTATACTCGGACCCTGTATTTTAGAGTGTTTTTCTATGAGAGCAACCATATCGTTGTGGCTGTAATAATTACTTAAACATAAAAGTTTTTACGCATAACGAAAATTTGAATATTTCTTCATTTACTTCAGCCAAAATTTAAAAAAAGTATCTAAATTGAAAGAAAACGTCAAATTAAAAAGTTCTCTACTTTTTCTGCTTCTTCTTCCTTTACTATGTCAAGATATACCATTAAAAGAACGTGTATACTTTTCTTCTTTAAACAAAAATATTCAGTTTATTAATTTCGTATTTTTGCTAAAACTTCAAACTATTCTAAGGACCAACAAAAAAATGTATGCTTGCAACCATAGAGGATGCAGACGTCCACAAAGTAGCATGTTGCCATATCGTCGCATGAGAAAACAAATGTCGTATGTCTTACCAGGCTCAATGGAACATACGGCATTCGTTTTCTGAGGCGACGATATGGCAACAAAATAGCTAAAGGGTTAACCGATGCTTCGCAATCAAAAGGAGCGCGACTAAAATACTTTTCATACAAAAAATCGCAGCTAATCAATGCATTACCAGGTAAGCTAAATCGAATAATTTTTTTTCGGAAACGGTCACCCAGTTTTCAGTTTACATACACTTACATACAAAGATACATATGTACGTATATGCATCAAAATGGCAGCAATTCAAAACATAAATACTATACTTGTGCACAAAAACAACCGAACAATACTTAGTTATAACGACAACACAACAACTGACGTACCAACACTTGAATTTGTGACAGTCGCTTTTGCGTGTGTGTTAAAAAAATAATTGAAATTACGCTGGTAACTGTTCCGCCAAAAAGCAAATGAAAGCTGAAAACAGCTGAAAACACAGTGGGGCTGGAAATGGAAGTGAAAAAGGAATTGGAGGCCTAAAGCATGATGAATGAAATAAGCAAAGAAAATACCTATGGTTATTTGAGTGTCTTTATAGCCGAAAGAAAAATGTATAATTCCGCAATTCTACACACAAGCCAAAAACAGCAAAACCGTCAAGGCAACGTCATTCTTCGCGCTGTGTTGCTTATCTCTTCTCAAAAACGAGCGCGCTGCACGAAATGGCTTAGCAAGTGCTTGTCACACAGTGCTGCGAACACTTGCTTCCAGTCGCCGGTCTACATGTCGTATGAGTAATATGTAGTAGTATCCATGTGGGAGTGTGAATGTGGCGGAACAAGCGTGTAATTGCAATGAATGCTTTCATTGTTTGAATGTGGGTGTCGATGTGTTTGTTTTAGTATGCGAGAATGTACTTCATGCAAGCTTGTCCATGCGAGCAGGCGTGGCGCTGTTGGTTGGTTTTTGGCTTATAGTACTACATGCAACACACCCAAACGCACATTCAAACACACACACAGAGACAAGCTTACAGACCCAACAACTCTACCCAGTGCCCTTCATTATGACGGCCCGTAGCGCGCCGAGTCGGTCTCGTGCTGCTCAGGCGCCCCCCTAATGTGCGTATAGAGGTGGCTTCAGTTCGCCGCTGGTGAGCCTTTTAAAATAATATTAACCCATTTCGAGTGCGTAATTAAAAGTTGCAAATGTGTGGTAAATGGGCGTGTAAAATGACATGGCGAGTGCAAAGAAACGCTGCCGTCGTTGCTGTTGTTGCCAGTGCCGTAGCTGTTGTTGTTGGAACTTTTATTACGGACACTGCATGTGCGTGAAATTAATTTTTGTATTTTGCATTGTGGCTTTCTTGCGTGAAAGGAAGTAATTAACTTTCGTGCATTTTTGCCTGGTGACTTTGGGAAAGTATTTTCAGCACAAAGCATTTAAATGAACTGAGTGATTTTGCATTTTTCATTCAGTGCTTTCTGATGACAACAGAATGCCTCATGGCTGTCAGTGGGATGTAACATTACAAATATGTGAAAAGTTTGTTTAAAGTATAAGAGTTATTAGAAAGAAACAATTAAATATTATTAAAAAAAAAATACGAAATACAATGTTGCAACACTGTGAAAACTCTTTTTGCAAGCATTGTGATGGGGGAATATTTCATCCGCCTACAAATAAAACAACTTGAATTAATCAAAAGCAAAAACCTTACGGAGGTTAGGTGTTGCAGGCTTGGTAAAATATATATTTTCTACATATACAAAATCCTATACGTACAGAGGGTCGAAAGGGAATTTTGAGTGTATCAGCTGTATTTGTTCCAGGAATGGTATAAACAACAATGGTAACCTGGGCCAATAGAACCACTTCTACCCAGATTATGTGAATCCAAGAGAAATGAGTAACAGTTGTAGAAAATTTAAAAACTTGTAGGAAGCAATTATGAGGTGAACCAGAAAAATTTTAGAATTTTTAAGGACACATTAAAAAAAAAGTAATCGTCTGATTTTACTAAAATAAACTGCAGTTTATTATATATTTCTTAAACTCTAATTCACAAAAAAATTTAATGAAATATAATTAGCGGTTGCAAAATTTTTTTCTATTTTTCTTAAAGTTCTTAGTTAGAGACTGGACAGTACGTTCGGTGCCTACTGCACATGCTTGCTTCCATCGATTTCAGAACTGTACATCATTTTTGCAAACTTTTTTGTTTTTCTTAGGGTTTGCTTCATTATAGCCCAATATCTTTCAATAGGCCGAAGTTCCGGCGGTTGGGAAGATTTGCCTATTTTGGGACCACCGTGACACAATTTTCTTCATACCATTCCATAGTTAACCTGGAGTAGTGGCTTGTCGCTAGGTCTGCCCAAAACAAAACTGTTCCTTTGTGCTGTTCAATAAATGGTAGAAGGCTTTTTGGCAGGCAATCTTCTATATACATTCTAGAGTTAATTGTTCCTGTCGTAATGAACGCCTTGCTCCGTAGACCGCAGGTGCAAATAGCTTGAAAAACCATGAAGCGTTTTGGAAATTTGGTGTATTTCACTTCAGAGTATTTTCTATGTGTTCCATTCTTATTCTTTGTAGTGAAATAGGCATTCCCAGGCAACTGCTTGAAGTCTGCCTTACGGTAGGTTTCATCATCGAGTATCACGCAATCGAACTTAGTTACGTAATCGTCAACGGGTTTCGAGCCCTCGTATTCGCTATTTTTTCTTTTGCTTCCGACCGGTCAGGCACTTTCTGCTGTTTGTAGGTCCTTAATCCTTGACTTCGCTTATATCGCATCACAGTTGATTGCGATGTGCCTGCTGCAGCTGCAACATATCGAGTCGACCTCGTGGGGATATTCCGATATGTGTTAACAACCCTTTTCAGCACTTCTGGGTTACTTGGACCCGTTTTTCTGCCTGATTCTTCGGCTCTCTGGATGGAGTTTCCCGCGTTGTAGTTGTTTATAACATTATAAACCGTCGCTACGCTCGCTTTGCTTTCCCGTGCAATGCTTAGTCTACACTTCGTCTTATCAGTCAAGTAAATGTCCAGTATTAATTTGCGGCAGCGCTCTTGCAGGCTGGACATGTTGACTAAAGTAGATCCAAGATGCAATTGCAATTGATGGCAAGAAACTGCAATATTTACAGATACTTTCACTCGAAAATACCAGGATCCTAACTCTTGACATTTTCGTATGCTGGATGCGTAAAAATTCTAAAATTTTTCTAGTTCACCTCATATATTAAGTTAAGGCACAGGATTAGTCAGATATATTATTTATTTATTTATTAAGTTTTGATTAGCCAATGAATACAATAAAAATTCTTAAAGGCTAAGTTGAACACATTTTAAATGAAAATTGTGCATACGTAAGAATTAAGAAAAATAAAAGTGAAGCTACTTATAGAAAAGATTTAACGAATACATGAATCGATTTTTTGAAACTGAAAAATCTATCTCAACGTTTTTGGAAATACTATTGAACTCAATTAAGGCTCTGGAGATAGGTGCATTTCGCGCATACAGAGTCCTCAAAACACCTACATGGAAAAGCTCTGAGCAACGAAGAGATCTAGCTGGAATATTCAGAAAAATCCTCTCGAGGAGTGTCAAAACTGAAATATGATACGATTATTTTATGATACGAGCTGCATCTCATATAACTAAATTTTTTGTATGTCTAGCTATGAATTAACTGACGATAGAGCACTGCATTTTGTTAAGAACATAAAAAGAGATGTGAAGTGATGCCTCACATTTATAGTTGCAACCGCAGAATTATAAAAGGTGTTTGTGTGCACCTCAAGAAAATATGAGATATTCAGAATGTACATCAAAAAAACATTGCAGCAAACTGACAGAGAACATGAAAGAGCCCATTCAACCACATATAAATAAAAATAATAGGTAATATTGTTTTATCCATGTTCTGCAGTTTTAATTATTCAGAGCTCAGCCCGAGTAAAAATGTATGCAACTAAATAAAATAAAAAAATTAATTGAAATGAAATGAAACTTGAATGAAACGCCTGGAACTTGAAGAATTTAATCTGAATGTTTGTGTGCATCTGTGTGTGGGTGCGTGTGTGTGTATGGGTGCTGTCAGACACACAGTTATCCGCCATGTGAATGCACATTTTATGTTGTGGCGAAAAGCAAGCGCCGGCAAAATGGGCTAACAAGGCAATTTAATGGCTACAGTGCATAGTGAAATTTTACAAATGCTGAGTTAAGCCACGTGTGAGAATACAAACACCTACAGATATAAATATGTACGTACATATATAAATATGTAGAAATGCGCAAATATGCAAACATGGGCAAGGAAAGCATATGAAAAGACATGTACATTTGTGTGTTTGCCTTAATATACGTTCACGGCACGTTCACTTGAACTGTAGCAACAACAGTAAAAAAAGCAAAACCAACAACAACAACAACAACATGAATAACAAACAATTTGTAATGGCTGCAATAGCGGTAAAAGCGATAGAAAAAGTAGCATCAGCAATGAAAAACCCAAAGAAAATATCAGGTTGCACTGCACAGTGGGGTAAATAGGTTGTAAAGTTTGTATATTATTAGAAAAGGGATTTAAAAAAATTTAATTAATAAATGCAGAATTTATAAAAATCCATATTTAACCTATTAATGAAAATTCACATTTTGTATGAATTTTTTTAGTCACATTTTGCAACTATGAAAAATTACTTAAACTTCTTTGCCTATGTATAACTTTTTTCATCTATCAATTAATCTATATCTTCCTATAGCTATCTATATGTATCTATATCTATATGTATTTGTATTTATCTATTTCTATTTATATCTATCTATAGCCATCTATATCAATCTATGTCTGTTTGTATCTATTTATATATCTATGTGGGATTGGAACTATAAAGGACTCGGACGGTCAAAGGCCAATGTGCCAACACAGATGCACAAGTGCTACTCTGCAAGGCGGACAAGGAAGGAAACTCGACACAACGGACGAACAAGGAGGAGAAAGGATATGTCGACGAGATGCGAAATACGAAGTTACTCCGTGTGCGGACAGGACCGAAAGACGGACAGTTAAGTTTCTTACTCAGACACGGATGGACGTTTTGTAACGCTGCAATTAAATTAAATAAAACATTATTATTAGAATTGAATTAAATAAAATACTCAAATATAAATTCGTTATATCCTAACCTAATGAAGTTAGAAGGACGAAATTCGAGGATGTGGTCGTGTACATATTAGTCCTTAAGATATATTTTTTTCAAAAAAAACTATTTGAAATTTCCAAGGATATTGAAGGATAAAATTTTAAAAGGACATTTTCAATACCTCTTCGTCCTTTTGCACCAAAACATTAAATTTTCTAAGATTCTAAGGATTTTTCTCTTTCATTTGATACCCATATAGTTATTCAACAATGCGCTCAATTTTTAAAATAATTTTTTGAAATAAACATGTCCTTGAAATTTCAAAGTCCTTTAAAAAAAAATCCTGACGTCAGAGAGAAAAACTAAAAACGCAGTTTTACTACATTTGGCTCCTAGTTTCGCGAGAATATAACTTTTTCGTGTGTAAAATTTTTTGTCGCACGGTGTTATAATTAAAATTAAATCGAATAAAAAATAGTTGTTTCCACATCTATCTATATCGACCTATGTCTATCCATATCTATTCATATCTTTTTCTATAGTTTGCCTCCTCTTGCTCTTCTTCAAGCTTTTTAGTTTTTTTATACTGCAGCTAATAGTTTTGTGTATCAATTTGATCGAACTGCGCCTGCTGTGCACTGCAATTCGAAGGGGAAGAAAACTTAACGAAGCCTGCGTTCGCTCGTTTTCGGTCTCTGTGTGCTTGTTAAGTAAGCAAATTTAAATTCCGGAAAAGGCTTTCAAGCAGAAAATGGAAAAAGTTTTGCCGAGTAGCCGTGCAAGCTGAAATGCGAAAATGCTGCTCGCTTTTGGCGTTGCCAAACCATAACAAACCCCAAAAACTATGCTAAGGGAGCACGGCAAGTGGTGGTGCGCTGCGGTGCCGCGTCGCACATTGGGAAAAAACCGGCAAAAACGCTCGCATCGCCTGTTTTGAGCTTTAGCATCTATAGTTTTTGCACTAGAGAACTGAAATTTCGTTATTATCTTTAGAATTTTTCAGAGAATTGTATGGTATAATTTTTTTTTTATTTCCCCTACCAGGAGCTGGCACCCTACAGTCGGAAGTTAAGAGTTTTAAAAACATGCATGATCAGAAGCAAAAAAAAAAGTCAATATTTTGATAACTGATTCTCGTAGAAGATCAAAAATAAAGTTACACGTGTTTTAGCGTTTTTTAATTTGAGCACTTTTTCGCAGCACGGTTTATGGTTTCCGAATGTATAACGAAAAATTTAATAACTTCGGAAATAAAAAAGATAAAGGATTGAATTTTCGCATAACGGTTTCCCATAAGTAGAAGATGATTTATTCCAAAAATGAAAAAAATTCGCCCACGGCCACGCCTACTCTCCATACAGACTTTATTTTTAACAATATTAAAATAGGCTAAAATTTTGTTGTCATGCATTAAAATGTTCTTTGGGACACTTAGCCCACTTTTATAAAAGTAGGCAAACTCTTTCTTAAAAAAATCTAAACTATTCATTTACTTTTATATAGCACGTAAAAGATTAACTACAAGTATAACTTTCCTCACTAAAAGTTAAAATAATCACTTATTATGTATCTCAATGGGTTAAAGAGGCATGTCACACCTATTTCCAGACAAAAATATCGGACGGTAAATATTTAAAAGTTCATATTTTGAAAAATATCTTTATATGGCAACCCTGTTAAAAAATGGGCAAACCACGCCCATTTTAGGCAATATGTTGTTCTCATGATTTCCAAAGTGTTTGTATGAAATTTCAGTTTCGTGTCCCAACTTTTTCGAAAGCTATTATGAATACCTTCCATCAGACAGACGAATTGGAAGACATATTAACAGACGGACAGAGATAAATCAATGCGATATATATTTACATATCTCAATTCTATATATTTAAATACATATTTATTCCTTTCAACACCAGCCGTGCTGTTTTTCATACGTTGTAGTTTTGCTCAGCAATTAAAAATATATCGTTGCTCACCAGAACTGAGTACAAAAAGTGCTTGGGTTGGCATGCGAAAATTGCTCGCATTCACGCTGACGCAGGACTCCGCAGATAAGTTGAGTACCATCATTTAGCTGTATGTCCCACCTATTCAGTGTATAAGTATTTCGTGGAATGCTATGGAATCTCAAAAGTTACAGTCCATAGAAAATCCCGATTTTTCTCATTTTTATCAAAAAATGAGGCAAAGGTTAGATATGCTTTTTTCTGTCAAAATAAATATTTCTGAAAAAAAATTTTTTGATACATTAATTACTTAAATATCATAACCCCACATGAGAAAAATTATGGGATTTCATTAAAGAATATAGATTCTACGGGCATCTGAAGACAGCCTTGTTAACGATATTTTGCTAGAAGTGAAAATAATATAATAAAACGTTCAACTTTGAAAGGCCGTAAAGTCCAGGTCATGGGATGAAGAGACTTGAAAAGTTGATTTTCTGTCTCGCTAGTCTATCTATATTACGACAAGTAAAAAAAAAAATTCAGATTCGCAACTTTTGGATTTGCTCCAATGCGAGCGTTTTTGCCTGTTTTTTCCCAATGTGCGTCGGCAGTCGCCTTGCAGTGAACAGCCAGCGCAACGTTTCGCAACTTGCCAGGTAATTTACAAGGTAATAAATTTTCGAAATGAATTAGTTGAAGTTAAACGTGGAGATTTGCTCGGGCAACTTGTGTCCGAATTCAATTGGCGGCGTTTTCCGTGAGCGCGCTCTACCACTTGATTTTCGATGCAGAGTTGCAGCATTTTTTATGAAAAATATTTCCTTGCTGAAGTGTAGGCAGCCAAGTGCAATGCAATAATCTAGAAAACTAAATTGGTTTATTGGTTTAAATTTCGGAAAATTTATAAGCAACAATTTGTGGTGTTCTGCGCTTGGCTGATAATGTAAAAAAACTAATATTGAAGGTGATTTTCGTGAGTGTACACGTGCATAGCCGACTAACCTTTGGATTTGCGGCCGTTTGCCTTCGGTCCGAAATTAGCCGCCTCACTAAAAACTTTACGAGCGGCGTAAAAAATCTCATAATTTCCCTTATCATTCAGAGCGTGAAAGATGCGCGCGCGCGCCTTAATGAAATCTCAAAAGTGGCCAAACAACATTAATAATTAACGTAATTTATTATAAAGCAGGAAACTCATTAAGAGATTACCACGTTTCATGTCGCCAGCGACATTCATTTCTCACCAGCGCCGCAACCACGACCCCACTTGTCGCCAGCGCGTGCAAATAAATACTTTAGGCCTGCTGTGTGCTACATATTTTTTCTAATTAAATAATTGCATGAAACTTTGCAAGAATTTACAATATCCCAATCCCTGCCAGCTGGCTGAAAGCAAAAAGCGCTCCAACCAAACGAAACGCATCGCAACGAAATGTGCTTTAATTACAAAAGTAGCTGTGCGTGGACTCACCTAACTACAATTATACATACATACAAACAAAACGGTACCCAACAGCATGTTGTAGTCTTTAGCTTCATTTTCAAATCTTTCTGCGTAATAAATACACGTTGGCAACTTGAAACTTCCTGCCGAATTGCCACCAACAGAAGTGCACAACTCAGCAAATGCAAGGCACACATAAATAGGAGGAGCAAAAAAATTTCACAAAAAGTGCGAAAAACGTAACTTTTTAAATCTCAAACGGAAAAACAACATTGAGGGAACAAGTGCAGAGCGAGAGACAAAAGAACAAAAGCGATTTGCACAGCCGCTGTGTTCATAGTTGCCAGATTTACGCAATGAAACCAAAAAAAGGAATTCTCAGGCACTAAAAGCAGGGACATAACAGTTATAACGTTTTTAGAAAAAAAGTTGGAAAATAACAGTTTCACTGTAACAAATATTTTAATTGTTACATATAATCATTATTTTGAAATAATTATTTTTACATCTATGTATAACTATTATTGGTGACAAATATTTTTTTCTGTTACCGAATAACTATTATCAGCAAGAAATATTTTTTCCATTGCTCGGTAACGTTTATTTTTTGAAAAATATTTTTTCCGTCATCACATAACTGTTTCGAAAGAAAAATATTTTTTACTTTGCTCGGTAACGTTTATTTTGTGAGAAATATTTTTTACGTTGCTCGGTAACGTTTCGATAACTATTATTTTGCAATATATATTTTTTACGTTGAAAATACCGGCACACAAAAGAAACAAATGTCTGATCGGTGAAAGCGACTATAAATTTTCCATGGAATTAGGTTCGCTGATCATAAATTCAATGTCAGAGTTGGGTATCCATCACATTTAAGGACTTCCCTAAGTCTTACGCCTTCTACCGGGACGGGTACTGGACAAGGGGCTGGCACCCACCACCCACACAATACAAAATTTAATCATTGATTTGATTTTAGATTCGCGATTTTTCCAAAAGTGATGGGTGATGGTGTTAGTCTGCCATCAAATTCATGATCAGCGATCCTAATTTCATAGAAAATTTATAGTCGCATTCACCGATCAGACATTTGTTTCTTTTGTGTGCCGGTATTTTCAACGTAAAAAATATATATTGCAAAATAATAGTTATCAGTTAACGTAAAAAAAATATGTCTCATTCACAATAGTTACTGGCAACTAGTGCCGACCGAATATTCGGTTTCGGTTTCGGCCCAAAAAAGTGGTTTCGGTCGGTCACTACTGGCAACGTAAAAAATATTTCTCACAAAATAAACGTTACCGAGCAACGTAAAAAATATGTTTCTCTCATAACAGTTATGCGATGACGGAAAAAATATTTTTCAAAAAATAAACGTTACCGAGCAATGAAAAAAATATTTCTTGCTGATAATAGTCATTAGGCAACAGAAAAAAATATTTGTCACGACTAATAGTTGCGAAATGGCGAAAAAAGTATTTTTCCCCTCATAATAATTATTGTCCAACATTTATAAATATCTCTTAAAAATGGGCAACGTTTTCGAATTTTTAAAAATTCATAACTGTTATTTTGGGTCCTTGACTAAACGGTTTTCATAAGCAAGCATTTTTCAAGTTATTTGTTTTCCGTTTAAATGCCTTTTAAGATACATTTTTCAGTTAACTTTATTTCGAAGTAAAATGCTTGATTAATTCATGAACTTCCTTTCATACGGACTGCAGAGCCAGTAAAAACTCGATATTCGTTTGATTTTGCTTTAGTTTCCATTTCGTCTCAATTTATTGTATTCCCCTTGCATTCCATACAACTTTTGCTTTTGGTTCAGATTATTCCATTCACGTGCCGCTTTAATATTTTCATTATATTTCAATCCATTGCAATTATTTCAGTCAACGCCCTTCCGTTTTATTAAATAAATGTCATACCATTTCTCACAACTCCATTTCAATTACTCTGTTGCGCATTGACTTTAGGATT
The DNA here is from genome assembly GCA_964056695.1 of Melieria picta. Taxonomy (NCBI): domain Eukaryota; kingdom Metazoa; phylum Arthropoda; class Insecta; order Diptera; family Ulidiidae; genus Melieria; species Melieria picta. Next base: position 33,247,368 of record OZ057399.1, on the reverse strand, counting down.
TTCCTCCAGGCATTACATATATTTTATTTATTTGTCATATTCAAGAATTTCCTTCCTACTTAATGCATTATTTCTATTGTGCACAAACTCGTTGAATGTTTTCTAGCAATTCACACTCAAGTCTTAACTATTATCAGCAGTTTCAGTTGGCAACCCAGCTTCTTTAACACCAAAGCCTACTTTTATACCACAATGCCGCCGCTGCACCTGTCCGCCACCGCCTTTTTCCACACGACTGCAAATCGAGACCATGGCTAAGTGGGCAAAGCGTGGCGCTTACAAAGCAAAACTTTTCCTTAAATGTGAATCACGTTACGTGTCAACATTAGACGTTAACCTGCAAACAAAATAGGGATTTGCTATTTTATTTAATATCCTTGAGTAAATGACTTTGTTCTGGCACCGTTTTACGCCGGCAACATTTCTACTCTACTCTGCTGCTGCTTCGCTAAATAAAAACATCAGAAACAAATGGTTGTGTAGTTTTCAGTCACAGGGCGCCCAGGTAGTGCGAACGGCAGCCGTTGCGAGAATTATTGTATGCGGCTGGATAGCAGAAATTATTGCTCCGGCTGTGCGGACGGCGCGTTGAGAAATTGCTGGAGATTAGGCACAATGCCCTTTCCCTACACATTTTTTGCTACTTGCCGCTTTACACGCTTCAACGCTGCAGCTCGTCGCGTACGCAACTGACAGTTGTCGACTGGCAGGAAAACGTCGCGTCCGAAAAGGCGACTGGCAAAAAGGCAAAGCAGAGCAGAACGGCGTGCGCATTTCTGCGGATTTATTCATCTTGCGAAAAATGAAGAGATACATAAAAGTGCATGGAATATGGCGGGAAAGCGGCGCTAAAACACAACGCTGCGAAAAGTGGCACGTAATAGCGAACAATTGTTGGGATTTGCTGACATTTTGCTGTTTTTATTGTCTATTTCAACGTGTTGCACAGCGCTCGTTTCATTCGTCAAGCTGAAGCAAATTTGCAGTTAACAATAAAAAAACAAACAAGCGTAGGCGGCTTGGAAAGATAAAAACGTTGGCTACTGTTTGCCATACTCTCTGCGAGCATCGGCGCGGCGTAATGAAAGTTAAAACGCTTTCAGAAAGTCGAGAAAATAATAAAAATTACACGCAGCAGACAATATTCGTCAGAAATGCTGCGCACAATTGTAATAAAATTATGTTCATTGTTTTGGGTAATGAAAATTGTGTTGTCGGTCAAGTGATGACAGCGGCCAAGTAAGCAAGAATTATGGTAACGAAATGCAAACGAAAGTGAAAATGAATTAAATTTGAATTTTTTTTATATGGCGGAAAAGTTTATTGGTTTTGTTGTCATGAGGAAAAATGCCCATATAAAACACCGTGCGACAGCATTTTTCACACCAGAAAAAATCCATATGTGCGTGAAACTAGAGACCAAATATAGTAATACTGCGTACTCAGTTTTCCATTTCTACATGCTTTGTCCTTTATAAAATATAAAAAATACCTAACCTCGTTAGAATATGGCGATATGTATATCAAATGAAAGAGGAAAGGCTCAAGAATATAAATAAAATTGATTTTTTATCTATTTGGAAAAAATGTCCTTTTAAAAGGACTTCAAAATTTTGAAGGTGATAAAAAATAAAAACAATATAAAAAATACTTAACCTCGTTAGAATATGGCGATATGTATATCAAATGAAAGAAGAAATGCTTAAGAATTCAAATAAAATTGATTTTTTATCTTTTTGTAAAAAAAGGTTATGAAAAAGGTCCTTTGAAAATTTTAATCCCTTATATCCTTGAAAATTTATATAGAATTTTCTTGAAATGTAAGTATGTTAAAACCCAAAATCTCCTTGATCACGTGTCAAAATTTAGTTAGAGTAACTTCATTGGTTCGAAAGTTATTAAAAAAAAGGCGGAAGCTGCAAGTCTAATTACGTACAAAAATTCTAATTTATTTGAGTATCAGTATTTTAAATAATAAAAAAAAACAAAATCAATGAAGCGAGAACAATGAAATTTTGACACGTGATCAAGGAGATTTTGGATTTTAACATACTTACTTTTCAAGAAAATTCAATATAAATTGTCAAGGATATAAATGATTAAAATTTTCAAAGGACCTTTTTCATATCCTTTTTTTACAAAGAGATAAAATATAAATTTTATTTAAATTTGTGAGCCTTTCCTCTTTCATTTGACATACATATCGCCATATTGGAACGAGGTTAAGTATTTCTTATATTTTTTTATTTTATATCCCCTTCAAAATTTTGAAGTCCTTTTAAAAGGACAAGGGATATAGAAATGAAAAACTAAGTACGCAGTATGACTATATTTGGTCTCTAATTTGACGCCCATATGGATTTTTTCCGGTGTGAGAAATTTTTTTAATTTTTGTCGCACGGTGAAATATGTTTTTTCATTTTAGTTTTGTTATATTTTCAAACGCAATTCGATTGAAACCTATAGCTTGATAGCAAACAAGTTTAATTGCAAATTTTCTTAAACTGACCAACAAAAAATCCATTGAACATACGAGTATATCAAGTATTCTTAGCACCAAATGTCTGCAAATGTGGTAAATGAAAACTTTTAGAAGTAAATAGTTATGGAAATATACAAATTTCTGAGCAAGCTTTCAACGTCTTTGAAACAAGTCTGATCACGCGCAGAATAAACAGCTAAACCTTTCATGAGTAACCATTCCACAATTGTAAGTACTACGCATTCTTATTGACATAAAAGAAATGAGCATTTATTAAACGCTTTAAAACTAGCGCCGTGAAATTACTATTAAAATTCTTAAAAAATAAAGTCGCTGAAATGTTGAAATTTAACGCTACCTTCCTATCAGACGCAACAAGAACAAGATGAGGGGGAAAAAAATCTAGAAAGTACAAAACGAATAAAAACGCTAGTTGTGTTGGCAGGTGTCTTTTACCTTTCCTTTTGGTTATTTGTCTACTCGGTCGAGCAGTTTTTCTGCTGACAGGTGTAAAATTACCTTCCAACCCTTAGACTACCTGGACTCAATGCTATGCTACCGCTTCATAGTGAACCAGCGCTATTCTTGCCGTTCCTCAGTCCAACTACAAACAAATGTGAATTTCTCCTTGAAACATGTTTTGGTTTTTGTTTTTATTTTCATCATTCTCATTTCTTTTCTTCATAATAATTTGTTTGTTGTTCATAGCAGCAGACAGCGAAAGGCAAAATGAATATAACGAAGAAATACAACGAAGGCGAAATATAAAAGCAGCAGCTGAAAAGTGAAAACAATGAAACAAGAAATAAACATTAAATAAATACAATAATGTTATCATTTTTACTGCCGCAGTAAGCATTATTTGTTTTTTCCGCTTTACGCTGTTGTTGTTTTATATTTTGTCATTTATATGTTGGTGCCGAAATGGTAGACAAAAGGTACGCAGTAGGCACTTTTTGGCAGCGGAAAAGGCAAAATTAAAAAAGTCAATATTTGACATTGAGCCAGCAGCATAGGAACCCGTGCACAATATCGTAGAAAGTAAAGCGAGGATTTAAAAGGATTTATTTACAATACAACAATATTTGTGGGCATATGCGGCGTATGAGTAACAAAACTCAGTGGGCAGAAAGCAGAAAGATGCTGAAGTGCGCACATTATTGGTGATTTGTAGCATGAATGTGAAAATGTTGTATTCGACAATGTTCTGTGTTTATTTAATGTTGGCTTAACCCTTTCGCTACAGGTTTTTACTGGGGAAAGTTAAAATTTTAAATTTTACTTCTTAGGCTTCTTTGTGGTTATATAAGCAACATTCCGTAAGAAATTTTTTAATTTTTATACTCGGACCCTGTATTTTAGAGTGTTTTCCTATGAGAGCAACCACATCGTTGTGGCTGTAATAATTACTTAAACATAAATCTTTTCACGCATAACGAAAATTTGAATATTTCTTCATTTACTTCAGCCAAAATTAAAAAAAAAGTATCTAAATTGAAAGAAAAAGTCAAATTAAAAAGTTCTCTAATTTTTTCTGCTTCTTCTTCCTTTACTATGTCAAGATATACCATTAAAAAAACGTGTATACTTCTCTTCTTTAAACTAAAATATTCAGTTTATTAATTTCGTATTTTTCCTAAAACTTCAAACTATTCTAAGGACCAACAAAAAAATGTATTCTTGCAACCATAGAGGATGCAGACGTCCACAAAGTAGCATGTTGCCATATGACAACAAAATAGCGAAAGGGTTAATGTTGGCTGCGTGGTGAAACATTTCAATTTTTGCCTTTTTTCAATACTTGGATTTTATTGTAAATATCTGTGAAATCATTAACAATTTTTGCATCAAATGATTGTAACTAAAATGTAGAAAAACAAAAAAAAATTAGGCATTATATTTATTGCTGCACTTTTTATAAAGCAAACACTTTATTCATGACGTTTAAATTACGTAACAATTCATATTAAAAAAAAAACACCTTTTGGCGACCACAAATATCCAAAATTGAATTAAAAGCAATGCAAAAACGAAAAAGTGAACAATTTGCAATTTGGAAACAGAAAAATATTGTGTGAATCCAAAAATCGAAACTTATTAGGAAAAAGGCAAAAGCGCGCAGAAAACACTTGAAAACAAATTTTTTTAAGGTCGTTGTGTAGTGGCTATGCGACCACATAAATAAATATTTGCCACAAAATCGAAAAAAAAACATACACAGCCCAACACTCACCCACGTATTCACACATATGTACGTACAAACTGCGCAGCCAGGCGCTGGCTAGCAGCGAAAGTTTTCCGCCCATTCTGTGTTGTGGTTGTTGTTGTTGTTGTTGGTTTTGTACCTATTCTATACACTTTAACTACCGCCATAAACAACCTTGAAAAGCGATAAATGGGTTTTTTTCGAGCGGCTGCTGGCGCGCCTTTGTTGCTGTTGCTGTTGTTGTTAGTGTCCCTTGCATTTGTAGTTGTGAATGCGGTCGATTGTGTCGGCTGGCGGGTTGGCACATATATTGGACATACATACATATCCACTTAGCAAAGGCTTGAAAAATTCAAGATTGATTTTATTGCCGCGTATAAATTTTCACACACAAAGGCCGCAAATGAATGACGCAACAACAACAACAAGCACAACATTCGAGATCGATGCCAAATATGTCAAATTGATTTAATTTGGTATTTCAGTTTTTTATTTTCAAATAAATGCCACACTAACAATAAACACTTTTGTGAAATATTATCGCATTTATACGATGTGAACGATTTGGCTAAAATTGTGACACGGTGATTGAATGATTCTTAATAGAAGGAGTTGACTTACATACTTGTTTAAAGCGGTTTAAAAACTGGTGGCTACTCACCTGAAATTGAATAAAAAATAAATTTAAATTAAAAAATCATTCAAATAGAACATCATACGCTTTCAATTTAAAGTATAAAATTGTTACAAAAAACTATAATAAATACATAACGTTAACATTTCAAGTGGGTCTGTAGACATTTTCAATCAAAACAATTCTATTTATTGCATGTTACGATGTTTTGTTTGATTCTGTTGTGGATAGATGGCAAAACCGCAATTTTTAAATTAATGTACCTACTTAATTAAGGTTTCGACACCCATACAATAACAGTAAAAATTCAAGTAGAAGGTGAACAAATAACTCCTATACAAAAAATACATTAGACGCTCGCAAGTTCGAACCCTCGCAAACTAAAAGCATTGAATGCTCTAATATTCGAACTAGTTCACAGTGATTCCTTCCATAGACAAAATTCAAAAAAATTATAGTCTCAGAATTTAACGATTTTGATGTCATTTGGAAGGTAAAACTCCAACTAAGAAAACCCCCTTGCAAAAGCGGCTCAAAATTGAAACTTTTTTCACAAAAACAAAAAAAAAATATTTTCTGTTTTTTAGTCTATTGAGTAAAAAAAATGTAAAAATACATGGTTACCAAGAAGTTTTCTAAAACTTTTAATATAGATTAAGAAATGTTGTGGCCATTTTCGCTTTTAATGTTTTCTCAAAAGTTGAAGCTAATTTTTCTAAATTAAAAATCTGAAAATTGGCAAAACTTAGAGAAAAATATCTAAAAAGTATGTGAAAGTAGGTTCCTGAATTTTTTTAATTTTAAGAAGCATTCTTTCTCTGTCGGATAATGTAATTACATGCTCCGATATCTTCCGATCTCAGAAAAGAATTCAATTTGAAAAGTGGTCTAAACACGTATTTTTCGACAAAAGTTATTTTATTTATCCCTAAAAGTATGCAATCAGCATGAAAAATTGAGAAAACTGCACTAATGCAAAACACACATCTTTTATTTTCATTTTTATTACAAAACTAAAGGATCCTAAGACAATTTCTGTTACTCTTTGCAATTATCAATGTTGACGTAACTGATTAAATGTAAAATCTGAAAAATCTATCCAACACACTCGTTGCTATATCTCACAAAAAATTAAGAAAATTGCAAATTTAAGTCTCATGCATTGCCAAACTACAAAAGTTTCTAAAAAAAAAATGTAGATTTCACTTCAGCAGACCATGTTTAACTAGTAAACCATTTTTTTTTATGAAGAACGGACCACTCCTTCTAATTTCGAGCTTGCGAGCTGCCGCAAAAATTGCTTAAGAATTCTTGATTTAAAGTGTTAAATTAGGACTATGTGACGAGCACAATTATGACCAACAAGGGCTGCAATGAAGTGCTCAAAATAAATGAGACTCTCTTAGCAGAAATCGATACGTAGAGATTGATGCAGAGAGGAAATTAAAAAATTTTGAAGATGGATCGGAACCTGAACTCAACACTACGAAGATTACATTGTTGATGTGCTGTCAGCTATTTCTCATTCAACAACCAAGGGAAAATTTCCCATGGAAATGCCAATAATTTGTTCATATGACAAAAAAAGTGTAAGCAGTTTTCCACAAAGTACATGACTAATCTGTTAGCTCTTCGCAATGACATCGTTGCATGAACAAAACTGTTTACATTAAAACTTTTTACAATCGCATTACATTCAAGTTTTACATCTACGTCTAATAGTTCACTATTTTCTTAATTTTTTATTTTATTAAAAACAAACGTCCAGAAATTTCAACTTTTGGAATATTCGACCACTTTGTACAAAGGATAGGTACAAAGTGGTTCGAATTTGTAAGCGTGTGTTTTATGTATTTGTTATTTTTATTTCTGGTTTTTAAGTTTCAATAAACCAATCCCTGGTGGACGGTTGTGAGTTTGTGAAACTGAATTGCAATACAATTATCCATTTTCACCTCCATTCAGTTCTCTAGTCCCTTTATTTCCTACACCCTCGAGCATGTTTTCTATTTTTTCATAATTGTTATCTCGTACATACATACATTGCAAGAGAACGAGATGTTTTGGTTGTGGAATTCCGCCTCATTCTGCATTGAGCTCTAATGTAAGAGTAACATGAATCCGCATCACCCGGATCACCAAAGAATCTGTATACAAAAAATTGAATTTTTTGCTACGTTGCAACATGTGTGTACGTATGTATGAACTTGATTTCATTGACTGCAGGCACGTTGATGTTTGCATGAAAGCTTCTCTGCATTTAACTAGTACCCACACACGCGCAAATGTTTGAATATTTGTGCTATGGTTGTAGTCAAGTTTGTGTGTCTCTTGTGCGCCTTTGTTTACGCGAGGATATCCGTGTGTGCGTGTGCGTGTACGATGTCAATCAGATCAGACATACGCCTGCAACTGTAGGCCTTTCCACAATACTTGGATGCTTTACATGTGTAAAGTGAAAAACGGTATATTTATGTGTAGAAGTGTTGGTGAGTAACAACAACAATCACAGTTACAGCTACTCCCGTATTCATTGAAGCGGCCACCTTGGTGAGCATTTATCATTTTGATTCGAGCTCATCTGTTATGCCGACATGAAACTAAAGCAAAAGGCAAAGCGCACCGTGCAACGAATAACACGTCAAATGTGCGAAAGTGAAATAAAGAAGGATGTGAATTTCTATGTTTATTTGTTTTTATTTTTCGTAATTTTGTTTTGTCTTGTTCTAGTAAACTTTCTACTATTTAAGGTAGTGTTGGTTGAATGTGTTGCAGATAAAGCGCAGCGTTGGCGCTCACAGGCACGTACAACGGAGCAGTGTATATGTATGTGTATGTGTGTTCATTCAAGCAATTGTATGCATTTCTCACAGTTTTAGCTATATAGCACGAGTGTCTGTGTGTGTGTGTGAGCTTTGCGTTCGCTTTTCCACTGTACTACGCCTGTGTGCGTTTGGCTGTGTTCATGGGTCGTCTGCAAACCACATACCTACGTACTATTTTATGTAAATATATTTGTAGCACAGCGAACGTCTCTATTTGCATATGAATGGACGAATGTATGCTGGAAGGTCATGCAAGAGGAGCCTTGCACCCGTCGCAGCAGCGTCAGGAGGCTTTTCCATTTGCATCTTCGGTCCGAAGTGTAAATATGCAAAAGCACATACACACATCCATAGAAACGTACGCTGTGCTCGCTGCATGGATGTGTGTCTATGTATTTTTATTTGCCAGTTTTTGTATCTCCTTTTATTGTTGTTCAGCACATGGGGTTTTTTTCCAGAGTTTCTCTCTCTAGAATTTTTTCATACGATCTTTGTTTTATGCTCAGTTTGCTGCATAGAATGCCGAGTATTGTGAGCAACGCTGCAGGTGTTGTTTTACTGCTCACTAAAGATGTTGAAAGAAACATATTGGGAAATATTTTTTCCACTTTTTGAAATGGCTTCACCATAATTTCAATATTTTGTTATTTGCCTACGAAGCTTTCAACATGTTTGTTCAAAAGAGTTGTTCAAATATTTGAGTGCCGAAATTTTTCGGTTTTATTGAAATTTTTAAAATTTTATAGCTACACTATCAATCAGTGGCGCACGTAAAGGGGGGTTTGGGGCTTTATTACAAACATTTTGGGTGGCAAAAATTCGTTCAAATGGTATTGGATTCAAAAGTTTTGTACGATTTTGTTTTTGTGTGCTCCAGTGCTACCCATAGGTAAAAAATACTTTCAATGGAATCGCAAAATCATACACATAAAACAATTTCATGGACTATTTACTTATTTTTCAATTGAAAATATGGAAATTCCTAAACAACACACCACAACAAAAACAAACTACTCAACAACACTGCATGGACATCACTACACAAACACACACATATTGCAAATTTCTTGTTGTTTGTATGAAATAGGGAATGCAATCCCGGACCAGTTTCACAATTTCGGGATTTTCGGGACTAAAAATCGCAATCCCGGAATCTCGGGATTTTTTCGGGATTGAATATATTATTCTAAGGAACTAAATCAGAAGTCTTTTTCAGTCAATTAAATTATATTTTCGTATTAAATACAATTCGGTATTCTTACCTCAAAACAAAAGAAATGAAAAATTTATTCATGACAAATAAATGAAAATAATAACATAAAAGTGCATTTAATTGCGAAATTACCTGGTAAACCTGCTGATAAAAAGCATCTCTCTGGTTCAATACTAACAGATGACATCGTATGTAAATCTTCATATACTTTTTGAAAGTAGTGGCCACAGTTTCCGTCATTTCAAAGTAAGTCAAATTCGTTAGAACTAATATCAATAATTCAAGATTCCCTATAGCTTTAAATTTCAAATGAAACTTTTATATCAGCTGTTTCTCTCTTTAACGCTCTTAATTACACCCTTTTCCCTATGTTAACCCTTTCGACCCCAAAGTTGTCTGAGAGCAACTTCACCTATTTGTCATCTTATAGCAAAAGCTACGACTGATTTATAGATTTAATTTAAGTAGGCATCAACAAATTAATATTTTTGGAAGTAAATTCAAAGCAAATTTCAAAAATTTTACTATTATACTCAAAATAATTTCCAATAATTTGCAGCGATATCAGGGAAAGTTTGTGTTCTAATTGAAGTCTACGAATTGGGCGCGTTTGATCAAAACCCTGTTTCTTTAATAATGGTTGAATAAAATCAAAAACTGATAATTTTGTATTCTTTCATAAATATTAGATAATTTTTCTGTATTTAAAAAATATTGATACAAAATTCATTTAAAAGTAAACTAGTTCTAGAACTCTAACGAAGAGGCGTGGCGACTTCAAATGTCGTGTGCACACTTCTTAGGTAAGAGTTTCATGATTTAAATATCAAAAAGTAATATCGAGACACAGAGTAAAATTCGGGATCGAAAGGGTTAAACTTTACAATTTTTTTTGTTGATTTTTTGGATTAATTTAATTAATTTTTGGAAGCGTAAACCTGCTTACTCTCCTGATTTTAGCTTCAGGCAAACTTTTACTGAAAAAGTACACAAATAGAGCTAGTTTGCATTGAAACTTACTCATACATCCCAGGCAGTATACAATTTATTTTTTGTACTAAATAAGAAGGTTTGCCTTTTTCGAAATTAGGGTGATAAAAAAAGTAAGCTACATATTTTTACGTTTCAATGCCGGGATGGGATTTTGTCAATCTCGAGATTTTTCGGGACTGAAATTGTTCTGTATCCCGGGATTTCGGGATTCGGGATCGCGCCACTGCAATCCCCAGTATAAACCCATAAAAATTGTGCATATTGCATCCTGTTTGGCGCTTTTCTGCATTCACATTGAAATTGAATGCCGGCCACGATAGGCAGTTATGGTGATAAAAGTCACGAGTTGAAAATTGAAAGTTGCACGTCGCCACTGGATTGGCGCTTCTTTATTGCAGACGCACGGCAACGCATGTTGTACAGAAGTGTGTTGCACGTGAGGTATGGGACAATTAAATTTCGATGGTTCGTTAAAAAACATGCACTAGACTACTTACTTATTTATAATATTTATTACATCGATATGAGATGGATTCATAATAATTTTACAATATGAATTGATTTTTTTGAAGTAAGCAGTTGAAATGAAATTCGGCCAATTTTGAGAAAAGTTAAAGAAACGAGTTAAAAACGGTGCTAGAACGTGAATGACTAAAAATTTCCAACGTTTTGATTTCATTCATAACTAAAATTTAATCATAAAAAATCATTCACGAATTCACGCAGAATTTCCGGTGTCGTCTTTTATGAAAACATTCCGTCATTTATATGTATTTATGTACATTTGTATCAACTCGACTAGGTTATTTGTCTCTCTTTTTTCTCTAAAGCATGAATTCTTCTTTATGCTTTTTATGCCTTTTCATTTTCCATTAAAAGGTAAATTGACCTTTAGACGGCTTAATGAACGGGCTGCCTTGTCCTAATGCGCTTTGAAACCACATGAGCGTAAATATTTTTAATTGCCTCTGAAATGTACTTGATGACGTTTTTCATCCAATGAAATCAGCACGAATTCGCAGAAGGGATAGCAACGCTTCAATTGTATCGTCGTCAATTGCAACGTTCCGAAAGATTTGCGGCCCAAAAGACGCCAAGCACAATTCGCAACCGCAAACGAGTCCACGATTTTTGTGTAGCGGCAAGTAGATCGGCATCGCTGTGTGGGTGCAATGTCATAAACCGACATAGCGGAACAGTCTCAGCGGATGCCTTCGTCTTCGCCACTGACAACGGCGCGGTACCGCCCAGGCTGAGACTGCAAGAGGAGCAAAAATATAGCGACAAATTACGTGCTAAACACAACAACGCCGCCCGGAAGTCGCGTGGGAGTAGCTGAGATTTTCTGTAGCGTTTTCCGGTGCCGTTGAAGAGGCAAAATGATGAAGATGAATCGTTGCAGAAGCGAGCAAATGGCAACATAAAACGAGCTGCGAAATGGCAGGAAAAAAGGTAAAGAAAATTGGAAAGAAACTCCTGTGAGAATTCTAAACGGATTATTATATTTGCTGATGGGTAGTCGTAAAGGAATCAAACCGAAAGCAGAGCAAACCAAAGCGAAATGGAACGCAGTGAGGAACAAGAGCTTTGCTTGTGCAAGGAAATTCTGAATTTAAAATAATATTTTTTTTTTAAATCAAAAAAAACTTAACGAAAGGCAGCCGAGTAGCGAAGCACAGCCACGACAAAGAAACGAAGAAAATTTGCATATTTCAACAATTTTGGCACGAAGCATTTGATTGACTGAAAGGGTTAACATTGGCAACGACACGCGGCCGTTCGCGGGCAAGGACTACATCCACTGCCGTGTGGAAAACGCGTCCGACCCGACCCCAACCCTGTTTGTGCAGCGCTGCCAATCCATAAAATTTGACGTTACAAATTTGTGCTGCATAAAAAATGCTTCACAATTCGATGATGTTCTGTTTATTGTTGTTGCTGCCAGATATGCGTGAAATATTTACTTTAAATTGAAATGTTCCAAAGACGCTATTGCTGTGCGGATGCGCTGGCAAAGCGGAAATACGCGCTCCATGGCAATCTTTGCAATCTTTGGGTTTTTTGCATTTGTTCGCCCGTTTGCTTTTTTCTTTTTTGTGACTTGTATGCGCCACAGACGAATATGCACGACTGCTGGGAGAGCGTTTCCTATGCATTTACATATTTCATATTCTGTCCATATATAAACACACACACCTGGCAAGGGGCGGCACAGCTCACTTGTCATACTGCTTTGTCAGCCAACAGCTGTGCGGAATCGAGCTGCTAAGACCTCAAGTGCACATACCTGTAACACATTCACACACACACACACATTTTCCGCTTATGAACATGTATGCAAAGGATTGCAGCAAAGTGCAGCGAGAAATGGTTGCAAATGCAAAGCGGGCGCGTAATGCCGGAAAATATGCGCACACACGTTCTTCAAAAACATTCTTCGAACATTTTACTTACACGCGCGCCGAAGGAAGCGTGGAGGGCGCGCTTCAATTGAAACGCAAAATTAACCAAAGCAAAGAGCATGCGTAAACGTTTCCACGACACTCGAAGTTCTTAAATCAGATATGCAATCGTCAAGTGGGGAAATGCCGCATTTTAATATTTAATTGGGGAATGTAAAAATATTGCCGAAAGAAGTGCGAATGAAATGCTCTATGAAAAGGTTGTGGTTGTGAATTTTGTGGAAATAGTTTCTGTTGTGTTTATCCGAAGACATTCACCAGAGACCTAAAATATTATCTATATTTTTGGAAATAAAAAAATTGCCCTTATTTAAGAAATTTCTAAAAAATATTACTTTACAATAATTATTTCCAGTAAGAAATTTTTTACGTGACCTGTAACTATTATCATGTAATAAATATTTTTGAGTTGCATAATAAATCTTATAAGAAACAAGTATATTTTTCGTTGTCGATAATTATTATTTTGGTTTTTTTTTAACTTTTCATAACTTTTATTTATGATTTTTTTTATTTACATTGCCGATAACTATTATTTTGAGATATTTTTTTTACGTTGCTTAATAACTTGTATTGTATTTTTTTAATTTACGTTGCCGATACTTATTATTTTGAAAAAATAAATTTTTTACGTCGAATTACCACATTTTGAGCATGAATTGATTTTTGTTTCAAATTGACAAACGCAAATTAACTGCAGAAAACCAATGTCCACCAACAACTAAACAATTAAAAATAAATTCATACTCCAAATGTGATAAGGCAACGTAAAAAAAATTCTTTCATAAAAGTTATGAAGCAACGTAAAAAAAGTTTCTTTCAAATAATAGTTATTGGCAACGTAAATGAAAAAAATTACAAATAAAGCAACGTAAAAAAAAATTTCTCAAAATAATAGTTATCGGTAACGTAAATAAATAAGTCATAAATGAAAGTTATAAAGCAACGTATAAAACAAAACATCCCAAAATAATAATTATCGAGAACGAAAAAAAATTTTTTTCTCATAACAGTTATTACGCAACGTAAAAATTAATTGTTGCAAATAATAATAATAATCAACAACAAAATTTATGTTGCATTGTAATAGTTACATTGCAAATATTTTCTTAAAAAACTTATAATAGTTAAGTCCCAAACATTAACTTAACATTCATACATTCAATAAATGATTTAATAAAAATAATAATAATTAAAAATAAAAGTTATACAAATTGAAAGGAATCAAATGTGTGTTTTAGCAAATAAATTAATTTTTATAAACAAAAAACTATTTCCCAGGCCAAGCACTCTTTTCGGTTCGTCTTTAAATGTTTTTAGTTTTTTAAGCTCATTTTTATGTTTTTTATGTTTTTTATGTTTATTGAGAGAAATTTTGTTAATATCGCACTTTGATCAGATTGCTTATTGGAAAAATGGCGTTCCTCGTTCAATGATGCATGCATAAGTTGTGGTGATGAAGAAAAAACAGAAACGAGCAATTCCTATGACACAGCTCAGCTCTACAGCCAAGCCATTTTTGCTTTGCGTGTGAGCAACACAGCGGAAGTTCTACTCAAATTCATGGAATTGGTCGAATGGTTTTATGTTTTGATTTAAATTTCTGACAAAAGGCTGTTGGATATTCCACCACCTACGAGCAGCGTTGGCATTTTGGTTATTGCTTTTGGTAATTTGGTAGTCCATTTCCCAATTGGGTGATTATTTTTGCATGATTTGCCTTTTATATTTACATACATTTTTTTTCACATTCGTTCCATAATGCAGTGGAATATTCGTATAGAATTTGAATGCCAGTGATGCTTACTTTTTTTTATTGGATGCAAAGTTTTGAATTTTATCAGAGGTAGTGTAGTAATTAATTAGCCATAGTGGCAGCTACAAATTCTATTTTGTGTGTGTGTAAAGGGTTAGCAACATTGATTATCATTTTGACAACCAATGTGGGCGTAATTTTCTTTTTCGCACGGGCGCTGGTTCTGCTTCTCCTACAACTTAAATAAATATGGACAAGTAAGTATTATATTTTATATTAATTAAATGCACCTATTGAAATACATGTTTCTTTAATACATTGTACAGTGATTCGTTCCATAGACAAAATTCAAAAAATTTATAGTCTCAGAATTTAACGATTTTGATGTCATTTTAAAGGTAAAACTCCAACTAAGAAAACCCCAAAAAATCTGTGCAAAAAATGAATTAGTGTATGTGCAAAGGCGGCTCAAATTTGAAACTTTTTCACAAAAAAAATTTAAACACATATTTTCTGTTTTTAGTCTATTGAGTTAAAAAAGTTTAAAAATACATGGTTAATAAGAATTTGCTAAAACTTTCAATATAGATTAAAAAATGAGGTGGCCATTTTCGCTTTTAATTTTTTCTCAAAATTTACAAAGCTGAGGCTTTTACTTCACTTTTAATTAAAAATATTTTTCACAATCAAAAAGTTGAAAATTGGCAAAACTTGGAGGAAAATATCTAAAAAGTATGTGAAAGTATGTTCCTGGATTTTTTTATTTTAAGAGGCATTCTTTCTTTGTCGGATAATGTAATTACATGCTCCGATATCTTCCGATCTCAGAAAATAATTCAATTTCAAAAGTGTCTAAACACCTATTTTTCGACACAATTTTTTTTTATTCATTCCTGAAAGTATCAGCATGAAAAATTGAAAAAACTGCAGAAATGCAAAACTTACATGTATTATTATCGTTTTTATTGCAAAACCAGAGGGTCCTAGGACAATTTATGTTACTCTGTGGAATTATCAATGTTGACGTTACCGATTTAATGTAAAATCTGAAAAATCTATCCAACACACTCGTTGCTATAGCTCACCAAAAATGACGAAAATTTAATTTAAGTTTAAGTTAATTAATTTAATTTAAGTCTCAGGCATTGCCAAACTACAAAAGTTTAAGAAAAACGAAATGAGAGATTTCAATTCAGCAGACCATGATTAACTAGTATACCGAATTTTATGAAGAAAGGACCACTCCTTCTAATTTTGTACCGCGGTTGTATGGAGTCGAATCACTGTGCATTGTTTTGAAGAAAAAATTGGTAATTTTTTTGGGAGGATTTCGGTTGGAAAACTGATTTTGGTTGTGGCAACACTTCCTTCGAGTATATCAATAGACTCGAACTATATTCTAAGCAATTAATTTATATATATACTTGTATATAGATTTGAGTGTGTTAGTTTCTTTACAGTTTTATTTTAAATTAAAATTTTCTTTTCTCTCTCCCTATTCACTCTTCAACACTAGTACCTCAACAAGGCTCTTGTGCTGGTTACATCAATCTTGTTTCCCTTTCTTTTACTTTTCTTCAACTTCAAATTTTATTTTCTATCTGCCAAATGGCCACCTTAAATCGTCCTTCCATGACCACAGCAAACCAATTCGGCATCGCTGAAGTGCATGCCAAGTGCAAACACTTCATTGCGGTCCGTTGGCAACACTGCCAGCACACATTCGCACTGCGCAATCATGGAAATGTTTCCACTTCAGTTAAAGATAAACATCAAACTGTATGCAAAAAATCAAAGGGATTCTAGCAAAGAACATGGATTTTGCTCGCTTGTAAATGAATGCGCTGTAAATAAAAATGAAAAAAAAAATGATAAAAATCACCCACCATGGCCGAATCAGGTTGCATTGTAGGCGTTGCAGGCCGCTCGTGTAAACGTGTACCCGGTGAATTTATTGCTATGTCCTTTCGCTACAGTTTTGGTGTGCTCTGTGTCTGTGTGTGTGTGTGTGTGGTGTAGGTGAAAAACGGCGTCGCCATCGTGCGAATGCGACTCAATATTTGTAGCTGCCGCAGTGTCAACTGCCTGCCGCCTATTGCCGTTGCGCAAGTAACTGTACACACAAAGCGCTCAGCCCTCTGGCTGCATTGCAACGTGCACACTGCCGAACGGACTGAAGTGGAGCAAAGCGGCAAGCAGCCGTCGTGTTTATGGCGGCGGACAAGGTAGTGCTTTTAACTTTGGCCTGTTAACACCCGCTGTGGGAGTTATTAAACAGCTTTCGAAGCAACATTCTCGCCGGTTCACCGGTTTTCGGGCGCTCTGCTTTAACTCGGCGCCTTTATCTGCTTTGAGTGCAGTCTGTCGTAGTGCCGTTTCGAGTGTTGTCGCTGCGCCATTGCTGCTTTCGGCAGTTGTTTTTGCTTTTATGCGTTTTCAGCCATGGTGTTGGCGGCCGAACGACTGCTTTTATGCTCCATTGACAAGAATTCGCTGTGCTTTGGGCGAAAAGCCAATTTTTGGGATTTTTATTTCGGCCTGGTTATTTTATATGCAGCTATTTTTTGTGCTATTTTTGCATTTAGTCTGCACTGTGCAATGCTCCCATCGAGCTCGGCCCTTTTAATGTTGAGGGTGTGTGTGTACGGTATTGATTTGCCGCCCTCTTGGCTCGTTTTTCAAAACATTTAAACGGCAAGCAGCAGTTTTTATCAGCAGCTTTATTGAATACCGATGCTTTGTCTGGCACTTTGAGTGTATTTTTGAAATTTCATATTATATTTTACGAAAATTTGTTTACGAAAAATTTCTAAACGGTCTAAACTATAAAATATTTTTCGGCCCAAGCATAATTGAGTCATAAAAAATGTACAACAAAAAATACTAAATTAACATTAGACAAAAGTTGCTAATATGAAAATTTTAGAAATATGTATTTTAATATGAAACGTATATAAAACCTATAAACGTATATATACATATATACGTGAAGAATTTTAACCCTTTCGACCCCGAATTTTATCCTGTGTCTCGATATTACTTTTTGGTGTTTAACTCATGAAAAACTTTCCTAAGAAGTGTGCACACGACATTTGAAGTCGCCACGCCTCTTTGTTAGAGTTCTAGAGCTAGTTTACTTTTGAACAATTTTAGCTTAAAATAAATTTAGCTTAAATAAATTTTGTATCAATATTTTTTAATTTCAGAAAAATTATGTAATATTTGTGCAAAAATACAAAATTATCACTTTTGATTTTATTTAACCATTATTAAAGAAACATGGTTTTGATCAAACGCGTCCAATTCGTAGACTTCAATTAGAACACAAACGTTCCCTGATATCGCTGCAAATTATTGGAAATTATCAGGTGTACAACTTTGCTTCCGCCGTTTTCCGATAGGTGGCTGTACCGGCTGAGGCTGGTTGAAATACATAGATGGTAATGCCTTTAAAGTGAGTGTGGACAGTGCCTAACGAATTGTCATCGCCGTTTCAGTGACAGTTGTTCTTGTTTTCGTATTATTCACGCTCGAAAATGTCCGTTTATGTGCCCAATTCTCGCCATTTGCGGGAAGTTTTACTTTTCTGTTACAATTCGCAAAAAAATGCAGCTGAAGCGCATCGAATGCTCTCAGAAACTTACGGTGATGCTGCTCTGAGTGAAAGAACGTGTCGGGAGTGGTTTCAACGTTTTAAAAATGGTGATTTCGATGTCGAAGACAAACATGGTGGTGGAAGAGAAAAAACCTTCAAAGATGAACAACTAGAAGCATTGCTTGATGAAGATTCGTGCCAAACCCAAGAAGAGCTTGCCGAATCGTTGGGAGTGAGTCAGCAAGCCATTTCAAAAAAGAAAAGCGGCCACAATATCAAGAGCGACATGACAAAGTCATCCTCCAACACGACAATGCTCGGCCTCACGTCGCAAAAGTGGTCAAAAAGTACCTTGAAACGCTAAAATGGGAAGTCTTGCCCCACCCGCCGTATTCCCCAGATGTCGCCCCTTCTGACTTCCACCTATTCCGTTCGATGGCACACGGCCTGGCAGATCAACATTTTCAATCCTTCGAAGAATTGGAAAAATGGATTGCTTCATGGATAGCGTCAAAAGAGGACTCCTTTTTTCGAGCCGGGATCCGAAAATTTCCGGAAAGATGGGAGAAAGTTGTCGCTAGCGACGGACAATACTTTGAATAATACATCTGTAAGCACTTTTTCGCAATAAAGCTTTTAATTTTGGAAAAAAACGGCGGAAGCAAAGTTGTACACCGATATTTTGGGCATAACAGTACAATTTTTGTAATTTGCTTTGAATTCACTTCTAAAAATATTAATTTGTTGGTGCCTACTTAAATTAAACCCATAAATCAATCGTAGCTTTTGCTATAAGATGACAAATAGGTGAAGTTGCTCTCAGGCAACTTTGGGGTCGAAAGGGTTAAATTGAAATAAAATAATCGTGTTACATAATTTCAAACTGAAAATTTACTTTATTAAAAATAACTTTATGCCATTAGTGTTGGAATATAATTTCGGGCATGTGGCAGCTGCGACTGACGCTTACATGACGTAATCTGCAGGTTTTCAACCACTTTTTCAGGCAATGGAGGCCGTATCCCTGCAATGGTTCACATAATGTTATCTTCCAATGCATTCAACGTTTTCGGTTTGTTCGCATAAACAAATGACTTTACGTAAATCCAGAGAAAAATTAATTAGAATAGTTGCATTGCACGATCTCGGTGGACAATCGGATGGCTTTATCACTGAACAAAATGTTGCAGTAAAACAGTGGATTTCGTGCCCATTGAGCAAATGTACATCATGAATGATAGTCATTTGGCTTTAACTTCTGCCCCAGCTGGATTTTATAAGAGTGAAGGCCAAGATTTTTATATAAAATTTTTCACAAAGTAGATGCACGCAGCTCGAATCAACTCATTTTAGTTCTTCTTTATTTGAATTGCACCATGCGACAAAAATTAAAAAAATTTTTCACACCGGAAAAAATCCATATGGGCGTGAAACTAGAGACCAAACATAGTAATACTGCGTTCTCAGTTTTTCATTTCTACATCCTTTGTCCTTTTAAAAGGACTTCAAAATTTTGAAGGGGATAAAAAATAAAAAAATATAAAAAATACTTAGCCTCGTTAGAATATGGCGATATATATACCAAATGAAAGAGCAAAGGCTCAAGAATTTAAATAAAATTGATTTTTTATCTATTTGTAAAAAAAAGATATGAAAAAGGTAATTTGAAAATTTTAATCCTTTATATCCTTGAAGATTGTTATAGAATTTTCTTGAAAAGTAAGTATGTTAAAACCCAAAATCTCCTTGATCACGTGTCAAAATTCATTATTCTTGTTTCATTGATTTTGTATCTTTTTATTATTTAAATTACTGATACTCAAATAAATTAGAATTTTTGTACTTCATTAGAACTGCAGCTTCCGCTTTTTTTTTAATAACTTTCGAACCAATAAAGTTAGAGTAATACAATTCTGACACGTGATCGAGAAGATTTTGGGTTTTAACATACTTATTTTTCAATAAAATTCGATGTAAATGTTCAAGGATACAAAGGACTAAAATTTTCAAAGGACCTTTTTCATATCCTTTTTTTACAAATAGATAAAATAATCAATTTATTTAAATTCTTGAGCCTTTCCTCTTTCATTTGATATACATATCGCCATATTCTAACGAGGTTAAGTATTTTTTATATTTTTTTTATTTTGTATCTCCTTCAAAATTTTGAAGTTCTTTTAAAAGGACAAGGGATGTAGAAATGAAAAACTGAGTACACAGTATTACTATATTTGGTCTCTAGTTTCACGCACATATGAATTTTTCCCGGTGTGAAAAATTCTGTCTCACGGTGTTATCATTTGGAGTAAAACATTCTTATGTATGTGGAACGAAAGCAATCCACGGTTAGTCGAATTATGTCCATGGATTTTCGAAGTAAATTCATACAATGTGCAAGCGTTGTTCTGGCGCTAGTCAGTTCATGATGAAATGGTAAACCAAACGGAGCACAATTGATAATAGCGTTGCCAGATCTGACCAAGTTGTGACCTTAAATAATTATCGAAAAAAACGCCTGTTTTTCAAAAATTTTTTACAGTTGTACACATCAATTTAAAAAATTTTTCAAATAATTGTGTACACTTACACGCTTTAAAGTTTCTAATTGTTGCAAAATGAGATGGCACGTGTGTTCCTAAATTCTAATTAGCATTGTTTATTCGTCGGTAGTCACTCACCTAATGCGCGAACCGAGCAACTCAATGATGACACACGTGTCCTGTGCGTTGCTAAATGCGTACATTTTAAATTTGTTCTCATTGTTATTGAGTAATTGTGTTGTGTTGACGTATTTTTTGCGCTAATAGTTCTTAAGTGCAAATTCTTATTTTCGGCAATGTCATGCACGGGTATGCCATGCTGTCACTTTCAAAAATAACAAACAAATGAAAAAACGTGAGTGAAAAGCAAAACGCGCCGGCACAACATCAGATAAGCAAATTCTTTTCAACTGTAATAAAAGTTAAGTGGGAGTGTATGGGTACTTGAAACTTGAAAATACTTTGCATGATTTAGTCGAATTGGCTGAAAGAAAGTCATTTGTGGTGCATGGAAAAAGTACGTGTTTAGAATTTCTTGCTGTGAAACTGATTTATAGTTTTCGAAAACTGCTACAAAAATTGTTATTAAGTTTGTAAATTGAAAATTCATATTGAATAATATTAATGATTAATAATATTAAATATAAATACACCTAATTCTGTTTTTACACGGTCTTTTTTTACACGGTTTTGATTTAACACGGTCTAAAAATAAAAAAAATTTTAATTTTTCGTGCTAAATGGAATGAAATCGTGTAAAAAATTAAAAATTTTTTTATTTTCAAACCGTGTTAAATCAAAACCGTGTAAAAAAGACCGTGTAAAAACAGAATTAGGTGTATTTATATAAATGTAAAGATAAGAATATTTTTGATTGAATTCGCATTGTTTATTAGAATAATTTTAAGAACATTTAAGTAGAACGATTATGAAACAAAAATACACAAATTCCATATAGGTAATTGATACATTAAAAAAACAAATTTAGAAGATTTTTATTGTTTGCTGACCATCGATTCAATTAAGTTTTATTTATGCATACAATTCTTTGCAATCAATTTGATATACAGGCAATTAGATAATAACAAAAATAAATGATTGAATAAATTATAAATTATCTTCAAAACTCTGCTTTAATTATCTACGATTTCATATGCGTTTGCTTATGGTAAAGAAAATCTCGACAACTTGGCAGCACAGCATATCGCTATTTCGTACCAAGTCAACAACAATCACGGTTGGCCTACTTTCACACGCAAATGTGTATGTAAATGGTCTAGGAAATCAGTGAGAACGACATATCAACAAATAACCACAAATTGTCAACAGAGCTTGTCTGCGGTTGTGGGAGATCTTGTAATCCCATACCAGCCCACATATATTAAAAACAAATTGGCTTTCGAGAGAATTCGCAGCGGTAACAGTTTGTACACATCTCCACCATCGCTTATCTATTTATCAAACCCACCGAAGATGGAGCGACGAGAATTTGGTCGAAATGCGAGTGCTTAAAAATTTAAATTTTCTTCAAAGGCGACAATTCTCACACTTGAAGTTTCCTTAAAAGACAGAAATCCTCACACTAGATTGGCCATTTTGCTGTCATAACGTCGTAAAATGTTAATAATCACATGTACACACAACACAAACTACTACGAGTATATATACGCATCATCAGTAAAGGCAAGCAGCACATGATCTCTATTTATGTATGTTAGGGTGGTTCGAATTTTTTGAAATGATTGTCTATCGAATCAACCCACAGTTCCAAAGGAGTTCTAAAATGGTATGTGGTATGTTGAAGCGTACTTGTTGTACAGAGTTGTTCCAATGGCTTTGCATCTATTCACGATCTCACTGAGCCGCCTAATGAAGTACAAATGAGAGATGGTACAGTCAAATCCGCTTAAGTGCCTCAACTATAAATGCAATTTATTTGAGATACTTAAGCAGATGGAGTACTTAAGTGGGTTTAGTATTAAGCGTTCATAGTGCCAAGTGTCCACAAATGTTTGTAACTTGAACGTGATAGATAAATTAAGCGGTTCTGTTTTGTAGGGAGAGTTCGGCATGTGGTAATTTTATGTCCGAAACACATCACAATCCTGTTTCGTACCTTAGAAACAAAATACCTACTGTGAGTAGTAGAGGTTCTACGAGGTCATTGACTGTCAGATACTCACGAAAATTACTTTTATCGATGCTGCAACATGAGAAGCAAAATGAAAAAAAACTCTCATTAGTGGTTAGTTTTTTCGATGTTTTGGGAAATTTATGCTCAAACGTAAATTTTAACCTTTTAACCAATATTTTGAAAGCTCTACGAGTGAGTGATACCGTAATACTTAATACAATACTTAAGCTTTGTTTTACTTATGCATACCCACCCGGGTAACATTTTTGATACTTTATTATTTTATTCTCGCTTCATTGGTTTTGTATCTTTTTATTATTCAAAATACTGATACTCAAATAAATTAGAATTTTTGTACTTCATTAGAAATGCAGCTTCCGCCTTTTTTTTAATAACTTTCGAACCAATAAAGTTAGAGTAAGGAAATTTTGACACGTGATCAAGGAGATACTTACTTTTCAAGAAAATTCTATATAAATTTTCAAGGATATAAAGGATTAAAATTTTCAAAGTACCTTTTTTATATCCTTTTTTACAAATGGATAAAAAATCAATTTTATTTAAACTCTTGAGCCTTTTCTCTTTCATTTGATATACATATCGCCATATTCTGACCAGGTTAAGTATTTTTTATATTTTTTATATTTTTTATCTCCTTCAAAATTGTGAAGTCCTTTTAAAAGCATAAAGGATGTAGAAATGGAAAACTGAGTACGCAGTATTACTATGTTTGGTCTCTAGTTTCACTCACATATGGATTTTTCCCGGTGTGAAAAATACTGTCGCACGGTGTACTAAGAAACCCCACAGTGACAGCAATGCGGACTACTCTAATGCGTACGAATGTGTGTACATGTGTTATTGGGTATATAGGTAAACAGAAACGACAATTTCAAAACTCCATGCAGAATGCCAACAATAATAGCAACTACATTCAACAAGAAGGAAAAATCGCAGCAACAAATACCAACAACAACAATGACGACAAGAACAATAAGCAAGAACTCGGCATCGTGAAGAAAGGGAAAAGCTTGACGAATTTAAACATAGAGACACACACGCACAGAGAGGAAAACACTTAATGGCACATTTATGTAAACGTTTCCGTTTAAATCTGCGTCTGGCTACTGCTTGCGGGAATGTATGTATGTATGTATGGGCATGTGTACCTACGTCTGCCTACAAGTACCCTACCGGTGGGTGCCTAAGTGGCTTTTACGTATATGTAAATGCTTAAACATACGTACGTACGTACTTAAGTATGTATGCACGAGCGTACATGTCATAAGTAAGCGGGGGCGTGCGGGCTGCACTTCAATACAGTCGGTGTAATAACGGTAATTTATTCACTCGCACAATCAGAGTGGAGCAATCACGGAGGCATGGCGGCAAATAAGTGCGACTATTCCACACACACACACATTCAGATATACATACATACGCATAGATAAATAAATACGCTGCTAGTACTTCTGCGTGCTCAATAGTTGCCAGTAATTGGGAAATCTTCTTATAAACAGGAACGCCGCCCACTGTTGTTGTTGTTGTTGTTCATTGCTGTGGAGCCCACGCAATTGGTTGTTTATTTTCCACTCTTCTTATGTCTGGCAGCATTAATGTTAATTACATGCTCCAATATTTGCTATAATTAGTCACAAGTCGTGTGCTTGTTGCTGTTGCTGTATGTATGTATGTATGTATGTATGTATATGTTGTAATTGCAATAACATTGTTGTTGTTATCAGCGGCTACATTTACACCTTCAAATGTGTATGTATGTATGTGAGTGTGTGTGCAGTGTAATGCCGATGCGATGCTGCGCTTTTACCAATTATCCCCAAATATGCAAAAGTTGTTAAATATTTACAATTGTTTATACATATTTATGCGGGTGGCGGAATTTCCGAAAAGTTGCTTTGCATGTGTGTGTGTGTGTCGGCAGGCATACTTCACACAACAGCAATTTCAATCGCTCGAAAGGCAACTGAGAGGAGTTTATTTATAGATATTTGCATTTCATAAATTTCTAGTGGTTATTAGCCATTCGGAAGCATTGCTCGACTTGAATTTTCATTTGGGCCACATCAGGTATTACAATTTGTGGGCAATTGTCAGCATATAATAACTATCAGGGACTTAATTATTATAAGTTTTTTAAGAAAATAATTGCAACGTAACTATTACTATGCAACATAAATTTTATTTGTTGATTATAATTATTATTTAATTTTTACGTTGCGTAATGACTGTTATGAGAAACAAATTTTTTATTTAACCCTTAAATGCATGGCGTACCATATATGGTACAGGTCCTAAATCCTTCGTTAATCTGTTGAATCAATTTAAATCATGTTTGTGCTTGCTCTAGATTGATTCGAAAATAATTGCCTCATGCATTTAAGGGTTAATTATTATTTTGGGACTTTTTTTGTTTAAGTTGCTTCATAACTTTTTTTAGACTTTTTTTTATTTATGTTACCGATAACTATTATTTTGAGACAATTTTTGTACGTTGCTTCATAACTTTTTTTAGACTTTTTTTATTTACGTTACCCATAACTATTATTTTGAGAAAATTTTTGTACGTTGCTTCATAACTTTTATTTATGCTTTTTTTATAATTTACGTTTCTGATAATTATTATTTGAAAGAAAATTTTTTTACGTTGCTTCATAATTTTTATGAAAGAAATTTTTTTTTACGTTGCCTTACCACATTTTGAGTGTGAATTGATTTTTAATTGTTTAGTTGTTGGTGGAAATTAGGTTTCTGCAGTTAATATGCGTTTGCCAATTTAAACCAATTAAAAATCAATTCATGTCCAAAATGTGGTAATTCAACGTAAAATTTTATTTTTCAAAATAATAGTTATCGGCAACGTAAATAACAAAAAATCATAAATAAAAGTTATGAAGCAACGTAAACAAAGATTTCTCAAAATAATAGTTATTGGTAATGTAAATTAAAAACGTTATAAATAAAAGTTATGAAGCAATGTGAAAAACAAAAATCCCAAAATAAAAATTATCGACAACGAAAAATATACTTGTTACTTATAAGAGTTATTATGCAACTCAAAAATATTTATTACATGATAATAGTTATAGGCGACGTAAAAAATGTCTTATTGGGAATAATTATTATAAAGCAATATTTATAGAAATTTCTTAAAATAGGGCAATTTTTTTGTTCCCAAAAATATGGACAATAATTATTTTAGGTCTCTGATAAGTATGATGAGCAAAATCTAAAGAAATCTTGTGTGATCATCAGAATGTTAGAATTTTTTACGACTCATAATCATCATAATAAAACGATTATTGTTCTGGGGCCCCAAAAAAAAGGTGAAAACATTTTGAGGGAAGGGTTCCGTACATCACTTCTGAGCCTAATACCATTTGAAAAGATATTTGCCACCCACAATTTTTTGTAACAAACATATCAGAGAGGGTTGATCAACCCTGCATTGTAGTAGAGCGCAAAACTTTATCAAATAGGTTTGATAGAGCTTAGAGCTGATGAAGAGCTCTAGCGCACATGCAAAAATTGTGTATACACTGAAGGGAGAACTCTACCATAGAGTGGATTTCGAGCTCTACGGGATGTATACATTACTCTACGTCGCTCTACATGAGAGTTTTCTCTAGGCCTATGCAAAAAACTCCATAGTGGACATAGTGGATAAATATACACTTCTAAAATTGAATGAACGCATTTGAATTGATTTAATTTGTTATTTTGTTCGCTAAACTCGATTTCTATGAAGAAGATACTCATTTTGCATACCGAATGTCTGAGCGCCGTAGACTACGGAAACATGTGTCCAATTTTAAACTGGAGTAATTAGCAGGTTCTGCTGTGAAGAAGATCAAACCATTACTCAGTGTAATGCCATGTCTGGAAGTTAGTCAGTTAGTTTTAGGAAATGCCATCTTCCAACCAGATATCCCACTGAATCATTCTTAGTCGAATTGCATTTTCAACTCGAAACCTATCTTAAGCTAAACTAGAGTTGGTAGTGTGATGAATATTTGGTGTGTACTGCAATGCGGCGTTCCGTTCATTTCTTTTCGTCTACTTTTTAAATACATAATATTCAAAAAAAGGTTCTCGTTTTGGCAATCGCTCAAAAGCAGCTTCCAGAATAAAAGGGCATTCAATTATGTATGTCCTGCCTAATTATTCATCAAAAACATGTACCATAAAAACCGATTTGTAAATAGTAAATTTGTTTTATACGAAAAAATGACATGAATACAAGTATGGCAACAATGTAAAGATGGATGAGCCAACATGGCGCAAACGTGCAATACATGTCAAAGCCCAACAACGAATTGCGTGAAACTAAGAAAAGGATTTCTTCGCTGTCATGGCGAATGCGACAAACGAACGACATTGGAGGCGAAAATTGAAGGGAAATGTCAGCTTTCTATGCGCAGCCACGCGCTGAAATTGACGAAAAGTTTTAGCAATTTCCGTTCGGTTGAAAAACGTTGCTTGAATTTTAATGCGTCAACTCGTTGCTTTTGCATATTTAATTCTATTGATTCGCAGCAATGCTGGAAATATCTCTAAGCTAAATTTAGTAACTCTGCTTTCTTTGTTAGCTATATAAAATAAATTATTTATGGATTTAATTAGTTCCCAGAATTGACAGCAATTTTCAACAAGTATTGAAACTTTATGGCCAACAAAGATTTTCACATTTAAGGCTTGAAATTCTACGGTCACAAGAGTGCTGAACTTCCATTCCACTTCCAAACGAGGCGGCAACGGGAGGGCGTGTTACTAATGCAAAAGCTACCGAAATCAAAAGTGAACTTTAGAGTTGAGCGCAATAATAATTATCACTTTCATTCGCGCATTATCGCATTAATAATTAAAAATAATAATAGACGCCAGTGTTTTGTTGTGCTTTAGCTTGTTTTGTGCTTGGCACAGAGTAAAAACAATACCAGGAAGTTAAAAGGTACAACAGATGTTGATGAACAAATTTGTGCTTTTCTTCTTTCTTTTTCTGTATCCTTCTTTTGTGCTTATGAACCTAATTTTCTTAATATTTGTTCGAAGTTACCAAAAGGAAAGGAAAGAAAAACTCATAATTGAGACGCAGAACGAGCCAGAGGGGTCACGTTTTAATTGCCAAAATTTGTTTTTTTGTAACAGACGAAATAGAAATGAAATGCGAACGGCAACGGGAATAAAATTAAAATTCGTTAATGCGTAAATTAGAAAACCAACAGACGGTTAATAATCGCATTAAATTTGCCGAGCATTGACCAGGAGGAAAAACACCAAAAAAAATATTATTTCATCAAATGTTGCAGATGGACACAGGTAGACAATTTCTTCTCTACTGCATTTACTACATTTGGTTACGAACTCGAGTTCAAAAAGTGACAGGTTCTAAGTGAAAAGCAAGTTGTGAAAACTGGGTACGAAAAGCCTATAGATCAGTGCAGGCCTATAGAACCTGTAGCGTATAGAACACAATTGTTGTACTATTTTTGGTGCAAGGTAAATGGCATTTAAAAAGAACTGGTAAAATATGGGTAGATACGATATTCTATTATATTTCTAAATATAATATAATATTATATAAATATTACATAAATATTATATATATAATTTTTATAAATATTATATATAAAAATATTATATTTTTTATTTTAGAAATCACACAACAACCACTTGAAGTCTATTTAGTTCCTTTCTATTTGTGAAATTCTGCTTTGTTCGGGATTAACAGTACCAATTTTTCAGGTTTGTAGACGTCTAAACTGTAAATATCCTAAGTGAAATAAAAATTATATTGAAATTAAATCAACAGAAAGACAGATCTACTGTATTCTGCGGCGGTTAAAGTGTAGTTTTACTTAACCCTCTAACTCCCAAGACCGCCTCTAGATGGGCTTAACCTATTGGGCTAAAACTCACACAGTTTAAATTTGTTTGAAAAAAATTATATTCGAACTTATTGTTGAAATCTGTATATCTGTGTATATATCTGCTCATCTATTTACCGTTACTAAAGCACGTTTGTTTTGGCAGTTACATCCTTTGAAAGTTGGAATTTGCCAAAATAAGACGTGTTCAGATTTTTAGTCGAGTAATAAATATTAAAAAATTAAAATAAAATCTCCTAGCGATCGTACCGAATTAAAAAAATATCTGTGAGTGAACTGAACTATTCTTTATCGTGTAGAGTTGGAACTGATTTTCTGTAGTGTATTTGGAAGTGCAAATTTAAAGATTTCGTGAGGCCGTCTGTAGGCAGGGCTGGGCAGCCAAGTGAAATTTTTTGTGTAGTGCATTTCAGTAGTAGTTTTGATTTAGTGTATTTTTTACTTATTTTTTTGCAGTATTCATTGAATTGTGCTTTCTTTGGTGTTGTTTGTAATTAGTTATGTCATGCCGCAAGGAAGTTTATAATCTGTCGGCCATGTCGGAGGCCGAAATTACAGAATTGATGAATACAATAGACTCCGACATTGAAACTAGTGGAGAAGAGGATGTTGATAGTGACGATGACGTTAATCCCCATTATTCTTTTGATGATATGGACGACCTGATTAATGACTGATTGAATTCTTCTTCAACCTCTTAAAGCAATAAGACGGGACCGAAAAGCAAAACAACAGACTGAGGTTGACTGTCCATTTATAATAAAAGAGTACAAACGACATATGGGAGGAGTTGACCTCATGGACGGGCTGATAGGCCGTTATCATATTCGCGTAAAAACCAGGAAGTGGACCAATCAAATTTTTTTTTCATATCATGGATATGGCCATGGTAAATGCATATGTTCTTTTCCATCGTTTGAATAAGGGAGGACGAGGAACCGAGTTACCAAAGTTTCGCACAGAAGTGGCGGTACCAGTTCGGAGAAGAGGCAAGCGGGTAGACCAGTGACCGCCCCACAGCCCAAACTAAAGAAATGTTACATACCTCCGAATGACGTTCGATACGACAATGTTGGCCATTGGTGTACATTTACGGACAGATCTGGAAAAAAATATGCAAACTACCAGGATGTAAGGATGTCCGAAACCCAGGCAGTAGCACAAAGTGTGAACTAAACCTATTTAATTCCACAACAAAATCTTGTTTTATGTATTTTCATGTTCGCAAATAATTTTTCCATATTAGTTATTAGTAGCATTAAAATTCTGATTAGTGAAAAATAATCAGAATTTTAATGCTCCAAAATTGCTTTTTCGATTATATTTCATTGGTTTTCATTGATTTTTGTTAATTTTTGTTAAAAAATAAAATTTGAATTGCATTGCATATGACATATTTTTTAGTACTAATGACCCAGGCCCGCCTTCAGGCGGGGTAAACTTGTTTAGCTCCACATGCTTAAAAAAACACTTTTTTGAAAATTTGAGACGGCAGATATATTTTCTTAAGGTTCTTAACATTGTTTAATTTTATGAGCGAAATAAAAAATTTTGGAGTTAGAGGGTTAAGATGTTGCAATTGACTATTTGAACTGAACTCTTCCTACAAATTCTTTTACATTTATTTTTTTTTGAGAGAATTAAAGTTAGTCTTTAGAAAAAGTTGAAAAAACTAATAATGATGATTTGTCACTGAATTGAAACAAAGCAAGGACTTTCAGTGCATCAGCTTTACCCAGCTTTTTAAATGCTGCACATGTTGCCATAAAGTTATTGCCTACAAAATGAATTCACAATTATAAAAATTAAACTGAATTGCGCTGCTTTAAAGGTTTCAGTATGCGGCATGCTCGAGTTTCAGTTTTTCTCTCCTGTTTTTTTATTTGTACCAAGTTAAAAGTTTTTTATTTCCAAATACATACTCGTATGTATGTAAGTATATACAACAAATATACAGTTTATCTATACAAAAAACAGAAATTGAATGAAACTATTGCTTTCATAAAAAAAACAATTTGAAAAGTTTTGATTTATTTTCCTTACTTTCCTTATTTGAACATTTTGCTTATTCAAATTTTGCCGCAGTTGGGGATGCGCGTGCACAATTATTGGTATAAATGTTATTGTTGTTGTGTACGCTACGACATCTGTAAAATGAAATTTGGCTTGTTGAAAGACCGAATGCTTTTTGACTGGCCTGCGGTACTTACAAGTTTACAAATTAGTGAAAAATTTATGAGTTTTTATAAATGAAATGCTTTCAGTTTCTTTGTATAAAAAGTGAAATTACAATGGTGGGCGTATAATGAATCAAATTTGAGGCAATGTCAAGCATCGCGACGGTAATATTTTTGTGGTCAACGCCAAAGCATTACTACAAAAGTCGCCAGCATCAACACCAACACAAATATGCAAACAAAAATGATTTAAACGTCCACTAATGCTGCGGCTAATAGGCCACAAGTGTACAACAACCACAGTGGCAACACAATACAGCAATGCGGAAAACAACGGAAAACATTGAATGCAAAAATAAGACAATCCAACAACAATGACAGCAGTCAAGTTTATTTATTCATGCGCCAAAAGGCGGCCATAGTCAGCATGACGCGTTGTTGTCCTTCGTCCGTTCGGCCGCCACACATTGCAACAGGACAGGACGCGCGGGCAGCGGCTCGGGCCGGCCCGGCCCGGACAGGGCTGGCATTTCGGTTGCGCCGCTGTTTCCGCTGTTGCGGCCGTCAGGGTCATATTAATATAACGGTTGGCCGTTCGTGCCATTATGCGGGGCGAATGTTGTATTTTGTTCTCGCATTTTTTGCGCCGCAGTATGCTTTACGCATATCACTTTGTGCCTTAATTTGGCGGCATTCGACATTCATTCGAGCGCCGAGTTATGCCTTGCATGTCGTTGTCATTGTCCGCTTTAGCCGCAGCTCTTGTTTTTGTCGGTCTTTGGGGAGTTTACATTTTGCGGCGAGCATCAAGCGAGACAAAGACAAGCGACGCGCCAAATTTGATTTTAGTCATTTACTACGTCGTTTAGTTGAGTGGCGCGCAGCATTCGCACCCGAAATATGACAAATGACTTGCGATCTCGGAATGTCTTCACCGCGTTAAATTGTTTGCAAACTGTTTGCCATAATGTTACATCGTTTGGCAGCTTAAGTGAAATTAATTTTTGTAAATTTGTACACACGCAGCGGCAAAACTAAATGCACGAACAACGTAAAATTATGCACCAAAACAAATGTTGTTAATAATATTGTGGCATTGCGCTTAAATCACGGCAACAAAAATGCTGATGAGGCTTTTGGGAACAATTTAGCAGGGGAAAACAGTTCAAATG
Source organism: Melieria picta (assembly GCA_964056695.1). Taxonomy (NCBI): domain Eukaryota; kingdom Metazoa; phylum Arthropoda; class Insecta; order Diptera; family Ulidiidae; genus Melieria; species Melieria picta. Next base: position 33,215,273 of record OZ057399.1, on the reverse strand, counting down.
TGCAACATTAGAAGAAATATATTTGTTCTTTGTAAGTTATGCTAAAGTTTTCAGCTCATTTATAAATACACGAGGGCAGTAAATTAATACATTAAAAAAATTTCTTATCATGAATTCATTCTGAAGCGGAAATAAATTAATAAATGACAAACTTTTTCATATTCATACATTAAGCGAAAGTCCTACAAGTCAATAAGACTTTATAACGTTATTCTAATTCGTGTAAAAAGTAAGTAAAAAATTCTTGGACTACAATCCACGAATGAAGGACTAAGGAAGAACTTTGCTAGGTCTATGGAATGAAAGAGCCCTTCTAGAATTTCGAAAGATATTAAATATTGATGCAAACGTGGATTCGAAAACATGTAGGGGAATTCTTTGTAAGGTGCCACCCCATAGCTTTTTTGCGCATAACTCGTTAGAAAATTAACGTATCGCCAATGTTAATATACTGTTGGAAAGAGGGTTTAAAGAGCTATGATCCAAGGTAACACCTTATTTGAATTTTTCGTAAGTACGAATTTTACAGCCAATTTCCCAAAGTGTTCAAAATCGACACCCTAAAATTTTTTAATGTAAAGTGCCACCCCCTAAAAAACCGCTAAAAACGTAAAAATCTCAAGTGAAAATGCATGATTTAGAAAATTTATGAAAGATTATTGAATTTAATATAATTTGAATTGAATAGAAAATGACCGAAAGCAAAATGGAAATTAAATGGTAACGAATAAAAGGAATAATTGTATGGAAATTAATAAACAAAACTGAAGTCATTTATTCCTCATGATAGGATTAGAGAAAAATTGACTAAGAACACTTTAAATTCATTTTTATGACGATTCCGAGCAATAAAAAGCCATTTTACCGATATAGGACCACAAAACAATGAAAAAAGAGGGGTGGCACTTTACAAAGAAAAAAAGGTGGCACTTTACATTTTCATGCCATTTTGAGAATCATTGAATAAATTTTCTCCTTTTACGATATGCTCGGATATTATTTCGGATTATGAAAAACCATTAAAAATTAAGTCCAACAGTGATATTTACCTTAGTTTTTTATAAGTTTTTGGTTACTTTTTCACCGCAAGAAAAACCTTCAGTTTTCATTTTTATGTTTTTTCTTAACAAAATTTGACACTTTTATTTATCCAGACTGTGTTATTGCGCCTGTTCCCTCAAAAACCACATTAAAATTGATGTTGTTATATATACCTTAAATGACGGTAGGAATTTTTTTGCTTGGATTGCTGGAACGTCGAAATCGAGCAGGGGTGGCACCTTACAAAGAGTGGCATCTTACAAAGAATTCCCCTACGAATTGAGAGAACCAAGACTTTTCGCTTTCCGGCTAAAAAGAGCTCTGAGGCTAACTTAACCCTCTAGTTCCCAAGAAGGGTTGTAGACATCCTAAGCTTAAAAAAATTGTGTAAATTACAGCTTATGATTTTTTTAGCTGATTTTACACGTATGGAAAGGGGAATCTCCATTTTATAAAATAAATTTAGTCAGTTAACGCTGCAACATGCACAACGGCAGTAATTGTAAGACAAAGTTGAAGTTTCGTGAGAAAGTAAGCAAATAATTATTTTTGAAATTGTGTGAGAAACAAAAATTGTTTTAAATAAATTGTGAGCCTCAATAAAACTAAAAAAATTACTGGTGAGTAGCTGTTAATGTGTTCTTTGACAAAATGAAAAAAAATTATGAAAAAAGTTGTTACACTCCTCCTACCTAACCCAAATCCTAGAGTGTCTGTAGGCCTGCTTGGGATGAAAAGCGTAAATAATTAACGGTCATTGATGATATTTTTTCGCTATTTAAGCCTTATTTTTCTATTTGAGCCGAAATTTTGATACACCGCAATGTAAAAAAGATTATGTCACTGCAAAAATTGAGAGAACTAGTCTCCCCTAGTCCTTTATTTCATGGAGTAGATTTATCGACATCTGTGTGAAAAGATAACATAAAAAAAATAATAACCGCAATATATATATACCTATACCGATTTTTTTAGTTTTCCTATCATAGTTTATACACCCCCCAAAAGCAGTGCATAAACTACCCCACGACACAATACCCCTCGCCTTACCCCCACCCCTTTTTATTTATTGTCTATTTGGTGTATGAACTGAAACTGTTACCCGTTATTTATGATATATTTACACATATTAAAAAAAAAATAAAAATTTAAATTAATTAAAAAAAAAAAATTTTTCATATGGGATTTTTTTGGCTTTGTTTCCCAAGCAGGCCTCTAGTCCTGCTACACTCTACACCCTCTATCACGCCTCCTATTGACATGCAATTTTTTTCCCCGAACAAACATTACTTGTCCACCACAAAACTATCACTGGTAATTTTTTTAACAAGATTAAAAACTTGGGAACTAGAGGGTTAATTTGCTCTGTACATGTTCTATCAGTCCATTCCATTTCAGTTCCATTCAATCGTTTAGTTATGCTTCACTTAGCGCAACCAGTAAACAAGGACAGCAGGCCAAGCAAAGTTATAGTTGAGCGAAACTTACAGTGGCGTACACAGAACCCCCAACCCCCCAAATACAAAAATTGCTAGTTCAAAATATGGTTTCGAATAGAATTGGGCTCAAAAGTTGTACTCAGACCCCCCCCCCCCATATGAAATCCTATGCGCGTTACTGGAAACTTATGTTGCCAACCATATAAGACCACAGATCATGGTTTATTTTCTGCGAGGTTGAAGAAATATCAGAGGGATTGCAGTCAGTTAAACGGTCTAATCACTGCCCACTTTCTATGGGTTTAACCAGTGATAAGTTCCACTATATTTGAAGGATTTGAATCAGTTTGAGGTCGTTGGAACTGTTGTTCTCAGAAGCACTGACTGACTGGCTCTTTAGCACCTTGGTCGCTTACCACTTTGCAAAAATCGGTTGATATGAAACAACTAGAATTAATTACATATGGTTTCACTGAGTCAAAGATAATGTATTGGAATTCTGTGATACCAGTTGAATCTCCTTAAATCATAATGTCACATAATGCTCAAGAAAAATTCGAATTTGCCAAATGCGCTATCAGACAAGATTAGGTTCTTTTTAATCGGTTAAAATTTAATAATATTTACCGCAAGTAAACACCATCGTTCTTGGGTTCTTAAAACTTGCTACGTCTAAACGTCGGCTAAAACGTTTTAGTGAAGTTGAACAACTTGAAACTTTGCCCTATTAAGGTACAAGAAAACAACCACGAAAAGGCAGAGTTGTAATGAGGCCGCATTATCGGTGGATTTAATGATTTCATCACCGTCGCATGCGTGTCGACATCATGCAGGCGGCACTCGTTCTCAGTCCTTTGGCTGATTTAATTAAATTTGTGTTTCGCATATGAATTGTCTCATTTTCGTTGTACACAATGTTCGGGGCACATGCCAAGAAAAGAATACCAACAACAAACAGTAGCAGCCACTGCCAGTAAGGTGAGGATGGTGAAGCGGTTAAGGAAGCCGCCATTCGGCCATTTAAATGCGTGCGTGATCCTACGAAAACATACATACCTATCCACATGTATGTAGATTTGTAATCATGTGTTTTTGTGTTAACACGCGCAGCAAGCACTTGAAATGCGGCCATTTTCATGCGTACCTCTGTCCCTTTTGTAATTTTCTTATTTATTTTTGGTGGTCAAAAAGCCTAAAAAAGCACACGCTCCCATACATATATGCACACGTGTGTGAAATACATGTATGTAAGTGTGCTTGTGCACATTTAAGCGAATTCAACATGTGCAGATTTCAATTAGTACCAACAAAGTGCCACAATAAGAAAATAACAAGTATTTTTGGTCCTTATTTTCTATTTTGAGAGTTCTTATTTCGATATGTTGTTGTTGTTGGTTTATTTTTTAATGTTTGATTTTTTGTAGATTTCAACCAAAAATGTTTTCCCCAGAATGAAATTTGGGTTAGCATTCATTTCTTTTTCTCTTCGTTGTTGTTGTTGTTGGTGTTGTTGAAGTAGCTTTTTCGGTTAGGATTTTTACGCTAAACGCTATAAAACTCGTAATTAGAGTGGAAAAACACGCAATTAACATTAAGCGCGTGCACGTTGCATTGAACATGTGTGTGTGTGTGCGTATGTGCTGCACTGCGCTGCTTCCAAATACGCAGCCAGGCGCATGGAGCGAACGCTTTAGTGACCCCAATTTCTTTTAGTTTGCCTGCCAGCTGGCAGAGGTCTTTTTCCGCCCTTGTGCCACCCTCCGGCACACACATTCACATATGTTTGGTTGAATGTTTGCCGCTTTTAGCTGGACTTTGAATTATAGTTGCTGTGCTCATTGCTGTTGTTTGGCTGCTGCTTGCCGTACATGCATGTAATTGTTGTTGCTGGTTGTGTTGTTGCACCAACCGTATAAAATATTTCATATCATTTGTTTAACGATGACGCTGCGAACTGTACACTGCTGCAAAAATTGGATTAAAATTGTCAACGCATTATTTTTAATTAAATTGCCGGACTGCCTTCGCCATTCACAATATAATTGTTTAAAATGCAGCGTTCATAAATTATATACTCGTATGTGTGAGTGTGAAAGTGAGTGTGGGGACGAATCCTTTTCAATTAATGCACACGTGCAACGTACAGCAAGTGATGGAGTGTGGAGCTGGAGCTCGGATGAAAAACGAGTTCAACGCCTTCTAAGCAGAGCCAACAGGGAGGCAACCAGGTTAACTAAAACTTTCCAAATAAATTTTAAATCTAAATATTAAAGTCTTTTGTGTACAAAGATAACAATAATTGTTTTTTTAAGTATTTTAATTTAATTTAGTTTAGATTAGTTTAATTTCATTGCATTTAATTTGATTTAATTTTTTTTCATTTTATTTTATTTTATTTTTTATTTTATTTTATTTTATTTTGTTTTATTTTATTTTATTTTATTTTATTTTATTTTATTTTATTTTATTTATTTTATTATTTTATTTTATTTTATTTTATTTTATTTTATTTTATTTTATTTTATTTTATTTTATTTTAATTTATTATATTTTATTTTATTTTATTTTATTTTATTTTATTTTATTTTATTTTATTTTATTTTACTTTATTTTATTTTATTATATTTTATTTTATTTTATTTTATTTTATTTTATTTTATTTTATTTTATTTTATTTTATTTTATTATATTTTATTTTATTATATTTTATTTTATTTTATTTTATTTTATTTTATTTTATTTTATTTTATTTTATTTTATTTTATTTTATTTTATTTTATTTTATTTTATTTTATTTTGTTTTATTTTATTTTATTTTATTTTATTTTGTTTTATTTTATTTTATTTTATTTCATTTCATATTATTTTATTTTATTTTCTTCTATTTTATTTTATTTTATTTTATTTTATTTTATTTTATTTTATTTTATTTTATTTTATTTTATTTTATTTTATTTTATTTTATTTTATTTTATTTTATTTTCTTCTATTTTATTTTATTATATTTTATTTTATTTTGTTTTGTTTTATTTTATTTTATGTTATTTTATGTTATTTTATTTGATTTAATTTGATTTGATTTCATTCGATTTAATTTAATTTGATTTGATTTGATTTGATTTGATTTGATTTGATTTGATTTTATTTTATTTTATTTATTTAATTTTATTTTATTTTATTTTATTTAATTTTATTTTATTTTATTTTATTTTATTTTATTTGATTTTATTTTATTTTATTTGATTTTATTTGATTTTATTTGATTTGATTTTATTTGATTTTATTTTATTTTATTTTATTTTATTTTATTTTATTTTATTTTATTTTATTTTATTTTATTTTATTTTATTGTATTTTATTTTACTTTATTTTATTTTATTTTATTTTATTTTATTTTATTTTATTTTATTTTATTATTTTATTTTATTTGATTTTATTGGATTTTATTTGATTTTATTTGATTTTATTTGATTTTATTTGATTTTATTTGATTTTATTTGATTTTATTTGATTTTATTTGATTTGATTTGATTTGATTTGATTTGATTTGATTTGATTTGATTTTATTTTATTTTATTTTATTTTATTTTATTTTATTTTATTTTATTTTATTTTATTTTATTTTATTTTATTTGATTTTATTTTATTTTATTTTATTTTATTTTATTTGATTTGACTTGATTTGATTTTATTTTATTTTATTTTATTTTATTTTATTTTATTTTATTTTATTTTATTTTATTTTATTTTGACTTTTACATAGTCTCAGAATTAGTAACACCTGACTTGGTTGTATACCACAATTCGCATCATCACTCTTTTCAGTTAATAATTCGTAAAGCCCATTTAACTGTCTACTTGCCTGCTGATTTATTTGTTGGTGTTCTTGCTTATTTTTTTTTGGGCACTTGTCTGACTCAATGCATTACTCGAGCACAAAGCGCAGACTATCTTGATTACAATTTAAACATAAAATGTTGCTTTGCAAATACCAAATTTAAGAAAATTTAACCCCTCAATTAAATGGCCAACATTTGATTACGTTCGCGAGATGTGGTTATCCTTTCGTATACAACAAAACATTTAAAAACAGATTAGACAAGTATTTATAATTTTCTATTATCTTCGCGCCTTAAGTTTATTATTTATCTAATCGTTTATAATTATGGTTTATTAATTGGTTAAAAAAAAACACATTTTGAGTTAAGTTTCCTTGGCAAGGCGAAAACTTAAATTCCTGTTCATTTGGGCTGCCCTGTGCTCAGGTTTTGCGCCTCTGTTGTGCTTTGCTGACTGCGTAGTCGTCCCAACACTGCCAGCCGTCACATTGCGGTTTTCTGTTCGGCGCAGCTTTTGGATTACTTCGCTTGTAAGACGATCTCACGTTGCATGGTTGCGGATTTTGGGGTCAGCTCAGCCGCAAAATGCTGATGATGCCATTGTGACAGCGCCATAAAAGCAGGAAAAAGGCACATAACACTTGCGCCACGGCACTGCAATTGCATTGTAATTGCCGGACAAGTGCGGTTGGACGCCGCCGCTGTGCTGCTCTGCTTTGTGGACGTGCTATTTTTTGTCGTTTGCTTTGCTCTTTTGTGCAGCCATCTCGAAAAGGATAATGCCAGGCAGCCGCTTGTAATAAAGTAAAGCGTAGTCATGGCGTGTGACATCTGAGCAAATGTCCGCAGGGGATGAACGGGCAATGGGTATGTGCCAAAATGTCGTTGTGCTTTTGCACTGTTAGTTGTAAAGCTGTAAGAAACATTTGCTGCCGAAATCTGCGAGCAGCAAAGGATGCACTTCAAGTGCATAACTGCTCAGTTTGAAATTTACTTTCCACTCAACAAAGATTGCTTTGATGTTTGAGTTGCACAAACGTTGGACCACTTGCTGCATTCACCACCTAAATGTTGCACAAGTAAAATATTTGGTTTTTAGTCCTTTAAAGGAGCCTGGACCCTACCTAATATGCATTAGCTGGCGCACCTGTTTGTCTGCCACTTGAGCTGTTTCGGCCGTTCGAGTGGGTCCTTTCGCTCGTATGCAATTCATTTGTTTTTGCAACCCAAACTGGCAGGCAATGAAGCCGTACAAAGTGCTGCCGTCACTCAATTTGTGCTGCACACATATTGAATTGGGTGCACCTGCCCTATCGTTGGCCAACTCAACTGCACTCAGTCCGTTTGGGTTTAATGCTGTGCAAAATTATTTGAATTGCTAGTTAAACAATTGGCAGCGCTTTTCCAGGCACTTGTACGTTTTCAAAATATGTGAATATGCATGACTGAGGACTGGTGGGTTTTAGGGTGAGTAGGTATGAAGGAGTAAGTATTGACTGAATGTCAATAAAGTGTTGCGTTGAATTTGCATAGTCGAAATAGTAACAAAATTACAGCATGAAAATGCTGCTCCTGTTGACATTTTAATGCTGCACTGACCAGACAAAAAGAAACGAAGCATGTGTTCTATGTTCAGAAGTCAACAGCATTAAAATGAAATTTTTCAGTCTCTATGGGATACGTTTTTTATATTTATATATACATAGAATCAGTGGCGCACGCAGGAATTGGTTTTGGGGGGGCGGGGGGTTTTGTGTAACTTTTTTGAGAACTTTGAAATAGAATAAAATTTAGATGTATGAATCTACAGACTGAGATCCAAAACATGTATGTTTTCCCTACCTGACATATTTTGGTCCTGAAAGTTCAAAATAGAAAATTTAGTTAAAAGGAGACAATTTTTCTCTTTCATTTGATACCCATATCTTCATCATTGCACAACCCCAAATATTACAAAAAATATTACAAATGTGTATGTCCTTAAAATTTGTAAGTGCTTTAAAAAGGACTTTGGGTCAGAAAATGAAAAAACTGACTATGCCAGGTTACTATAAATTACCTCTAGTTTTACGCCTATATCAACATTAGGATGGGTCTCGGCAAAACAATTTTTTTTTCGTAGGGTGTAATAAATGTAAAGTTGGTATTTTCACTCAGTGCATCATAACTTTGTCATTTTTCTTTCGATTCTATTGATGTTAGGCTTAATATTTGCACAAATAATATATCTTTCATCTTAGATTTTAAAACCAAAGGAGATAATTTATTTTATCTATAAAAAAAACATTCGAAAATTTATGATTTTTGAAAATGGTCGAAAAATTCACTTTTTTACAACTTTCACCGTCAGTAATTTCTGCAAATCCCATCTGATTTGGACAATCTGTATATATCTGGAAAGGCTAAGATATTATCTTTTGACCAACGGACAGCTTGTGTTAGTGGAATGATTCGCTTACGAGATATGTGCTCATAACTGAAACAACAGGGGAAAGAACTTGTTTTTCGAAGATTTTTCGACAACGCAAAAATTACAAAAATTACAAAAATTTTTTGATCTTCAGTTTCAGTCCAAAGTTAGTCTAGAAAACACTTTTATTTTGAGGTGCATTTTTTGTGTTGAGTAGTGTTATTGATGATTGAATATTGATGACTGAACATGTATGCGACGGTTATAAATTAAATTTCTGTACTAACTTAAAGATATTTCGGGGGTGGTTTAAATCCCAAAAACCCTCCCCTGTGTGCGCCACTGCATATAATATACATAGAATCTTGTAAGCAGTGTTGTTTTAAACAAGAAGTAAAGCTATGTTCAGAGGGCGGAAAGAGAGACCATGGCTTCATTGAAAAGACTATATTGAGAAAGTCCTTTCAACTGTTGTTGGGAGCAATTAAAAAATCGGCGTGCGAAGCCTGCAGAATGGTCAACCTGATAACGGGTTATCTTGATCAGATAAGTCAGAGTAAGATGTTTCCAAGAGGGAAGATTGGAATATGTTACCAGATTTTAAACGCTTTTCAAGAAACTAAAAATCTTTAGCCTCTAGTCAGAATCTGTATATAATAGTAATATAGTTGAAAGTTATGCCAGAAATCAAATGCAATTTTAATGGCATTATTCTCAAATTGTTTGGAAAAAGGGTATATTAATGATTTATAACGATCCTTGATTGGCATTACTTTCTCAGAGACTTCCAAGGCCAGTAAGACTTATCATACTCAATGAATGATGTGTATTTGAATGTTTGTTTCGCCATTGTAGTTCATGCATTAAATATTCAGTCATCACCCCTTGTCGGTGACAAATGACTCGAATGGTCGATGAATCATGTGTGTCCTTCGCACACAGTTGCCATGTGAATCGTCAAGTGTATATCGTGTGTAAGCTATGATGAGGAGTCTTCAATTAATGGCATATATTAATTGCTACTCAGTGCAAAATGCTGCAATCATATTTTTGTACTTAACCTAGAAAACTGCCGCATCCTTCTCAGCACTTGAAACCGCACAACCGAGTAACTTACCTGAAATTAAAAATAAGAATAACGAGCACATTAAACATTTTCATATGGAAACGTGTTGAATTGAAAATAACGTGCCAGACACACACACAAATTAATATAAAATGCATAATAAATTAATTCCCAGCGCGCAGTCAGCGCGTGTCGTCCTTGGCCAATAGTCATACCAAGAAATAAAAACAAAAAAACTGCCACGCATTTATACTATTCACGTGGCATACGAGAGTTTGTAGCCATGAATGTGCATATGTATGGATGTATGTACTGCGTACTGTGCAATATATTGTGTCATCTTTCATTGAGTGAAAATTTGAGATGGAATTCCGCCATGAATGACGGCCGTGCCAGGCAACCAGCCTCGCGATTCTGCAGTTCGTTAAATTATCCTATTGTTGTAGGGACTTTATTTTATTCGCAACAGCAATGTTGCTTTATGTAATATTTTTTCGCAAACAAATTGTGAGCGAAAAATCCGCCATCAATCGTGACGCAGCGCATAAATCGTTGTCAAAAGTGCACCGACAAGTAAAAGCTGGGCAGGAGCGCGAGGCAGCGCAGAGCACATATTTACATACATACATGCAACAACAAACTGTTGTTTATATTTTGCTGTCAGTTGGGTGTATTTACAGCAAAAGCCAACTGCCACCGAGCCCAGCTTCAATTGGCCGGCAGCGATGCTGCTTGTGGCGTTTTTCATTTAAAAAAGCGCGCCCACTGCGGTTCATTGAATTTAAGCTTAATTTGTATATTTCCTTTCATTGCGCCGTATTACTTTGCCTTCGCTTCTTTTGTACATCAATTATGTATGCGTAATTGCCACATTTTTGCCGCCACGCTCCGTTCTTGATTATATTTCATTAAGTTCAATGCAATATTTCGAACGAAACGAACGTTCAGATGGAAAGCAAAAATGCACAGTAAAAATTAATTTAATTAATATATTTCAACGCACATGCATACATCGCTACGGCGAGTATTTGCAGACAACTTTATATTACTTGTACAGTGAGCAGTCGAGGGAACGTGCTGAGTGCCAAGGACACAGGACCAGCTTTTGTCACATGAAAACGCAGTCAATCGGGGGCATACAATAGTACAAAATCAATTTAACTCGATATATAGTATCCCAATAATTTCCCAACCTGAGGCATTGATAGTGTGCTTCAGGCAAACAATTCGCTTAAGGGAGAAAGTACAGCACCGCGATTGATTTAATTAAATTTCAGTTTAACAAGGCAGAGTTTCTGCAAAATGGCTGTGAATATAATATTAAAAATTAAAATTTTAAATTTATATTAAAAATGTAAAAATATAATATTAAAAATTAAAAATTTAAATTTATATTAAAAATTTATATTAAAAATGTGTATTAAAGCCTTTCAAATATACTATATATATTCCTGAATTCTGGTTCAGGCTTCAGGATCTTGATAAATTTAAAATGTTTAATGGTCTCGATTTATTTGCAGAAGAACTTAAAAGTAAACTTGATATTTAAAAAAATACTTGAGTATTGTATTGTATTGAAATATGTAGTTCAGTGCACCTAAAGACTCACATAGTTTGGAATATATTATTGTATTTTTAATATGGAACTAATATTTATGAATAATAAATAAAATTTCTGCATAATAACCAAAACTCAAATATTACAATTGTTAAATCAGATCTTACTTAGAAAACCAAACAAAAAAAATGAAAGAAAGGAGAAATGAATCAGTTTTTGGCTTGACTACTTGGAATGGAGTCAAAACAATATGAAATAAATCTAATATTTCCACCATACTGGAATTGGACTGCGTGGTTCAAGGGTTAGTGCGATGGATCATAAGTCAGATGGTTATCGGGTCTTATCGGGCTTTCGGCATCTGTTCTCTTAGCGGAAAATATTATATCTCGTTGAATGAAATTATTGCCTTTGGCAAGTTCGCAGTCCTTGAGAGTACATATAGAATTGTAATAGAAAAGCCATGCTTTGAGTATGTGGAATTTATTATTGCTTACTGATAAGAAGTGGTTGTCAGTTTTGTAGTTAATTTCAGTACTCATAATATACGTTTGTGCTTTATGTGACTGTCATTATTTTTTCTTCTAGTTTCTACTTTTTCCGCTCCGACTTTTTCTCCCATTCCCACTCCATCTCTAACAAAAACTCCTTCTTTATACTTTGCTCCTTATATTTCTCCTACCCTATTCCTCATTCCAACAAAAGCTCGTGCTCCAATTGCTTAATTCTATTCCCAACTTCACCACTCTACTCCGTTCCACTTACAATTCGCACTGTAATTTCCGTTCTTGACAAATAAAAGCCGCAAGAGAGTTCGCAGTCGAAATGACATAATATGCTATGTTAATTCCCATTTTCACACTGAATTATTGTTTTGTAAAGTTTTCTTTTCTGCTTCTTACTCTAAAAAATATTTTAATTGTAAGATAATAATTTATTGTTATCCTACATAAAATAAAATAAAATAAAATAAAATAAAATAAAATAAAATAAAATCAAATCAAATCAAATCAAATCAAATCAAATCAAATCAAATCAAATCAAATCAAATCAAATCAAATCAAATCAAATCAAATCAAATCAAATCAAATCAAATCAAATCAAATCAAATCAAATCAAATCAAATCAAATCAAATCAAATCAAATCAAATCAAATCAAATCAAATCAAATCAAATCAAATCAAATCAAATCAAATCAAATCAAATCAAATCAAATCAAATCAAATCAAATCAAATCAAATCAAATCAAATAAAATAAAATAAAATAAAATAAAATAAAATAAAATAAAATAAAATAAAATAAAATAAAATAAAATAAAATAAAATAAAATAAAATAAAATAAAATAAAATAAAATAAAATAAAATAAAATAAATTAAAATAAAATAAAATAAAATAAAATAAAATAAAATAAAATAAAATAAAATAAAATAAAATAAAATAAAATAAAATAAAATAAAATAAAATAAAATAAAATAAAATAAAATAAAATAAAATAAAATAAAATAAAATAAAATAAAATAAACTGAAACAAAATAAAATAAAATAAAATAAAATAAAATAAAGTAAAATAAAATAAAATAAAATAAAATAAAATAAAATAAAATGCAGCCGCCGTGGCTCAGTTGGTAAGTGCGTTTGACCGCGAGTCGAAGGCAGCGACACAGGTTCAAATACTGCCTGTAATAACACCTAAAAAAAAATAACGGGAAAACTCGTTTTCTCTTTCGGTGGCTGTCCTCTCAGCTGGAAATGGCAAACCTCTGAGAGTACAAATTGCTTATGAAAGAGCTCCCAACCTGCCGTTCGGAACCGGCATAAAACTGTAGGTCCCTTCCACCCGCGTACAAATTCACACGCACAACACGGGTGGTTGCGGGAAGCTAGGCTTTAGTCTCGCGTCAGCGGGCTGTCGTGCCAGTCAATCATTATTAATTAATTAAAATAAAATAAAATAAAATAAAATAAAACAAAAAATAAAAAATACTATTTATTTCAAATCAAGTTGAATAATTTGAATTTTATGTACATTCATGGCTGAAGCCAAAAGAAGATTTAAATGGTAATAATTTAGAAACAACTAACTACTTACTCCTTTCATGGGTCTTTTTAGTTGTACAGAAAAAGTTGCAGGAGCAAAGTCCGGTGAATACGGTGGCTGAGGAGTAATTACTGATTTTTTGGATTGCAAAAAATTGTCAAACACACCAAAACACGTCTATACTAATATTTGTCAAAAGCAAACTAAATATGCAAAATGGCTGATAACGGCAACATATGTTGGGGACATGTGTATTAACATAACAAACAAAAAAAAAACCGTATGTAAAATAAATCACCTTACATCATACAAACAAAGAAATGGCGTTATATGTGAGGAAAAATTATTTCGGCACATCAAAAACTCTACTTGTCTGTATTTGCTGGGGTAGGCAAAATTTCGGTGTGAAATTTGTGATTAAGTATAAATGTAATTTTTTTCTCTCCCTTTCTCCTTGTGTGTGTATGTTTGGCAACATTGCCACCCTCAACAAAGCTCTGGCAAATTATTCGGCATATTTCCATCACACACTTTTTTATGTCTAATTGAATGAGTTTGCGTTCGTAACACCAACACCAACCGACCGGCCGCGTTAATGTCAATTCATTACGTAAATAAACGCACAAGTGTCATGCATTTGACATAAATGTGCGGATCATCATTGCCCACAGGCAACGCTATCATCATCATCAGCGCATCCATCGGCAACGCCATCAGCGGACGCTCATCACATCTTTAATGAGTGCCCTGGGCGCAACACGTACGCTCTCAGGTCATTCGTTCCATGCCGTTTCGGCTCAATGCTCGGTTCGGTTCGGCTGGATTGCGGGGATTATAATCCGCTGAAAACTCAGTGGCTGGCCATATAAAAAATGCCTCGTCGCCGCCCACAGAATGTCGCCTACGGTATGTGTCGGAGTTGCCGTTTATGATTCGGCCGCCAGCACACAACAAATCTAATTTTATCGCCGATGGACGTGTTTGTGTCGATTGCATGCGTGTACACTGTACAGCTTCATCATTGTCAGCTACAGGCCATCATTATCGTCAGCGTTAGCGTCATTCGCATCGTCATTATCCGCTGGCCGCGTCATTATCATCGACGTTGCCTTCGCTTTTAAGTGCCTATTAATAATGGGTTTTTTTTCCTGTTTTTGAAGCTCATCAATTCGCTCCCGCCGGTAAAATCTATTTCGTTGTGCACACAGAGCGGGCAAGATGTGTCTCGAGCGTGCTTATGTGGCGACTTGGATAAGCATTTTTCATTTCACTGACGTGGCGCTGTTTTTCATTCACAGCACGGCGAGCGACTGTCCCGCCGCTTCGCACGCGTGTTGCCAGATACCTGAAATGACTTTCTCCTAAATCTTAAAAAATACTGAAATTTCCTCCCAAAAGTTAAAAAAATATATCCTAACATTTTTTTATGATTTGAGTCATTTTAAAGGAATTAAACTTCTCATGAAAAAAAAAATATATTTACATTTAATTTTTTTTAATGCAGCCTTTTTTTATTCATCTTCAGGTAAACAACAAAAACTTAACAAAAACAAAACACATAAGAAATGAATTAAATAAAAAGTGCAATTTTTGTCGGGATTTCATTGTGACAGCAATAAGTGAGAACGAGATAGAACGAGCTTACATTTTGTAAGCTTATATATTTTTAATACAATAGGCTGCTTTGACTATTAAAACAGTTGCCAAAATATTTTTGTACCAGTGTTCTCAATACATCAAAAAATCTCCCAAAAATCCACCAAGGATCCGAAAAATCCCCTAACATAATATATAAATCTCCTAAACAATTCTTCCTCCTAAAATTTATCCTAAAAGGTCAATAATCTCCTAAATCTAGCAGGAAATCTCCTGATCTGGCAACACTGGCTTCGTACACGTGTTGCAGGCGTTACAAATGCGAACGCAGCAGATTGAGAGCGTTGCGGCGCAAGTGACTGATCGCATTTCGTGTGCCTCAAAAGCCGCTGGCAACACTCTAAATCAGCTGTTTATGATGTGTTAATATTAAAAAACAAAACGGCCCAACTGACAGCTCGAAAGGAATATCTTAAAATTACACGAAAATATCAGATCGATTTTATGTCGGCCATGGTGTCAGAGTGTTTGAGTGAGGGGGAACGGAAGAGGAGTGAGTAGAGTATTCTTTGTGAGAGCATAAAATTGGAAAAGTGATTTGTCGTATGTTTTACTACGTGTGAACGATGTTACGAGCGGCGGCGTTACGCATTTACGCGTTCAAATACTCACATTAAATGAATGTCATTCGTTTCACATTCATTTATATTGTGATAATTTTGTCGTCTTAAATTGTGGTTCTATTTCGAAATGTGCGTAATTTATGGGGGAATGCTAAATGCTAAGATGGGGCTATAAATATCTGAATAATTGGTTTTGATGCTAGAAGCAAAACAGGCATTTTAATTGGTTTGTCTTATATTTTAAAATTTAAAAATTTTTAAATAATCCTACACGAACATTGTGACAAAGATTTGTTAACCAAAACAGCGATAAGGCGATTATTATTAACTTGTATATCATAAAGCTCGATGTTGTGGTGATGAAAATCTAAGCTTTGAGGCTGTCAACAGGTGTGAAGAGGTGTATAGGTAAAAGTGGAAATAGCAAAGTCTTAGTATCCAAAATGTTTTTTTTCTCAAATTTTACAATCTGAGTGAGTTTTTTTACAATTAAGTACTTAATTTTATTGGCCTGTCCAAAAGCTGGAAAGATAAGCTTTCGAGAAATGTGGTCAGTTAAAAGCTTCTTTTGATTGTTTACAGAATAAAAGTGTGATAGAAAATTCCATGTCCTGAATTAGCATTTTTCTTTGCCAGCCAAAAATTAAGAAAGACTGCTTGGTATGGTTCTGATACGTCTTTCACATACTCCTCAGATATTCGATTGACATTTGCGGTAGAGGCATTTAAAAATCCCTCGTCAAATTTTAAACATGACAAAAACTTGCAAAATTCCATGAGAAACTCGATGGAATTACAATATTCTCTACAAAAAACTAAAAGTTATTCAACTATATCGAACACTAAACACAAAAGAGTCACAACTCAAAACTTTCCAAAATCAACATTTTTTTCATAAATCAATTCATAATATAGGGTTTTCCAACAAGAGGTGTTATTTTGAATCACCCGGTATTTCGGTAGCTGTCACTTTTGAAGCATTTATTCTTTGACATTTGACAAGTAGAAACTACGCCATTACTAAAAATGAAACGACACACGCTTCAACAACGCATAGAAATTATTAAAATTCACTACAAAAATGGTGAAAATCTTGCAGTCACAGTTCGCAAAACTAAAGCATTTTTGGGTCGTCGTGAAGCACCTTGTCGGACCGCAATACAGAAATTGGTGGAAAAATTCGAGCTGTTGGGACAAGTTAGTGATGTGAAGAATAAAACCCGTGCACGTCGCTCAAGAACAACTGAGAATATTGCTGCTGTAGCCCAAAGTGTTGAAGAAAACCCAGGTTTGTCGATTCCTCGTCGTTCTTTGGAATTGAGCATTCCAAAAACGTCATTACACCGTATTTTGCATAAAGACTTGGGTCTTAAGGCTTATAAAGTTCAGTTAATACAAGAACTCAAGCCGACCAATCATCAACAACGTCGTGTCTTTGCTGATTGGGTCCTTGAAATGCATGAAAATGATCCGGAATTCCATCGAAAAATCATCTTGACTGATGAGGCCCATTTCCACCTCGGTGGCTACGTCAACAAGCAAAATTGTCGCATCTGGGGCTCGGAAAACCCAAGAGTTATTGTTGAGAAGCCTCTCCATCCTCAACGTGTGACTGTTTGGTGCGGTTTATGGTCCGGCGGGGTCATTGGACCTTACTTTTTCGAAAATGAGGTTGGATCAACAGTTACGGTGAATGAATTGCGCTATCGAGAGATGATTAATGATTTTTTATGGTCGGAGTTGGATGGTATTGATCTGGACAACGTTAACTTTCAACAAGACGGCGCTACGTGCCACACAAGCAACGAAACCATTGCTCTTTTACGGGAAAAGTTTCCGGACCGTGTTATCTCTGGAAGAGGTGATCACAATTGGCCACCGAGATCTTGTGATTTAACACCTTGCGACTTCTTCCTTTGGGGCCACGTGAAAGATAAGGTGTACGCCAACAGCCCAGCGTCGATTCAAGACCTCAAAGATAGAATTCGTGAGGCTATCGAGGACATAGGGCAGCCACTTTGCGATTTGGTTATGGAAAATTTCATGAAAAGGATATGGTCCTGTAAGCGTGGTCGTGGTGGCCATTTGGCTGATGTTGTTTTTCATTATTAACGGCATACCTTCCTCTTTATTATGAAATAAACATCCGATAATTTATCTCAAAAAATTGCATTTTTCTTTGAATACCAAAATATCCCCTCTTGTTGGAAAACCCTGTACATACACTCCGCGACACTTGATTACGATCACTTTAATTTTTTCGATAACATTTTTTTTGTGGGGTTATCGGAAAAATGTAAATGGGAATATGTTTTGTTAACACATTGGAATAATATCCTACGAGGTCGTCAACAAACTCATAAAATCTAACGGTATATTACCGTTTGTTGTTATTTGGGAAAATCTGCTTCTGTCTGTTTTAATGCCAACTGCACTGCTTCTGGAGGATCAACAGTTTTTTGCCTCTTCTGGAAATTTTCGATTTTTGAGTTGTGAGTCTTTTATATTTAGTTTGCGACAGAAGCGGAGCCAAGGGGTGGGGAAGTGTCAGAACGTCAGTGTCAATCACTATGCATGGTATGTACGTTGCCATATAAGCAAAAAGGTCTTTAAAAATGATAACACATTTTTTTTTACTTTAGACTTTTTTTTAGATTTTTTTTGTTTTAGATTGTCGGCCGGGATGTTCTTCAGGATGCCAAACCTTTTAGATGGCTGCTACGTCCTCAATGGCTTTTTTTATCAGCAATAAAATGAAAATGAAAAGATGAAAGTTGTGTGGTGTCGCATCTGGCGAAAACGTGGAGTGGTTCATGGTTAAAATTCGACTTAAAATCAAAAAGTCACTCACAAGTGTCGATCGATCAGATGGCGTCTTTCGATAACCAAATGTTCAGATTAAGATTAAATATGATAAATTTATGCTTTTGAGATGCTAAAATCTAATTTCAAGAATTTAAATGAAGATTTTAGTTGATCTTTGATGAATTACGGCCCAGTTTTGATGAAATCTGCGGTGATCGCGGATTTCAGTTGGCTAACACGTTCGTCATCATTTGTGTCCTGGCAATCCTGTTTAAATCGCGTGTACCACTCATGAACTCTGCCACGGGATAAGCGATCATCACCACAAATTTGGTTCATCAATTCAAATTTTTCTATAAAAGATTTATTAATTTTAAAACAAAAGTTAATAATGTCTCTTTGTTCGATGTTCATTTTTGTACCGATGACACGAACATACTTTCACTTGAAACGCAATAACTTCGCTTCCAGAGAATCAAATTGAAAATTTTAATGAAATTTAAGTAAAAATCGGAGATAAATGTAAAATTTAGTGTCCGATCGAATATTCGGTTTCGGCCGTTCGGCCATGTTTTGGCCGAAACTGAAACCGAAACCACTTATTTGGGCCGAAACCGAAACCTTTCTAGAATATTTTTTACATTTTATTGTGTAACAGATATATAGTAAAAGGAGGAGTCATTTAGATGCCACCAATGTAAATAAACTTCTTTTTTTAGCATATAATATTTAATTATTTATTTTGAATATTAGCGAGTTAGGTACGAAAGTGTGATTTTTTCATGTTTATGTTTTTAAAAAAGGAATCAATTGTTTTTATTAATAACTATTTATTTATTTTATTATGTTATGTTTGTTTGTTTGTTCTTTATTTACTTAATGTGAAATTCGTTTGTTGAAAAAAATGGTTATTTTTATTTCAACTTGAAAGGTTCGGCTTCGGTTTCGGCCGAATATTAAAAAAACCGAAATTCGGTTTCGGCCCAAAAAAGATGTTTCGGTCCAAGGCACTAAGCCACATATAGATGGCGACATCATAAAATACTCTGTTTGAGAAGTGCGAAATACTAAATTGGCCCCCTTGCCCCGCCCTAACTAGACCAAGTTCTGGTTACGCCCCTGGTATGCAATGCGGACAACTTGAAATCATTAGCTTAAGAATAAATAAACAAAAACCCTTTTTTAACAACGATATATCATAAAACATTGGATTATGGAATCGGCATCAAAGTTCATTAGAAGATTTCTAATAAGAAGCAAATGAACGTGGAAGAGTACCTCGACTTCCCGTTTTCAATCTAATTACCGATGCCGTGTGTCACTCTGAGTGCGGACACCAACTGTCATTGCACGATGGAACGACATTGACGAGTCCCCAAGACGCCGTCATCCCAGTCACACATTCATTTGCTACCAAATTCAGTCATTAGTTGCCGAAGACATAAAAATGCCCACAAATAATAAGACATTTCTTTGATTTGTATTGATTTTGAGTAATTTATTCACATCAGATAACTAACTACAAGCTGCCTGACATGGCACGACCTGGCTGCCTGACAATGTTGCTAACATTTCCAGTAATTCGACCATAAACATAAATTTCAATGTTGCCCCAAACATACAAATTAAATATTTAAAAACATTGTCTCTGTATTTATGTAAAATGCACACCTTGGCCATGCACTACGTCGTGATATGTCATTATTGTGTCAACCACAATTGGTGTGTGACAACTGATTGCTGTACAAAAACCCAACATTAATTAACATGAAATATTCAAGAGCAATCGATGTGTTTGTTTTCTTCAATTTCAAATTGCCATGTCCCTTTCAGCAAAACAATTTTTCGGTCTGAAAGAGTGAGTGGGCAAGCATATCTAACTTTTCTGGAACATACACGCAGTGTTATCAATCAAATGACACTTTTGTTAATATGATTCGAGCATATGTGGTGAATGTCAATTGCGCCAGAAATTAGTCTAAATTAATAATTAAAAACAGATTATTATTGGTGCATTTTAGTAGTTAAGGCAGTAATTACTTTCGCTTGGTTAAGGTCAGGCAAACAATTCCCGATATTGCGAATACATTTTCATAAACGGAAATGGTTCCTCCCCAAAAACAGTCGATATAACATATACACAGCACTTGGACAATACGAAACGCATTTGCCTACACATCAACACTGACAGTTGTTGCCTTACACGTGGCATTGATCCAGGGGCCGAAAGAACAGTTTATTTACCCTCTGATGCGTTTGACATATGCTCCACCATCAATTACAAATGTCTCCCCGTTAATTTTAATGCCATAATGAATTCCCTTTGTTGAATTTTTGATTACGTTTTATTTCGGTGACAATTTTTTAGCATCACTGCTTCTTTCCTACTTTTATTTAATTCACGACACTTTGACAGTGTAACCTTTCATCTTGCTCTCTCCATCGCTCTCGGGCGGCGGCCTCATGGATGGCACAACAAATTTATTTATATACATATACACATACGAGTGTGTTGTTGTTGTTGTGCACACTTTCATCAGAAATTGGGCCCACACACTCTGTGAGCGCTATTCAATACGAACAAAAAAATGAACACGCCCGAAAAATGTTTATGGAATTTAATAAATTTTTAAACAATATTGTTTTTTGCTGTATACTTGTAAACTTGTAGGCCGGAAAAAATGCTATTAGACTGAATAAAACCATATTTAAGGCAATTATACGTAAATTTATTTTACAACCAAATTGATGTTTGTTGTATTTGATTTCAATAAATATTATTATTTTTTCCTTGTAAGAGTTGAACTTTTGTGAGTGATACAAAAGATTCATAGGCGTTTATAGCTAACTATTTGTATTAAAAAAAAACCATTTATCCGTTTTGAAGATTTCGGTTGAACGTTATTGATCACAGACGATTTCAGAGAATCGGCCGTTCAAGCATATGACTCCAATGTCAAAAACTCTCGGGCAAAAAATATTATGCGAGTAAAAGAATTCCTAAAAGCACTTTCCCCCCCTTTCCCCCTGACGTTAAGTGCCTTAAATACTTTTAACTGATGCTTACTGACATACGTTTTATTGGTAGAAAGTTTAGTCAGAAAGATTTAATAGCTTCAAGTGTTTCATATGATCGTTAATTAGGTCGGTTAACCCTTTCGCTATTTTGTTGCCATATGGCAACATGCAACATGCATGACGTCTGCATCCTCTATGGTTGCCAGAATACATTTTTTTGTTGGTCTTTAGAATAGTTTGAAGTTTTAGGAAAAATAGGAAATTAATAAACTGAATATTTGAGTTTAAAGAAGAGAAGTATACACGTTTTTTTAATGGTATATCTTGACATAGTAAAGGAAGAAGAAGCAGAACAAATTAGAGAAATTTTTAATTTGACGTTTCCTTTCAATTTAGATACTTTTTTTTTAAATTTTGGCTGAAGTAAATGAAGAACTATTCAAATTTTCATTATGCGTAAAAAGTTTTATGTTGAAGTAATTATTACAGCCACATCGATGTGGTGTCTCTCATAGAAAAACACTCTAAAATACAGGGTTCGAGTAGAAAAATTAAAAAATGTCTTATGGAATGTTGCTAATATAACCACATAGAAGCCTAAGACGTAAAATTTAAAATTCTAACTTTCCCAGTAAAAACCTGTAGCGAAAGGGTTAAAACAATGTGGCATCTGTGTTTGAAAATAAACGTATTATTAAAAATATGCAAATACAAAAATACAAAATGGATATGTTTAGAAATTAGATTTCAGTTTAGTTTATATAATTTATTAATATCTGTAGCTAACCAACGTATTTGCATTGGTTAACTATAAATTTCGTATAATACGATTAAAATTTAACAAAAAAAAAAACAGAAAATGTGTGAAGTTTTGTCATAATTGAAAGCATTTAGTGATGAAATATAATAAACCGAGAGGTTAAGTTTGTGTCAAATGTAGGTCAAATGACATGTGCAATTTTTTTTCGTTTGTGTACTAATTTTCGCTGCTGTCAATGATCAAATATTAACACTTTTTAATGGGAATCTAAAAAGTTCGTAA
The DNA here is from genome assembly GCA_964056695.1 of Melieria picta. Lineage (NCBI taxonomy): Eukaryota > Metazoa > Arthropoda > Insecta > Diptera > Ulidiidae > Melieria > Melieria picta. The sequence goes on along the minus strand of OZ057399.1, from coordinate 33,192,796 downwards.
GCATTTTATTTACAATTGTTTGAGTGAAACCGAGTTGTTTTATATTTCCATGTTGTGTGGTACATGGAACAATCTTTTTCCATCATTTCAAATACGCTTTGATATTTTTTAAGTATCGTTGAATTTTGATCCATTTTTAAATATCTGGAGAGTTCTGCTATTTAAATACAAGACTACATAGTTTAGGAGTTACTGGCGTTGAATGATTCAAGTTCAATTTTTTAATATAAAGTCAATTAACATTGAATTTTTCGTGTTTTCTGTATGATTTTGACTTGAACTACTGAACTTTCTTCCTCTCCTTTCCTTTCCTTTCCTTTCCTTTCCTTTCCTTTCCTTTCCTTTCCTTTCCTTTCCTTTCCTTTCCTTTCCTTTCCTTTCCTTTCCTTTCCTTTCCTTTCCTTTCCTTTCCTTTCCTTTCCTTTCCTTTCCTTTCCTTTCCTTTCCTTTCCTTTCCTTTCCTTTCCTTTCCTTTCCTTTCCTTTCCTTTCCTTTCCTTTCCTTTCCTTTCCTTTCCTTTCCTTTCCTTTCCTTTCCTTTCCTTTCCTTTCCTTTCCTTTCCTTTCCTTTCCTTTCCTTTCCTTTCCTTTCCTTTCCTTTCCTTTCCTTTCCTTTCCTTTCCTTTCCTTTCCTTTCCTTTCCTTTCCTTTCCTTTCCTTTCCTTTCCTTTCCTTTCCTTTCCTTTCCTTTCCTTTCCTTTCCTTTCCTTTCCTTTCCTTTCCTTTCCTTTCCTTTCCTTTCCTTTCCTTTACTTTCATTTCCTTGCCTTTTATTTTTAGTAAAACTCCCAAGGATTGAAATCTTAGCTTTCAGATATATGTAATTAAATACAAAATTCTTCTGAAAGCACGATTTATTATTACTTATTCCAATTTCTCTTTTTCAAAATCATGAAATTTGTCATTGAAGTTATATTCTGTCCTTATAGAAACAGTTTTTTTGCTTTGTCAATGTCAAATGAAATCTTCTAAAGATTGGACAACTAAGACAAATATGAACTTTGCCGCCGAGATGTCGTTTCTAAAGAACAACCAATAAAATTCCTTTGAAATTCATTTGGCTTATCTCTGAGATGAGCATGTAGAAAATTTATGGCAAAACCATTTTCTTTCACTTTCCTCACATTTTTGCGCCGTGCTGCGCGCAAGTCTTCCTTTTACAATCACTTTTCGTGTGGTCTTTTTTTGGTGTGGCAAAAAGTGTCTCTATTTCCGACACATTGCCCATTCATACTCGTAATTTCATGTATAATTCCATAATTTTGCCCAACTTACGACCGCATAGATCAAAAACAATAAAAAATACTGATTTATTGCCAGGAATTTGTGAAATTTCATTTCGGTTGCTAAAACCAATTTAAGTGTTATTTAAGGCAAAGTAAAAATGACAAATGGCCGCAAAAAGGGACAACACACAAAAACGCGCGACGCGCACAGCACAAACACAAACATGAACCAACAACAAAAACAACAACAGCAAAAGCAACAACATGTTAGTGTAGAAGACATTTCGCAAATCCCCCAGAAAATCCACCGCAGCACTGCATGGTTTACACTTTCGTGCGGCAAATGCGTCCGGCAGGCGGGCCGAGCGGAGTGCACACACACACACACATTCGCACACATTCGCACGAACAGCCACTCAGCAAGCGACATACAATTACAGTTTGGGCACTCATATGGGAGCAGGAGTAGTCGCACAATAACAACAACAAGAAAGTAGCACACACAAATGTCCTACGCAAAAACAACAACAAAAACTTCAAGAGCAACAACAACGACGACGACGACTGCGGCAGCAAAAATAGGCAAAAAGCGTTTATTAAATGTGACAAGACGACCAACAGCCGACAAGCGGCGGCCCGCAGCAGCAAAGTGCCAGCAAAAATATGACAGTAAATGTGTAGCCGAGCGCAGACGATGGCAACAAATGGCGGCAGCGACAGCAGCAGCCACGTTTGCCTACGCGCTGCGCTCCAACCAGGCAGCCGAAATAATGGCGCTCGGGGCGCCGGAGAGTGGCGCTTTGGTCTTTCGAGTGGCTTAAGTTATCGTCGTAATTTCTGTGTGCGTTGCCGCAGATCGCGCTGCCTTCCGCTGCGTGAGCTGGCGCTGCACTTTTGCGGCGGAATGTCAGCAGAATGTCAACACACACACACACACACACACGCATACATACATACACAGAAAACAAAAAACACACGCATACATTCCTCGACACAAATGCACACAGATGGAGTCAGGATGTGGAGGGCAGAAACCGCACATATCACGACGGAAATGAGTGCACACTGCCGCTCGATCCGCCGCCGGCTGCTCTTCAGAAAGCCTCGAGCGCGCCAACAACGTTAGCTGCGTGCGAGAACGAGTCGTGCCGCATCGCCACATTTGCGCTTTACTATTATATTTGATTAATCATTGCGTCGACTCACGCACGTAGCGAAGGGGCGGCACGGGTGCAGTGGGACGTGTGTGTAGGCCGAAATTGCTGAAAATTGGCAAAGCGTAAAAGCCACTTAACTTGTTAAGTTGATCATGTGCACAGTGTACATGCGTAAACGCCTAAAAGTATGCAGCGATTTTTTCGTCCGCTGCTGTTTGTTGTTTGTTTTATGCTTTGGCAACTGTCAAACATAAAAATGGTTTAATTCAAACGGAGCATTAATCTCGAAAGCGTACGACATAAATCAATTCAGTTTTTCTCGTTTTTTTCGGTTTCCTCCTTTTCGTTTTCGTTTTTGTTTTTGTTTTTCTTGTTGTCATGCTAAATTAAGTTGTAAGGCGACTGATTGGCGTACGTGGCGCGCAAAGCAAATCGTTGAAGAGATCACCGTGATTACAGCTAATTGAGTTGAGACAGTGATTAGAAAAGTATTTGAAAAATAAAAGCATTGAAAAAAGTGCATAAACAACCGAGAAAAATTAAATAAGAACGCTTTCACTGCTTCGGTTTTGATTAACCCTTTCCAGTCAATTTCCGCATTTCTTGAGATAAAAATTTGTCTTTCAAACTATTGACTCTCATTGAACATTTAAGCAATAAAATACAACAAAATATCAAAAATATCATTTAGGTTGAGAATTACAGCTCAATCAATTTTGTACGATATATCGTACAATGGTCCGCAAAGGAGTAAAAATGCTTGAAATTTTTGTTTCGCTTTTTTAAGTTTTATGAACAATTCATTGGTTGTCTTGATAGAAAACATAAATTACAACAACAAAAAATCAAAACGTGATTTCATTTTGATCGAAACCTATATAAATTATATAATATAAACAATTGAGTCACTTGTATCCGGCCTTATATAACCATTGTTGTTGTTGCAAAGCCCTTTTCCCAATCAATTAAAATTAGTATAGCTTTACGGAAAGATACCGAATATAGCCGATTCTTATTATCGTAGTGGGAGTGGCAAGTACTCATGTCTAACCTTACATAATCTGTGTCTGCTCAGTAAAATACAAAATCGTCTAGTAATTTTTATTACTTAGTAGAAATTTGCCGAATAGTCGAATTTTATTAGTCATACGATTTACTGATGGGCGTGGCATTCAAGCAAACGCAAAAAATCTGTTACCAAACCCATAACTTAAAAAAAATGAAAACATCACTTGCAACCTTTGCCTTCCATTTGTACGATATATCGTACAAAGCTTTTCAACCCTTATGGACATTTGTACGATATATCGTAACATTTTTTTAAAGGCTCGGGAAAAATATTTAGACGCAACAAATGTTAAATTTAATTAGTTTTATAAGTCAACTGAGATACAAACTTTGAAATTGTTTGGCTTTTTGCTGCTAAAAAGTATAACATATCTAAAAATTCCTCCGCAGAAGCATCGCATCGCCAAATTCTTGCAAAGAGCTGCTTACAAAACTCACTCACACTGTGTAGCCACGGCTATTGTGATTTATATTTTTAAACAGAATGGTACAACACAATCTACATAATAAGAATTAAAGAGCCGTTTCATAAAAAATGCTTTCGCTGTCAAATAAAAAATCTTTAAAAAAAAATTGTACGATATATCGTACAAATTTCCTGAAAGGGTTAATTTGCGATATGTCTTTGATTCTAGTTAACACTAGAATGCCCAAGGTAGTCATTTTGATTACATTGAGGTCCTTTATTGTAAATAACTTTTATTGCATAGCTTTGTAAAAAAAGATCTTACGTGACTTTTATTAATTTTTAAAGCTAAATGAAATAAATAAATTAAAAATATTGGAAAAAATCAATTTTTATTTAACCCAATTTTGCAACATTAACCTTAAATGCCCAAAAGGAGTCATTTTGACTACCTATATAAAATTTTCAGTAAATCTTATTGATAAATAGACAAATATTCATCTTTAATTGCGAAATATGAAAATTTCAAATAATTGCAAATATTTAAAAAAAATATCATAGTAGGTTGTGACAATTCCCGAAATTCAATCCGAAATTCACTCACAAAATTCATTCACAAATTCCAAATTTCATTCCATTTTATCCCATTAATGTGTAAGGTACGCCTTTAAATTCAATCCAAAATTCACTCACAAAATTCATTCAAAAATTCCAAATTTCATTCTATTTTATCCCATTGATTTGTAAAGTACGCCTTTATATTTAAATTAATTTACTTTGTAAACCACAAAAAATAAAAATGAAGTCCTTTTTTTAATTTAATCTCATGTTCAATTATTCATAAACCAAGAAAATTAAAAAAATCAGTAAACAATATTGTAACGATGAGGCACTCTGTCGCTGTGCTATGCATGAATGTTTTTACGGGCATACTTTTAGGCACGCACTTTAGAGCACGGCCAGCTTGCTATAATTTCGATATGGCAAGGATGGCTCGCGATGGTAATGGGATGTGCGAGAACGATCGAGAGATAGGCCAATTGAATGTGCGAGAACGATCGAGAGATAGTCCAACTGGAATGTGCAAGAACAATCGGCGCGATAAGCTAACAAGTATAAAAGGCAGCAGTGTGCAGCGCAGAGGGAGGAGTCTGATTTGAGCAAGCAAAGAGGAAACATGTAATAGTCCAATAAGTAGTAGCAAGTATAAAGATAAGCAAAGTGTAAATTTGTAAATAAAGTGATTGCTGGTTTCTGACTGCGTTTGCGCTGAGTAGGTTAGGTTAGGTAAGGTAAGACAGGCGGCTTGCTGGTTCTCAGCAAGTACACTCGGAGGCTTGCACTGAGTAATTGAAGTGTGTTTTATTTTTCAAGCACAATCCAGAGATTAAGCCTAAAGAACTCATTTTCGTAACAATATTGTAGTCAAAATGACTACATATGGGCTACATAGGTCAGATTGTCGGGCATTCTAGTGTTAATCGCAAGCATTATGAATAGAAAATCATTTGAAAAGTAGTATGTGGATTGGACTGGCAGTTTGTCTCATCTTATGCCGAAATTTTATTTATAACTATTTTTCACATTTTATTCAAATTTTTCAGCAACTGGGCGTTTAATGTGTGAACCCAAAATGAGGCAATTAATACAAAATTACTAAAAGTACAAACATTAAATGCTGTACCACAAAAAATGGTCATTTACTCGTTGTCAATAAATTACCTTTTGCATTGTCACAATGACAGTGCAGTGCAATCAATCAAATGGAAACCTGTCTCCAACAGAATGCATATCAAAACTACGCAAGAAAAATGCGAATCATTACTTCTGCTTGACAAAACACACACACACTCGTGTACGCACACAGAGGCACCAAAAAACAAAAAAAAAGGACACAGGACTCGGGCTTAATTTAATAAATGGCAGCAATGAGCGTAATTCTTAATTGCTTTCGCGAGCGCTGCGAAAGCCTCCGCTTTCTCATGGCGAAATGCAATTAAATAAAAGCGTCCCATACTTTGTGCCATTTGAGTGCAGTTTACAAATGTTTCACCTGTCAAATGCCAAAGAGCGAACACGACTTGAGCGCTTCAGCAACTTTTTCTTTCCATCCATGCGAATGCAATTCTGTTCTTTCTGTTGGCGGGTCTCTTTTTGCGTTTTCGCGTGCTGGCCATTCACTGCAATTCATAAGATAACGTACAACTAGTCCTGACATTTCTCATTGGAAGCCAGCGACACTCGGCCATAAAAGTGCAGCGTAAATTGTTGCGCGGAGGACGCGGAATGTGCGCTTTTTTGTTGTCGTTATTGGAACGTGTACGCGTGTATGGGTGTGTTGGTGTGTGTCTGCTGCTGCATCAGGAACGCGACCATTTGTCCATTGCCATGACACTGACAAAACGGTCTGTCAGCTGCGCAACGGGCGGCCGGAAGTGACGACGACGGCGCACAGTGGGCCGGGCTTGGCCCGAGCAAATAAACATTTAACGCCAGTTTGAGCTAAGCACAAAACCTTCAGCAAATAAGTGAAAGCATGGCGCAATGGCGTGTAACAACAACAACAGGAAATTGCTTAAGTTGTAGCAACAACAACAACTCCAGCAAGAAATGCAATTATCCGCTTTTAATTAGCGTTGCTCTGGGAATTGCAGTTTTTGCTTTTTATGGCTGATTCTATACAGTTTTTTGGTTTTGTTTTGCTTTTGCGCACATGAAATAAAAATATAAAGAAACTAAAACAATATAAAAACAATGTCAATACATTGCACTAAAGAAGGTCACTGCTTTTTTTGTTTACATATTCTGCTTGTGTGTGTGTGTGTGTGTGTGTGTGTGATGGCAGCTACCGAACGAATGAACGGAAGTTGGAATTAAGTGCGGTTCGGCACGACGCTAGTGAAACTGTCCTGCGAACAGCAAAACATTTAATTTCATTACGGAGCTGCGCATACACCCAGATTCCTGCAATGCTGGGCCACAATTCTTACAGACGACGAAAGCGCGCTTCGATGCTGCTCAGACATTGTTTTTCCAAATTAATTCCATCACCAGCAGCAGCTTATGTCGATCCTTGCTGCGGTGCGGTGCTAGGACCGGCTGCCTTGAAGCGGAAAGATTGGCAAAAGCACTTGCTGCGAAAATCCTCATGTCCGTAATTGCTTACATTGTTGATTGCATATGGCAACACTGCCGCAGAAAAGCGCAGGACAGGCGGCAGTTTGGCGCGTGTGGCCAGAAAGTTGGCAATGACAAGTTGACACATTGTGGGTTTGTGTTTGCCCGCATAGCGTAAACAAATGTGCGTTTACGTACACATGGGTTGCTTTAATTTTACTAATTATATAAATTGTTAAACATAAATCAAAAAGTATGCAAGCATACACAAGCATTTAAGTAAGAAGAAAGCGACCCTCCAGTTGTTGCTTATATTTATAGTATACAAATAAAGATTCTGTATACGAAAAGTGCCCTTGTCGTGAAATGTTTCATTTTGATCACCAACACCGAACACAAATTGGGGATATGTAGTGGAAGAAGCGAAAAACAGGACTCAAGTAACTGAAAACAGCAAAAATTCTTTTCTGCTGTTCAAGGCCACCAGAGAAATGTGGTTAATGGCAGTTTCAAACTTTTGAAACTTTTCTCAACTGGGTTGATCTCTGGGTTCTTAACCCATTGCTGCCGGGTACCAGTTCCGCACGTACGATTTTGATAAAATCTCATACACGACCTAGAAGTGACCCAAAATGATCAGAAACAAAATTTCAGCTTTCTATCTCTGCACGTTGCTGAGGTATTCATTGGGTATTTCTTACCCATTAGGCAGCAATTGTAGCTTTTTTCCATACTTTGTGAAGTGGTCAGCTAAACACGTGAACAAAAGTTGTATTTTTTACAGGTGAGTTAGGAGGCAGATTTTTGTGAAGTTCTAAGGCCACTACGTTTCGCCACATTTTCCACCTCCGGAAAATTCACGATTTTTGGAGTCTGGTAACTCTAGCTAGATGGCGAAATTTTAGGGTGACCTTCACTAGGTTAAGGTAGTTCCATCTTTACCCTAACTATCCCTATCAATGGTTTTGGAGATATCTACCACGAACTTTTCTGTGACTTTTTTAAAAAGTAAATTTTCATGGGTAAAATTTTACGCATTAGGCAGCAATGGGTTAATGCAATCCGCACTCATGGCAACTGCATTGGATTTCATTACACTGTTAACTGTATTGAACCAAAATAAATCAAAATAAATTTATTGTTAAAATTTGAGTTGCGAAAAATTTTTTAACTATTACACCGTGCAACAAAAATTAAAAAAATTTTTTAGACCGGAAAAAATCCATATGGGCGTGAAACTAGAGACCAAACATAGTAATACTACGTACTTAGTTTTTAATTTCTACATCCTTTGTTCTTTTAAAAGGACTTCCAAATTTTGAAGGGGATAAAAAATAAAAAAAATATAAAAAATACTTAACCTCATTAAAATATGGCGATATGTATATCATATGAAAGAAGAAAGGCTCAAGAATTGAAATAAAATTAATTTTATATATATTTGTAAAAAACGGATATGAAAAAGGTCCTTTGAAAATTTTAATCCTTTATATCCTTGAAAATTTATACAGGATTTTCTTGAAAAGTGAGTAGGTTAAAACCCGAAATCTCCCTGATCACATGTCAAAATTTCATTACTCTAACTTGGTTCGAAAGTTATTAAAAAAAAGGCGGAAGCTGCAATTCTAATGAAGTACAAAAATTCTAATTTATTTGAGTATCAGTATTTTAAATAATAAAAAGATATAAAATCAATGAAGCGAGAATAATAAAATTTTGACACGTGATCAAGGAGATTTGGGGCTTTAACATACTTACTTTTCAAAAAATTCTATATAAATTTTCAAGGATATAAAGGATTAAAATTTTCAAAGGATCTTTTTCATATCCGTTTTTGCAAATATATAAAAAATTAATTTTATTTAAATTCTTGAGCCTTTCCCCTTTCATTTGATATACATATCGCCATATTCTAACGAGGTCAAGTATTTTTTATATTTCTTTTATTTTGTATCCTCTTCAAAATTTTTAAGTCTTTTTAAAAGGACAAAGGATGCAGAAATAAAAAACTGAGTACGCAGTATTACAATATTTGGTCTCTAGTTTCATGCACATATGGATTTTTCCCGGTGTGAAAAATGCTGTCGCACGGTGTTAAAGTCAAATTCCAAGATTATCTTGTGCAACAGCCGAAACTTTACACGTGTGTAATTGAAGACTGACACGCGACTCCACTGTCCCCAAAAACCGTTGGTCCTGCAAACGAAAAACTACATTTTAATTGTTAAAGCAAAATTTCAACTTTTAAATTTCAACCTAAAATCACATCCATTACTTGAGCGAAAGCAGAATGTCAATAAATGCATTTTTCTTACCGGTTTTTAAGCGACATGGCCCGAGGAGCAAAAGGAAAATAATATTTGCCTAACAATGCAAAACCAATATTTTGCAGACAATGCCAAAGAAATAAGAACACATCATTGCAGCAGCAGCGACAACAACAACTACCACTGCAATGGCAATGCAATAAAAACAATAACAATGAGCTTGAAGAGCAATAGGGCCAGCGCCGAAAGGGAGAACTGGCGACCACAAAAAAATTTCCAAACGAACAAAAGTTTGTCAAGGCCGCATGGAATAATGCAGCCACAGTCATTGCGAGAACTCCACCCACACAAACCGAGCTGTCAAGTCCGAGCTTCACCATCACCAACACCACAACCAACTTCACCTTCGGCCAAACCAATTCCGAGCGGCAGCCTCTTTGCTCTCGTTTTTTCGCAATTTTTTCTATTTCTGAGAGTGCAATTCCCGCTCGAGATTGCAGCAGCGTGACCGGACCATATTAAATGCAAAGGCAACAACAACAGCCGCCGGCGCAAAGCAAGTTGATAGCAGTGTAGTACAAGCGCGCCAACTCAAACTTGTCCTCGTGCCTCAGTGAGAGCGCTGAGTGCCGTCGCTGGTGCGGGGGGAGCAATGATAGTGCGGCGGAAACGGGCTGCTGCTGCTGGGCGCCATGGCAAGTGGTGGCATGGAGCCATGCGAGCCATGTTTTATTGTTATCGATGGTGTTCGCTTCAGTTCCAGCTCTTTTGTTCGCAAATGTGTGTTTTCATTCTTGCCGTGTCCATGTCTGAGGCTCTGTGTCTGTGTGTGTATGTGTGGCCATGTACGAGTGTGTGCGTAGGTTTGTGCATTGTTTCCTGCGCCACTTTTAAAGTACGAAGCTTGCATACGTTGCAATTGAATGCTAAGCACACTCTTGCAAGGGAATATGGTCAAGTTTAAGCGTGTCCCATTTGTTTGTCTGCCCGTTGGCTGGCGGCCTCGTATGGCTGCCAGTGGGGCTAAGTGGAAAGTCAAGCTGACGGGCTTCATGAGGCGCGTGGGCGGTAGTAGAAAGAATACATTTGCATTGTTAATTGGGCAAATGAGATTTGCTTTTGTTGTTATGGTCATTAGAAGTATTCAACAGCAACTACTTGTCTGCTTCGAAGTTTTATTTTGTTGTTATTTTGTTTCAAGAGGCTGACGAAAAGTTTTCCATTGAAAACTTTATGTTGAAGCTTAAATACTCCTGAAAAATATAGTAACAATTGGTTTGCATAGAATTAAAGACAAAATTATTCTCTTTATGTGCACAACATAACAATGGCACAGAAGCTGTACATGTCTGGCATAAGAAGAGCTTTGGCTTAGGCTTATTTGGAAGAGAGCTATGGAAATCTATGTACAAATCGTAGACGATGATACAAAAGCTGGTATAAGCAAATTAGGGTTTGGAGTCTCAACGCCAGATTATTTCATGGAAGTCCTGAAACCAGAGACCTAAAAGAATTATTATCCATATTTTTGGGAATGAAAAAATTTCCCAAATTTAAGAAATGTCTACAATTATTGCTTTATAATAATTATTCCCAATAAGAAATTTTTTACGTTGCCTTTAACTATTATCATGTAATAATTATTTTTGAGTCCCATAACAACTCTTATAAGTAACAAGTATATTTTTCGTTGTCGGTAATTATTATTTTGGAATTTTTGTTTTTTACATTGCTCCATAACTTTTATTTATGACTTTTTTAATTTACGTTACCGATAACTATTATTTTGAGAATTTTTTTTTACGTTCCTTCATAACTTTTATTTATGATTTTTTTTCATTTACGTTGCCGATAACTATTATTTTGAAAAAAAAATTGTTTACGTTGAATTACTAAATTTTGGATATGAATTAATTTTTAATTTTTTTAAATTGACAAACGCAAATTAACTGCAGAAACCTTATTTCCACCAACAACTAAACAATAAAAAATCAATTCATACTCAAAATGTGGTAAGGCCACATGTCTTTCATAAAAGTTATGAGGCAACGTAAAAAAGATTTTCTTTCAAATAACTATATCGGTACGTAAATAAATAAAAATCATAAATAAAAGTTATGAAGCAACGTAAAAAAAATGTTCTCAAAATAATAGTTATCGGTAACGTGAATAAAAAAGTCATAAATAAAAGTTATAATGCAACGTAAACAAAAAAATCCCAAAATAATAATTATCCAGAATGAAAAAAATATTTATTTCTCATAACAGTTATTATGCAACGTAAAAATTAATTGTCGCAAATAATAATTATAATCAACAAATATAATTTACGTTGCATTGAAATAATTACATTGCAATTAATTTCTTAAAAAACTTATAATAGTTAAGTCCCTGCCTGAAACGCATTTTCACAGCTGTTGTCTTAAAGTGCAATGCTCTTGAATGAAATTTTGCTCACTGAACAAAATATCATTGTTGCTCTCGTAGAATCTAATATCACAAATGATTCGAAATATTCGAATAATTTAGGTACTTATTCGTTTTACCTCACAAAGCTCAAGTCAAAGCCGAAATTGTTGCATCCTTACAAGAATGAGAAAGACACACATACATACATGTCATCACATGTGCATCAAATATTTCCACTTCATGAAAGTTGGACATTCGTTTTGTTATTGAGAATTATTGCTTGCATGCTGCAATTCGTCTAAAATTTTCATAGGTATACATAGAAAAATATTTGCTCATGTTCAAAGCATAGAATGTGTGCATTTTTAAGCAAGAAAATAGGTCATGTTTTTACTCGGTCACTTGTTTTCAAATTTTGCCTTCATGGCTCATCCCCTCGGCGCCTTTGTGCCATCCATTAGATTGGTTTAGGCTTTTGTGCAACTAAATTGTATTATTGGCATTTTCAATCAATATTTGCCATGCAGGAGTCCATATTTGCAGCATGCGGCGCACAGTGGTTCAGTGTTTGCTGAAAAGCAAGCATTTTGTAAAATTTGAAGTGAACAAATTTAATAAATCACACAATAATGTTGATGAAAATAGCATTTAAACATTTTTAAATATTGTTTGAAAATGTCTTTTTAAGGTAAGCAAAGCAATGCTTTTAGTGCACAACTTATTTGCATTTGACAGTATTTATGCAGACAGATTTCTACCTTCTTTGAACTTGAGATTATTATTGTTAATGCATTATAAAATACAACACATTTAATTAAGATCTTACATCATTTAACATTATTGACTTCCGGCTGAGTGAAGCTGCAAAGCCATGCAGCACTGCATGCCATGCATTGTACACTCACACTGGCCCGGCAGCCTATCTGCACAAATTTTTTTTAACTATTCCGGAAATTGTTGTCATAGCATAAAATATTTTAAAATATTTTAAATAAATAATGAAGCAAGGCGTAGAAGCAGCAACTTGTATGCGGAGCCGGAGACCCGTTGGCGGCGCTGAGTGCCATGGAGAATTTACAAAGCACACCCACTTACCCACCCATACACCCACACACATACACACTTATACACACACACGTGAACATATTTATTTATGGACGCAACTAGGCAAATGCAACATAACGTTGCTCACTGCCCAGCTGTCTGCCTGTGTGTCTGGCGGTTTATGGCTCCACATGGCTGCGGCACGGCTAGAGTTACGGCACTCTGCTCAAACGGGGGACGCATTGAGCAAGGTGGAGGCACAATGTCAGCGCATACTGGAGTGCGCCCGTGCCACCGATAACCCCCACGACTTGTTCATCGCAGTTGAATGACCAAATATGTATAAAAATGGCAGCACTTAGTCGCTGCCATTATTGTTGTTGTAATTTTTTGTTTCGTTGCTTCGACCATATTTTATTTATAGCAGATACTGGCGAAAAAAAATGGCACCGCAGAAAATGAATTTCCATATTATGTGTCAATAAAGCGGAAGGAAGTGAGCTAAGTAGAGCGAGAAAGATCGGAGAAGAGTGGTTTGCTAGCTGACTGATTGTCTGACGGTCCATTCGTTTGCTCGGTTCGCATAGCTTGTGTCGGCTCTTTTGTTATGCGTTTCGTAGATGTTTCGTTCCTTAAGGATTCCATTTACAGCTTAAGCGCTGCCGTTGCCGTTGCTGCTGCCGCTTTGCATACACTGTGCGCGCGCTGAGCATTTTCGTTTGTCAGTGGCGGATTCAGGGGGGTTTTGAGGGTTGAAACCCTCCAAGAAATATTAGGGTCGACTTTAAAATTAAATACAAATTAAAAGGAATTTTTTGAATATTAAAGAATTACTTTTTGAAACCCCCGCCAAAATATTTTTCTGAATCCACCCCTGTCGTTTGTACATTGCTGGGCGCTACATTAACGTTTACAATCAGTTTCTTACCAATTTTTTTCATTTTTTTCATAGTTGCTCTACCAATGCTTGGGTCGGTGCAGAGTGACCAGAGGAAGCAATTAGTTTTTATTTAACGCTTTCGCTACAGGTTTTTACTGGGGAAAGTTAAAATTTTAAATTTTACGTTTTTGGCTTCTATGTGGTTATATTAGCAACATTCCATAAGAAATTTTTGAATTTTTATACTCGGACCCTGTATTTTAGAGTGTTTTTCGATGAGAGCAACCACATCATTGTGGAGGTAATAATTACTTAAACAAAAAACTTTTTACGCATAACGAAAATTTGAATAATTCTTCGTTTACTTCAGCCAAAATTAAAAAAAAAAGTATCTAAATTGAAAGAAAACGTCAAATTAAAAAGTTCTCTAATTTTGTCTGCTTCTTCTTCCTTTACTATGTCAAGATATACCGTTAAAAAACGTGTATACTTCTATTCTTTAAGCTTTAAGATTCAGTTTATTAATTTCGTATTTTTCCTAAAACTTCAAACTATTCTTAGGACTAACAAAAAATGTATTCTTGAAACCACAGAGGGTTCAGACGGCCACAAAGTAGCATGTTGCCATATGGCAACAAAATAGCGAAAGGTACTTAAGCGGGTGGAGTACTTAAGCGAGTTGATTAGGGGAAACTGGGGTACATTTGACACCTTTTTTTTAAGCTATATTTATCGAAACCTGATTGATGAATTTTAAAAATCAATGCTGCTTTCTGCAAAGTGATTATTAAATTGTGGAAATGTAAAGTTATTTTTTAATACAGAAGATTTTGCTCGTTATAATTTCATATTTTTTGAAAAAGTCATTTTGTCAAATGTACCCCAGTCAAGGGGCACATTTGACTTTGGGAGGGAAACATTTGACATCTATATTTATGAAATAAAATAAAATCTCTTCTGATTCAAAATAAGCAAAATTTCGTTATTTATTTTTTAATATTTCATTTTACGCGAAGGAAAAAATAAATAATAGATATTTCATTTAAAAGCCTCTGGTTAACAAAAATTGAACAAAAAATAATAATTATTTGGATAAAAATAAACTTATTTTACAAAATATTTGGACAAGTTAATAGTAAAAATATATTTTGTACGACAACGTGAAGTTGAAGCCGGATTTTCGGGAATTGGCAGTTTTAACTCGATGTGCCCCATTCAAAAATGTCAAATGTACCCCATATGCTTTATTTCACTTGATTTAATTTTCTTACCTAAAATACTTTAATGATCTTTAATTAGCAACATTTTTCGAAATAATAGAAAATAATGTAAGTAAAATTAGTTTACCACTTTGAGATATTTATTAAACTCACTTCACAAATTCCTTACGTATCACTGTCACAAAATAACAGAAACTCCCGTAAAAAAAGAAAGGCACGTGCTGCTTCGCCAAAATTTGCGCACAAACTGTCAAACTTCATGACGCTTTATGAAATCACGTATTTTATTGTTCCCAATAGAGAAATTTCATTACTTGCACCGATTTGATTTCAAAACGGCCAAAGTCAAATGTGCCCCAAATTTAAATGTACCCCAGTTTCCCCTACTTTGCGTACACATGGCATAGTGTCCAGTGTTGCTTTCTTAAACGGAATAGGTACTTCAATTATTTCTAATTTCACTTCAAACCATGATTTGGACCAGCAATTTTTGTTTTAGGGGGTTGAATCCCCAAACCCCGCTGTGTCCGCCACTGGAGGTACTTAAACGAGTTTCACTATATGCATTCGACTCATCAACTTTCTGCGAAAGCTCACCTCACACAGTTGGCCTGAAAGTTGCAATTCATTTTTGCATAAAGACGCATGGTCACTCCAAAGCAAATGTGTGTGTGTAAATTTTTTTCCTGCGTATGTGCGCAGGAAAAAATTCATTCAACCGCAATAAAATGTATTCACAAACACTTTCCACATGCATTTTTATCCCTTTTCCCACATGAACATTGCTTTGCGTTTTTTATAAAAACGCACCGCTCCAATGGCTTTTTGCGGCCAATTCCACACTTTCACGCTGACAATGTACTGTAATTTTGATTGACGATTATGCCGCTTTCGTTCACTTCAACTTTTATGCCAAAATTTACTCCTGAGATCTTCTTATTTGTATTGAATTTTGTTTATTATTATTATGTATAAATACATTTTTTTTGGTATTTTCCATGGCTTGCATACGCATTTGTGTGCCTGCGTTTGCTCAATGCCAGCGGCCATTGTGTTGAAATCCATTAGAATAAAAATGTAAATAATGAAGACTGCGAATATTTGGGACGCGGTGCCAACACGTGTCCTGCATGTTTGCTGTTTATGGGCCTCTGGTGGAGGTGTCTGCTCGCACAGACTTATTCTTATTCAATTTTACGGCTTCAACTCAATAATGTCGTTCCTGTCAAGTGAAATTTTATATAAAGTGTGAGTCTGTTTTCAATGCAGCCATAAAGTTGTGGAAAATTCGCAGCAGTGCACTTTTCCTTATAAATAAATATAGGTTTTTCATTACAAGGCCGAATTGCAGCGAAATTGAATTTCAATTCAAATTCAACACTCCAATAACTTTTTTCATGAAACCACATCTGAATTAGTGAAAAACATTCTAAATCGTTCTAAAATTTAAATTATTTAGAAAATAAGTAAACAAATTGTTTTTTTGTTTTAATTGTTAGGTTTTGACAGTTGGGACTTTTGCCGTAGTTGTCAAAACGAAGAGGAAGAAGAATCTATAAGTCTCTTTCTCTGTCACTGCCCGGTTCCCTATACATGAAAGTGAAAAGCCTTAGGCTCCACTTTTTTTGACTCTTTTCTCGCTTCATTGATTTCATGGTTACTAAATGTGTAAAAATTGGGTAAATAAATAAATTAGAATTTTTGTACTTCATTAGAATTGCAGCTTCCGCTTTTTTTTAATAACATTCGAACCAATAAAGTTAGAGTAATGAAATTTCGACACGTGATCAAGGAGATTTTGGGTTTTAACATACTTACTTTTCAAGAAAATTCTATATAAATTTTCAAGGATATAAAGGATTAAAATTTTCAAAGGACCTTTTTCATAACCTTTTTTTTACAATTAGATAAAAAATCAATTTTATTTAAATTCTTGAGCCTTTCCTCTTTCATTTGACATACATATTGCCATATTCTAACGAGTTAAGTTAAGTTAAGTATTTTTTATATTTTTTTTATTTTTATCCCCTTCAAAATTTAGAAGTTCTGTTAAAAGCACAAAGGATGTAGAAATGAAAAACTGAGTACGCAGTATTACTATGTTGGGTCTCTAGTTTCACGCCCATATGGATTTTTTCGGTGTAAAAAATGCTGTCGCACGGTGTAATACACAATGGACATTTGTCAGAAAAACCTAGCTTGCTTTCTATCAAAAGATACGCAGGGGTGTCCACAACCGAACTATGCCCATAACCGAACCTATTACCCTATTGTTTTGAGTTCTCCCGAATAATAATTTTTTTCCAGTTTTATTGGTATAAAGTCAACATAACTAAATTTGTTTTAAATTCAACTCGATACCCAACAACGTTTGTGTTGCATCAAATTTCGTTAAAGTGCGAGTAATTTTGTTTATCTTACTCAGTCGTTAGGATAGGTTAGAGTGGCAGCCTTCAGTATGAAAGTATGTGCTCACGAGAACACATAAGCGGCTCATTGGGAACCACGAGAATTTCGATATAAACCCAGCTATACAGTCCCTGATATACAGTTAAAATAGTTCAGTCAGACTGGTAAAGAATGTTGATCCACAAAACTTAATCCTACATCCGGTAAAGGGCCTTGGCACATGAGTTGCAGAATAGACTCTTCCTCTGGACCACAGCCGCGTTAAAAGTCGTTGTGTCGAACCTTTCCGGCTCCCTACCAATTAAGCAGTGCCCCGCGAGCACAGAGACCGTCAGGCTGACGGAGTTACGACTGAGAGGCAGCAGTTGATTAGTGCGCCTCATATGTTAAGCGATGGCCAGGTTTGACTAGCAATCACTCGGAAGTCATTACACAACATAAAAATTATCGACAATCAAAACAAAAATCGTTCAGTTTTAATTAGAGTCAGTAGAGTTTTTTTTTACCAAAAATTCGAAATCTTTAGAAGGAAATTTTGGAAATCTTATATGTAAACCATAATATTAAAGCCGTTTTGAAGGATTTAAACCAAACGCAGTGTGATTTAGCTTTTTCGCTATCATCGATTTAATCAGAGCACAAAATTCGAATCAAATTGAATGCTGCATTCGATGGAACTCCTATAACAGCTAATGAAAACCACATTTGCATTGCCAATGTTGCTGCATTTTGGCATTTGAGCAAATAATTGAACTATGCTAGCATTGCATAGTTAATAGAGCTCTTGCACATGGAAAATTGCTCACTTTCACCACACACACACACACACACACACACACACTCATATATATATATATATATATATATATATATATATACTCGTAGTTGCACGCATACGGATAAAGGACGAGAAAGAGGTAGTTTAAGTGAGGTTAAAGTGCATGCTTTCACTTTTCAGAAAAAAAACCTAGTTGCTTGCTGACGAAATGGTCGATTTGATGCTCGAATATTTACGTTTACTCACTGGTCGTAAGCGAAAGGTATTAACCGCAATTATGCAGCTTTGAAAATGGGCAAAATATGACATGTCGAGTACAACAAGTATTGGGCTACATAATGAAAATGTCAGAAATCAATCGCTACAAATGGTTTGAATAGGATTTTCTGCCAACACCAGTGTTTTAGTACAAATGAGGAAATCATCAATTGAGTGAATTTGTGTACCATCCAATTTAAT
This sequence comes from Melieria picta, assembly GCA_964056695.1. NCBI lineage: Eukaryota > Metazoa > Arthropoda > Insecta > Diptera > Ulidiidae > Melieria > Melieria picta. Next base: position 33,174,357 of record OZ057399.1, on the reverse strand, counting down.
CCTTAGGCCATGTAATGTGCCTGCATTGTAAGTATGTCAAATTTAATTTGATGGCCGAATTGAAGGCAAATCCGGTGTTCAAGTCCATTGCAGAGAACATGAATTTACTTCTTTATTCCAATTGAGTAAAAACTCATATAAATTGCCATACATGTTTGTGAATGGAACTTCTTGCACAAAAGATTAATATCGGTTGCGGTGCTTACAAATAATAACACTGTGCAAGTCCAAAATTTAGACATAGGGGGGACCTACTGGGTGAGTTTCCTATAGGTATACTGAGTTGAGATCCACCAGCCGTTTGGTAAGATTGGCTCTAGTTTATGAGAAATCCGACTTTGAAGTTTGGTAATTTTCGTCAAATTTGTCGCTTAAGTAGGTCCTAAATCGTTCCGAATATCGCTTTACTGTCTTCGGCAAGTTTGTAGATATTTTAACGACCAACACATTTGCTTAAGACACCAATCCAAAAAAAAATACATTTAAACTGTGTAATTGCGATATGTGCATTTTTGAGCGCAGCGTAACGTGGCGTATGAGTGTCAATTATATGAGTGTTAATTATAATTAAATGACACTCATACGCCACGTTGCGCTGCGCTCAAAAATGCACATATCGCAATTACACAGTTTAAATGTGGTGGAACTCAACTCAGTATACCTATAGAAAACTCACCCAGTAGGTCCCCCCCATGTCTAAATTTTTGAAGGCAAATTTCACGCACAGTGTAATTAATTGTCTCAAACAATAATGTGAATGGAAGCAATCTATCGCAGCATTAGAAATCTTCTTTTCAAGTTCAGTATATCTCGTTTTAAGGCAATGAGCAAAAATAATTGCTTAATATAACACCGTGCGACAGCATTTTTCACACCGGAATAAATCCATATGGGCATGAAACTAGAGACCAAACATAGTAATACTGCGAACTCAGTTTTTCATTTCTTCATCTTTTGTGCTTTTAAAAGGACTTCAAAATTTTGATAAAAAATAAAATATAAAAAATACTTAACCTCGTTTGAATATGGCGATTTAAATAAAATTGATTTTTCATCTATTTATAAAAAATAGATACGAAAAAAGTTCTTTAAAAATTTTAATCCTTTATATCCTTGAAAATGTATATAGAATTTTCTTGAAAAGCAATTATGTTAAAACCCAAAATCTCCTTGATCACATGTCAAAATTTCATTACTCTAACTTTATTGGTTCGAAAGTTATTAAAAAAAAAGGCGGAAGCTGCAATTGTAATGAAGTACAAAAATTCGAATTTATTTATTTACCCAATTGTTACCCATTTTAGTAACTATGAAATGAATGAAGCGAGAATAGGGGAAATCTCTAAAATATTTCCTGGAGTAATGTTTATTTAGTTATGAGACCATTAAGTGTAACTTTGCTCATGGTGTTTCTTAAACAATTTTCAATGAGCTTTAATACGGAAAACGACCATTAATTGATTAATTAATTATAATTATAATTATTGTTCAAATTTTTGCACATATATTTTTTTTGAGAGTTGTATACTTTGTTTTCTATGCCAACTTTTTTATTTGTTCGTATTTCATTCCCCACACGTTAAACTTTGATCAGAAAGTGAACTTTAGAAAACGCAATGGGATCAAATTTTTGATCTGAGATATATTCACGCATTCTAAACAGTTTAAAGTGGTTGAAAATGTTGACATTGGTAGCCCATATTTAACACCCACCTCCCCCTTCACAACGTCTCTGCCCTGAACGCACCGCCAACGCGCACTGCTCGTTCTAAAAATTATGTTAACACATGCAAATAAATATTGATTTAAAAATATTAAATTTTTTTTGTGTAAAGCTATTATTTACAACTCGCTCTTTCATTATTTAATTTTCAGCTATTTTTTTCACAAATCCATGCACTTACCTACACACAAGTACATACATAGTTTTTCAATTTATGGTAACCAGTTTGTTATTTCACAGCGAAAAAATTAAATTGTCCTGTTTTTTATTTGCACTTCTATGCATGTGGAATCCAAATTTTCATTTTTTGTTATTGGCTTTTCGCCAACTTTTGTTAACGCCATTTAACTGCACATCCGGTACAAAGTTGCCATTTCGCGTCGACAAATTTCTACTACAACAACTGTTTTTCCGCCATCAGCAGTTCAGTGTTATATAAGCACAACAATATGAACAACAACAATGAGCAGTCATTGTACTGGAATACGTTTACGAAATCAATTTGTTTATATTTTTTTTGTCGAGCTTAGCGTGCGCTTAGCAGTTTTTACAGCCAATAAAAAGGCAATTCTCATATGTTTTTACAAAAAACAGCAAAAACTAGAAAAAAAAACATGTTTTGTACAAACTAAAAATCGTAAACGTATTTGCATTGTTGATTCCAACAACTTTGGCAACTCACTCGTATGCGACGTTCATGTTTGCCGGCGTAGCGCATCGAGTGCAGTGCGGCTTTTGAAGTTACCCGAGTTTATGTTGTTGGCATGCCAGCAAATTGTAAAAATATTTCCGTTCGACACATTCCATTCAACAGTCAGTCAACCAGCCAGTTTTCCGTGCTCGTATTGTGCTGTGTGGCAATCGTTGGCGTCCATGCCCGCCGTTCCATCAAACACACTCGTCGCAATGACAGTTTTGCATACGACATTCAAATTAAAAATAGCATCTGAACCCAGTGGGAGAATGGAAGAATGTGTTCGTATCGGCACTTAAAAGTTTCTGTTGAATGGAATCGAGTTTTGCAGTAGCTGCGAATGAAGTTGTCGTGGTTATGAGTTGCATGGCGGGCGCGGGAATGCGAAGAGGCTCAGTCGCTTTGTTAATCTTGTCAACCTGCCAGCAATGCCAAAGGGGCGTGCAGTAATTTCAAATGCCAGGATTAGCATAGCACAGGTCAATGCGTTTGACATGTTGACGCTTGCCAGTGCTAGCATGACAAGCTGTCGAAATGCCAGACAACTCCATGGCAAAGGGTAAGTAGTCGGCAGTAAACGTGTAACGATAAATAGCCAACGAATTGAAAACTCAAAATTGTATGTTAATGATAGATTTCAACTATTTTATTCAACGTTTAATTTTATTACTATTTGACAAAACAGAAAAAAAAATTTATTAGTATTTTTTTGTTGCATTTTATAATTATTACACCGTGCGACAGCATTTTTCACACCGGGAAAAATCCATATGTGCGTTAAACTAGAGACCAAATATAGTAATACTGCGTACTCAGTTTTTCATTTCTACATCCTTTGTTCTTTTAAAAGGACTTCAAAATTTTGAAGGGGATAAAAAATTTAAAAAATATAAAAAATACTTAACCTCATTAGAATATGGCGATATGTATATCAAATGAAAAAGGAAAGGCTCAAGAATTTAAATTAAATTGAGTTTTTATCCATTTGTAAAAAAAGGATATGAAAAAGGTCCTTTGAAAATTTTAATCGTTTATATCCTTGAAAATTTATATAGAATTTTCTTAAAAAGTAAGTATGTTAAAAATCTCCTTGATCACGTGTCAAAATTTCATTATTCTCGCTTCATTGATTTTGTATCTTTTTATTATTTAAAATACTGATACTCAAATAAATTAGAATTTTTGTACGTCATGTCAAATAAATTAGAGTTTTTGTACTTCATTAGAATTGCAGCTTCCGCCTTTTCTTTAATAACTTTCGAACCAATAAAGTTAGAATTGTGTGTAAGAATTCATTTTGTAGACCGAAATTAGTAAATAAATAAATAAATATATAAATAAATAAATAAATAAATAAATAAATAAATAAATATATAAATATATAAATAAATAAATAAATAAATAAATAAATAAATAAATAAATAAATAAATAAATAAATAAATAAATAAATAAATAATAAATAAATAAATAAAATAATATATAAATATATAAATAAGTAAATAAATAAATAAATAAATAAATAAATAAATAATAAATAAATAAATAAAATAATAAATAATTTTGACACGTGATCAAGGAGATTTTGAGTTTTAACATAGTTACTTTTCAAGAAAATTCTATACCTATAAATTTTCAAGGATATAAAAGATTAAAATTTTCAAAGGACGTTTTTCATATCCTTTTTTTTACAAATAGATAAAAAGTCAATTTTATTTAAATTCTTGAGCCTTTTCTCTTTCATTTGATATACATATCGCCATATTCGAGGTTATGTATTTTTTATATTTTTTTAATTTTTTATCCCCTTCAAAATTTTGAAGTCCTTTTAAAAGGACAAAGGATGTAGAAATGAAAAACTGAGTACGCAGTATTACTATATTTGGTCTCTAGTTTCACGCCCATATGGATTTTCTCCGGTGTGAAAATTTTTTTTTATTTTTGTCGCACGGTGTTACAATTATACGATTTAAAGTAACAAAGCGAGGCATATTGCCCTACAAAATTTTAATAGCTGCATTACGTAATGATTAAAATTATGTGATTTTATGTACTTTACTGAGTAAAACACAATAAATTAAAATTTGGCTGAAATTTGAAACCCTTTTCGTTGATGTTTGCAGCGCACAAAGGCATGTGGCCTTGACATTTTTAAACAGCTGAATTCAGCTTTCATGAGGAAATTTCATGATTTCATAGAAATCTTTGCGAACTCCACCCAACTGGTGCGACTTATCACAAATACGCTTAGCTCAGCAGCATAAAAACCATACAACAACGGTTCACATCAACCAAGCCCAACAATGCGCAATTGTTGTCGTTAATCGCATTATCCTTTCACGGCGCGACAAGTGTCTTTTCTTATGGAATAATCGCAAAAGCGTCAGAAAATTGTGTACGTCTTTAAGTGATGTGCGTCATTCCAATAATGCAAAGATTTTATTATTGAAAGCTGACTTAAGACTGAAACAATTCCGCAAAATTCCGGTGTGCAGAAAAAGTGCGTCGTATTAAATTGAAGGCAAGAAAAGCGCAGGAAAATAGCAGGAAAACGCCTCATAAGCGAGCAGCAGCGGCTCATTAGGGTGTCTAATGTTGGCAACACATTACGGCAATGACAAAATGATCATCAGTGGCATAACCATGGCAGCAACGAACGCAAAAACGACACTGAGCAGCAACCCTTGGCACAGCTACACACCAAGTTTATGTCGCTGCGTTTCCGCTGCGCCGCATCCGCTTCCCGTCGACTACACATCGACGCATTAGCTGACGGGGCGTGCAGCGGCGACAGCAATCAAATGTTAATGTTGCATGCAGGCAGCTGGTGTGACAATGAAGCGTGCCGCTGAGCGTTGGTGATTTGACAAATGCGTGGAACATGTGTGTGCGTGTGCGTGTATGTGTGTGTGTGTGTGTGAGGGTGGGCGACAATTTCAGCGAAACCAACGCATGCCCCGCTACGAGTGGCATAACCAATTGAATCCGAAAGCAGTTTTGTCATTTGGCACACATCGAGCAGAGGGCATGGCGCCGTCAAAATTTTCCCCCCTGACACTTTCGCCGCGGATCGCTCACCACTTTGTACATTGGCCCCATCAACTGCAGCAATAATTACGCGCTTTGCTGTCTGTCATTATGTTGGCTTCTGTAACTGTTGTTGCGGTTCTGCGTCACTTCGCCTCCGCCTACCGAAACCGAAATTGCCTGGAACGTTGCATTTCAAATATTGGCCTTTTTTGCTCATTTCTTTGTACTTAGCTCGGCAAAAACGCGTCACATACATATTTGTTGCCATCATTTTCGCTGTTTGTGTTGTGATGTGGAGTGGTGTCGTTGTTGCATTTGTGGTTTTAACCTCGGCCACATTAATGCGGTGTGTGTGTGTGTGTGTGTGTGTCTCTGATGTGGATGCGTACAATTCGCGGTCATATTTACTCAGTAAATTAATATCGTTTTGTGTGCATTCTATGTATGTGTGTGGTGTGTGCAAATGCTTTTGACAGTTTAATGCTGCACTTCTCAACGATGTGTATTATTTACTAGCAGGGGCCCGCGGTTTTCCTAACCATTTGTTGATCCCCCAGATTTTTAATTAAAAAAAATACATATCTAAATATTTATCATTTGAAGTGCTTTCACCACATTTGAATTCAGTTTTTAAATCATTCATTAAATCATGTTTCCCCCATACAAACTCTTAACCCATCGTTGACCCCTCTAGATTTTTATTTTCGAAAAAATAATAAACACGTGTCAAATTATTTCTCACTAAGAGTACTTTTAAAAAGTTTGAAGTCAGAAGGCCCATACAATTTTGTTTCTCCATACAAACTCTTAACCCTTAGTTCACCGCGTTAAATTTCGATTTTCTAATAGGTGAAAAACATTTACCGAAAGATTGTGCTTTCACATAATTTGAAGTTAAAAGGTTAAAGGTTTGAAGTTAAAAAAGGCAATTAGTCTGTAAGAATTCATTCTGTAGACCGAAATAAATAAAGAAATAAATAAATAAATAAATAAATAAATAAACAAACAAACAAACAAATAAATAAATAAATAAAATCTTGTTTATCCATATAAACTTTTAGCCCATAGATGACCCCGTTAGGTTTCGATTTTCGGAAAAATGAAAAACACGTGTTGAATTATTTCTCACTTAGAGTACTTTCACCAAATCTGAAGTCAACAAGCTCATTAACCCTTTCGCTATTTTGTTGCCATATGGCAACATGCTGCTTTGTGGACGTCTGCATCCTCTATGGTTGCAAGAATAAATTTTTTTGTTGTTCCTTAGAATAGTTTAAAGTTTTAGGAAAAATACGAAATTAATAAACTGAATAATTAAGTTAAGAGAAGAGAAGTATACACTTTTTTTAATGGTATATCTTGAAATAGTAAAGGAAGAAGAAGCAGAAAAAATTAGAGAACTTTTTTAATTTGACGTTTTCTTTCAATTTAGATACTTTTTTTTTAATTTTGGCTGAAGTAAATGAAGAAATATTTAAATTTTCGTTATGCATAAAAAGTTTTATGTTTAAGTAATTATTACAACCACAACGATGTGGTTGCTCTCATAGAAAAACACTCTAAAATACAGGGTCCGAGTATACAAATTTAAAAATTGTTTATGGGTTGTTGCTAATATAACCACATAGAAGCCTAAGATGTAAAATTTAAAATTTTAACTTTCCCCAGTCAAAACCTGTAGCGAAAGGGTTAATTCATGGTTTCTCACAGTTACTCAATATATGCGCCTATGAAACCGGTAACGATATCTAGCGGTAAATAGCCGAATATTTATAAACTTCGGAACCGTACCAAATGTCATGTTTACTTCTTCTGTCATATGTCAACAATATTCAGTTCACAATTTGTCAAGTTTCATCCAACAACGCATTGTTTGACGCTCCGGAAAATGTCGGATTACGTGCCTACAAATTACGATTTGCGGACACAGTTAATTTTGTGTTACCGTTTGAAGAAAAACGCTTCTGAATCGCATCGAATGCTTGTGGAAGCTTACGGCGAGCATGCTCTTGGTCGCACACAGTGTAACGAGTGGTTCAATAAATTTAAAAGTGGTGATTTTGATGTGAGAAACGAGGAGCGTGGAAAGAAGGCCATGCTATGTGTTTTCTGGGACCAGCGTGGTGTCATATGGTATGACCTTCTAAAACCTGGTGAAACGGTTAACGGTGAACGTTACCAACAACAATTGGCCGATTTGAACCGTGCTATACGCCAAAAACGCCCAGAATATGAAGCCAGGCAACACAAAGTGATTTTCCTCGATGACAACGCACCACCACACCGCACTAGAGCCACCAAAGAATTGGTTGCATCGTACAACTGGGAAGCTCTTGCTCATGCGGCTTACTCACCAGACTTGGCGCCTTCGGATTATCACATGTTCGCATCGATGGGCCACGCATTAACGGAACGGCGCTTCAATTCTCACGCAGAAGTAAAAAAATGGATCGATGATTGGTTTCAGGCAAAAGACGAAACATTTTTTTGGCGAGGCATCCATAAATTGCCTGAGAGATGGGAAAAATGTGTAGCTAGCGATGGCCATTACTTTGAAGAATAAAATTGTAATCATTTCCTCACAATAAACGTGTTTTTTTCAAAAATAATTACCGGTTTCATCGGCGCATACCTGGTATGTATATACACGTAGATTGCAGCGCCACTGCATTAAATTTATTTCATCTGTAAGGACAGATTTGATGTGTTCAGTGCCAACTAAGGGCCAATTTTTCAGTGCGAGTTCAAACGTAGTTTGCTTGAACTTCGTTTAAATTTGAACTAAGTTTAAACGACAAAGCAGTTTTTCAGTGCTAGTTTAGCTGGAGAAAATTTTTGTCAGTTGAGTGTGGCAATACTGGCAAAATTTTTATCTAGATAATACTTATTCTTTGTTTTGATTGTCATTCGTAAATAAATTCTTTGCGCTCAAGTAATGTATTTAATTAAAAAAATTCAAAACGAGCAAATGGAGCGTCAATTTTTCGTCTCGGGAAATCGAATGTCTTCTTGCACTTGTCGAAAAAAATAAACAAGCGCTCGAATGCAAGAAGACAGAAAGAAATTTAGGATGATTTCAATTCAAAATTTGTTAATAACTTCCGGTGCGTGAAAACGTTGCGCACAAAATATGAAAATCTAAAAAAAGTGTAAAAAAGAATTTCGCTCACGACAGGCAAGAGCTGTACAAAACGGGAGGAGGATATTCAAATTTCCAAAATAAATGAACTGTCGGAAGCTGGAGAATATATGGCGGGTGGGGTAGGACTTTCCATTTGAATGTTTCCAAGTAAGTTCGTAAGTTCGTATTGTGGCCGTTTTTCGCGCAGTGTTCGGCTCAATCGAATCAATTGAGTTCGATATTGTTCGCCAGTGATGGTTTCGTTCGGTTTTTAATAGCTCGTGATAAATAAAACGTTGTTGTTTCGCTCAGAGCAGCATCTCCATAAACTTTTCGAACTCTCAAAGATCTTCAGCCGTCGTTTTCTTCGAAAGAAAGAAGAACTTCAACACTTTCCGCAAATGACGTTTATTTGGCACAAAATCGGACATTTTCGCTCAACCAAAAGTAGATATATAACGCAAAAAAAATCACTAAAGCGGTTTGTTTACCAAATGTCCAAGTTTGGATTCATGAAAAAAATCGATCAGCTGTTACTGCTGGAGCCATCAATTGACAAACAGCGAGAACTAAGTTCTAAATACTTGATTTTAAATTAAATAAATTAACTATGTATATTTTTTCAAACTTGTTTTTCCTTTATATCTACACCGACGATTTTTTCATGTTTTCCCACATTTTGAATTTATTTTTTAAATAATTTCATTTTTAATGCTCTGTTTTTCTCACAAGTGTTGAATTGTACGCCAAATTGCCATTGGAAAACGCTACAATAAGTAACGATTTTTTAATTAAAATAAAAGAAAATTGAAATATTAACGAATTCGTTCGAATTCCAATAAGAATTTCGTTATTTTCTTGCAGTAACACGTGCGTCAGAGCGCGGAATATGCACCAAATGCGACTTAACTCATGAGACCGCCGTGAGCGCGTAACCTAATAAGTCAACCAATAAAACCAACAGCAGCCAACTTTTAAAATGGAAATCACGTACGCTTACGACCGCCAACGCCAACGCCAACGCCAACGCCAACGCCAGCACCAACATGCAACATTTGCGATATTTTTAATTTATGTTTTTGTTTTTATTTGTTGCTCCGCACACCGCTCCATCCATCGTACAACGTATGTGCGCGTTTCCACATATTTTCACACAAATTTAATTTATTTCATTTTCCCGTGTGTGCGAAATCTGGTTGGGTGCGTGGGTGTCAATGCACTTTGCCGCTGGCGCGGCGTGTGAGCGCTGATCCATTTATGCTGCGACACACCGAAGTGGTTGTTACGGAGCAAATTTACTTGCCCACGTCTCAACGTGTGTGTTTTAAATAAATCCGCACCGGAAATTAGACGCCAATCCCTGCTTGCGCCAGTTCAGTTTGAAGTGTAGCTGCGCGTCACACTTCCGCTCAATCGATAAGCAGCAGCCGTGAGCAGAGTGAGTGCGTCTGACCATATCACTTGTTATGTGCATAAATTATCCACAAGTTGGTGACACACATGTTGGAGATGCCTATTGGGTAATTGCACCGCTTCCTGTGTTTACATGCTTGGCCTCAACGACCGCCACACCCAATAGCCCAGCCACTGCTTAACAGTAGAATGCCCGACAATCTGACCTACCTAAAATGCCCATATGTAGTCATTTTGACTACAATATTGTTTACTGACTTTTTTTTTAAATTTATTGGTTTTTAAGTAGCAAATATGAGTAAATGCATATGAGATTAAATTAAAATAAGTACCTCATTTTTATTTTCTTAAGGTTTACAAAGTAAATTCATTTAAATATAATGACGTACTTTACACATCAATGGGATAAAATTGAATGAAATTTGGAATTTGGAAATTTTGAATGAATTTTGTGAGTGAATTTTGGATTGAAAAACTATGATATTTTTTTTTTTAATATTTGCAATTATTTGAAATTTTCATACTTCGCAATTGAAAATGCATATTTGTCTATTTATCAATAAGATTTGCTGAACATTTTGTATAGGTAGTCAAAATGACTCCATTTGGGCATTTAAGGTAAATGTAGCAAAATTGGGATAAACAATTTTTTTACTATATTTTTAATTTATTTATTCCATTTAGCTACAAAAATTTTTTAGAAAGCGATGCAATAAAAGTTATGTACAATAAAAGACCTCAATGTTGTCAAAATGACTAACTTGAGCATTCTAGTGTTACAGTGGGCACGACACACAGTGTCGCGATCCCATATAAGCCGTGGCCAAAAATACTTAGCGTTGTCCTATTTTGATGAAACTTGGTGAGATTGTTTTCGTGATGGAAATTAAGAAATTTACAAAAAATCATTAAAATTGGACCGCTGCCACGCCCACCTCCCATACGAAAGGAACTGTAATATTGAAATAACTTTCTTAATATTAGTGATAGAATTATGAAATTATTTGTATGTATTTGAGCTTAAATGTATTTGAGCTTAAAATAATGATATAAAAGCTCACACTAAAAATGGGCGTTCTGCCACGCCCACTTTCAAAAATATTCGTATTTTACTACAACTAAAACTGTATTTTTAGAAGGCTGTTTACGATACTCGTTCCACGATGTAATTTTAATTGGTAAGCTTTCTATAACCTTAAAGTGGGCGTGGCAGCTGGAGCATATATATAAAGTGGCCAAAACTTTTCCTTTATGAATTCATGTTGAATTTTTTCAGCTTGTGATACCATATTTTGGTATAAATGTTTAGATTTTTAAAGTGGGCGTTGCATTCTGCCTACTTTTGATGATACGAACAATGTTCCAACCTTGTCCTTTATACAGCTCATCATTTCAGCAGATGCTTTGCCGCTACTTTCATTGAACGTCGGAAGCCATACTTAAAAAAAAACACAATTTTTGACTGTAGGTGCCACTGCAAAAAATAAATGTTTAGGTGGGAACGCAAACTTTGCTTTTGTTCATGATTAACATCAACGCCCGTCTTATCTTTAAGTAAATTTATAAGAAATTCAAGTTTTATTGACCGCTTTCTGGATTCAGCTTTACGCCACACTTCGAAGAAATTACGTATTTTTAGTGGAGGCGTCACTAGAAAAATGCGAATAACAACCAAATAGGCAATTAAAGGCAAACAATTACTCCGGATTATGTTAATACATACTTTTTGGAGTATTTTAGGGTTGGAACTAAAAAAGTGTTTTTTGACGTTTTTTAAACTTTTTTCCACCAAACTTTTGGTTCTTTGTTAGAAGCAAACCGAAAAACGTAATTTTTCAATGTAACGGGATTTCACAGTTATTTCAAATCACAAACCAAAAAATAGTACTGCCATACAGGAAAAAATCCAAAGTTGTATTTAATATATAACATGACTATATTAGTACATAACATATATTTTTATTTGATTTTTCATTCAGCATAAAGAATTACGCACGAACTTGGAACGAATGCGTATTTTTTAACATCAAATTTGAAGCTACATAAAAATGGAACGGAGTAGGATATTGAAGATCGGATAACGGATTTTTCTTAGTTAAGATATTATCTGTCGATTGTCATATTCATTTTAGCCATTTTGTAACATTGATTTTTACCATTTTTGGCCACACTCGCGACACTGTGCGACATAGTCATCGGCTCCTATAGTCAAGCAGCCATCAAAGCACTAATCTCATATGAGATAACATCAGAATTAGTGCTGGAATGCATAGAGGCATTGAATAAACCAGGTCAAAATCCTCTGGGTCCCAGGACACAGAGGAATTACTGGAAACGAGGCGGCAGACAGCCTTGCTAGAACCGAATCCCTTCATTGGGCTGGCCAAAAACGCCATAGCAGAGGCACTAAGACTTGAGAAACGCCTCGGGTATTAGGCAATAAAAACTCTTTATCAAAGCTTATAACTCCAAATGAAGTGAAGAATGCCTCAGATTGAGGAAGAAGCAGCTTAGACAAATCACCGGTCTTCTAACTAGGCACTGCACATGGGTTGGGCTGTAATAGGTAAACGTCTGCAGACTCTGCGGAATAATAGAGAAGACTCCTGAACACATCATTGCACTGTGATGCGGCATGTCGTAGCAGGATGCATTGCCTGGGCCAGTTCTGGCTTGCAGAATAGAACAAGCACCCCGTGAGTTACTAGGCTTCATTAGGTCGGTGGGTCTAGGGAATGTTCTCTAATAACTTGTAGGGGACACAATAGATCATTTCTGGTCTCAGTGCAAAAAACCGCATGAAATTCTATTTCTCTATCAATCCTCTTGATCTAAAGCCTAGGTGTGCCTTTTGATAACTTTCTATAAGCTCATAACAACTATTTATATAAAAATTTGAATTCTCCAAATTTGCACTTCAGCTTCCTAAATGCAAAGAATTTACTCTAGCAATTTTTCGCAACCCCATAGCAATTGTGCCCAAACTCGTATCTTCCAAATCTGTAGTTAATAGTTTTTCTGAATTCAATGATTTAACTATCACTAACCGACATTATTGTAGCAAAGTTGACAACTTAATTACTGGCATTGATGTAAAATGATAGAACTTTTGTTTTTAAATATAATTAATTTTTTGCATTTTCATCAGAAACACTCAGCTACCTTATTAACGCGTTCGTCATCAGACGAGTATTTGATTAACAAAGAAGGCAACTTGAGACAGAAACCGCAGTCCTTGAAAACGGTATTTGTGGTGTTGCAAGGTATTTAATTATGCCGCCATGTGAGAACGCGGCAAAGAGCAGAAAACAGCAAAAGTATTGCATACTTGAAAGAGCTATTCATTTCCAGGAATATGTTCGCAGTAATGAGGATGATAACAAAAATCGGAAAAGCAGCTTGCGCCCACAACGCGCATGTTACCGCAATGCAAACACCAAAGAGTTTTCTTTCAAAGAACAGGAAATCAAAAAGGATTTTTAAAGGCAATACGTCGCTGTTGCGGACCTAATCGGATTTCCACATGCGTCCTTGTGGCACTACATTACTTTCGGTTATAAAAAGTCATAACAACGCTGGAGGCGCAGAGAGAGAGACAAAACTAAAAAGCGAAACAAGATAACAAAAACATGGCGCCAAAGCCGCACCATACAAGTGGAAAGTGAATAGAATGAATAGACAAAACCAAAGCACACCAGTGGCCGTGAAGTTGAACGGCGCAAATGGAGCGCAGCAAGGACGACAGAGAGGAATGTGTACAGAGAGATGGCGCGCTTACGTGCTGTCAATGATAATTCAATTGCGGCCTTGCAGTGTGTTCCACTGCGTGCGGCGCCCAGGTGAACGGGGTTCAGCCGCACAAGGCGACAGCAGCAGCACCAACCAAAGCGATGATTTATGTGCACAGTACCCACACACACACACAAACACACACACACACACTACCACATACGTGCGGCCGGCAACGCCATCGGCAGCAACGCGCTGCCTGGCAAAATTACAGCGTCAAAGTGCTGCTGTCTGGTTGGCCGTTGCCACAATGTCTGCAACAATTTCTGCCATCGCTGCTCCCGCTGCCAGTGCGTGATTTTCTGTGTCATTCATTCAAAGTGCAAGCGTGCTTTGGTTGCTTAAGCGACGGCCAACGCGCGCGCTGCTCCTCGAAAGAGTGACAAAAAGTAGTCACTGCAGTTTCGCCAAAGTGCGAGGAAATGTGCACCATTGCACCACTGATGTATCGCAGGGCGGTCAGGCGTGGAGAACGTTTTACGGCCTGCGTTGCACTGATTCGTTTTTAATTGTTCGAGTGGTCCAATTTGGCGCAGACGCCCAGATGAAGGCGTGTTGATGAGCTGTTACTACGCCAACACAACTCTCGGAGAAGTTTAGAACGTGAAACATTAATATTCAAACTGTGCGGCAAAGTGTTGGACTAGCAGAAACGCAGGCTCAGAAAGACATAAAAGGATAAAAGGTGAAGTGAATGGATGAGCGATATCTCTGCTATTAACCCATTGCTGCCTAATAGGTAAAATTTTACCCATGAAAACTGATTTTTTAAAAAATCACAGAAAAGTTCGTGGTAGCGATATCTCAAAATCATTGATAGGGATGGTTGGTGTAAAGATGAGACTACCTTAGTCTAGTGGACGTCACCCTAAAATTCCGCCATCTAGCTAGAGTTACCAGACTCCAAAAATTGTGAATTTTCCGGAGGTGGAAAATGTGGCGAAACGTAGTGGCCCTAGAACCTCACAAAAATCTGCACAATTTTAGCTTAAAACGGGTTACATAAAATTTGTATCAATATTTTTTAATTAGAGAAAAATTACTTAATATTTATGGAAAAATACAAAATTATCACTTTTTGATTTTATTTGACCAATATTAAAGAAACAAAGTTTTGATCAAACGCGTCCAATTCGTAGACTTCAATTAGATCACAAACTTTCTCTGATATCGCTGCAAACACCGTGCGACAAAAATCAAAAAATTTCAAAACACACGAAAAAATCTATGTACTCGCGAAACTAGGGGCCAAATGAAGTAAAACTGCGTTTTTAGTTTTTCTCTCTGACGTCAGGATTTTTTTTTAAAGGACTTTGAAATTTCAAGGATATGTTTATTTCAAAAAAATTATTTTAAAAATTGCGCGCATTGTAGAATAAGAATATGGGTATCAAATGAAGGAGAAAAACCCTTAGAATTTTAGAAAATGTTTTAGTGAAAAAGGACGAAGAGGTATGAAAATGTTTATTTTTAAATTTCATCTTTGAATATCCTTGAAAATTTCCAAACGTTTTTTTTTGATAAAAATATGTCTTAAGGACCAATATGTACACTACTAGTGAGTTCAATCACAATTTAAAGGATCGAGCCTTGATTAGACTAAAGCCGAAAGTTTTTTTACGGTTTTCTTATGACAGTAACATACATTTTTTCAAAGTAACAGTTTCATTCATTTTTTTTTGGAAAAACGCATGCTAAATTCTAATTTTTATAGTCTATAGTTTTAATTATTTCAATATTTGTATGCGAAGCAAACTTTTGTTTTAATAGTTTTCAAATAAAATCAAAATTTCACTGGGTGGCTGTAAGAAAAATCGTTTCCCCTTTCCTCTCATCCTAAAGACTCTGACCTCATCACTTGCTTCTTCATGTATTTTTAAACATGGTTAATTGCATTCTTTCTAGACTCCAGCTATACACATACATATATACAGTACTTTTTGTTTATAACGAACCCGTTTAAAACGATTTTCCGCCTAAAACGAACCAATTTCAAAAGTACGCGCTTTATGTTTTCGCTTATTACGGACCCCTTTTAAAGCGAACTTTCGGTTAAAACGAACCATTTTGCCCAGTCCCTCGAAGTTCGCTTTAAGCGAAAAGTACTGTATATGCTTTAGTTTTTTAAAAAAATAAACTCATGCGTTTAGTATCTACCGACGATGAAGCTCCTGCAAAGAAGGTGTTCAATGCAATAGTTGGAGATCGACAGCAAAGAAGGAGACCGTGTCCCCGGTGGAAGCACCAAGTTGAGCCTATCATCCTATCTTCTCTTGGTGTGTCCAACTGTAGAAGGCGTAGGTAAGTAAGTATCTACCATTGAACAGTACAAGGCTAAATAATTAACGAGAAAATCACAAACACAAATATTTCTCTCCTGAAATAATTTTCCAAAAATACTGTTCCATCTAACTTGGATTCATCTGTATAAAAGCAAATCCTAAATTTGAATACCACATCACTACCCATTTCTGTGTAAAATTTCAAACTGACCTCCATTTACTTCTCTCAAAAAACAATTTTTCCGCATAGATTGATTTCCAATGTTGTTCGTTGTGCCAATTGTTTGCATGCTGTTTGTTAAAATGTTCCAATCTCAATGATTTCCGAACAAAAAAAATCATTCAACAGTTGTCAGTAAATAAGCAAATATTAATAAACTTTTCTTTATGATAAAATTTTTACTGAAATTATTGCCCACAGCAGCAACAGCAACAACTGGTTCTTGACAGCAAAGAAAAATATATGATTTCATAAGAATTGAATTTGCCGTAACTTGCTGCAATAACTGTGACTGTGTGACTGACTCGGTGCCGAGTGCTGAGAAATTGCATTTAAGTGGGTATTAGCACAGCGGAAGCGACTAAACCGAACAATAAAATGAAAGAAGACGCTAACAAAAGATAACAATTTGCATTTGCTGGCATAGCTTAAGGAAATGTAATTGTTTATTGCCTTTTGCCAAGCATCAAAGGATTACTAAAGCGACCGCAAGCGAACAAGGCTGCGTGTGTATGTATGCCTGTGCGTGTGTATGGGATTTTGGTTGTTGCGTTTGCGCTCTATGTACATTTTTGGCACGAAATGGAAGTTAAGTCGTGTGAGGAAGACTGAAATCAAAAAATAAATAATGAATGCAATATTTGTATCCATTGAGGGATTTTCATCTTTAGCAAAAGATGAAAATAATGAACCCATCCCGGGTAGGGATAAATATTATTCAATAGGCAGTCAGCCTTAAGCAGATTAAGCGCAAAAGCATCAAACTGTATACATGGGCGACAGTATGCAGAAAGATCGATATTGGAATTTGCAACGGTTTTCACTGTAAGAACTTTAGTGCAAAATATGAAAGTCCAATACGGTTTCAAAGGAAATTCAAGGAAGACAACAGATGGCTTCTTGTTTGCATTCAGTGTTGGCATTAATAAATTAATTGTTCAATCAATTAATTAATTTGATTATTTTAAATCAAATTAAACTTATTATTTAATCATAAAAAGTGATGTTAATCACGATTATTGGCGTTAATAACACTGTGCAAGTCGAAAATTCAGACATGGGGGGACCTACAGAGGACTTTTCTATAGGTATACTGAGTTGAGATCCACCAGCCGTTTGGCTGGATTGGCTCTAGTTTAAGAGAAATCCGACTTTGAAGTTTGCTCATTTTAGTCGAGTTCGTCGCTTAAGTCTTCGAACGTTTAAATTCTAATAGGTCCTAAATCGTTCCGAATATTGCTTTACTGTCTTCGGCAAGTTTGTAGATATTTTAACGACCAACAAATTTGCTTAAGACACCAAACCATAAAAAATACATTCAAACTGTGTTTTCGACAAAAATGTCCCAAAAACCCCACTTTCGTCGAGGCATAAAAACAGTATAGCAAACCCTCGTGAAAAAATAAATGAGTATGCTTTTACATAGAAAGTTGGCTCCTGCATCTAACAAACTAAAAATTTTGCCTGGGAAACGTCCATAAAAGGCGTGGCTCGGCGTCAAAGTTCAAAGTTTTTATCAAAAAAACTCAATTAATCTCCAACTGATTTACACGATATGGATATCAAACGAAAGGTATTTTTCATACCTTTCTTTTGATGTGCAACATTAGATACGTAAGATGTACTAATAAAAAGTTTTAAGCGAAAAAACATTTTTTTATTAAAATTTTTTTTTTAACGGATTTTTTTCTCGAAAAAATCCCCTACTAAGGTACAATAAGTTTGCTACCATATTGTAGCCTGTGAAATTTCCTTTATAATTTATATATAGCTTTATATATTTGTTGATTTTTCATCTTCTAAATTCTCTATTTTCTATATTGAAAACATATTTTCAATTAAATAACCTCTGATCTTTACATATCTGATTTCTTGATGTTCAAGTTACATTTAAGAACTACTAACTTTTTTAAATAATGGCCCAAACACCTTTAAGACGGCAGCGACACGGCTACACAACTTCAAGATGGCGTCGGCTTTGACCGTCGCCATGTAGACAACTACTTGATTACAATGAAAACGGCAGCAACAAACACCCACCCCCAGCAAATAGTCCATGAAAGTAGAGTCATGAGCTATAGTCATGGGCACAAGGAATGTTTACTTCTTGATTGAGTTGTAATATAATACATTTCATTTCAACATAGTTAATAGTTGATTAAATATCGATATCGATATCGATAATCGATTAATAATCCCAATCATTTTAAATTTTATCATGATAAATTAATCTGAGTAAAATTTTTTAAATATGATTATTAATCATTGATTGTTAATCACATTAACTTTGGGCCAACACTGTTTGCATTGACCCATAAACTGAACACTTGACCTCTCAAGCTGTCTATTACAAAAATAAATTCAACTTTGGCGGTGGCAGCAGGAGCTTTGTCACTTCGATGTGCTTACGCAGACGCCAACCGCACAGCGAACGCCAGCGAAATCAGCGCGAGAAATGCACAATTTCTTTCACTTTATCGATTCCGCATGCACCGAGCGATTTGCATAATGTTCCGGATTATTGTTACAGGATTTCGATAAAAATTGCATAATAGCGAAACGAACCGCTCCGAAGCGACGAGCAGCAAAGTGTGTTGTGAGAAACTCGACGCGCAGCTAACTTTACTCATCTTTGTGTTTTTGCGTTGTTTTCGTTGGAAGAAAAATAATATTGAACACTTGCTCCATCAGCGTTGTGCCATTTCCGTGAAGTGCTGCTGCCGGTTGTGAGTCTTTCGTGCTTTGCTTTTGCTATTGAAGGATTTATCAAAGTTCGCTTTAAAGTATTATCAATGAAATATTTTCCATAAGTAATATTTTCTTGTGATTGATTTTGAAAAAGAAAATAAAAATACGAAATGAGGAAAGGCGCCGATTAGAGTTGAGTTTGAGTTGAGTTGAGTGCGGGGTGAATTGGTGGCGGCGGTGGTGTTCGCTTGAGTGGCGTGAGAACGGAGATCATCGAACTGGATGGCAAACAAGTTTAAAGTGGTGCAGCGTAAAACTTTTCCAATAAAACTTTCAATTAATTTCTTCGAGTGACATAAACATTTCACATATAATACAAATATGTACTATACATACATACATAAAGACGTTGTGTATATGAAAGCGACTGTGTGGTTTATTGCAAGTTCTCGTTTATTTACTTCTTCTCATCTTTCAAACATGCGTACATTGTATGTGAGTAAATATGGGTTTGAATTGAACTTTGTTTTAAGATATAGAAAGGGTTTATATACAGTAAAACCCGTTTAAAAACAAACAATTGTGTTTAGATTTCATTTAAAATTGAGATACATAATCAGGTTTTCCAGTAATAAAATTGCCAGGTGTGACTAAAAAACAATTAAATGAAAACATTTTATTTCCTATTAACACATGAACAAAGGAGAAAATAAATATTAAAGGACAAAATAAGTAGGTATTAGTATTCAGGGAATATAAAACCAGACTATCTTATCGATTCTCAAACTGTGGTATGCGTACCTTTTGTGGTACATGAGTGGCTTCCAAGAGTGGTGAACTTTTAATCCGCATTGCACATGAAAGATACGTGCAAAAGTTTGATAACTGCTAGGCGAGTAATGCCAAATTTTCATTTACAGAATACACTAAAACCCGCCCTATATGACCGCTGATGTGATGAGCAGAAAAAAAGCAAATGTTGAATTGGAAAATTATTGCAGATAAGTGGCAACCGTGACCCAAGTAGCAATTCAGTCAAGGAGGATCACTTTAAGTTTCATGTATTGTATTATCCAGTGTTGTATAGTTGTTAAATGAAATATAGTGTTGTATAACACTGCCGTTATTAAAAAAACTTAAATCTTAAGCAAGAATAGGTTAGGTTAGGTTGGAGTGGCGGCCTTCTACTTGAAAAGCTCACTTAACCTTTTCGCTACAGCTTTTTACTGGGGAAAGTTATAATTTTAAATTTTACGTTTTAGGCTTCTATTTGGTTATATTAGCAAAAATCAATAAGATATTGGACCCTGTATTTTAGAGTGTTTTTCTATGAGAGCAACCACATCGTTGTGGCTGTAATAATTACTTAAACATACAACTTTTTACGCATAACGAAAATTTGAATATTTCTTCATTAACTTCAGCCAAAATTAACAAAAAAGTATCTAAATTGAAAGAAAACCTCAAATTAAAAAGTTCTCTAATTATTTCTGCTTCTTCTTCCTTTACTATGTCAAGATGTACCATTAAGAAAACGTGTATACTTCTCTTCTTTTAACTTAATTATTCAGTTTATTAATTTCGTATTTTTCCTAAAACTTCAAACTATTCTAAAGAATAACAAAAAAATGTGTTCTTGCAACCATAGAGGATGCAGACGTCCACAAAGTAGCATATTGCCATATGGCAACAAAATAGCGAAAGGGTTAACCTAGTTGGAATATGGCGATATGTATATCAAATGAAACAGGAAAGGCTCAAGAATTTAAATAAAATTGATTTTTTATCGATTTGTAAAAAAAGAATATGAAAAAGGTCCCTTGAAAATTTTAATCCTTTATATCCTTGAAAATTTATAAAGAATTTTTTTGAAAAGTAAGTATGTTAAAACCCAAAATCTTCTTGATCACGTGTCAAAATTTCATTACTCTAACTTTATTGGTTCGAAAGTTATCAAAAAAAAAAGGCGGAAGCTGCAAGTCTAATGAAGTACAAAAATTCTAATTTATATTTGAGTATCAGTATTTTAAATAATAAATAGATACAAAATTAATGAAGCTAGAATAATGAAACTCAATATTTTCAGCGTTTTGATTTTCAAAAAGCATTAAATTTAGTTCACAGTAGATTAGGTTAAGTTACGATGCACTTCCACTCGGAGACCCTGTTGGCTCCATTGTGATTCCATTCATTTTAGAAATGTGGTGCCCTTCCCTACTGCTGCTGGGTTTCTTGTAGATCCAAACGTGATCTTTTGGGAACCATTTGGTCATGGCAAGAAAATTGTGTAGATTTGTAATTTGTACATCAGCTATTTGAGCGGGTACATAGAAGAATCTGGTCCCAAGAGTCCAGAGTTGCATCGCAAGTGTTCGCTTTTTTGCGTACATCGTCGTTAGCCAGTCACCATTCGCCATAATGTTAGTTCACAATAGCTGGTATTACAAAGTGAAGCCAAGACAATGCCAGGGCAAATCGAGACCTTTCTTAAGTTTCTCACAGATTTATTGTTCAATTAGCAATCATGTTGAGAGAAGCTCGGAATTTTCGTTGATGTTCACTGTAAAATCTGCATACACATTGCCCATCATGGCAGATCTCTGCTCATTTGGATCACGTCATCCATGTGTATAAGTGGACTACACTTATAAGAAATTGTATGAGCACTTTATTTGCCCTCCTGTTAACACAAACTGCATAAATATCAAATCGCGCTACATTTCATGATATGTACATTTCCTGAGTGTTCACAACGGCAAAACAAAATAAAAACTTCAGAGGTTCGTTCTCATCTTAAGTGCATTTTTTGCTGAGACACATTTAGCCAACACAATTTCGCTTTCCAATTGTGACAGTCATGTTAAATTATCGAGAAGGATTCCATTCTTCGTGGTATTGCAGTAATGTATTAGGCACAGTCGTATTTTTAACTCACCTGCAAAGAAATGAAAAAAGGAGATAAAAGTAAGTAAAATGCAAACACAAAGTGAAATTGATATAAATTAGAAAATAATGTAAATCAGGTTGTGACTTATCTGATACGCTTCTCAACAAATCAGCAGACACAATGATTTTCATGCTGTCTGTTCTTGATATGCCACAAGCATGAAGCCATGCAATGCAGACAGACGCACAAACAAGAAATACACAATTACACTTGGGGTAGTGTGACCAAACGTCAAAATTGTCTGAAGCAAAATAATTGTGGAGAAATTTAATTTATGACAAGCAATTATTTTAGTCTGAGTGGCATGTTGAGAAAGCAACAGCTGACAATATTTTTAAATGCTCGTATGGGGTTAGTTGATTCGAATTTGCAATCAATTAACTTGTGATTAAACGAACATATCGCACACCCACTTCTAAAGTGACACAACTCAAAATTTTTAATTTTTCAGAAAACGCAAAAAACTGTTTTGAAGCATTTACATAACATACATAACATTTTTTTTTAAATAACGTATAGACCATTTAGCAGAAAATCCCTACAGATTATGCTTTAGTATAAGTTACAAAGATTTTTTTTAATTTTACACTAGGAAATCCAAAATTTTGAGTTGTAACTTTTTTGATAATTTTTTAATTCAATAATTACCGAATTATTTTAAGTTATGTCAATTTTGCTGGTACTTTTTTCATGTTGTGACAGTTTTGCTAAATTTAAAAATTATAAATGACAATTAAAAAGTTGAAAGAAAAATTTTGAAAATACGAAATTAATTAATTTATTTGAAAATATAAATTAAAACTGTCACAACTCTACTTAAAATTAACTCCAACAAAGATTTATTTCGTTAAAAGTGTCACAATTTGAATTAGGACTCTTTTGCATTGAGCTGCAGCGATTAAATAGCATCAAACTTACATATGTACATACATCAAGCTTATTGGTAGATACTCTGCAGGAAAAATGACTAGTT
This sequence comes from Melieria picta, assembly GCA_964056695.1. Taxonomy (NCBI): domain Eukaryota; kingdom Metazoa; phylum Arthropoda; class Insecta; order Diptera; family Ulidiidae; genus Melieria; species Melieria picta. Next base: position 33,151,479 of record OZ057399.1, on the reverse strand, counting down.
TGCTACTAGTTTAAAATATTAATCTATTAATCTATAGATGCATTGTGCACAGTTTTAACCCTAATTCCCAGAATTTTAAAGGTAACGTAAACCCAAAAGGGAGACTGTCAGACTTATATGAGCTAAATTTCTGAAAACATTTGTTTAAAAAGTACAAAAACGGTCTAAAATGTTAAATTTATAAATGCAATATAATTCTTACATTCCATTAGAGGATTACATAAAATAATGGAATCGAAAATCTTTTGGATTTATCACCATTTGAAATCTTTAATGAGACTGTGAGGCTCACTTCTGGGAATTAGGGTTCACACATAAACCCGAAAATAAAAATTTTGAGTTGTGACTTTTGATGTGGGTGTGCGATATTTCCCATTGAGTTGCTCAAAGTATGTTACAAGCAACTCCAGGTACTACAGAATAGTTGTATAGATAATACCATCCAGTCATGGTAGATTCTAGTTCTTACTCTAACTTAATTCAATATCCAACTATATTACCGCATATTCGGTGTTCCATTCAGTTTCATCGAGTCAAAGATAGTACAAGACAAGTACAAAAGATATGTAAATAGTGATCACTGATCACTGATCAAATTTTTAAAATTTCGCAACAAAGCATGGTCGCCTGCCACCGAAAACGGCCCTGTTTGAAGATTTACAAACCGACATATAGCAAATTCAAAACCCATACAGCGTAGTGACAGCAGCCGAAAATCCAACTAATCAGTGCCGCACAATTTCCATATAAATATCAGACAGCCGAATAGTGAAAACTTCTGCAACCGGTTGAAGTTCATTAAATTCTTGTTTGATTTTTTCACGTTTATGCTTTTTATCGGCCGAAAACGGCACATTTTTGCCACAGACAAAGCAAACCACACAAGCCGCGACAGACAGACGAGAGAGAGCCAGGCGCAAAGACTTGACAGGCGGACAGACAGACATCCAAATAGGCTCATTACACACGCGCAGACACGCAGCAGATTGTGGCAGGGCACCAGCTCGTACGGATTTTCGCGCAAATGTCAGAGTTGCACATGGCAGCGTTTGGCTGGGGGGTGAAGGGGCGCGCATGTGTTGCTGAGTGTGTGTGTGTGTTCCGGCTGCCTTCTGGGTACTTTTGCTGTACGCACCGCGCACTTTTCGGCGTTTGTTATGTGGCGAAACATTTGTTCACGAGGGCGCGCAGCGAATTTTGTTCGCTTTGTTCTTGTTGGTTTTGTGGCAGCGACTGGCGTAATTAGTATGGAAGGAGCTGGCGTGTCGAAATTTATATGCAAAATTTACTTTTACGCTGCCTTTAGCGGTGCTGCAGTGTAGGCGATGCGATGAGGCGGAGGCAAGCAGGCGGCACCAGTGTTTTCTATAAACATGACAATATGTAAAAATTTGCGCAGTAGAAAAGTGCGAGCGCCGGGAGTTGGGAGAGGGGTATATTGTGTAGAGAATGTAGAGGGCCGCGGGGAGCAGACTTGCTGGGCGTATTCAGTACAAGTTTACAATAACATAATTTTTATAATAATGCGCCCGCTGTGAAAATTGTAAAAATGTGGAAATTTGCTGCCAGAGCTCAACGAGCGATGCATTATTACTGTGCTTGGTACTTGTTGTTGGTAATTACTTTTAATCTGTTGAAATTACAATTTGTGTAAATTATGTTAGCTCAACTCAGACCACACGTTTGTGTATGAAAAGTTGATATAAGTTGTGATAGGTCGGCGAAGTAATTAGTGAAAACTTTCGGCATGCCAAAAGAAAATTCTGCGCCAAGGCAGTCTAATTGGTTTTATGACCAAAGGCGTCTTGCCTATACATTGTTTAGCTTTTGAGTTGTAGTTAGAAATATTATACTAAATTTTTCCATAAAAACTGGTACTTATTTAATTATATTGCAAACAATGTGCAGATGTTGAATTGCAGAGAAGCGGGCAAACAATTAAACTTTGTTGAGCTAGTCAACGGATTGATTACTAAGACAACTCACTGCTTTATACAAACCACCTACCACCACCTTTCTTCTTCACTTTTTATTTTTGTGGTCCCAAAATTCTTTTCTCAAACCTTTATTCTATACATATGTATCAACATATGTACTTCATAGCTAAAATGTTTGAGCTCTTTCATTCATGTGTTTGTAGGCACAGATTATCAGCATAACAATTGTGTGCAAATCCGGCTTAAGCAACAACATATGAAACTGTTTCATTCAAAAAAATTCTAAAGAAATCCTTATGACTTTAGGTACTTTTTTTTAAGGCAAAAGAAAATACAAGCAATTTAAATGCGCATTTATAGAATGTTTAGACATTAAATATTTATAAATGTTTGACGTACGACACTTGACTACTTCCATCGTTATTGTGGCTTCAAGTGACATTTTTTTTCAATGCACGCTATTTTTTATTTGTATATGTGCGAACCTATGTAAATTTGCATTAATATTGTAGTGTAGCAATTTACATGAATAAACATTGCCAGCATACGATTTGTAATGACTTTGAATAAATAATTTTTGACTCATAAATGCATTTTTACAATGATGGGTATTTCTTATTCTAATATAAGGACAGTAGACGCTCACAAGTTCGAACTCTAAGAAATTCGAATCTTCCAGAAATTCTAACATCATATTTTAAAGCATTGAATGCTTTAAAATTCGAACTGGCGTTTTCCTTTTCTTTCTTATTTCTTCCCGGTTTTGGTGTTTAGGTCGGTATGCAGCTCTCAAGAAAAGCGAAAAATTCATATAAAAAAAGCTCAAGAAATGTTCAAGAAAATTTCCTTGAGTCATATTTTCTTGAGGTGTACGCACCTCACAAGAAAACTGAATGGGTTTTTAAATACTTTTTTTCATTGAAAAGAGAAAATGACAACACTGTTTTCGGCAAGAAATATATGTGTAGCTATTTATTTCTTAAAGGAAACGTGACAGCTGCCTGAACAAAGGTTCCAATTTAATATTTTTTATGTGTTTCTAATGTAATATTTAAAAAGTCAAATTTACTTGACTACTACTTTTTCACGCTTCAGAGATATATGCTCGTTTTTTCTTGAGCGTTTTCTTGAGAGCTGCATACCGACCTTTTATTTTGCTTACACAAATTAAATGAAAAGGGAAATCACCAAATTGGCAATATTTGGCCGCACGCTCGTGAATGGTTATTATGTATGTAAATATTTGGCTCAGTTATGATTAAAAAGTAGAAAAACATGTTAAAATGTCGAATAAACGTAAAAAGAGATTTTTTTTACTTTGGACGTTAAAGCTTAAATCTTAAAAAAGCTTGATGAAGTTGTTCAGGTAAATTGCTTAAATGTGTATTTGTGGATTATATGCGAATAAGAAAAATAAATTTTTATGCAAATAAAACGTATTAAATTTTTTTTAATGTGAAGAAAAAAATGGCATCACATTCAAGTTGTTAGATGTCATTTCAAAATGTTTTTTTTTACTTTTTACAGGAATTAAAAAGTTCAGAAATTCGAACATTTCGGAAATTCGAACGAATTTGTGAGCGTCTACTGTATTGGGTTCATAAACTATGAGTATAAACAATTATATGAAGTAAAGGAAAACTTGTTTGTCTGCTTTTTTGACCTTTGTTGTCAACAAACAAGACATGATGACAGTTTTGTATAACTCTTTTTTCTTTCTAAGTAGAGAAGAACTTGAGGAATGCAGACACTTTAACATTATACATATATATAAATACGAGTATTATACTATACACCTTATTCTGTTTTTACACGGTAGATTGGTTCCAGGAAAAACCGTGTAAAAAAAGACATTGATCGTATGCAAAAATAGGTGATGGTTCCTTATCTCTAAAACCTATTAAAATTAGTGAAAAACAAGGATACATAAAATATTTAACAAAAATAAAAAAAATATACATAACTGAATGAATATAATATATTTTTTGGCTTACCTTTTATCTTAATGCGTTACAATTAAAATAAATAGGTATAACGTTGGAAAAACTAATTTTACTATAAAAAATTTCTTTACCAAACACGTCTGATTGCATTGATAGTTCACAAATTATTAACACATTTCAATTGCTCTGACAAGTAAATTTGCTTGTATCCACAAAAAGGGAATATCCCTAAATTTGTGATATGAACATATTTCGCAAAAATTAAATTTGACAAAAAAAATTTAAGCCCAAAAGATTTTGAATCGTGCTAAATGGAATAAAATCGTGTAAAAAAATTAAAAATTTTTTTATTTTCAAACCGTGTTAAATCAAAACCGTGTAAAAAAGACAGTGTAAAAACAGAATTAGGTGTATATATATTTTATTCACCCCGCATGCACTGCAAATGCATCATTACAAGAGCCACTTAACGAATAAATATACGCTTGAAATTTAATTATAAATAGAACAAAACTCTTTGACATGGCTCCATTTTTTTACTGGCTTTCTGAATATAATCTAAATCTTGTGCCTACCTGCTGCTATTTGTACTATTTTAGCTTTGGTGCAATTAAAAATTACGCGCTCATCACGCAAATGCCAAACATTTTTAGCGCAACGAAAACGAGAAGAAACAATTTAAAGTAAAAAAGGTATAAGTATGCAAAAAAGTCACCGCTGGCAGCCCTCTTAAATGAACAACAATTAATTACCACTGCATTAAATCAAACAAGCGAAGCGTTAAAGCGCTGGGGTCCGACTGCGCGACACAGTGCCAACTCGTCATTGCGACATTTCTGTTCGCACGCATTGCGCAATGCGAGAGTGAACGCAAACGGCCGCAGGGCGGCATCGCATGTCACAAGTGCGTTGCTCACCGTAACGAAATAAAGTGTGAAATGTTATGCTGCAAGTGGCATTTTGTATCCACGAATTTGCATAACAACCAGCGGCAACTTTGCAACTGCAACGGGCACAACCGCGTGCAATGTGCCAACCTTTGCAAATATGGGTGCAAAATGTCGCATTAATATGCAAATCCCGATGGAAATGGTCGCGACAATGACGCTCGCGATGGCAATGCCGATCGCGGTGACGGTGACGTCGGTAGCGGCGCAGTTGAAGTTGACGTTTGACATAACGTCATTGGATTGGATTTGGGTTGGTTGGCGTCTAACTGGAGTTGTGAGAAGTACGCAAACGTTGCAGCCAAATGCCAAATCATGTATTGTATGAGTGTGTGTATGTTTGTGTGTGTGTAAGTACAAGCGTGAAGTGGTTGTTGCAGTCATTCGGAAAATATTTAATTACGCCATTGCTGCGTGTGGGTGGCGCAGTGGTAGAAAATTAATTTCGTTCGGGCGTTTACAACTTCACGCAATGCGGTCAATGTTTCTATGTTATTTTTTCAAATTAAGCACACAGACACATACTCGTACTTATGTATGCGGACGATTTTAAGGGTGTATTGCAATTATTTTTGTGCTGTTTATTGCTTGCTTGCTTGCTGTTTATTTCAACATAGTTGTGCGCTTTCCTTGGTGTATAAACAATTATGAATTATACACGGCGTTCACAAAATAAGTAGACATGAGATATGAGAAGAATGAGTGCAAACTTCAAAGTCGGATTTCTCTTAAACTAGAGCCAATCCAGCCAAACGGCTGGTGGATCTCAACTCAGTATACCTATAGGAAACTCACCCAGTACGTCCCCCCCATGTCTAAATTTTGGACTTGCACAGTGTAATTATTATCCGTATTTTCGTAAATAAAAAAATTCCTCTAATTTAAGAAATATCTATAATTATTGCTTTATAATAATTATTCCCAATAAGAAATTTTCCACTTCGTATGTAACTATTATCATGCAATAAATATTTTTGAGTAGCATAATGACTGTTAAAAGAAACAAATATATTTTTTTTCTAAATTGCTTCATAACTTTTATTTATGATTTTTTTCATTTACGTTACCGAAAATTTTTTTACGTTGCCTCATAACTTTTATTTATGATTTTTTTAATTTACGTTGCGATAACTATTTTTGAAAAAATAAATTTTTTACGTTGAATTACCACATTTTGGACATGAATTGATTTTTATTGGTTTAAATTGCCAAACGCAAATTAACTGCAGAAACCTAATTTCCACCAACAACTAAACAATTAAAAATCAATTCACACTCAAAATGTGGTAAGGCTACGTAAAAAAAAATGTCTTTCATAAAAATTATGAAGCAACGTAAAAAAAATTTTCTTTCAAATAATAATTATCAGAAACGTTAAAAAAAAATTATAAATATAAGTTATGAAGCAACGTACAAAAATTTTCTCAAAATAATAGTTATCGGTAACGTAAATAAAAAAAGTAAAAAAAAAAGTTATGAAGCAATGTAAAAAAAATGTTCTCAAAATAATAGTTATCGGTACCGTAAATAAAAAAAGTCATAAATAAAAGTTATGAAGCAATGTAAACAAAAAAAATCCCAAAATAATAATTATCGAGAATGAAAAAAATTTGTTTTCTCATAACAGTTATTACGCAACGTAAAAATTAATTGTCGCAAATAATAATTATAATCAACAAATAAAATTTATGTTGCATTGTAATAGTTACATTGCAATTATTTTATTAAAAAACTTATAATAGTTAAGTCCCTGACCGAAACCGGCTAAGAAAAGTTAAACTTCTTTTTTTTTCTTAAAAAATAATATAATAAAATTTCTTATATAAATAAAAAAGGAAACGAACATAAAGAACGAATATATGAATTTATTAAATCTTCTTCAGTTCCGTTGAATTGGAAACATGAAACTGGTTTTTAAAATTTTTACAAGTGCACTTAAAAGGAGAAAAATATTCGTAAAATTAAGATTAGAGCACAATAAATTGAGGTACTTATGCTGGTTATGTACTTAAGTGGGGTGATACTTATCTTTCTTCAGATTTTATTAAAAAATGCATAGTGCCCACAAATGTTGGGCACTTAAGCGGGGAAAGCACTTAAGCGGGGAGGCACTTAAGTGGGTTTCACTGTACTGAATTTTACGCCTTCTGTGCACCTGCTCGGCCCTTTGGCAGTTGCGCATGAAACTCTACTCAATTAACCTCGTCGATGGTTACTTTACTCAATAAGTATCATTGATATCTCAATAGTAGACATAATTGGCCAAATAAGCCTCAGTTTGTGGATGATTTACACTCCAGTAGAACTAAGTCCTGAGTTATTAGAACAACTGAAATTGTCCTATGTGTGCTTTCAGGTCTAATTGGGCCTCCTTCATCTGCTTACATAACTTTCAAATTTTCGTTGAGTGAAAAAATGCATACTTTCTTAAAGCATTGCATAAGCTTGGCATATCATAACAAATTTACTAGCACTCTGTATTCTCGTTCCAAATTTTCTCCAAAACTACAATTGTTGATAATTAGACTAGCCACAGAAACCATATTCACATAAACTCACATCACAACACATGCGCATACATACAAAACATAAATACGTGTGCATGTCTGTGCGCATATAAGAGCAGCTGGTGGGTGCTCGTCTTGTACAACGGCAGCGAAAAAATCCAACAAATCAAAATAAACTTGGGCCCCGCAAAATTACACGCAACTAATACATACACAAGTAAGCGCACACAGGAAGCGCAAAACCGCACAGCGCGGTCGTTGCTGCTGGTTGCTGTTTTGAGCAGCAGCCGAATATTGAAAAATTAACATACGAAACCTCAGCGACAACAACAGCAGCAGCATAAATATTTGTCATGAGTGATGAACATTTTCGAATGCTATGCATAAATTTGTTAATAAAATTTCGCAAAATACACACATTCACACACACACACACACGCGCTCCCCAACACATGCAAAGAACAGGCAACATATCTGATTTGCCGCTACAACTGCTGCTGATTGTGGTTGCGGGTGTGGCACTGATTATAATATTCACAGCTGGTCACTGTACACACACTGAACACATAAAACGCGCATACATATGGCACCTAATTTGCACGCCTTCGCTCCACATGCATGGTCGACCGCATAGTGGGCCTTCTCCAATTGGCCGCCGATGCAAATTGCGCTGTAAGCTCGCCGCGTGCCGGCCGCAAAGAATCCCAGCCGCATGCCGGTGAATTATAAAAGTTGAGAATTCAAAAACTGTGTGTGTGTGCATAATTTAATGGGCCGCAGGCATGTTGTCAGCCCTGCCGCTGCCTGCTTAACACCCTCGCTAACATTTCGCGAACAATTCGCTCGGCTTGCCAACTATGCCAGCTGGTGTGCCGCACACGACGCTGCGGCATTGCGGCATTTTGCACGTGTGTGTGTGTGTGTGTGTGTGTGTGTGTAGCGCTCAGTTCGATCGTTTATCGATGCCGTCAACTAATCTAGTTTTCACGTAAATTTGCTCAATTTTCTTATTGCTTTTTTCGAATTGTGGTTATGTGAAAATAAAGGATTTTGAATTAAAAAAATGAAAAATTAGATGTAATTAATGGAAAGTTTTGATGTATAAATTTGAAACCAGAGACCTAAAATAATTATTATCCATATTTTCGAAATAAAAAAAAATGTCCTAATTTTAGAAATTTCTATAAATATTGCTTTATAATAATTATACCCAATAATTAATATTTTACGTGGCCTGTAACTTTTTATCATGTAATAAATATTTTTGATATATTATAATAATTATTATAAGAAATTATTATAAGAAACAAGTATATTTTTTATTGTCGATAATTATTATTTTGGAATTTTTTTTACGTTGCTTCATAACTTTTATTTATGACTTTTTTATTTACGTTACCGATAACTATTATTTTGAGAAATTTTTTTTTGTTACTTCATAATTTTTATTTATGATTTTTTTCATTTACGTTGCCGATAATTATTATTTTGAAAAAACAATTTTTTTACGTTGAATTACCACATTTTGGGCATAAATTGATTTTTAATTGTTTCAAATTGGCAAACATAACAAAGAACTGCAGAAACCGAATTTCCACCAACAACTAAACAATTAAAAATCAATTCATACTCAAAATGTGGTAAGGCAAAAAAAAAATTTCTTTCATAAAAGTTTTGAAGCAACGTAAAAAACATTTTTCCTTGAAATAATAATAATAAAAATCATAAATAAAAGTAATGATACAACGTAAACAAAATTTTCTTTGAAATAATAGAATAGAATAGAATAGAATAGAATAGAATAGAATAGAATAGAATAGAATAGAATAGAATAGAATAGAATAGAATAGAATAGAATAGAATAGAATAGAATAGAATAGAATAGAATAGAATAGAATAGAATAGAATAGAATAGAATAGAATAGAATAGAATAGAATAGAATAGAATAGAATAGAATAGAATAGAATAGAATAGAATAGAATAGAATAGAATAGAATAGAATAGAATAGAATAGAATAGAATAGAATAGAATAGAATAGAATAGAATAGAATAGAATAGAATAGAATAGAATAGAATAGAATAGAATAGAATAGAATAGAATAGAATAGAATAGAATAGAATAGAATAGAATAGAATAGAATAGAATAGAATAGAATAGAATAGAATAGAATAGAATAGAATAGAATAGAATAGAATAGAATAGAATAGAATAGAATAGAATAGAATAGAATAGAATAGAATAGAATAGAATAGAATAGAATAGAATAGAATAGAATAGAATAGAATAGAATAGAATAGAATAGAATAGAATAGAATAGAATAAAAGTTATGAAGCAACGCAAAAAAAAATCCCAAAATAATAATTATCGAGAACGAAAAAAATATTTCTTTCTCATAACAGTTATTATGCAACGTAAAAATTAATTGTCGCAAATAATAATTATAATCAACAAAAAAGATTTATGTTACATTTTAATAGTTACATTGCAGTTATTTTCTTAAAAAACTTATAATAGTTAAGTCCCCGTTTGAAACAATGAATAAATTTAAAGAAGGATGGAAACGCCCATACAAGGCAAAACTGTCTTCAACCCAACGAACACCGGGAAGGTCATTGCCCTTTTATCCTTGTAAAAATACATCAAAATAACCGTCAGCAAATTTTAATTAAATTTCCCCTACACAAACACAGTTCTGGTTGTTTAGATTAAAAGAATTTTTTATAGAAAACTATTAAAGGGTCGGGCCCAACTGCTGTGCAGTGAGATCCTCAGTCGCAACGATCTCGGATCCTGATTTTTTTTAATTGTATTTATCATTATGCGAAAATACTGGATTTTGCATTTAAAAAATTTAAAAATTAGATGCAATTAGTTGAATGTTTTGATGCACAAATTTGAATTAATGAATAAATTTAAGGGGTAATGGAAATGCACATACGAGGCAAAACTGTCTTCAATCCAAGGAACACCGGGAAGGTCATTTGATCCTTGTAAAATACTTTAAAATGACAGTCAGCAAATTTTAATAAAATTTCCACTACATAAACACAGTTCTGTTTGTTTTTTGTATAGAAAACTATTAAAGAGTCGGGCCCAACTGCTGTGCAATGAGATCCTCAGTCGCAACGATGTCGGATCCTGATTTTTTTTAATTGTATTTGTATCAGGCTTATGCGATAATTCTATTCAAATTTCCATAACAAATAACTCAGTACTCGTGGAATGTCCCTGAGCTTCTCTTCTAAGTGTGAAGCGCTTTTATGGCTGCTTGGTTTAATTATAGAATTTTTAATAACAACACTGTAAATTTTTCTTGCGAGTTGAACCTAACGAGGCAATCTTTCATGATTCATGATTTTTTTTACTTTAACATAATAAAAAACCTTTATGCAAGCGTAATTATCACTAAATTTGCAAAGACAGCAGAAAACAAAAAAATACGACAAACCCGCAACCATATACAAAATTCAGGAACCTGTCTATCAACACTGCCATCGGATAGTCATTCGCGCAATTTACTGCATTGCGGTTAAGCAATTGCAAAAACAACTACAACAGCACTAAAAAACAGCAACTTTTTTATTATCACAACAACAACAGTAAAGACATCTAAATTGAGGAGTTTGTGCAGGTACATACCTGACCGTGTTCATGATATAAATGAACAAGTGCACGTTAACGTGTGTTCGAGTATTCCCGAAAAGAAATAAAAATAAAAATAGTAAATAAAAATAATGCAAAAATAGAACAGGATAAACATTGAAAACGTGGGGGGAAGCCCGCATAAATAACGCATTCTGCATGTCGTCGCCAAAAACAATTTCACAACACGGCGCGCGGTTCGGTCTGGTGCCGCCCGGTGCATAGCGCCTTAGCTATTTTACCCCATTTCCGGCACTTTTCGACGTTATTTATGGCATAAGCATGCCCGCTCGGTTAGCGTGGCTCGTAAACGAAACGAACACAATAAAAAAAAAACACACACACAAAGCAACAGCACCGACGACGAACAACGGCAACCAAAAATGACGACAATTGTTCATGCAAGTGGAAGTAACAGTTTAGCTAAAGCGTTCACGAGCACTCGCCCAATATCCCTTTTCCGCCCACTAAAGCAAAACAAAAGCACAACGAAAACCACCGAAAGAGAGCACATCGAAAAATGGCAAACATGAAATAGGGTCACAGGCAAAAAGTTATTTTTATGTAGGTACGGCGAACGCGCTGGCAAAGGCAAAGCCGGTGAACGGGTACTCGAGTACTCCCGCCATTTTGCAGCTAAAGCACTTCTTTTCGTTAATACAAATAACAAAGGCAACAACAACAACAACAAGTGGCCAGGATACCTTAACACGGCAGCATGTGCGGCAGCTGCAAAGTTCAGGCCGCGCTGAGGCCGCACACAAGTACCCCACACACGCGCACGCACACACACACACTTGCGCTCACATACTCGCTTTGGCCGATGGAGGTTAATATTTTATGAATGCTTTGCGCAACCGAAAGCTGGAAAACATTTTATTGTACCCCAGGTAATTAAAGGGAAAATTTTCCGAAACAACACCAAATGTACTTGACACGTTTACAGCACTGGGAGCCGGAACAATAAGTAGGAATTGGAAGGCGTGAAAGCGTGCTGCACACGTGCAGGGGTAATTGTTGGTTATTAGCAGATATTTGGAGGTTATGGTGGCCCTTTGTAGGTGGTTTGTGTATCGTCAAGAAGATACTTTAGTTTGCGACATGTTGCATTCAGTTCGAATGGAACCGCTAGGCTCAGCTCCGATGACCGCCAATTAAGTTCGGGACACAGTGAGTGCAACATAAGCCAGAGATTTTGATGTTCGTTGTGTCGGACTCAAATATGAAATGGTTTAAAAACTTTAATCATCTGTACATTTTTCATTGATTACATTGTATGTAGTGTATCGAGTTGACTGATCAGTTTAATATTGACTCAATCAGTGGCGCACGCAAGATTTTGTTTCGGGGGGGTTTTGTGTAGCTTTTTTGAGAACTTTGAAATAGAATAAAATTAAGATTCATGAATCTACAGTCTGAGATCCAAAACATGTATGTTTTTCATACCTGACATATTTTGGTCCTTAACGTTCAAAATAGAAAATTTAGTTAAGGGGGTCAATACGTGTAAATTTACAAAATTTTCAAAATTTTTGTTTTTTGTGAAATAGACTCCAGGGGGTCTTAAAAATATCCCCCTCAAGTGGTTTTTAATTCTGATGACCCGTTCGCCTGCAGCAGCGCTTTATTGATGGTCATTTCGTTCCGCATGATATCGGTAACGCAAAGTTTAAACCGAATTATTTCGAAACACTGGTTTTTGATTATGGAAGTAGAATATCTCGGCAAGTTTTAGTCCCACTGATCTAAAATTTGGGCAGCAACTTTTTGAAACATAAAACTTCTAAACTAACTAAAAATTTCATTGTTTTTGGCGAAATCCGCGGCGCCATTTTCGGGAAATTAAGAAAAAAAAGGTCATTTTTTTCGGTATCAGCGTATTTTTGTATTTTCCAGAAAATATTTTTTTTTGTTAGTTCGTTTAGAAGGTACATATATTTTCTCATAATAACTAATAGCAATATTTTTTCAGATGATTTTTGAGGCGCCGGCACAACTTCTACTAGAATTTAAGCACGCCAAAAAAAAAATGTGTTTCTTGCACTGCTACCTTTTAATAAAAGAATGAAAAAAAATTGTTCATTGCATTAATTTTTTCCGGCGTATGCGCGATTCCAAAAATATACCGTTTACATGTATTGACGCCCTTAAAAGGAGAAAATTTTTCTCTTTCAGTTGATACCCATATCTTCATCATTGCATAACCGCAAATATTTTAAAAAATATTTGAAATGTGTATGTCCTTCAAAAAGTCCTTTAAAAAGGACTTTGGGTCAGAAAATGAAAAACTGACTATGCCTTCTTCTTCTTCTTGACTGGCCAGGTTACTATAAATGACCTCTAGTTTCACGTCTATATCAACATTAGGATGGCCAAAAAAAAGAAAAAACCAAAGGAGACAATTTATTTTATCTATAAAAAAACATTCGAAAATTTATGATTTTTGAAAATGGTCAAAAAATTCCCTTTTTTACAACTTTCACCGTCAGTAATTTCTCCAAATGTGAACAATCTGTATATCTCTGGAAAGGCTAAGGTAATATCTTCTGACCGACGGACAGCTTGTGTTATTCGGATGATTCGTTTACGAGATATGTGCTCATAACTGATACAATAGGGAAAAAAATTGTTTTTCGAAGATTTTACGAAAACGCTTCTTAAAAAAATTTTTTGATCTCGGTTATAAACTAAATTTCTGTACTAACTTAAAGATATTTCGGGGGGTTTAAACCCCAAAACCCCTCCCCTGTGTGCGCCACTGGACTCAATCACCAATTACGAATGAACTGACCAATGATGCTGAGACCAAAACGTTTATTTGAGAATTTGCTAACTTGTATCCTTCACTGAGTACTTGCAAGTTGACATCGATTGGATGACCTTAGTAACTGACTGAACAGCACAACAAACATCAACAAAACTGAAGCCAAAGTTTGGGGAATGGTCAAAGTACTATTGGAGTTACCACTAATAGTTCGCCTATCCAACGACTTCTGAAAAGTTTGCAGAGACATTGAGAAGCAAAAGGGAAGTAGGGAGGTAGGTAGGTAGATTGTTGATTTTATGTTTAACCCATCTCGATCCAGCAAATGGATGAAAAGTATGATTTCAGCCATGGGTCCTTCTGGCAGCTTGACTATGAAATTTAGGTCGGGCTTCAAGTAATTACACCGTGCGACAAAAGTTAAAAAAATGTTTAACACCGGAAAAAATCCACATGGGCGTGAAACTAGAGAACAAACATAGTAATACTCGGTTTTTCATTTCTACATCCTTTGTCCTTTTAAAAGGACTTCAAAATTTTGAGGGGAATAAAAAATATATAAAAAATACTTAACCTCGTTAGAATATGGCGATATGTGTATCATATGAAAGAGGAAATGCTCAAGAATTTAAATAAAATAGATTTTGTATCTATTTGTAAAAAAGGATATGAAAAAGGTACTTTGAAAATATTAATCCTTTATATCCCTAAAAATGTATATAGAATTTTCTTGAAAAGTAACTATGTTAAAATCCAAAATCTTCTTGATCACATGTCAAAATTTCATTACTCTGACTTTATTGGTTCGAAAGTTATTAAAAGAAAGGCGGAAGCTGCAATTCAAATGAAGTACAAAAATTCTAATTTATTTGAGTATCAGTATTTTAAATAATAAAAAGATACAAAATCAATGAAGCGAGAAGAATGAAATTTTGACACGTGATTAAGAAGATGTGGGGTTTTAACATACTTACTTTTCAAGAAAATTCGATGTAAATTTTCAAGGATACAAAGGACCAAAATTTTCAAAGGGCCTTTTTCATATCCTTTTTTTACAAAGAGATAAAAAATCAATTTTATTTGAATTTTTGAGCCCTTTCTTTTTCATTTGATATACATATCGCCATATTCTAATTAGGGTAAGTATTTTTATATTTTTTTTATTTTTTATCCCCTTCAAAATTTTGAAGTCCTTTTAAAAAGACAAAGGATGTAGAAATAAAAAACTGAGTACGCGGTATTACTATGTTTGGTCTCTAGTTTCACGCCCATATGGATTTTTTTCCGGTGTGAAAAATTTTTTTAATTTTTGTCGCACGGTGTTATCCGCTTAAAAATTAATTGAACAAAAAATTTTAATGAATTTGCATAACTCTCAGTGCATAAAAATCATTCACATCTAAAAGGCTACCAAAATGCTCCTCAGGATGAAATGATAATTAAAAACGCATTGGTTTCAATTTAAAACTTTGGCTCTCTGCATTGATATAACCACTTGACAGAATTTTACAGCAAATCACTTGTCTTCCTATGGAAAATGTATGCTAATTAGCCAACCATGCGCGTAATTGCCACGCCACCTGCCTGCCCACCCAACCATTATTTGAAAACCGCAACCCACACCAACTTTTCTGCCACTGCCACTGAGTTAACCGAACGAAGTTTATTACCAGCGAAGAATTTTGCATTTTTCCTGTTTGCTAGAGTTCCGACCGTATGACCATTTGGCTTGGTCGCGTCATGGGCTGATAATGCTCGACGGTTGGCGGCTGCCTCATGCAGTATTTTTTCTTGCGTTGTGTTGTGTGCTGCTGTCAGTCAGCTGTGAAATTCATCACATGACAAAGTGACATGCATAATTGGTGGCATAGCATATAGCAACCGCCATATGTGTGTGTGTGTGTGTGTGAAACGGCAAAAGAGATGAGTGGAAAGCACCAAACTAACAAAACTAATAATAAGTAAGACTAGAAAATAAATAAATATATACACACACACACATATTGTTGATTAATTGTGAGTGTGTGTGTGTGTTGGTAAGGAAAACCATGGCTCTTTGTTTTTGCACTGCCACGTTCAGCTTCACTGACGTCGGTTTTCCCCTTCTCTCAAAAAGGATTTAAGGCAGTTTGTGGCGTCCGACTTTATTGAAACATTGGTGTTGTTGTATTTACTGTTGCATGTTGCACGTACACAGGTGCAGTGGCGGTAACTCTGCAGCACAGTATGCTGTCGTTTTGGTCGTTGTTGCTGTTGTTGTTGTTGGAACTATGTAGTTGCCATACATTTTTAATGAACATGTGAGCTGCTTGCGCGTCAGCTTGATGGCTCCAAATTATAGGCAGACAAGAAGCGCCACCTGTGCACGTAATTCCACACACTCGCAGTTATATACATACACACTACTACAATATACACAGGTGTCAGTACCGCACATAGGGGGGTTTTGGGTGTTGAAACCCACCGCCTCCTTAGACACAAAACTTGCTGGCACAAAATATGGTTTCAAATAGTATTCGGCTCAAAAGTTGTACGCAAAACTCCCCCTCCCAAAATGAAATCCTGTGTGCGCCACTGACAGGTGTATATATGTTTGAGCCAAACATTGAGCTGCCGTCTGCGCCAACTTAAACTCACCTCTGCAGCAAAAGCCCCTGTCCAACCTCAAACCAGACACCTGCGGTTAAGCAGCAATTTGAGTGCTTAATTTAAACTTAATATAATAAATTAACTCAATTGGTTTTTTAATTTGCATTCTGTCAGTAATTATAACGAGAGCATGTGCCGCTACGGTGAAGCGTACATCCTTCCTGTGCTTTGGCGAACGACACGCCAGCAAATTGTCAAAAACATTCGCCACTGCCCGCATTGCTTGGCATACATACGTACTACATATGTGCATGATGTAGACAGTAGATGTCGCATATGTAATTAAAATTGTACTTAATTGAAATTCCGTTTTTCTTTTTACCTGAAAATTGATTTTATTTCGAAATTGTGGCCTTTGATTTGTGATTTGATGGCATTCTGGCGTCATGGCCATTTGAGTGGTTGAAGGTTACCTAAAAATTTTGTCTGTGTTTTAAAACATTCAAATAAAATGTAAACCCATATTTGTCTAAATTTATATTGCTTGCAAAAGCGATATGCCATGCGTAAATTTTTTTTACACTAATACCTAAATTTTCGTAACATAGACTCACAAGTCTAATAAGTACTATAAAAATTTTGGACTAGTATTGGCGAAATTCTTCTCATTTTGTTCATCTTCCTTCATGATCTTTATTCGTAACTAGCTGGACCCTGCGGCTTTGCACGCAAGTTCTCTTGTTTCCTCCGATACAAATTCTTAACCCATTGTTGACCCGTCAGATTTTGATTAAAAAACAAAAAAAAACATGTGTCTAATTATCTTTGATTTCAAGTGTTTCCAAAAATCGTTTAGTCAAATGGCCTATTAAATCATGTGTTTTCACATTTAAACAAAATTAACATTATCACATCTAAACAAATTCGTAACCCTTTTTCCAAAAAAAATGAAAAGTACGATTTTATTATTTCCCGATTCCCGAAGTGAAAAAAGTGAAAACACATGTCAAATTATTCCTAACTAAGAGTACTTCCACCAAGTTGGAAGGCAATCGGTCCATTAATTCATGCTTTTTCACAATTTATCCACACAAACTTTTAACCCGTCGCTGACCTCGTCCGATTTTTATATTCGGAAAAATTAAAAACACGTATCGAGTTATTTTTCATTTGAAGTACTTTCACCAAGTTTGAAGTCAAAAGGCTCGTTTCTCCATACATACTTTTAACCCGTCGTTGATCCAGTTAGATTTCGATTTTGAAAGTAATGAGAATCACGTGTCTAATTTTTTTTGATTTCAAGTAGTTTTATAGTGTTTGAAGTCAATAGACCCATCGGTTCATTTTTTTAAATCACGTTTCTTCATACAACACCTTAACGCATGTTTTGCCCTTTTAGACCACGATTTTCAAAAAATCCCATCTTAGCGGAGGTTCATTCTTTAAGATGTACCTACAGTTCAAATTTCACGTTAGTAGCTTCAGCGGTTTGAGCTGGGCCCGACTATGGCTAAATAGTAAGTTTGTACCAAATTTAATTCACGTGTGACTTATGGTTCCAAAGTTATTGTCTAAAAATGTGTTCTTGTGGTGCCACGCCCCGTTTTCCCGACTTTTCTTTTTTCCTAAACCTTCACATAACAATTTCAAACAAATCTGCCGAAGGAAGTATCCAAGTTGGTCCAGTCGTTTTCAAGTTTTAAGCAGCCGAATGGACCACGATTCATTTGTATATATATAGATATATATAAAAACTTGTTAACCCTTTCCGGTCACTTTTCGGGTTTCTTGAGATAAAAATGTTTCCTTCAAAATACTGACTCTCATTGAGCATTGAGAATTACAGCCGAGTCAATTTTGTTCGTGGTCCGCAAAGGAGTAAAAATTCATGAAATTTTTGTTTTTTTAAGTTTTCTGAACAATACACTGATTTTATAGAAAGAAAACATAAAAAATAACAAAAAACAAAAAATTAAAACGTGATTTAATTTCATCGAAACCTATATAAATTATATATATAAACAATCGAGTCACATTTATTCGGCCTTATGTACCCGTTGTTGTTGTGGCAAAGTCTTTTTCTCCTTAATAAAACAATCACTTAATATTCACATAGATACTGAATATAGCCGATTTTTGTTATCATAGTGGGAGTGGCATGACTAACCTTACACAACCTGTCATTGTCCAGTAAAATACAAAATCGTCTATTAAATCTATTTATTAACCGAAATTTGCCGAATAGTAAAATTTTATTAGTCACGCGATTTACTGATGATACTGAAAATTCTGTTACCAAACCCATATATTAAAAAAAATGCAAACAGACCTCGCAACCTTTGCTTTCCATTTGTACGATATATCGTACAAAGCAATCGTTGCCGTCATTTGTACGATATATCGTACAATTTTTTTCAAGACTCGGGAAAAATATTTAGATGCAAAAAATTTTAAATTTAATAAGTTTTATATATCAAGTTTTTAATAAGTTTTACAAGACTTTGAAATTCTTTAGCTTTTTGCTACCAAAAAGTATTACATATAGTGCCTCACAAAAGTATTCGGAATTTTATATATGCAGCATGATTTGAAAAAAAGTTATAAATGTCAAAAAATTATGATTGAAAACCATGTATATTGTCTAATTAGACATTATTTTTATTTTAACACCAACACAATTTTGTAATATTTTTTTACACATAATAATTTAGATTTAAGATATACATTTTAATTATCTTTCCAAAAAATTGAAATTCCGAATACTTTTGTGAGGCACTGTATTTAAAAATTCCTACGCAGTAGCACCGTCATTTTCTTGTTTTTCAAATTCTTGCAAAGAGCTGCTTACAAAACTCACTCATACTTTGTAGCCGCGGCTATTATGATTTATATTTTTAAACAGAATGATACAACACAGCCTACTTAATAAAAATGAAGAAGTCGTTCCATAAAAAGTGCATTCGCTTTCAAATAAAAAATCTCAGAAAAAATTTTACAAATTTCCGGAATGGGTTAAGGTTGAATCAAGGAATTCACAGTCTACTCCATAAAATTTCATACCCATTAAATTTCTAACAACGTTTATCTCATTAAAATGCCCCTCAAACTTCATTGGAAAGTCTTCAGCAGCACACATATCGCACATAATATTTCGACGCACAAAACTTTAAGTGAAACTCGTAAAATATCTGAATTAATAGGCACAGAGATATATTATATGCTGCAGGCCGCTTGTCACAAGTGTACATTTGCACTTAAAATTAGCAATTAGACAAACGTTTATAGTCTACATTATCAGTGTGCGAGCAGCCCAGAATGTCGTTTGTGAGCCAATGTCGAATACAGTCTGCGGCCTGAGCACACTCGAAATATAAAAGTTTAATGAAGTGCAAATATGGTCGAGTGGGGGCGTGGAGCGGCGTACAAGTGTGCATTAGTATCCTAATATTTGTGCGAATGGGCGCTAAAAACTTTTGTGCATTCACACACACACACACACACAACACACACACACATATGGTGCATACAGCCAAGCGCCGTCCATAGATCGTATTTCTGGAAGGTTAATGGCTATCACCCCTCAACGCTCAACTGCTTCCTTCCGCTCGCTTTCAATACTGGCGCCCACACGCACACCAACACGTACACTCTCGTAAATACAAAAGCATTTCAACTGCTTCACTTAACATCAATGTGCAGTTTCGTTTTATTTGCGTTGAATGGCTGGGCGGTTGGCTAACTGGACGGGGGACACGCTGTACACACCGACGGCAAAAATGGGGCAGCAGTTGTTCAGAAGTGGTGGCAGCAAATTGAAAACTGTACGCAGCCACATATACACACACACACACAAACACACATATAGTACTTCATTCAAGTGGCCCACCCACTCATACATTCATCCACATATGTTGCCATTTATTTGTATGTACTAATATGTACAAGTAAATATGTATGTCTGTATATGTATTGCATGTATATCTGAATTTTTGTGTGCAATAAGTATTCACACTCTCTCTCAAACAATGGCAGCTGTTGCGAAAATGTTGCACAGTAATTTTCGCAAAGTTTTCATTTATTTACCAACAAAAAGTTCCTTCATTCCATCAGACTTTCTAGTCCACCTACATACCAGCATTGTAAACATATATTTTTCATTAATAAGCTCAATTTCGAAAATCTGATCATCGGTACATTTGCTGCTGTTCTGAAAGCATTTTCATATGAATATTTTATTTTATTTGTTGGTGCGCGTAGTTAAAAAAAATTATGGCATTTTACGGTCGGCACTTTTTTACTTTTACTTACTGACAGATGCACATACACATGTATGAATGTCTGCATGTAAAACCACTGTAATATGCATTAAATATTCATTTTTAACACGTGTAAAGAAGTATAAAAATCAGTTGTTATCCATGGAAGAATTTTCAATTTCATAAATATTTAGCAGAATAATTGATTTGAGTGTAGTGTGGTCGTGATTCATGACCCATGAACGCTACAGTGCGGTCTTTGGTAAAACCCTTATAGTCTAATTATCTTGTTTTAGTATTATAAACCAGGGACCGTAAATAATTATTATCGCAATATTTATAATCAAAAAATTCAAGATGAAGGAAGCATTGCAGATTATGTATCATCTAGTGCAATAAAGTGATTGTTTTTGAAAGCAGTTCTTGAAAAAGCAATAAACTAATATTTCTCGATTGTTATTTTCCGCTCACCGAATAATAACACAGCACAACAAAAAACACTTTTTTTCTGTTGCATGGAGTTTTTCTACTGTTTCTTACTAATTTGGGTGCGCTGATTTCGAATCTATCCTCAGATTGTTTCTAGCAGCTCTAGTTAGTGAGATATAGGTACCGTGTCATTTTTTCAGTTTTTCCTCCACTTTTTCCATATTTTTGATCGTATATTCAAAACCAATAAACCGGTTGACATAATTTTCACCTTATCGCATTAACAACACCGCACGGCTTCTTTTCTGATGCAACTTATTTTTATAAGTTTTAAAATTCCGCGATAATTGGACCTCAAAGACGAAATATATAGAATTTTAAGGCGTTTTTTTTATGGTCAAAACCATACACATTTTTTGTAAATCAATTAACGAGTTAGGTGTATAATGAAAGCCGACACATCAAACATTACAACACAGCCAAATTATTTGGCGGAATGCACATTCGCATCGAAATAATAGCAAAAATGTACCATAGTCATTTTCATCACTTTTCATACTTTTTCCTTAAAAAATTAGGGGCCTCAAAATATGCTCTTTTATATGTTCCATTTATAGTCTGAAATACAAGCAAAAGAAAATAGTTTGAATTGCTCGAAACAAACAAAAAATTAATAACGTTGCATATTTTGAGGCTCTTAGTTTTGAAAGGAAAAAAGCTGAAAAGTGTTGAAAATGACTATGGTACACTTTTGCTATTATTTCGATGCGAATGTGTATTCCGCCAAATAATTTGGCTGTGTTGTAATGTTTGATGTGTCGGCTTTCATTATACACCTAACTCGATAATTGATTTACGAAAATTGTGTATGTTTTTGACCATCAAAGAAAACGCCTTAAAATTCAATTTTTTTCCGACTTTGAGGTCCAATTACCGCGGCATTTTAACACTTTTAAAAATAAGTTGCATCGAGAAAGAAGCCGTGCGGTGTTGTTAATGCGATAAGGTGAAAATCATGTCAATCGGTTTTTTGGTTTTGAATATACGATCAAAAATATGGAAAAAGTGGAGGAAAAACTGAAAAAATGACACGGTACCTATATCTCACTAACTAGAGCTGCTAGAAAAAATCTGAGGATAGATTCGAAATCAGCGCACCCAAATTAGTAAGAAACAGTAGAAAAACTCCATGCAACAGAAAAAAAGTGTTTTTTTGTTGTGCTGTGTAATTAATTGATTTTTGTTTTCGATCAGAAAATAAAAATTATTTTTTGAGTTTAATTTTTTGGGTGAAAAATAAAAATTATACGGAGAGTTTTATTTTTCACTTGAAGAATGAGAATTTATTTTTCAGAAAAAATGCAACAGAAAAAAAGTGTATTTTTGTTGTGCTGTGTAATTAATTGATTTTTTTTTTCGATCAGAAAATAAAAATTATTTTTTGAGTTTCATGTTTTTGGTGAAAAATAAAAATTATGCGGTGAGTTTTATTTTTCACTTGCAGAATGAGAATTTATTTTTCAGTTTTATTTTTTTCACAAAATAAAAATTACGGGGCGAGTTTTTTTATTTCAAAATAAGCCTCATGTGGTAAGTTAAATTTTTCAAATTATATTCCGAAAACTATTTTCTGAGTAATACTTTTCGCTCATGAAATAAAAATTCTACTATGAATTACGAATATACACCCACATAGTCTCATTATCTTGTTTTCTTATGAAGTATAAACATATCTTTATATCATTTTTGTAATTACCAAAGCAACCATCAAACTGTTAAATATTGCTAAACGCTTAGTGGCACTTCCTGTAGAAGCCTAAGTGCGAAAGTATGAACACCCATCAAAGCCTAAGTGCAGCGCGATTTATATTTTCATTTAACACAGTTCGCACGCCGAATAATCGCTTCGCACATGATTAGAACTAAAACCAGCAGAGTCTGTTTGTCGGGTTTCGTTGCTGGAATTTCCTGCTTGTCTGCTTGCTATTCATTCGCGCTGTCTTAGCTGGCAGCTGCACAAAATGTCTGTTCGCACCTAAGAGCGCAGCAGGCGGTGCGGTGGGCGTAGCATAAGTTTGCATCGCATTGCGCGTTTGGCATTTCCGTTTTTGCCACTTTCCATTTGCCACTTGTCAGTTGTCAGTTGTCGGTTGTCGGTTGTCGCTTTCCGCTTGCCACTTGGCAAACAGCGAACGTCAGTTCGATTCAATTACACTTTCGCGCACCTCGACAGCGACAGAAGAAGCAGCACAGTAGCAACGGCAACAGTGTTGCTGCAGTCATTTCGGCGCTGCACCACTCGCCGAGACATTTCCACTAGCACTCTTACACACACACACACTCAGACACACATATACACTCTCACATATGCATGCAGTCAAAGTTGGCGGAAATTGGAGCAGCGGCACTGAATAGCTGGCGGCAGTGACCACAGCCGCAACTAACGCCACCGCGTAACGCTGCCGCAATCATAAAAAATTTCGCACTTGAAATCATGAGTGAAAAAGCGCAAAAACACAAACAACACCACCGCCAAATGCAGTTAGCGTCAACGAAGCGAACGGAATATGCGGACGGCAGATATGAAGGATAGCAATAAAGAATGAAAAACGACGAGCAGAATTTACGGCAATGAAAGCAAAAACTTTTAATTGAATTGTGCTAACACTCACACACTCACACACTCACACACACACGCATGATCCAAATTTTGTTGGCATAGCGTTCTGAGGCAGCCAAAAGCGACAGCGAATGCATTGACGGCGAAAATGTGTCAACGCATTGCCGTATGCGGCAATTCGCCTACTTATTAGTGTGAGTTCGAAATGTCAAATGGAGTTGCCAGCCCCATAAATGTGTTCGACTAGGAACGTGAGACAACATTATACAATTTTTATTTAAAGCTGACAGAGTGTTGGAAGTCCGAATTTTGGCCACATTGAGAAAATTTTTGACTTTGTGGATGCTCTCTTCGCAAGGGAAATGAAAAAAATTAATTGTCTATGAGAATCGTCCAACCTTTCATTCGGAATCGGTATATAACTTTAGCTCTCTTCCGTTCAGTGGTGTATACAGGTTTTTTTTTGGAGCAGGGTTATGCAATTTTTGAGTCCAATATCGGCTTAATTCATAGTTGCCGCCCAAAATCTTGACACAAAAAAAGTGACACAACTCAAAATTTTTAATTTTTCAGGAAACGCAAAAAACTGTTTTTGAGCTGAATAAACTTTTTGTAATGTAACGTATAGACCGTTTAGTAGAAAATCCCTACAGATTATGCTTTAGGATAAGTTACAAAGATTTTTTTATTTTACACTGGAAAATCCAAAATTTTGAGTTGTGACTTTTTTGATGGTGTTTTAATTCAATAATTACCGTATTATTATAAATTATAAAAAAATAATTTTAAAAAATCAATTAAAAAAAATGACAGAAAGTTGAAAGACAAATTTTGAAAATACGAAATTAATTTATTTATATGAAAATATAAACTAAAATTGTCACAACTTTACTTAACCCTTTCGACACTGAATTTTACCCTGTATCTCGATATTACTTTTTGGTATTTAAATCATGAAACATTTGCTTAAGAAATGTGCACACGACATTTGAAGTTGTCACGCCTCTTTCTTGGAGTTCTAGAGCTAGTTTACTTTTCAACAATTTTAGCTTAAAACGGGTTAAATAAATTTTGTATCAATATTTTTTAATTACATAAAAATTATATAATATTTATAGAAAAATACAAAATTATCACTTTTTGATTATATTTAACCATTATTAAAATAGGGTTTTGATCAAACGCGTCCAATTCGTAGACTTCAATTAGAACACAAACTTTCCCTCATATAGCTGCAAATTATTGGAAATTATTTTGGGGATAACAGTAAAATTTTTGTAATTTGCTTTGAATTCACTTCTAAAAATATTAATTTGTTGGTGCCTATTTAAATTAAACCCATAAATCAATCGTAGCTTTTGCTATAAAAAGACAAATAGGTGATGTTGCCCTCAGGTAACTTTGGGGTGGAAAGGGTTAAAATTAACTTCATCTAAAATTTATTTCGTCAAAAGTGTCACAATTTGAATTAGGATTTTTTTGCATTGAGCTGCAGCGATCAAACAGCATCAAACTTCTCGGCATGAAGAGAGACCTAACTGTATTTTGGCAACAGTTAACAACAACAAAATATACTGAACTTTTGCTTATTGGTAGAAAGATGCATTGTGCACAGTATTAACACATAAACCCGAAAATTCAAAATTTTGAGTTGTGTCACTTTTGAAGTGGGTGTGCGAAATATTTGGGAAGCGTTTGAATCCCCAAACAGCCCTTGAATGCAGCACCATTCCATCCCATTCGAGTGCAAATTTGCACGCGCTTTATGGATTATTGCAAAAAAGCAGGGGTGGCTTTCCGTAATTCGATACTCGACCGTCGTTGGCTCGACACATCGATTCGATATCGAACGCTCAACGAGACAGTTCCGCTTTCCGTAACTCGATATGAGAACTCTCGTTTTAATTTTTGGGGAAGTGTGTGAAAAGTACTTTGGAGCTCTCAGAAGCAGTGGGAAGTAAACAAAACGAAGAAAATTTGAAAAGTGAAGTTTTGAAAATAAACAAATTAAAAAAATGTTCCGGAAAAAATGTACGATTGGGGCTATTTATTGTTTTTGGAGGATTTTGGTCGCGAAACGCCAATCAATAAATTCTATTAGCATCTTTATTTGAGCAGCGTTCGTATGTTGAATCCTAAAAAATTAAAAAAATTTATTAAAATCACAAAAAATTTCAAATTTCATATTTACATTTTGTTACGGTTGACAACGGAGAAAAAGCAAAACGAGAGCAAAATTGGTATCGAACTGTTTGTATCGAACGTTCGATACGACACGACAATAGTGAAACTAATAAAGTGCGCCAGATAGGAGGAACTCTCTCTTCATCGTACACTTATTCTCTGACAGTTATTGTCATTTTGCTGACAAATGTCAGAGTTCATAACCCGTCTGTGCTGTATGAAAAAATTTCAAAATAAATTGTTGTTTGAAAATACGTTCTGCACCAAAACCGACACTAAAAACGCAACTATATGAAAAATAGGAAAAACGTGCTGTCTCTGCAAAAAAACGCACGCAATGTAAAAAATACATTACGAAAATATATATTTCTGAAGTACTGAAAGTAAATTTTTAATTTAACGACAACAAAAATAAAGATAAAATAATTAATCGAACTGACTCAAATAAATTGGCACATTGACAATTGCTACTCAGAGAAATAATTGTACGTCATCTACCTGGGACACTTTAGTGATTTCACTCTGGACACGACGACATTTTGTGTTACGGAAAGCAAAAACGATAGTTCGATACACGCATTTGCTCGATATCGAATTATGGAAAGCCACCCCAGGTTCCTCGACTCTTTTTAGGTTTTATTAATATTTTTTCTTAATTTTAATATAAAATATATTCTCATATCCACCTTGAAGTCGATTTCAATCCTTGCCTCAATGTGCATCTCAACTTTCAGTTTTGATGCAACTGCAACTAAATTTAAATGCAATTAACCTTAAATTATCTCAACCATTTTACAGAGACGAAATATGTGGCAACTCGTACTCATAGATCTACAAATGTGTGTCTTGTAGGTTGTGGCATAAAATGTGCAATTGCGTATTGCTGTTGTTGTATTCGTAACCATTCATCGTTGGTTGGGCTTTCGTTTGCTGGCGTTTGCTGTCTTTTGAGTAAATGTGGAATGTTGGTTTTGTATTCGTAGCGCTTTTCAAAGTTCCATCGTTCTCGAGTTTGCACTGCTTGCTCCTTGACTTGAGAATGCAATTAAGATTTTTGCTAATTGTTTTTGCGATTCTTGCGCGCTCGTTCTTTCGCCGCCAGCCGTGCAGTGCATTTATTTGTCTTTATGCGACGCCCGCTGTGCCATTTGCCGCGCTCAATGCTAAAGTGCACTGTGCAAGTTGCCATTAAAAGTGCCAGCAGCCGAAATGGCGCAGAGCACACTGCTTGCTTGCGCTTCGTGCATTTTCGAGTGTAATTTTCTTGGTTCTTGGAATTTTTAATACGCCCTTGTATGAACGTTAATGCTGCTATTTTTGCTATGGCACTTTCTCATTACCTAGAAACAACAACATGCATATATGCATGTTTGTTTGTATTTGTATTTGTTGAAATATTGTACTATAACAAAAAACACTTTGTGTCCAGGATTTTGGAAAAAGCTGAATACCTTATGTTTTGTATTTCAATAGTAAAATTTGTATTTTCAAAATTTTTTCTTTCTTCAATAAAACTCTCATTCGACAACATCAACCAACAACAGGTTATGGGCCCAGGCTCGTAGAACGGAAGAAGATATCGTACGGCCTACAACGAGGGAAGGAGAATACACAAGAAAACGATGTCGTCGCTGTACCAAATAGAGAAGCTCGAGGAGCGAAATTATGATGGATGGAAGATCCACATTCGCAGTGTCCTCGTCCACACGGATCTCTGGGAGTACGTGGACGGGACGAATACGATTCCGGCAGAAGAGCCAGAAGCCGCAAAATGGAGAAAACAGGACCAGAAGGCGCTTTCGACCATCTTACTCAGCATGAAAATGTCGCAGTTGAGCGTGGTAAAGCATTGCGAAACAGCACGGGAAGCATGGCTGCTTTTAAAGAAGAAATTTGAGCCCCGTGGACCAGCAAGAAAGGTGCTACTGTTTCGGAAACTATTGGGCTTAAAGATGGCTCCAGAGCAAACGATGAATAGTCTTCTACAAGAATTCGAGGACATCGTCGACAAGCTATTTGAAGTCGACATCAGGATTCCGGAAGAGTTATTGTCTATAATCCTGCTAAACAGCCTGCCTGACGAATTTGAGACGTTTGTGGTAGCAATCGAGTCTCGAGATGAGCTGCCTCCATTAGATGCGCTGAAATCAAAGATGCTGGAAGAGTTCCAGCGGCGCAACGGGAAAGACAACGAAGAACGCAACAATCAACAAGCTTTTTTAAGCAAGGCAGGGAACGCTCGCGGAGCAGTACCTGAGAAGCTGAAGAACGACAAGCAGAAGAAGGACGACAAGCAGAAGAAGGACGATTTGAAATGCTTCAAATGCGGACGAAAAGGACATTTCGCGCGAGAATGTACGAAGAGAAGTCCCATTTCAAACGCAATGCTGCACGGTATGCAAGCTGAAGGATTGCAGCGAAATACATGGGTGTTCGACAGTGGTTCGACGTGTCACATGTGTTGTGACGAAAAAATGTTTAAACAAATACAAAATCACAAAGAAAGGATTGATTTGACAGCAGAATATTCTATTTCATCAGCCGGCGTCGGAGATGTGCACCTGCGGACTCCATTCGGTGATGATTTGATCTTGAGGGATGTACTGTACGTACCAAAACTCAGATGCAATTTTATATCGATTTCCCGATGCGTGGAAATGAAGTTGAAAGCGGTATTCACAGAGAAAATGGTTACGATGCACAACGAAAATGACAAAATAATTCTTCGTGGACGGAAAGTTGGACAACTTTACATCTGCGATGGTGAAGACGAAGGACGGAAGCAGAATGGCGCATGTTACGTGGCGTGCTGCAACGATTTGCAGTTGTGGCATTATCGACTTGGACATTTAAATATGGCAAGTATGATGGAATTATCCAAGAAAGGGATGGTTCATGGACTTAACATTAAAGAAGCTCGAAGAGATATCGTGTGCGAGGTGTGCGCAAGAGCAAAACTATGCGCGAAGCCATTTCCTAAAGCTGCAACTTACCGTAGCAAGGAAGTGCTGGAGCTCGTACATTCGGATGTGTGCGGCCCAATGAGGGTGACTTCAGCTGGAGGTGCCCGATATTTTGTCTTGTTCATTGACGATTTTTCGAGGATGACGTTTGTGTACTTACTCAAAAACAAAGGAGAAGTATTCAACGCCTATCAAAGTTTCGTCGCGATGGCAGAGAGGCAAACGTCCAAGAAGTTGAAGGTGTTACGAAGTGACAACGGACGCGAATACTTGAGCAAAGAGTTCTCAATGAGTCTGGAGAAACTTGGAGTTCGAAGACAATTTTCCGTTGAATATACACCGCAACAGAATGGTGTCGCGGAGCGGGCGAATCGGACAATCGTAGAGATGGCACGATGTATGCTCATTGCATCAAACCTGCAAGAGTCGTTATGGGGAGAAGCTGTACACACTGCAGTTTATCTTCGCAATCGCAGTCCATCGGTGGCATTGGATGGGAAGACTCCAGTGGAAAAGTGGAGCGGTATCAAGCCAACAGTATCGCATCTCCGAGTATTTGGTTGCAAAGCATTTGTTCTGGATAAACGACCAGGCAAATCCAAGTTCCAAGCAAGAGGCATCGAATGTGTTTTGGTGGGATATTGCGAGGACTTGAAGGCATACCGTTTATTGGACCCAAAAACAAAGAAGATGTACAGAAGTCGCGATGTTAAGTTTCTGGAAAATGCGACAGTTGCAGCTCAAAATTCCATTAGAAGTCCATCGGAAATCTTGGCAGAACAATCAAGCTTTGATAACGGGAGTGACCAGAACATATTTAATAATATAGATTTGGTAAGCATTTTTTCACACAACGAAGTACCACCGTATGTGGATAGGGCTGATATAGGTGATCAAGTTGATCAAGCAGCACCCAGCGTTGATGATGATAACACAACAAGTTACAAAACACTGAGGTCCGGTAAAGTAGTTTTTAATAGTTACTTGGAAGCGGATGACGACAACATACCTGCCACGGTAAAAGAAGTTTTAAGCAGAGAAGACCGCGAAAAGTGGGTAGAATCCATGCAAAAAGAATTCGATTCATTAACGTCGAAGAAAACATGGATTTTGGTAAACAAACCACCTAACGTACCCGTAATAATAAACAAATGGGTTTTTACAATTAAAAAGGACAAAAAGGGACGTATTGAACGGTATAAATCTAGATTAGTAGCTAAAGGGTGTTCACAGAAATATGGAATTAATTACTCCGAAACTTTTTCCCCTGTAACACGATATTCTACAGTAAGAATTATATTGGCTTTAGCTGCCGAGTTTAAACTTTTGGTACATCAGCTAGATGTAACCACTGCATATTTGAATGGAGACATCGACGTCGACATTTATATGCAACAGCCAGAAGGATTTGAGGATAAACGTTATCCAGACAAAGTTTGTAAACTTCAAAAATCCCTCTATGGTTTGAAACAGTCAGGACGGCTATGGAACGAGAAATTAGATGAAATATTATGTAAAATTGGATTTACTCGTTGCAAAGTAGATCCATGCGCGTACAAGATGATGCGGCAAAAGGAACTTATCATTGTCATTGTATACGTCGATGATATGTTAGTTGTATGTTCGAAGCAAGATACAATGAAGCAAGTTAAAGTAGATATTGCTTCATGGCTAGAAATTACGGACAAAGGTCCAGTTGATTACTTTCTAGGGATGGAGGTGGAGAGAAAAGAATCCACTGGCCCCATTTCGTTATCCCAGAAAAAAATGATAGAAGAACTTTTGGAGAAGTACAATATGACACAATGTCGCAAATGCAGTACACCTTTGGATGCAGGTATGGAATTTAAAAAGGAACCAAATTGTAAAGACGAAGACAAGGTAGACGTCAGCGACTATCAATCTTTGATTGGGTCATTAATGTACATAGGGATTTGCACGAGACCAGACATAGTACATTCCGTCAGCAAGTTGGCCCAGTTCAATAAAGAGCCAAGAAGAAATCATTTAGCTGGAGCGAAACATATTTTGAGATATTTAAGCCATACATCTAAATATGCTTTAAGATATAGGCCAACGGGCAAATCACTTTTCGGATATACAGACGCCGATTGGGCTAGTTGTTGCGAGGACCGAAAATCGTATACAGGATTCGTGTTTATACTAGCCGGCGCTGCAGTTTCATATGAATCAAAGAAACAACCAACGGTAGCTTTAAGCAGCACGGAGGCAGAGTATATGGCTATATCTGCAGCAACTAAGGAAGTAATATACCTACGTAATTTACTCGCGGAACTCGGATTTGAAAGGTGCGTAAAAGATGCTACAACCTTGTGCGGAGACAACATAAGTGCACAACAACTAGTTCGGAATCCAGTGTACCACGCAAGAAGCAAACACATCGATATCAGGATACATCACGTTCGAGAAGTACATCAAAATGGTTTGATAGAACTATTATATGTACCAACAACTGAAAATACGGCAGACATTTTTACTAAAAATCTACAGAAAGCGAAGCATGAAGTATTGTATCCAAAGTTGGGAATGCAATAAGTGTTTTTTATTAAGGGATGGTGTTGAAATATTGTACTATAACAAAAAACACTTTGTGTCCAGGATTTTGGAAAAAGCTGAATACCTTATGTTTTGTATTTCAATAGTAAAATTTGTATTTTCAAAATTTTTTCTTTCTTCAATAAAACTCTCATTCGACAACATCAACCAACAACAGTATTAATATATATATATTTTTTTGCTCCTCTGCGCGTGAAACTAATGAATGAATGTCGCATGTGGTGAGTGGGAAGGCGACTTGTTACATATGCTTTAATTTGCTTAATAAATTCGTTCATTATGTCGAGCGCCTCATACAATGCCCATTTATTAGTCTGCAAATAAATCGCAGCAATGTAGATACAGTGCGCAAATTTTACTCACAACTTTGCGATATTCACACACACAGCCACACACACACACAGGACGCACACATCAGCCCATTCGGCTGCCATTTCGCACGCCAGCGACTGCAAGTCTGCGCATTATTCCGGCACATTTTTCTTCTGCCCATTCCGCCGCCAACGTTTGCAAGATAAATTACATGAGAGCACTGCTGAAGTTTGTTTGCATAAAGTAAAGGAGCATGAAAACAATACGACTGCCGTTAATGAGCATCCGGGATGCAGAGTTCTGGGGCGCGGCGAGAGGCAGTGGCAAGCGTGTCGCGCGGGGGCAGATTCTGTAAAACATGTGAAAAAGCTGCTGCCTAATAAATGCACTGGGCTCGTTGTAGTTGTAATTACACAACACTAACAACAACGGTATCGCTGAAAAAATTAAGCAGCAGCAGGAACAGATGCTCGGAGCCAAATAAGAAAATGTTGATACAAAATACAAGCAAAGGATGCGCTCGAATAAGAATAATAAGTGACAATTAGCGAGCAAATCGCACTTCAACAAAATATGCGCACAATAAAGTGTGTTGGCAACAAATAAAATGTATTGCCACCGATTTCTGACTTCAAATAATATGGCGGAAGCTGAGTTTGGAAACGCAACGGTTTTGAATAAATTGTCAAAATTATTGAATTTATATGAGTAGTACAAAATTTTTAGAACAACTATAAATGAATTACACTGCAGAACAAAATCAAATTTTTTTTAAATAACAGGGTTCTGACAACGGATTCTGATAGAGGGGGCAAAAGAAAATATACGTGTATCGGCCTTTTGATAGTTTACTT
Source organism: Melieria picta (assembly GCA_964056695.1). Lineage (NCBI taxonomy): Eukaryota > Metazoa > Arthropoda > Insecta > Diptera > Ulidiidae > Melieria > Melieria picta. The sequence goes on along the minus strand of OZ057399.1, from coordinate 33,118,951 downwards.
CTGAATTTTTTTTATGAGGGATCAAAGTTTTCCCCTTTTTGCACATTCGTAACCTCACATTTTAGGTATATGATGTGTTCAGCAATTTGATGTAAAATACTACGAAGAACATTTTTGTGGAGCATTTTAACCCTGTCGCACCTATTTGTATGGGCCAATTTAACCCTTTTTTCTAAAATGCCAAAAATGTCCTGTAAAACAGGACTTTTTAAGGACAAAATGTACCACGAAATTATTCGCCATAAAATTCTACTATAGGTATCTGAATACATCAAAGCTCAGAAATTAACTTGAACGCCAGAATTAAGCCAAAACTGAAAATATGTTTAAGTGTTTATTTCGTAGGTACTTAATCAAAATTGGTACTTTTTTGTGTTGTACAGTGTTATCGGCGATGTGTTGCCCGAATTTCAAGTTTTCTCCATAATACATATGGAGAATTACTTTGTTACGAATGGATTCGAAATCAGTAGATTGCATCGATATTGCATTTGTTTGGCAATGCATTTTTCTAGTTTGTTGATGCTTATGACTTTTGATGAGGTACAATGACACAACAGTGAGTTAGTTTTGAGATAATATTCCGACATGCTGATTGAAGCAAGTTTATTAGTATCTATGAAGAAGAAAGCAAATTCTCAATTAATTTTCAATGGTCAGCAGACAAACTGAACTAATAGCTGAAGCTGCAAACTGAACTAATGCTAATGCTGAACATAAAACCAGGGACTTAACTATTATAAGTTTTATAAGAAAATAATTGCAATGTAACTATTAAAATGTAACATAAATTTTTTTTGTTGGTTATAATTATTATTTGCGACAATTAATTTTTACGTTGCATAATTACTGTTATGTAAAAATAAATATTTTTTTCGTTCTCGATAATTATTATTTTGGGATGTTTTGTTTTTACGTTGCTTTATAACTTTAATTTTTGATTTTTTTTATTTACGTCACCGATAACTATTATTAAAAATTTTTTTTTTACATTGCTTCATAATTTTTATTTTTGATTTTTTTATTTACGCTGCCGATAACTATTATTCAAAGAACATTCTTTTTACGTTGCTTCATAACTATTTTGAAAGAAATTATTTTTTTTTACGTTGCCTTACCACAATTTGAGTATGAATTGATTTTTAATTGTTTAGTTGTTGGTGGAATTTAGATTTCTGTAGTTAATTTGCGTTTGTCAATTTAAAACAATTAAAAATCAATTCATATCCAAAATGTGGTAATTCAACGTAAAAAAAAAATGTTTCAAAATATAACTATTATTTTGAAACAACGTAAATTTAAAAAATCATAAATAAAAGTTATGAAGCAATGTAAAAAAAAACAAATCCCAAAATAATAAGACTTTAGATTTTAAAACTACACACAAATTAAAAGGCATATACATAAACATTTAGGAATATTAAAGAATTACTTTTTGAAACCCCCCCAAAATATTTTTATGAATCCGCCCATGGTTAGAGGGCATATTTTCAATATTTTCGAGCTTTTTAAAATTCAATAGCATGCAGCAAGATTTCTCAACTGTCATTAAGGGGGGTTTCTACCTTGTGCGGCCGAGAAAACATGTTTTTTTTTTTTAAATTTTTGATGGGAAGGTTTTTAAGATAAACACTGGAAAATTTTTTTAGATGTAGGTATATGTTTATTGTACAAGTAAAAAAAGTTTCAAGATAAAATATGCAAAGGGGGGGAGGGGGCCATCGAGCAGTGGCGGCGCGCCTTCCTTACTCGCGGAAGTCCTGCCGCTGTTTGAGATGACTTGAAACACAAAAATGAAATTTTTTCTTATTCTGTATACTTTTGTCTATGGCAGGAACTAGGGTTTAAAAAAAAATGAAAAATGAAGGATAAATGCGATTTTGACTAAAAAACTCAATTTTTACCTACTTTTTCCAATACAAATTTTTATTTTTAATGAAAAAAAATTATTATTTCTTGAAGATTCTAGTTCGGGCCATAGCTAAGACCTAGATAAATGGCTGTTTAAAATTTCGTAGCTATTGCTCAACTCGTGTGGCCTAAATCACTTCCGCAAGATCAAAAAATTTAGTTTTGAGAAAAACGCGTTCAAAGTTTTGCTTCAGTATAAAGTGAAGCTACCTTCACCGACACCGCTACCTGTTTCGATAAATTGCTTCCGTAATTCGAAAGATGTCAACTTCAAATTTTGGGAGCGTATTCTACAATCATGTATTAATCCAAAAATGCATGAAAAAAAAATCAATTTTTTTGACCGCACAAGGTAGAAACCCCCCTTAAGCGCGCTGAGCCACTCATTTAACGCATTCAATAAAATTGAAGTTGTTGGTCTGCGCATTTGTGTTCATCGATTTTTTTTAAGTCAGACGCATAAATTGTTTTTGCATCAGTAGATAATTTATGATGTTGCAATTTTAACGAAAAATGGAAGTTTTATGCAGCTTCCACAATAAATAACAGCAAGCGCAGCATTTTTGCCGTACAACTTTAATGCATATATTCATCATCTTTATGGGCACATGGGTTTACCTATCCACGAGCATGAGCACATATTTATATAGTACATGCACATATGTATGAACGCATATAGGTACATGCATATATAGGCCAACTGGCAGGACCGTGAAGTGAAACTGCTGCACCTGCAACTTTGGCAGCATGCACCGAAACACACACACCCACCCATACACGTAAGCGACCACTTACAGCCAGTCGATACAACACGTGCAAGTATCAAAACTGTTGTGGATATTCACACCACCGGCAGCTGGCGCCACACTTGCCACACTTGCCACACTCGCATTTGCATCCGTGCTGCATTGGCACTACCTCACGGTGGGAGCTGCACTCGCCGTGCAATAATGAAAAATATCCCCCTGCTGCGCCCCGCACGGCTGCCTGGGAGACGAGAACGAGATGGCCAGCTATGCGCAACATATTGTTCGGTTTTTCGCAGCGCTTGCATTTTGCTGATTTCCTCCGCGTCCGCATGCAATGCACAACCACACACATGCACTTTTTTGTTGTTGCAAAACATTCAACATCGGTTCCTAAAGAATTTGGTTACGGAGCATATTTTGCGGTACAGCTGTTGGAATTGATATTTAATGCAGTGTGGGAATGGTGCAGTTTTTCCAGCTTCATAAAATACGTTCGGTTAAAATGGGCAGTTTTGCGCAGATTAGAAGGTTTAAGGCAAATTTATGCTTGAAGCTATAAAAAATTGGGATTTTTTGGTGTATTTTATGAAACAACACAGGATGTATTGGTTTAATCTGTGCAGAAAGTGTGCAGAATTAATAAAAAATATACGTAAAACAAAATTTTGTGTGCTTGTGATTGTAGTCTTTAAAATTTATTTCAGTGGGCTGCGGCTTAATTCTTCAAACTTACTCTGATTTGTAAACTGATTGATACTCATATGCAGTGTTGCCATTTTGGTGCTTTTGGAGCTAGATTTAGCTTTTTTTTTTTCAAAATTGCTCCAAAACTTTGGTTTTAGCTCCTAGCTCTTTTTTTAGCTCTTTAGAAAATGTTAAAGCTCTTTTTTAGCTACAAAAATTTAGAAGTATAGCTTTATATTTCAATGATTAATTGATTAATTTTTACAATTAATTAAATTGTGAAAATCGCCTTTAAAAAAAAATATCGTAAAAAAAGAATATGTCGCGACATTGTTATAAAATTAATTGCGCAATTGAAGCAACGTTTGCCAAATAATATAAAAACACTTAAAAATATTTGATATGATTTTTTTCTATTCATAATTCGTTAAAAGCTGTAAAGCCACAGATATTTGATCATTTTGAAAATGAAAAAATAAGTTCACCATTGATGAAATTACGTGTATAGAAGTTCAATGGCGTGACTATATTTATATATATGGAAGAATTTAAATACACTAGATTTTTGGGTCGAGGTTAGGGAATTCAAGAATTCAGTCAATGAAAATCCATTTAACGACCTGGTAAATTTTGTGTTTACTCTTCTCATTGCTGAGCGGTAGGACAGCTCAGCAATGCTGAAGGAAGTTGAAAGATCATTTTCCATGATGAACTTTATTAAACACAAGCAAAGGAATAAAATTAATTAATTTATGTTAAACTCGCTGTTGACAGTAAGAAGTGGCCTTAAAAGACTGAATAAAAAATGTTGTCATGATTTTGCAATAAATGATGATCTCTTAAACTTATAACTGCAAACAACATTTACGACTGTAATAGTAACGATTCTTCTTCGGAAGATGAAATATTTGATTTAAATATGTAATAACTATTTGTGATGTTTGTAACTACTTGTATTTTATTTAAACTACAAAGTATTTTAAAAAATGTAAGCCTTTTTAAGTTTTGTTGTACCGACAAATGTGCAAAAGTGAATTTTATTTAATTTTAAATTAACAGATATTTATTGAACAGATATATAAGTTGTTGTTTAGTTAATAAATATATTTACGTATAATACGTAAAAAAAATATTAATATTGATAAATGCTTAAAAAAATTAATTTAGCTCTTTTTTTAGCTCCAAAAAAATTTGTTTAGCTCTTTTTTGCCCGTTTTTTCACAATTTTAGCTCCAAACCAAATTTTTTTTCTGGCAACACTGCTCATATGTGATCTTCAGATGCGTCATTAAATTTTCTTGTAGATTATTTAGATTTTAATACTTTGTGCACATTGCTTAGACTGATTGATGTATAATGACTAAAATGATTTAGTGACTTTTTGTGACAGTTTTAATCAACTCCGAGGAGTCACAATGAGACAAATTGACCTATGTGCGCTTTCAAATTTTGCTCTCCCAAGCTGTCTGTTCACCTTTGATGTACGATGTGAATAATATTCCCAACTGACTTTTAGCTTTTAAATTGGCTGAAAAATAATGAACGCACAGGTATTTTTCCAAACGGCTTTCTTTATGAGAAAGGTACATCCATGCCGTTTTGTATGAAATACAATTCCATTCATGTAACTGCCGTTGCTGGCTTTACAGTACGTCACACAGTGTCGCGAGTCCATAGTAGCGAGGGACAAAAATAGAAGAAATAGTCGTACACGTACGGACAATAAAATTTTGTATATATGATTTTGTTATAAAAAGAAGTTAATACGCCAAAAATTACTTCAATCGCCCCACGGACACGCCCACCTCCCATACAAACCAAATACTAAGTTGACAGTATCCCGGAAACTATAAAAGATATATTGATGAAATTTGGTACAGCAACTCATATCATCAATATAAAGGTATATACCAAAAATGGTATATACAAATACGCTTGTCATAAAAAAAGGAAATATTAAAAAAACTACAAATATCTGTGCATACTTATAAGTAAATAAGTAATTTGAAACCCCAAAAAAAAAATAATAACACCTCTTATTAAACTCAGTAGAGCATATATTTCCATTAAAAATTACAGTTTGTTAATTTGTACTGCTAGGATAATCGGTTTTCGATCATGAATTATTGGAAATTAAACCCTCTACATCTATTTTTGACAAAATTTAAAAACTCATTTCTTCAACTTCCTCAGATATTATATATTGCAGTATATCAGAGTTTTGGTTTTCATGTTTAACTTTAATTTTCCTAGCTCAAGCGAAGCGCAGCAGTGGTCGCTATGTTTTCCTGCCAACCGTGCTGCAAAAAGGATCCTATTTTTGACTGCATACGGCAATGAAAATGCTAGATTTCTTAAAAACTTGCAAGTTTGTGCAGCTAAAGTCTATGGTTTCTATTAATACATACTTTCAGCTATATCACACTGTAAAATGTCTAAGTTGTAAGAAGTAGTTTTTTTTTAAGTTTATCTAAAGTTTGATGACATTGCACATTTATTCCTACGAATTGACGTTTCTTCAAGTAGCGGTACAAGAAATATGGAAAGCAAAACAAAAGAGGAAAAGCTTCCACAGAGTTACCAAAATAGTATATTTATAGAATATATTTACTTAACATAAGGTTCCATGGGAAATTTTTCAATAAGAGGCCTCGAACTTACATTCAACCAACTTGCAATAATTTCTACCCAAGTCACCAACCTTCACAAAGTGCAAGTTTGGTGGCTTGCCATCGGTATATAAATTTATATTTTTTAAATTCGTTTTCACATTTTAGTAAATTGAGGTATTTACTTCAGTACTACAAACTTATTTTTCTACATTTACGACATTCATTTTTTTGATTTTTGTCCCTACTCGCGACACTGTGCATTATCCTTTCGACCCAATGTTGCACTACATTTTCCAATGTGTGCGGCTCTATCTCATCCATGGCTTGTCAAATATTGGCTTTTAGGCCATCAATCGACGCTGGCGGGTCCACATAACATCTATCCTTCACAGTTCCCCACAAAAAATTGTCTAGCAGTGGCCAGTGCACATTTTCAAAACGGCAGATTACACGATTTCGGACTGAACATTCACTTTGGAAGTGCATTTTCAACACTTCCCAGCGTTCTTCGAGCGAAAAGCGAGTCATATTCGTTAACTGCAAACAATAAACTAATTATTTGTTAAAGAATGACAGACGTAAGCGCTGCCAAAGTCGATTTCCTCGCTAGTTCAAAATGGAACCAACAGATGGGACACCCTATATGAGTCGGGTAAGTTATATGTTTAAGAAGATATGTATTTTTCCTAAAAACTTATCTTTTGTAGTTTTGCTGTAGTTAACTATGTCCAAACTTACCTGAAAAAGAGTAAAAGAAAATTTAGTTAATAATTTTAAAACATTTTTAGGCATTAAAAATGTTTGGATATAATTAAAAAAAATGCATGATTCTCACTTTTCACTTTGCGAAATTTTTTAATTATTTAAATATATGGAAAGAGCCAAATTCCTTGAAAAAACTGAAGGAATTTATTATTATAACTTTGAAAATAAATATAGATATAAGACAAGACCCGTCAACTAATCAATTCTAAATCAATTCTTAATTCGACTTATCTATTCTATTAATCTGTACTTAAAGAAAAAAGTAAACTCCTTTTTAGTCTTTTTATTTGATGACAAATGATACAATGCCTCCGCGATTTTGATTGTGTGAAAGTGTTTCCTATAATTTTGTTATGCTTTGTAAAACTTTCACTGACATTACAAATCACATGTGTGACATTGCTGAAATAGATTAATTTGAGTTATGCTAAACCCTTAAAATTCTTTTTAGAATTATTGAAAACAATTTACAAACATACCTCGACAGTAATACCGTCTTAAATACTTGGGTATTATTTATGAATGATTGCAATATTAGCAGAATAATGCTGTGTTATGTCACTGATAATTCATTTTGTTTCTTATTGATTTTCTATTTAATATTTTTTGTTGGATGTTTTGTTGGAAGCGAACTAAATATTTATGAAAATTTGATGTTGACTCAAGCGACTCTTTGAATCCGCATTGGTTTCCTTTTTTGTTTTTAATACATATTTTTAAGATTTTTTATTATTTTTATTTATTTTTATTTGCTTTCAAAAGATGTGTTTCCATTAAAATTGTATTCCATTCATAGATACCTACATGTATTCTTGTCAATGTAATTTCAAATGTAATTGAATATAAGAGTGCTTATGATAATTTATTTATGTACATATGTAAAGATTTACAAAATTTCTTATATGTGTATCCAACAAAAAAAAATAACGAGCGCCCTTAGTCAAGAACGCATTGATAAATTGACTTCACGCTTCAATTTACACTTCCGTCTGCTTTGGATGGGATTCCTCTGCCGTCATTATGTGAGACTCTGACTCTGTTAAGGTTGTAAGGTAATTATAAGCGAATAGGTGATATTGTTGCCACAGAAATGTACGTCTATTGTATGTAAAGCATGCTTTACGGATGCCATGTTGGAATTTGTGCAAAAATTTTAATCTGAACTTAACACATAAACCACAACACACGCATCGTGAACGCTGTAATAAAAGCACCGAAAGACGACATCAACGATGCGTGTACACATGCGAGAAAGCAAAAGAAGAACAAGACTAACTAACGAAGAAGAAACGATAATTTGGTCGAAGATGGAAGCTTCATTGTCTGCTGTGACATTTTTGTGTTAATCTGGTGCCTTCATTCACTGCGTTCCAGCTGCGCTACACAAAGAAAATAAATCGAGCCTAAATATGTGTCGGAATATAAGACAAAAATGGCGGAAATAAAACGAAACTTGACAAAATTCACACACACATGCATACATACACCGAAGCTTTCCTTCAGGCGCAACGTACGGCCGCAAATAAATATAGATTCATAAACTTGCTGGCAGCTCAACTTTGATGTCTACCAGACCGTACAGCGGCTTCGTGCCACTCAAGTGTAACGCGCGTACACGACTTGGGCTTAGCCCCGTAAGTATGTATGTGTGTATGCATGTTTTTTAGTATGTATGGAGCACGTTTTGTTGACGGCAAATCTTTCAAGCAGCGAAGACGTACCAGGCGGAAGGAAGTCGCTTCGAAAGAATTTCAACGCAAGATAAATGCGTTTTAAATGAAGTACGACAGCGTACAACAGCGGCAACAGCAACAGCGCGTTATGCATAAAATGAGGCGCGTAACCTAATCGAGGTTTAATTATGCCTAATTCAAATGGATAGCGAAAGACTGGGGGCACGCATGCATGCTACAACCACCGGAGCCACGACAGTCATTTCACTTTTAATGTCTCACAGTGAACACTTCAATACGCCTTATGCTAACTAGTGGCGTTGGGTGACCATAGTTGGTAAATTTTTTATGAGTGTTTTGTTGTAAATTTGTTATATTTTTTAATTGTAAAAAATTGTTCAAGAATAGAATAATTTAACATTTTTTTAGAGTATATAACATTGTCATACCAAACCAAAACCTTTATGCTGTCATACGTGGCGTATGAGTAACACTAAGGAAATATTTGTTTCGTTCGTATGACGCGGCGTATGAGCAACAATAATTGTTTTCTAATTATTTTAATGGTAATATTTAATTTTTAATTTAGAAAGTCTTGGGTTGAAGGGTTGTATTACGTAATGAATACACACCAAATGAAGAATAAGGAATAAGGAATTTTTCAATTGTAAAAAATTGTTCAAGAATAGAATAATTTAAAATTTTTTTAGAGTATATAACATTGTCACACCAAACCAAAACCTTTATGCTGTGATACGTGGCGTATGAGTAACACTGAGCAAATATTTGTTTCGTTCGTATGACGCGGCGTATGAGCAACAATAATTGTTTTCTAAATATTTTAATGGTAATACATATTTAACCCTGCATTACTAACGTTATGGTGGAATCCACCCTGTGAGTTCAATTTCTTAGTAAAATATAGATTTTTTAACCAAAACCAACACAAAGTTATAATGTAATCCACATTTGCATATTTCGGAAGGTTTTAGAGTATATTGCATTTTTATAAAGAAAGCAATTGTTTCTATATAATTGTATTCAAAAGTAATAATATAATCAAAGTAATAATCAAACGTTATAACATTGCTGGGTGCTTAGCACCGATTGTTAGTAATGAAGTTGTATTTTTTATAAAATACATTTACATGTTTTTATTCACTTTTTGGCGAAAATTTTTAAATAACGTATAGAATATATATAACTTAGTAGAAAATACTTACAAATTATGCTCTAGGATAAGTTAAAAATTTTTTTTATGACTTCTTTGATGATATTTTAATTTAATAATTACCGAATTATTTTAAGTTATGATCGTTTTTTCTTGTTATGACAATTTTGCAAACTTTGAAAATTATAAATGACAATTAAAAAGTCGAAAGAAAAATTTTTAAAATACCAAATTAATTAATTTATTTGAAAATGTTAACTAAAATTGTCACAACTTTACTTAGAACAAAGATTTATTTCGTCAAAAGTTTACAATTTAAATCAGGACTATTTTGCATTGAGCTGCAGCGATCAAATAGCATCAAACTTCTCGACACAACTAAAAATAAGTCACTATATGTAGCTATAAGAAAGATAGAAAAACAAAAACAACATGCTGAAAATGTGAAATATATATTTCCAAAATCTACAGTAACCCACTCTGCACCTGTTGCTATGAATCAATCAATTCAACATTACCAGAAATGAACGCAAGCTATGACGACATGTTTGATAACCTTAAAAAGTAGCAGGTATATTGTTGATTTTTGTTTGAGTTTTTACGCAAAATTTTACCTCGCTCCGGAAAAAATTATTAAATAACTATTTATTACTTATTTTTTTAGCTTTCTATATCACTAAGCCCAAGAAACATAGCTTAAATATTGTGCAAGATGTGGCTATTTGTCCAATACAACTTTTTATTTCATATTTTTTGCTTGAAGTGAGATGCGCATAAAGAAATGCTTATATTAAATAAATGAATTAACAAAATTATACAATTTATTTTTGGTTTTACATGCTATGATGCTCTGATTATAAAAAATTTGGTTTTTGTTTATTTTACCTGAATGGATAAGTAAAACGGATAATAAAAAGTTGTGGGTGGATAACACCCAAAGTTAGTAATGAAGTTAGTGAAATAGACGATTTTAATGCAAGGTTAACTTGTAATTTAGAATAAGGAATAATTTGATTTCGGTGACCGCCTTCTCCAGGACAGCTATGACATTTTAGTATGATCTGGTTTGACAGTTTTCCCCAAAACATGGTCACCTTCCCACGGCAACACTGCAGCGCTTCGTAAGCGGACGTTTGCTTCCGCCGCTACTTGAGCACTTATTGCACAAGATTAAGCCCATGAATTATTATAGCTTTTAATCGGTGCGTACTTGCGCGCGCTTGTAAGATTTTTACGTACTTAAAATGGGGTTTAACGACCAGATATGGCTGCACTGCAGTAACGCGGTATGCCACGTAATAATTGTTGTAGTGGCGTGGTTGTCGAGCACTTGTTTTGTTTAAAATTTATTCGCTTTCTTTCTTGGATACTGTTTAAGGCCAAAATGGCTGCAAAACAAATGCGTGAAAATGCGGCGCGCGCTTCCCACTGCAGTCAGCCACAACGGCAAAGGAGTCAGGAAGTGAAACCGCGCTGTGCTCTGTTGCGTTGGCTGCTTAAAAGCCTTTTTATTATGCGGCGCGTGCCAAAAATGTTTGTTTATTTGTTTGTCTGTTCGCGCGGTGTCTGTCTGCTATAAGATTAATTATTGTTTTGTTTTTATAATTCATTCATTCGGTGTTGGCTTTCATTCTTGCTGGCTGCGGGTTGACGGCTCTTAATGTTTTGTTATTGTTGCATTTTGCGTTTATTGTGCGCATTGTATGTGGGTATATAAAATTTTTGAGTGCGGCACTGGAAGCGACAAAATGGGCGCCGGGCGCCTTATTCGCGCCCTGTATTTGTATTTCTCACTTGATGTGCGTAGTTTTGCTGGCTTGCTTATTGTTGTTGTTCTTGTGTTGTGCGCATTTGCAGTCTGTTTAAATTGTAATTTCCGGTGAAAGCAGCAGTTTTCTGCGTTGACTCGACTCTGCATCGTAGTGCTTATTTGCTTTTATTTATGTTGTTATTGTTGTCTTTATGCGCATTTTGCAATAAATTAAATTTTATTATTTCAGCGAAATTACTTTTGCTTCATGCTGTCGCTATGCTCGCTGGCGAGTCCGCCTTAGCTCTGCTTATCATTGACGCCATCAGCGGCGGCATTTCGTTAGATGGTGCGTGAACATTTGCATCTCTTATGTATATTCATTTATTTCATTATGGCTTTTTAGTGGTAAATCAATTTTGGATATGAAAATTTATGAGTTTTTAAATGGCGCGAAATTGGCTTTTTCGCGACTTTGCATCAAGCGGCACAATTCTGCTGCCATTAATTGGGCAAAAATAGAATAGTAAAAAATATACGATGCTATTTTATTTACTACACATATGTATAGTGTTTCTTGAAACAGATTTGTTGTTTTTTGCGGAATCCTGTGCCCAAATTTTGTGCAACCGTACAGTGATTCGACTCCATACAAACGCGGGACAAAATTAGAAGGAGTGTTCCGTTCTTCATAAAATTTTGTATACTAATTAATCATGGTCTGTTGAATTGAAATCTCCATTTAGTTTTTCTTAAACTTTTGTAGTTTGGCAATGTCTGAGGCTTAAATTTGCAATTTTCGTAATTTTTGGTGAGCTATAGCAACGAGTGTGTTGGCTAGATTTTTCAGATTTTACATTTAATCGGTAACGTCAACATTGATAATTGCAAAGAGTAACATAAATTGTCTTAGGACCCTTTAGTTTTGTAATAAAAATTATATAAATAGATGTATGTTCTGCATTTGTGCAGGTTTTTAAATTTTTCATGCTGATTGCATACTTTTAGGGATGAATAAAATAAATTTTGTCGAAAAATAGGTGTTTAGACCACTTTTCAAATTGAATTATTTTCTGAGATCGGAAGATATCGGAGGATGTAATTACATTATCCGACAAAGAAAGAATGCTTCTTAAAATTAAAAAAAATCCAGGAACATACTTTCACATACTTTTTAGATATTTTCCTCTAAGTTTTGCCAATTTTCAGATTTTTAATTTAGAAAAATATTTTGAATTAAAAGTAAAGTAAAAGCCTTAGCTTTGCAAATTTTGAGAAAACATTAAAAGCGAAAATGGCCACATCATTTCTTGATCTATATTGAAAGTAACTTAGTAACTTCTTGGTAACCATGTATTTAAACATTTTTTTTACTCAATAGACTAAAAAACAGGAAAATATGTGTTTCAATTTTTTTGTGAAAAAAGTTTCAACTTTGAGCCGCTTTTGCACAGACACTAATTAATTTTTTACGCAGATTTTTTGGGGTTTTCTTAGTTGCAGTTTTACTTTTCAAATGACATCAAAATCGTTAAATTCTGAGACTATAAATATTTGGAATTTTGTCTATGGAACGAATCACTGTGCACCGCGGCAAAGGGAGGAGAAATCGCACTGCTGTCTTTTAAGAAATACTAGCTGACCCGGCGAACTTTGTCTCGCACAGCATCTGAAATCCAACTAAAGGAAGAGGAAGAGCTACTGATTAACGCAATTTAGACCCACAAATCAGCAATGTTGCTGCTAAGTTTCAGTAAAGAAATGAGCTGCACTTGAACCATGCCAATTTCAAAAACAAATTTTTATCATTTTTACTTACGCCACGCCCCCTTGTTCAATACCCGCACCATACCCTCTGTCGAAAGGGAAAATGGTAGGTTCGTACTAAGTTTCATTGCTGTGCCACTTATAGTTCAGTGGAATATTTGGGTCACAAAAAATGTGCCACGCCCCTTGTCCAACGCCCATAAAATCTTACCAGTAGAATGACTCATCTACGGGACGACGCTATACGAAATTTCAATGCTCTGCACCTTAAAATTTCGAAGATATTCCATTAAAAAGACTTTGCTTGTATGGACAGTGCCACGCCCCCTTGTTCAATACCCACACCATTCCCTCTGTCCAAAGATATGAATAAATGGTAGGTTCGTACTAAGTTTAATTGCTGTCTGACCTATAAATCAGTGGAATATTTGGGTCACAAATATATGCCACGCCCCTTGTCCAACGCCCATAAAATCTTACCAGTAGAATGACTAATCTATGGGACGACGCTATACTAAATTTCAATGAAGAAGATATTCCATTAAAAAATTTTGCTTGCATGGGCGGTGCCACGCCCCCTCGTCCAATGCCCGCCCCATTCTCTTTGTCGAAGGATATGTCTAAATAGTAAGTTCGTAGTTAATTTGATGTGTGACTTATGGTTCCAAAGTTATCATCTGAAAATTTGGGCTGGTGAACAAATGCCACGCCCCGTTTTCCTAAAATTTTCTTTCATACAAACCTTATTCCGACAACTATGAATTCAACCAAAAAAAAAATTAGCCAAATCAGTCCAGCCGTTCTCAAGTAATTCGCAGTCAAACATGGCAGGGATTTTCCGACTTTTCAATAGATTTTCATTTATTTTCTTTTCGCATAAACCTGAACTGACTCAAGACGAATCCAACAAAAAAATCGCCATGGAAATCGGCCGCTCCGTTTGAGTGTGATGCACTTACACACATACATCCACTTTTTTTTATATATACAAAAGAGAAGAGATATAGATTTAAAGTGAATATGCCGCGTCCTCGTTTCTGCCGTAGCTGCTCAAACCAAATTCAATCACGAATGTGAGGCGGAGTAGCAGCAGCAGACAGCCGAATATTATGTCCTCATTTTGCTAAGCCACAACAACAAGCAACAATTTTTGACAAGCAACAAGAATAACAAGTGTGCCGCAAAAGCAACAACAACAACTACAACAGCGTCACACAGCACCCTAGCATTGTTTGCCTTGTTTGTAAGTGAAAAAAATTATATATATAAGAAGCATGTCGGAGTAAGAGGGAACGAGGCAGTGTATCCCGTCAGCAGCATCAAATGCAGCACAGTTGGCTGTGGCCAAATCCAATTTGCCGACAATATTTCGTTTAACTGCGGCTATGTGCTGGATAAATATCCACACCAACACGGGCACTCGCATAAAATAAATGCACATACACACACGTAAATAAACTGTTGTTCGCATATACATACAACATGTGAATGTGTGAGTGTGTACACTGCTACCTCACATAAAAAAACCGTTTTAGCGTTTTGGGTTGGCGCATACATAAGCAACGAATATGAAACCAGCTTTGAATTTTCTAAACCATAAATTTAACTCCAATTATTTTGTCAGCTGAAGCAAAAATTATTGGCAAAGAAAAGTCAACAAAGAATTGGGAGAAAAGAAAAAACTAAGAGATAGTCTTTCAGTATTGAAAGATGAAGTTTCATTTAGCATATCGTAAGACTGTACTTGGTACTAAACTGTGGGAGTATAAGTTTATGACCACAGCAGTCTTTTCACTTGCTACATGGGTAATAATCATGGCCAAAGTACGAGTTGAACAGGACGAAGCAACTGCCAAGAAACACTCGAGAGAATAACGCAAGACTTACTGCGGTTCTTATGACTCATGAAGAACTTAGCGAAACACGCGGCACAGTTGCAAGTACCCTTCAACAATCATTGTCGCAGTTATGGAGAGAACATTGACCCAGAGCGATATTGACCCACTTGATGTGTACATGCATGGGCTAAGAATGGAGCAGGATACGCTTGGTCGGGATTCCTTCGCGGAAGACCTTAGAACAATCTCAACTATTGAGATCACGAAGCTTCTACCCTTCCTGGATCTAACAAACTTAACATACCAGCCAATTTCAAAACAAATGAGGATGTGGCATCAAAATGGCATTTTAATTTGGTTATTGTGCTAGGCAGCTGTGGTAGCAGCCACTCAACCCATCAATCAATCAAACACCCGACTAATCATCCACTCACCCTCTTTGTATGGTTTCTACAAACGCCGACAGGAGCGGAGTACTTGCTTTATTTAATTCTATTGACAATGTTAAAACAGAAGACGTTTTGTTTCAATGTTGTGGATTTAATTGGACCAGCTCCACATTTTCAAAAACGCTTTTCTAACAAAAGCAAATCTTGTAAAGTAAACCTTGTAAACTACACCGTTTTTAAGTTAACCCTTTCGCTATTTTGTTGCCATATGGCAACATGCTACTTTGTGGACGTCTGTATCCTCTATGGTTGCAAGAATACATTTTTTTGTTGGTCTTTAGAATAGTTTGAAGTTTTAGGACAAATACGAAATTAATAAACTGAATATTTAAGTTTAAAAAAGAGAAGTATACACGTTTTTTTAATGGTATATCTTGACATAGTAAAGGAAGAAGAAGCAGAAAAAATGAGAGCATTTTTTAATTTGACGTTTTCTTTCAATTTTGATACTTCTTTTTTTTTAATTTTGGCTGAAGTGAATTAGGAAATATTCAAATTTTCGTTATGGGTAAAAAGTTTAATGTTTAAGTAATTATTAAAGCCACAACGATGTGATTGCTCTCATAGAAAAACACTCTAAAATACAGGGTCCGAGTATAAAAATTAAAAATTGTCTAATGGAATGTTGCTAATATAACCACATAGAAGCCTAAGACGTAAAATGTAAAATTTTAACTTTCCCCAGTAAAAACCTGTAGCGAAAGGGTTAATTCTATTGACAATGTTAAAACATAAGACGTTTTGTGTTAATGTTGTGGATTTAATTGGACCAGTCCCACATTTTCAAAAATGCCTTTCTAACAATTCAATGGGGGGTTTGTCCTAATCGAACTTCTTAGACTGTAAAGAATAATAAATAATGAAACTGTTGCACTTTTTCTTAGCTGGGTTCAGTGTTGTCAGATACCTGAAATGACTTTCTCCTAAATCTTAAAAAAATACTAAAATTTCCTACCAAAAGTTAAAAAAATTTCCTAAAAAATTTTTTTTTATCTGCGTCGTTTTAGAAGAATTAAACTTCTAATAAAAAAACAAAAAATATATAATTTTTTTATTGTAGCCTTTTTTATTCATTTTCAGCTTAACAACAAACACAAAACATATAGCAAATGAATTAAATAAAAAGTGCAATTTTTGGCGCGATTTCATTGTGACAGCAATAAATGAGAACGAGCTAGAACGATCTCACAATTTGTAAGCTTAAAAATGTATACTTTTAACACTAGAATGCCCGCCAATCTAACATATCTAAAATGCCCATATTTAGTCATTTTGACTACATTATTGTTTACTGACTTTTTTCATTTTATTGAGTTTTAAGTAGCAAATATGAATAAATGTACACGAGATTAAACTAAAATAAGCATTTAGTTTTTATTTTTTTATGGTTTACAAAGTAAATTCATTTAAATAAAATAGCGTACTTTACACATAAATGGGGGGATAAAATGGAATGAAATTTGGAATTTGGAATTTGGAATTTGTGAATGAATTTTGTGATTGAATTTTGGATTGAAAAACTTGGGAATTGTCACAGCCTACCATGATATTATTTTTTTTAAATGTTTGCAATTATATAAAATTTTCATATTTCGCAATTGAAGATGCATATTTGTCTATTTATTAGTAAGATTTGCTGAAAATTTTATATAGGTAGTCAAAATGATTACTTTTGGGCATTTAAGGTAAATTTTGCAAAATTGGGGAAACAATTTTTTTACAATTTTTTAAATTTATTTATTCCATTTAGCTTTAAAAATTAATAAAAATCACGTAAGATATTTTTTTAGAAAGCGATGCAACAAAAGTTATTTACAATAAAAGACCTCAATATAGTCAAAATGACTGCCTTGGGCATTCTAGTGTTAAGGTAAATTTTGCAAAATTGGGAAAACAATTTTTTTACAATTTTTTAAATTTATTTATTCCATTTAGCTTTAAAAATTAATAAAAATCACGTAAGATATTTTTTTAGAAAGCGATGCAACAAAAGTTATTTACAATAAAAGACCTCAATGTAGTCAAAATGACTACCTTGGGCATTCCAGTGTTAATTTGATTATTAAAATAGTTGCCAAAATATGTTTTGTTGCCAGTGTTCCCAATACATCATACTTCATTATCAAAAAATCTCCCCAAAAAATCACTAAGGATCCGAAAAATCCCCTAATATAAAATGTAAATCTCCTAAACTTTCTTCTAAACTTTCTGCTGAACAATTTTTCCTCCTAAAAATTCTCCTAAAAGTCCAAGATTCTCCTTAATCTAGGAGAAAATCTTCTGATCTGGCAACACTGGCTGGGTTGAACTAGAAGTTATATTTGTCAAATAATCGTAGTTTGTAGATTTTTATTTAAATAGTCTCATTTTCGTATTAATAGTCTTTTTTTTTAAACAAAGCTAGGCATCGCTTTTCGGCGAATCGAAGTCATTAAGTCGTACACTTAAACATATTTTCAGTAAATATGTAGTTAAGCTATGTAAGTTTACTTTAAAGCAGAAAGGCAACCGCATGGAAAAAACAAATTGCAGTCAAGTAGAAAATAAATTTAGGAAGAAGCTAAAGCATCTCTCCCAATCTCCTCAAAATGGTGACATGTCATATCAGCGATAGATTTCGTGTTTATTTGTCAGCAATGTGAACGGCAGCTCGCGGGCATCGACGTGATATGGTGAATGAACTTGCGGCGACAAAATATACGAAATTGCCACAACACAAAACCGACCAAAAAGTGAGCTGTCATAATTTTGCAATGTCGGCGCAAGCGGAAAATTGATGTACCTACACCCACCCGCGTTGCTGTATAGCTTTGGCATTGAACATCAGTTTTAATAAAAAACTTAAATTATGATATCAGTTTGCTGCCTGCCCGCTTGAGCTTTCCCGGTCGTTGGCGTGAGAGATTAAAAGAAGAAATCTTATCAAATATTTACAACTTCTAGACACACTCGACGGCATTGGTATGCAATGTTGCTCCGTTTGGCGCCCAACATTTTGCATTTCGCACCACGTCTTTGGCAAACTTTGTGCTCTGCGGTTGCCGGCTGCCGTCAATGCCCTGGACCCCCTAATGCGCCTGACATTTCCATTATTTGTTGTGCCAGTTACAGCCTAATCGTCGCCGCCTTTCTTCAGCTCGGCCGCGTCAGCAAACAGACAGCGGTCCACCAGCCAACTGTCGCTCTCGCTCAACCAACAATCAACTGCTAGGTAGACGTAACTTATTACAACAACAGTAGCGCGTTGTAAATTCAATTAATCGAAACGAAAGCAGCGGCAATGAAAATTCAAACTCAACATTTGCTGGTGACCAATAATTGAGGCGTTACTAGTTTCAGTCTTTACAAGAATTTTTATGATTTTTGGGGCAGCTTTCCTAAAGCACCGAAAAAACTACACAATAACGCTCGCAGTCAAGTTGTCAGTTGACATAATTTGCAGTTTTCCGTACGTATGTCGACGCTCAATCGACCATTTGTGGTTGTCGTTTTGTTTGTGCGACATTCAAGCGCGCGCTGCTCTTTTGACGTTTTCAGTGCCTTCAGTGTCAGCATCGATAGACGGCAACAATTTCCGCTTTTAATAATGTACAATTGATTGTGTGTTAGTAGCAAAAAAAAACTTTTTAAATGCCAATTAAAAGTTTAATTTTTAGCTCGCAGCTCTTGCAACAGATTGCTGCAACAAATGTTGCCACAACGAAGTATTTACTTTTTATTACAGTTCCATGAAAGCAATAACAGCTTCAAGTTGGTTTCTCGTGGTAAAAGTTTTGCTGTAAAATGTTTGCCACATTTTTTGTGCTCCTTATCAAAGCAATCAAATATTAGAAAATAAAACTAGTTGCTAAAGTTAAAAACTAAATGAACGCATTCAATATTTATTTTTCTTCCGTATTACTTCTGAAGTGCCAGAACTGAAAAAACATAAAACTAAATATTTAAACCAAGTTTTCATATGTTTAAAATTTACATGAGACTAGAGCTTGAGTGTTGAGATACACTGGCTTTGAACTTGTCTAGACACGCGGATGACATCTGAGGGGAGGAGTTCAAAAGGAAGCTTAATGCAATGTTACTAGATGCCTTGGGCTTCCAGTGGGTCGGTTGAAGTTTTATAAAAACGTAGAACTTCCTGCATGACATCGTATCCAAGATTGAAGCAGGGCTGGAAGCTGACCATTACACTTTGGGCGTCTTTGTGGATATTGAAGGGGCTTTTGACAATGCAACCTTTGACTCGATATGCTCAGCAGCCAGAATGCATGGGGTGAATGATAAGGTGGATGCGCTCCATGCTTTCCGTGAGATTGCTAACCGTTGGTGAGAGTGATAGCAATTCGGTCACGGCAGAGGTCGGACCGGGATGTCCCCAGGGTGGTGTCCTCTCTCCGCTGCTGTGGTGTACTAAGGGAGATGCAGGATCTCGGAATTCATGTCCAAGCGTACGCGGACGATGTCTGTGCACTAGTATCAGGACGATCCCTCAGGATGAAAATGCAGAAAGTTCTGGATAAGATTGATAACTGGTGCACAGGACAGGGTCTTTCCGTTAATCCCAGTAAAACGACTCTGGTCCTATTTACTAGGAAACGGAAGCTGGATGGTCTCGAACTGCCAGTACTGAAAGGTGTGACCCTCAGTCTATCCACCGAGGTGAAATATCTAGGGGTTATCCTAGACAGGAAACTAACGTGGAAGATGCGTGCGCTGAAGGTTTTCCAACAGTGCCGTCGAGCTTTTAGCAAGACCTGGGGCCTGAAGACTGCGGTGGTCCTCTGGATATATACCGCACCATAATTACGTACGCATCGGTAGTCTGGTGGAGACGAACAATGGTTAAGTCCACAGCTTTGGCTCTGAACAGACTACAAAGAAGTGTATGTATATGCATTACGGGTGCCATGAGCTCTGTCTCAGCTGACGCCCTTAATGCCATGCTTGACCTGCTTCCCCTAGATCTAAAAGTTCAAGAGGAAGCGATGAAAGCGACATGTCGGCAGTATTCCTATGGATACTGGCACGACATCAAGGGCTCGGGTCATAGAGAAATCTTCAAGAGGTTGTCAGCGCAATATCCGTTTCTGCTGGCCCTTAAGGATTGCCTTATACCCGAAGTATCCTTTGGGAGAAACTTTGAAGTTAGAGAGGCCATGCTAGGGGATCTGACTGATATTTTCTTCACTGACGGATCCAAGACCGATAAAGGTACTGGAGCTGGATGGCACCTCGATGGAAGTGTCAACTGCTACTACTCACTGGGTGGGCTGACTACCGTCTTTCAGACGGAAATCTTCGCCATGAAGGTAGGTAGGTAGAAGTAGGGAAGGGTAGGTTCTGACGGTAGCGGAATAGATAATCGGGAGGAAATGGTGCGGGAAACATATAGGAGTCTGTACTGATAGTCAAGCTGCACTTAAGGGACTGGAGAACGCGCGTGTTACCTCTAAGATTATTCAAGAATGTAAGATGAAGCTAAAATCAGTCGCGAGACGTAATAAGCTCCAACTTATCTGGGTTCCGGGACACTAGTCTAGGTAACGAAACTGCCGATGAACTGGCACACTGCGGATCAGGGTGTACACCCATGGGACCAGAACCAATAATCGGCACCAGTCTAGCAGGAACCCTGGACTGGATCAAGTCCTGTGTAAATAACCTACATAGAGAACGTTGGTCTAGCTTGGGAAGCTGTAAAACTGCCAAGTGTTTTGTGAAAAGCCCGAACAGAAAAGCAGGGAATTTCCTCCAGAAGCTGAGTAGGAAAGACCTCCGTCGAATGGTCGGGTTAATCACAGGACACAATCCATGGGGGCGACATATGGCCAACATGGGCATCATCGAAGATCCGACTTGCATGTCTTGGCTGGAGGAGGTAGATAGTACAGAGCACTTTCTTTGTGCATGTCCTGCCTTCTCTAGAACGAGATTGCGCACGCTCAGATGTTATGGGAATGGACGAAGTTCATTCTCTCACCCTGTGTGATCACCTGAGATTCATTAATGAGCCCGGGAAATTTGCACAGGAGATCTCATAACCCTTTCTCCCTTTCCACCCACTTTTTCTTTTCTTTTTCTCATTCCAATCTCCTCTATCAACCTTTTTCCTGAGCCTTAAGTACAATGGGCTATAAAGCCTGAGTGCTTGAGGTAATGACCTCCCTTAGGTTATTTCCTCAGCTCCCCCTCACATCCATCCATCCATCCATCCACATAGTTCCAGTTACAACAGTGGTCCTTTCATAGTGGTCTTCTAATCAAATCACTTGCATCGGGAGTCAACAAGTGTTGCACATATCTTTTTGAAACTCACTTACTTAACTGGCCATAAGTACCTGTTACTGGGTTGTAAAAGTTCTGCAGCAAAAATTCTCTTCAAAAGCAAAAGCCGCTGCTTTTTGCCAGCCTTCTCGAGTTGGTCACACCAAGAGATGATAGACGTCTAACAATTAGGACATGGCCAAGCCAGCGTAGCCTCTCGATGTTGATTCGCTGTGCCATGTCCATGTCCTTTAACAGCTCATATAGCTCGAGCAAGCCTGACTAAGGCTCTTCTCTTTTCAAACAAGCAACACCATCGTTGAACCAGCAATTTTCTTCCAATCAACTTTGTGTGACCACAGTTAACTACGTAATACCCCAAACTATATAATGTCCACAATTTTAATCGACGTAATCAAACACGCCATCAATAGTGCACAGTTAAACTGACCTTGTCTAGCCATGAGAAGCCTTTTTTTGATGCTACGCGAAGTCTTACCTAATCGACCAACGGCTACGCACTCGGAAGCGACCTAGTTGCAGTCGTCGCCCTATGATTTGTTTGTGGATGTGTGTGTTATGTGGAAAATGGGGCATTTCGTGGAAACGCTAGCAGCACACAAATCATTTCAATAACTTTGAGGCGAAAGTGTTTTAACAATTTTGTTTTCGTGACTCGTATTTCCAGAGCCACTCAATTGGCGAACATCCGCCGCGAGCACGCGTAACGATTTGTTGGTGGTTTAAAACTCTGGTTGGAAGCGCGATAGTGGCATAAAAGTTTGTAGTAACTGTTGCGGAAGAAACGCGGTAGAATAGAAAAGGCGAGAGCGCAACAACCGCTCAAACCCCATCAATGCGCACGTTGGAATGTGGATCTGCGTTTGGGCTTAGATAATGGCCGCATTCCTGCCAATAAATTTAACAACACCATTAGCAGGAAGTCAGCGTCAACGTGGCGCGCGACGATCAAACGCTCAAGTCGGCGCCGCGCAGCAGGACGAACAACGTGAACGAGGACAACGGCCGCACAGCGAATAGTGACGGTGACGACGTTCGCATTATTGCCGGTAGGGCGCACCGTCCGAATTCGGCTGGCTGGCTAACGATGTGGTCGCGCCGGCAGTCGGCAGTCGGTAGCCGGTAGTTGGTTGGCTTCTGTCGGTGTCGGCCTCAATGCGCGGCTGGCGCGTCCATTTATCATTTGCTTAAGTAAGTAGAATTTTAGCGCCCTCGCAAGCGGCGGAACGCGACTGTGGCCGTAAAAGAGGCTCATTGAATTTTTTGCTTGTTAGTCGCCGAAATAAAAAAGGCTGCCTACCAACACACACACACACACACACACACAGTGCTTTATATGCTTGCACGTACTTCAGCTGGCGGCAGACTGAGCGCACGACCAATCTGCCGCAGGGTGGCAGTTATTTTGGCAAATGGACGACGGCCAGCCAGAGTTATTGTAATAGCAGCAACGGCCACAATGCGAAGCAGCACCAACGGCGTCGTCATCTCTAGTACGTTTCTTACTTTTTTCACTTCCGAGTTGCGCACTTCTAAATGAAACGTTACGTTTTTAAGGTGTTAATAAATTTCAGGTACGTTGGAAAAAATTGCCAAGTGTTGAAATTGCGCACTTGAATGACTGACATAAAATACTCAACGACGAGGGGGTGGAAGAGTGTAATGTAAAATTATTTGAGCACTTTTAGGATTTCGCTGGTGCAGATAAATTATCGCTGCGCAGGCGTTGCTGTGCGGAGGGCGTGAAACATAATTGAGGAAATGGAATGTTGTTTTTATTTGCATAAATAAATTGAAAGTTATTTGAAGGGGAACTAAAATGCACACAAAAGAGTGCACGAAAGAATAGAATGGCGAATGGTTAGATTAATGGACGGATAGACGAATGAAGAGCGATTGCGTGGACATGAAATTGTGGCAATGGGAAAATAGAAAATATGTGAAATAATTATTTAACTAATAGTTTGAAAGTGGTTTGATTTTGAATTGGGTGAGCAGTTGATGCGGTTAGTTTTTATACTAATTACGTTATAATTAATATGGAGAGCTAATTTTGTTTGAATAGGATTTTGTTAAAATTTAATGAGATAAGCGTTTAAAAATTTAGATTGATTGATTTTAAATATTAGATTGATTGGTTATTAAATATTACAATGAATTTTTCTATGGGTAAATAATAATGTCCGACCGAATATTCGGTTTCGGTTTCGGCCCAAATAAGTGGATTCGGTTTCGGTTTCAGTTTCGGCCAAAAAATGCCCGAACGGCGGAAACCGAAACTTTCTGAATATTTTTTTACATTTTATTGTGTAGCGAGTGAACAGCCGGGCAGATATATAGTGAAAGGATGAGAATATAGAATTTTAGAATATAATATTAAATTATTTAATTTTGAATATTAGCGAGTAAGGTACGAAAGGGTGATTTTTTACGTTTATGTTTTTTAAAAATGAATTAATTGTTTTTATTAATAAGTATTAATTAATTTATGTTATGTTTGTTCTTTATTAAATTAACCCTTTCGCTACAGATTTTTACTGGAAAAGTTAAAATTTTAAATTTTACGTTTTCGGCTTCTATGTGGTTATATTAGCAACATTCCATAAGAAATTTTTTAATTTTTATACTCGGACCCTGTATTTTGAAGTGTTTTTCTATAAGAGCAACCAAATCGTTGTGGCTGTAATAATTACTTAAACATAAAATTTTTTACGCATAACGAAAATTTGAATATTTCTTCATTTACTGCAGCCAAAATTAAAAAAAAAATATCTAAATTGAAAGAAAACGTCAAATTAAAAAGTTCTCTAATTTTGTCTGCTTCTTCTTCCTTTACTATGTCAAGATATACCATTAAAAAAACGTGTATACTTCTCTTTGTTAAACTTAAATATTCAGTTTATTAATTTCGTATTTTTCATAAAACTTCAAACTATTCTAAAGACCAACAAAAAAATATATTCTTGCAACCACTGAGAGTTCAGACGTCCACAAAGTAGCATGTTGCCATATGGCAACAAAATAGCGAAAGGGTTAAAGTAAAATTCGTTTGTTGAAAAACGTTGATTTTAATGCTTGATGTGGTGATTTTTATTTCAACTAGAAAGTTTCGGTTTCGGCCGAATATTAAAAAAGACCGAAATTCGGTTTCGGCCCAAAAAAGTGGTTTCGGTCGCACACTAGTAAATAATGAGGTATATACATATGTAACAAATATCATAAATAGGTGAATTGAATGTATTATTAGTCCCTGTCATTTCCATTTAAGTACACGCAGTTATAAAAACATTTTTACATACATACTTAATTGTATGTTTGAATCAATAAATGAAAAAGTTGAATTAAAAATTAAGTTTGATATTTTTGGTTGCGGGGAAAGGGTAGATATATTTTATATTTTATTTTATGTTATATTATTTTTAACACAGATTTCAATGGCAAATTATATGAAAAAAATTGAATATTAAGTTAAGAGATAAATAATTGAAAAATGTAGCTAGATAGGCATTTATGCGATTTCACCTCAATCAATCGAAGTAAAAAGTAACGGAAATTTGAAATATTTTTGGGCTCATAATTGCATATTTTAGTGAGAAACTGGTAACAGAATTATCATAATTTTTTTTAATAATAATTAAAAAAAAAAAATTTTTTAAATTCCATTTGAAAACAAACGTAAGGTTCGCAGTTTTTTTACTTGCTATTTTTTTAAGCCGTAAGTAATTCTCATTTCAAAGAATGCAGAAAATGAAAAACATATTGTTAATTTGTAATTTAATTTGTTAAATATTCATTGAAATTTTCAGTGAACTCACGGGTATTTTTCCAAAGAACAGCACTATTTTTAATTACTCTCGGATGATGGCACATAATTTGTGTGATTTCTCATTGTCCCAATAAATGCGGGGCAAGAGCGCAAAAATGCAATTTGCATGAAATCCAGCACCAAACCCATCCCAACACCAGCACACTCGCTGCTCCCACGCACTGTGTTGACATTTTACAGCAGGAAAATTCAATTTCCAGCGCTTAGCATAGTAATTAATAAGGATAATAAACATTTGCAGTGAATGGCTTAAAAAAAGTCGCACGGGCACTGGCAGTTTTGTATTGCCTGTTGTTGTTGTTGTTACCTGCGTTTGTTAAAGCTGAAGCACGCCGCGGCGTACGAGCGAACCGTGCAGCAACCAAAGACTACGCCATGCAAAAACAAAGAGCATTTAAATAACATTAAAATGTTAGCTAACTTTAGTCGAGGATAAGCGTTTGCTTAAATGCGCGTACAACAAAGGCGGCAGCGTTGGCTGTTGCCGATGTTGCAGCTGCTGTTTGTTTGCAGCTAAAGCTGCGCTCGGGGATTTACATTAACATTTGGCGTTCGGCTGTGTGCACGCGCCATTTACATATTGCACACTTGTGCCCACGAACAGAGAACTCAGTGTCAATGCAGAATTTCTTGTAACGAAGCGAAAATTCTTGTGCATTTTAAAATTACACGAATGAAGTGGAAGATAAGTCTCTAATTAAATTTTTGTTAGTTGGTAGTCAGGTAGATTTTTTTCAAAAAATCGAAAATTTTTTTTTGCAGTTTTGGTCTATTTAAACCCTTCGGAATCATATAGAAACCTTCCTTTACCTCGGATAGTATCCGAAAGCGATTGAAAATGAGATTAGTTGCAAGGGCCCGCGCGCTCGAATCGCACACCTGGCGCGTGAAGTAGATGCTGTTGTTTTGAGCTGGCTGGCACGATTACGGCCGATCAAAACTTCACAATTGCACTAAATGTTTATTTATTAATATTTTTTTACAGTTATAGTTCAAACGAGAGCCATTCATTTGTACTTCAAAATGAAATTTGTTTGGTATGTTTCAGATCATCCAAAATGGAGAAATCGTGTCAGCCAGATTTCAAAATGGCGTCTTCCGGTCGCCCATATCTCCCCGGATATAAACGAAAATTTATAAAAAAAATTTTGTTCAGTACTCAAAACTATGTACAATAACATATAACAAATTTTTAATGTGGAATAAAAATTTGTATTAAAAAAATTACTTAAAAACATGGTCGATTCTACCTGACTACCCCCTTAAATGAGTTGCTTGCTGTCCACTTATTGTACCTTAGTAATGGATTTTTTCGAGAAAAAAATCCGTTAAAAAAAAATTTTATAAAAAAATGTTTTTCTCGCTTAAAACTTTTTATTAGAGCATACTACGTATCTAATGTTGCACATCAAAAGAAAGGTATGAAAAAGACCTTTCGCTTGATACCCATATCGTGTAAATCAGTTGAAAGTTAATTGAGTTTTTTTGATAGAAACTTTGAACTTTGACCCCGTGCCACGCCTTTTATGGGCGTTTCCCAGGAAAAATTTTTAGTTTGTTAGATGCAGGAGCCAACCCTCTATATAAAAGCATACTCATTTATTTTTTTCACGAGGGTTCGCTATACTGTTTTTATGCCTCGACGAAAGTGGGGTTTTTGGGACATTTTTGTCGAAAACACAGTTTGAATGTATTTTTTTTGTGTTGGTGTCTTAAGGGGGTCAAACGGTATATTTTTGGATTCGCGCATACGCCGGAAAACTTTAATGCAATGTACAATTTTTTTTCATTCTTTTATTAAAAGGTAGCAGTGCAAGAAACAAATTTTTTTTGGCGTGCTCAAATGGCGGTCCAACGTTGGGCCCAAATTGTAGTAGAAGTTGTGCCGGCGCCTCAAAAATCATCTGAAAAAATATTGCTATTAGTTATTATGAGAAAATATATGTACCTTCTAAACGAACTAACAAAAAAAAATATTTTCTCGAAAATACAAAAATACGCTCCAACCGAAAAAATTACCTTTTTTTCTTAATTTCCCGAAAATGGCGCCGCGGATTTCGCAAAAACAATGAAATTTTTAGTTAGTTTAGAAGTTCTATGTTTCAAAAAGTTGCTACCCAAATTTTAGATCAGTGGGACTAAAACTTGCCGAGATATTCTACTTCCATAATCAAAAACCATTGTTTTGAAATAATTCGGTTTAAACTTTGCGTTACCGATATCATGCGGAACGAATTTACCATCAATAAAGCGCTGCTGCAGGGAAACGGGTCATCCGAATTAAAAACCACTTGAGGGGGATATTCTTAAGACCACCTGGAGTCTATTTCACAAAAAAAAAAAATTTTGAAAATTTTGTAAATTTACACGTATTGACCCCCTTAAGCAAATTTGTTGGTCGTTAAAATATCTACAAACTTGCCGAAGACAGCAAAGCGATATTCGGAACGATTTAGGACCTATTAGCATTTACACGTTCGAAGACTTAAGCGACGAACTCGAATAAAATGAGCAAACTTCAAAGTCGGATTTCTTTTAAACTAGAACCAATCCAGCCAAACGGCTGGTGGATCTCAACTCAATATACCTATAGAAAGTCGCTCAGTAGGTGCCCCCATGTCTGAATTTTTGAGGGTAAATTTCACGCACAGTGTAATTAATTGAATCATATGACATTTTCACTGCGGAAAAAAATTAAAGACAGTAAAAATGTCTTGTGGCACACAATAAAACGAAACTATGTGGCTTATTAATTATAACTTATCGATATATATGTATGTGGTTATTGCTATTTTAAATTCTATTGCGCTCAATCAAAAACATTTTTTGGTAAAAGTCTTCAAAGTTCCGGAAATAAAAACATATTAGTGCCACTTACTTTCCCATTTTAATCCAATTTTTATTTTAGTATAAACGTAAAACATAAAACAGTTCACACCGCAGCTCGCCACAAGTTCACTTAACCTCGTATCGGTGCTACTAGGCCTACGACTCCTGCCCGACGCCCACAGGTCAATCCCACTATTTATCAAAGTTAACGATACCCACACCCACACGCAGAACGTGTATGCGCTTTCTGCCACACACACACACACATGCCGCAAAAAAGCGCTGTGCCGAATTTATGTCGTTTTGCCTCATATACCGACGGCATATTAGAAATCACTTGAAAGCATTTGACCATAAATGATGCACGGAACTCGAAGTTAATTTATTGGAATAATGGTGGCTGCTCACTTCTGCTAAAAACATTGCAAATGCAGTCAAACATGGCAGCTCGTGAGAAAAATAGAAAGCAAAACGATTTTTTTTGGTTTTTGGTTTATTTTTATAAATTTTTTGAGTTTTGGCACTGCCGCCTTATCCCGACATTTGTATATGCAGTAAGATAAACATGCGCTACATGGGCGAAATTTACGAGCGGGACATTATTATCGGCATAAAATATCAGCGCTGCCAGAGCATGCGTTAAAAACGTCGATTAGATTTTCGGTCATTTCGGGGGATTTTCTGGCGAAAAGCGATTTTTCATTGGGATACTGGCTCAATACATTTGCCGTTTTGGCAGCTAAACTGATTGAGTTTTGATTTGTTTCACGATTGCTGCTAGGCCGCGCCGCCAGAAGTGCGCATACAGCAAACTGTGCGACTATCCGCCTTTGTTGTTTGCGTTTATTTTGTGCTATTTTAATGGACTCGTTTGCAGTATTGTTGCGTGCCGCGTTGGCAGGGCGGCCCCGTTTCGCCTAAATGACATATGCCAAAAGTTAAAGTTTGCAGTTAATGGTTTTTTATGGGGTCGCACTTAAAGTCATTTGTTAGTGTCATAAAAACTTAAGTACTACGAGAAGTAGCATTGATAATTGAAGTTGACGTATCTGTAAACGAGGTTTCGCTCTGCCGTGATTGATATTTAATTCGATTGCATAGTTTGTAAACGCTTAAATATTTGCCATCAAATCGAATATTGCATGCAATATGCTCGTATGTAATTATATTAGAGAAATCTAGTGGAAAATAAATAACAGACGAATTATGTATATGCTATCGTCACGCGTCTCGACAGGTACACATTTGTAGTTGTCAAGGAATTCGTATACCTTGGCATCGCCATAAACAGCACCAATGATGTCCGTCTGGAGATACAGCGAAAGATTACTCTGGCCAATAGATGCTAAATACTACGGTCTTGGTAGACAATTCGGCAGCAGAGAACTTTCTCGACAGACAAAAGCTGCACTCTATAGGACGTTCATTCAGCCCGTTTTGCTTTAGCTGCTCTTGGCTGTATGAGCTGTTTTGAATCAAAACATAGCGGCTACGTTGGCTTGGCCATGTCTTCCGGTGGACGATGAAGCTCCGGCTAAAAGCGTGTTCAACGCTGTACAGTATTGCCAGATACCTGAAATGACTTTCTCCTAAATCTTTACAAAATACTGAAATTTCCCCCAAAAATGTAAAAAAAAATCTCTTAAAATTTTTTTAAAATTGACTTCATTTTAAAGGAATTAAACTTCCCATAAAACAATAAAGATATATAAATTTAATATTTTTTATTGCAGCTTTTTTTATTCATCTTCAGCTTAACAACAAAAACTAAACTAAACTAAAACAAATGAATTAAATAAAAAGTGCCATTTTTGAGAGAACGAGATAGAACGTGCTTACATTTTTAATGCAATAGGGTGCTTTGAATATTAAAATAGTTGCCAAAACATGTTTTGTTGCCGGTGTTCCCGATACATCATACTTCGTTATCCAAAAATCTTCCAGAAATCCTCAAAGTATCCGAAAAATCCTATCATAAAATAAAAATCTCCTAAAGTTTCTCCTAAACAATTCTTTCTCCTAAAAATTCTACTTAACCCATTTTCGGCCGCTACCAGAAATAGCCAATATTTTTTTAATTCCTTTTAAGGACTTACATTTAGGACCTTAATCAAGAATATTTTTGGATTTTTTTTGTGTTTTTTTTTACAAATTTTTTTTATAAATTAATAAAAATTGAATTTCAAATAAAAACAAATATATATCTATATAGTTTTAGTCCAATAATAATCAAGCATGAAAACAAACAATTGTTGGCTTACATATGTACATACATGACGACTTCTGGCCAATGGTCGATTTTTCGACCACTGAAAAGTACGCGGTGCTGAGAGGTAAAAATATTTTCATAATCTTATGGATATCAATTGAATGTGGTTATTTGGTCTGTAGGCTTCGTAAATAATCAATAACAAATCAATAATTTGAAAAGGTTATATATTTTTCAGAATATTCAAAATATGACTAAAAAATGCTTTTTTTCGTGCCTTCGCCAACATCTCTAAATTTATCTTTTTTAAAAAAAATTATTATTTCGAGGGGTTACCAAAAGACCAAAGCTATTTTATGCATCAAAAGTTCAAAGATATAATGTCTAAGTGCAGAGCTACTCTCCTTCAAAGTGGCTGGTCGAAAAATCGACCAGCGGCCGAAAATGGGTTAAAGGCCAAGAATCTCCTAAATCTAGGAGGAAAAATCTTGATCTGGCAACACTGACGCTGTAGTTGGAGGTCGACGGCGAAGAGAGAGACCGTGCCTCCGGTGAAGGAAGTCCTATCAGCTCTTATCTGAACGACTGGAAAAGGTGAAAAAGTGCGCGCAAAGCAGAGGCGCCTGCAGAGAAGTTTTGCGGTAGCCTGCAACCCGGTAACGGTTCTTATGGCCAGTTAGCGAAAAGAAGATCAGTTATCTTTTTTTTTAACAAATAAAATTAGTAGCTAATATATATTTAAGTATTACAAATAATAATGTATTTCATTAAATAAAGTGACAATTATCTGAACTATTCATCACCTAACATTTTTTTTTAAAATAGTCAAAGAGTTCTCAAAGAGTTTTTATTGGCCAGAAAACGCCAAACTATCATTTAATATTATTTTTTGAAATAATGTCTCCTATTCACTGAATAATTTTTTGTGACTTACGCTAGGTAAGTGCTAATGTGTAAAAACAATTCATTTTAGTGCCAATTTTGATTAAGTACGAAATAAACACTTAAACACATTTTCAATTTTGGCTTAATTCTGGCATTCAAGTTAATTTCTGAGCTTTGATGTATTTAGAGACCTATAGTAGAATTTTATGGCGAATATTTTCGTGGTACATTTTGTCCTTAAAAAGTCCTGTTTTACAGGACATTTTTGGCACTTTAGAAAAAAAGGGTCAAATTGACCCATACAGATAGGAGCTACAGGGTTAAAATGCTCCACAAAAATGTTCTTCGTAGTATTTTACATCAAATTGCTGAACACATCATATACCTAAAATGTGAGGTTACATGGTTTTCGTATGCCGATTCACCATAAGAATGTGCAAAAAGGGGAACACTTTGACCGCCCTAAAATAAATTCAGACGTAAACTTTCAAAACGCCGATACACGTATATTTTTTTTTGGTCCCCTCTACCAGAATCCGTTGTCAGAACCTTGTTATTTTTAAAAAAATTTGATTTTGTTGTGCAGTGTTATTAAAATAGTTATTAATTATAATAATAATAATAATAATAATAATAATAATAATAATAATAATAATAATAATAATAATAATAATAATAATAATAATAATAATAATAATAATAATAATAATAATAATAATAATAATAATAATAATAATAATAATAATAATAATAATAATAATAATAATAATAATAATAATAATAATAATAATAATAATAATAATAATAATAAAATAATAATTATTAAAATAAAAATTAATTATTATAATAATTATTTATATTTTTTAATTTTTTATTTAACTCATGTTAGACGCAGTAAATATAAATCTAAAAATCCTCTTGCGTGCGTTGGAATAGTGCAAAATTATTTGCACAAAATTTAACTTTTCGTTGAAAATCACCCACACGAATATTTTGTCAAAGGTAACAACTTTCGGAAAAATTCACCCATAAGCATGAAAGGCCACAAAGCATTGTGAATAGGAGCCAAAAATGCATCAACACATTAGGTTCGGAGCAAGGCACGAACTCAGCAATAAAGATGCGAACTAACTCAGCAGACACACACACACACAGCACACATGCACAAGCGACAAAGTTCGCAGCACACAAAATACAACGTTTTACGACAACTGTATGCAACAAAAGCGAATTTCACCAAAAAGCAACCCGAAACGGCATTGAGAGAACGTAGGGGAAAACAACACAGAATGGGTCGCATGTAAAGTGCGGTGCACAGAAGTCAAGTGAATTTCGGGCAAATGCTTTTGTTATGAATTTAAGGACGTCCTGTATCCATTCGCATCTGGTCTACGCTTTTTGCTCTCTGTCTGCTGGTTAAGGCTGCACTTGAGCCCTGCTCGATGCGCTTCTTGCCGCTGACAACGCCGATGCTGATATCGATGTTGTTGTTGTTGAGGTCGATGTATGTGTGTTGGTATTTATGAGGTTGGTAACGACGTTGTCTATCTTAACCGAGCGTTGAATGCATGAAGCGCTCTGCTGGCCATAACTTGAACACATGAGATTCATAATTTTTTCGACAGAGTTGTGAAAAATTCAATTACATTTTTATGTACAAACAATTTCCATTTTCAGGTTGTAAGTGAAGCAGGAAGCTGGAACTGAGAACCTTGTGCTGTGAAATTGTTTCACTCAGCAATGGAAAATATACCCTTTTGAGTCTTACTAATTTCTTTTTTTTATTATTTTGCTACTTTTATACTCAAAAGTCACAACGCAAAAATACAACCAACCGCCACGAGTTTTGTCCTTACAGGCTTTAATTGCAATTATTCAACATTCGTCATGCCTCTAACTGTAACGCACGAATGCTACACGTATTTTACTTTGATCTACTTAAGTCAAATACGCGTATAAGTAAATACAAATACTGCGAAACTGCGTGTTTGCTTGGCTTTAGCTCGCTGGTTTATGCTTTAGGCACTCTGGTATTTACGAAAATTTGTATGCATCTTACATGCAAATATAAAGCCACATGTACACAAATTCTAAACATACATATCTATGTATGTATTTTTATTGTGGTATGCAGCGTAGAGCGAGAGTACCAAATCAACGTCTAATTTCAGTGAAATTATTACAAGTTTTCCTAGCATCGATTGCCGACAGTGAACAATAAATTACGCGTTTATAAATAACAAACATTAAGTAGTTAAGTGTTTACATACTTTGGTTGCAACTGACGGAAAACAAAGTAACTTTTTGTCGTTTATGCCGATTAAATTCAATAAAAATTTCAAAAGTTCAATGAAGTTCTGAACATTTGCGCAAGGATTGCACTCATTTGTATGAGGATTTTGTTGATATGAAGGCAGCTAAAATGTTTTGAAAGATATATAAAAGCATCTATATACATAAATATGTATAATACTATAGTTTGTCCTGACTGACTGACGAACTGACTGACTGACTGATTCATCATCGCCCAGCCCAAACCGCTAAAGCTACAAATATGAAATTTGAACTGTAGGTACATCTTGAAAAATGAACCTCCGCTAAGATGGGATTTTTTTTATATCACCGTGCGACAGCATTTTTCACACTGGGAAAAATTCATATGTGCGTGAAACTAGAGACCAAATATAGTTATACTGCGTACTCAGTTTTTCATTTCTACATCCTTTGTCCTTTTAAAAGGACTTCAAAATTTTGAAGGAGATAAAAAATAAAAAAAATATAAAAAATACTTTACCTTGTTAGAATATAGCGATATGTATATCAAATGAAAGAGGAAAAGAGATGAAAAAGGTCCTTTGAAAATTTTAATCCTTTATATCCTTGAAAATTTACATCGAATTTTCTTGAAAAGTAAGTATGTTAAAACCCAAAATTTCCTTAATCACGTGTCGAAATTTCATTATTCTCGCTTCATTGATTTTGTGTCTTTTTATTATTTAAAATACTGATACAGAAATAAATTAGAATTTTTGTACTTCATTACAATTGCCGTTTCCGCCTTTTTTAATAACTTTCGAACTAATAAAGTTAGAGTAATGAAATTTTGACACCTGATCAGGGAGATTTTGGGTTTTAACATACTTACTTTTCAAGAAAATTCTTTATAAATTTTCAAGGATATAAAGGATTAACATTTTCAAAGGACCTTTTTCATAAATTTGTTTGTACAAATGGATAAAAAATCAATTTCATTTAAATTCTTGAGCCTTTCCTCTTTCATTTGATATACATATCGCCATATTCTAACGAGGTTAAGTATTTTTGACATTTTTTTTTATTTTTATCAAAATTTTGAAGTCCTTTTAAAAGGACAAAGAATGTAGAAATGAAAAACTGAGTACGCAGTATTACTATGTTTGGTCTCTAGTTTTACGCACATATGGATTTTTGCCGGTGTGAAAAATTTGTTTAATTTTTGTCGCACGTTGTATTCGGGGTCTAAAGGGGCAGAATATGGGTTAAGGTGTTGTATGAAGAGATTTCAAACTTGGTGCAAACACTTCAAATAAAAACTAATTCAACACATATTTTTCAATTTTACGAAAATCAAAATTTAACAGGTTGAACCAAGGGTTAAGGTTTGTATACGGAAAGACTACGAAAAAACCCTGAACCGATGGGCCTATTGACTTCAAGGATAGTGAAAACACTTGAAATCAAAAATAATTTGACACGTGTTCCTCTTTTTTTTGAAAATCAAAACTTAATAGGGTGAACCAAAGGTTAAAAGTTTGTATGAAGAAGATTTGTTACGCCTCTTGACTTCAAACTTGGTGAAAGTATCTACTCTTAGTGAGAAATAATTCGATACGTGTTTTTAACGTTTTTGAAAATCGAAATCTAACGGGGTCAATGATGGGTTAAGAGTTAATATGGAGAAACTGTGAAAAAACATGAATTAGTGGGGCTATTGACTTCAAACTTGGTGAAAACTCTAACGGAGAAATATGGAATTCGACAAGTGTTTTTCATTTTTTCGAAAATCAAAATCTAAAGGGGTCAACTGTTTGTATGGAGAAACAAAATTGTTTACGCCTTTTGACTTCAAACTTGGTGAAAGTACTTTTAGTGAGAAATAATTCGATACGTGTTTTTCACGTTTTTGAAAATCGAAATCTGACGGGGTCAACGATCGGTTAAGAGTTTATATGGAGAAACAAGATTTTATGGGCCTTTTGACTTCCAACTTGGTGAAAGTACTTCATATGAGAAATAATTGTAAAAGTATAAAATCCGACGGGATTAACAAAGCGTTAAGAAGAACTTGATTTATTGGCCCAATTGACTTCAAACTTGCCTGCAAAGCCACGGGGCCCTGCTATTTATGTATATTCTAGGGATTGCAATCCCGGACCAGTTTTACGATCCCGGGATTTTCGGGATTTTTTTGGGGATTGAATATATTATTTTAAGGAACTAAGTCAGACGTCTTTTTCAATAACATATATTTTATTTTCGTATTAAATACAATTCTGTGTTGTTACTTTAAAATTAAGAACAAAACATTCATGACAAATAAAATGAAAATGCGGGGGTTCAAACCCCTCCCACATTTCAGTTGCCAAATATGGTTTCAGCTGGTATTTCATTCAAAATTTGTGAACAGAAGCCCCTCAAAATGAAATCGTTTATGCGCCACTGGCTTCAGGTATGTTTAGTTGAATCTCTTTTTTGGAAACTGAAATATGCTTTACTTGTTCTTGGTATTCTATTTGGATTTTTGTACACCTAATTCTCTTTTTACACGAATTTTTTTAAACGAAATTGATTTACCACGAGTTAAAAAGAAAAAAATTTCTCTTCTTACACGAATTGTTTTATTTTAACACAATTTTTAATATTCTAGGAGTTTTTCTTGAATCTCATAGCGCACGCATAAGCACGAAATAAATTAAGTGAACTCTAAAAAGAATTTTTTAATATTGTTTACACCTAATTTTTTTTTTTACACGAATTTTTTTTTACACGAATTTTTTGGGAACGTATCTATTGTGTAAAAAGAGAATTAGGTGTACTATGTATGATTGCAATGCAAACAAAATTCCAGTTGCTTTTAATAAAAATTAAAAAAAAATGGTGATAGACGTTGGTTTTGTGTATTTTCATGAATTTTGTATTAGATCCTAAATAAGTACTTAACCTTCAGAGTAATCGTTGCTGTTGAGTTGTCAAACAAAGCTCATGTCTCATTGATGCTGATCATTCAGATTTAATGGTCCTATTTATATTTATAATAGTTATTTATATTTTATCATTGAACATGATGATGATGGTTCTTAAGTGAAATAAGGTACTTGTCGTAAGGCGTATATTTGCATTTTACTTTCAGTTTAGATTAACTAAAGTTTAGATTAGAAGCAAAACGAACAAAACAGTTTTTCCTTGCTTAAATTTTAAAACCAGTTTCAGAAAATGATTTCTCACTCTCCCCAACAATTGGCATTTGCCTTAACAATAATTTGAAGGCGACATGACGCATTGAAGATTCCCATATTTGCACAGCGTCACACACTTCTGCCAAAGCCGAGCAGGCAGCGCGTCCATCGTGATGGCTGGCTGAGCTCACTGACATGTGCGATAACAACACATTTGTATTATTTATTCATTTAGACTTGTGCAAAGACCCAGGTAGACCCACTTACTAAGCTGCTTTTCTGTTGAAATTATGACAATGTGTACGTACAGCATAACATAAAAAATCCTTCTCGACAGAAATTTTTCAAATAACAGCGCAATTCGCGTTCTACACAGCACTGGGACAAAGCTCAGCTGCATTGCTTTCTTGGAATATAAATTATGTTCATTGTGACATTTTTATTTGTGAAAGTGTAATTTCGTTTTCAACATTTATTCAAATACTTCAAGCTCTTTTATATGCAGTCATGAGTTTGCATTGCGCTCTTCTTGCCTTTTCATTCCATTCATTTCGTCCTTTGCCGTTGCTCTGAAGCGTTTGACGGAAATGTACAATCCGAATGGAATTGTATCTCGCATATAGACACACGCACGTGTGTGTGTGTGTGTTATGTATGAAGGGCAAGGATGCGACAGCTACACTGGTATTTGCATTATAAATGCCCAACTTTGTCTTCGTCTTTGTCTTCGGCGGCTGAGTTACTTTGGTGCGTCTTGTGTGTTCTCGCTGATGCGTGAAGGTGTGCGCCTCGTTTTCATGATACTTTATGTTATTATTTAATTTGTACACGCTCATTTTTCTTTATACGCGCATTATATTATTTTTCTCGACTTGGGCATGTGGCCTTTGTGGGGACGAAATCCTAACCAAATGTGCGTCATAGTCGTTTGATGCAAGTTTTGCTTGCCGCGATGGTTTCTGTATTGCGCCAGACAGCTGCTATGTGTGCCCGACCGCACTTTTATTCTCCGATTATTACTGAACCATGGGCTCTGAAAGCATTTTATTAAAATCCATCGTCTGCCATACGAGTACGCATACACATCCCTCGTCCTTTCCCCTCAACCCTTACGAGGCACATTTTTTCTTTATCTTTCACCTTGCCAGCTGGATTATTTACATGCCACATGTTCATGCAGCCTCATTGTCTGCCTTTGCCACACAGCTTTCTACATTTTCCGACACACCAAAATTTTCGCACACCCAAATCCCTTCAATGTTTTTGTCGTTTTTGTTTTTTGGTTGAAAATTGTTCAGTCCTATCCCGGTTTTTCGCCGGGTTTTGCTGAAATATCTGACGAGTTTCGGCTGCGCCTCCTGGTGTGCCAGGTTTTATGGTTCTTTTTTTTTTGTAGACAGCCACTCGTCTGTTAAAGTGACTGCATGAAAATGTTATGAATTATGTATTTATTTGCCGTTGCTGTCGGTGCCGCTTCCATAAATCGCAATTTAATTGAAATTTAGAGCAGCTTTGTGCTGCGTTTCACTGCCACCCGCCACCAACTTGCATAACCCTCCCGCTTCTTGCACGCGCAGCTGGCTGCAGCGGCTGCTCTTGTTCCGCTTGATTGTTTTTTAATAAATTTATATGAAAACATGTACGAGTACTACGTGCTGGCTGCTACGTGTGGAACTCGACCCAAGTGTGGCTTTTGTATTAAAGTCTTCTCTGCCGCGGACTGCTTGTCAAGACATCCGACTCAGGTTTAGTGTGGTTATCGAAGTACATGTGCTGCCTATACTTAAGTGAAGTTGGCTGAACAGAGTGAACCTGAACTACATTCTTACAATACACTGTTGCACGCTTGCAGTGCAAACTAAATGGAATTCCCATTAGCAAAAACCCCTTGAAATGTAGCTAGAGATTCAGCTTTATCAGATGATATCAATAATACCAGTACTATTTAGCAATTAATTAATTAATTAATAAAACTGTGCGTGAAATTTGCCCTCAAAAATTTAGACATGGGGGGGACCTACTGGGTGAGTTTTCTATAGGTATACTGAGTTGAGATCCACCAGCCGTTTGGTAAGATTGGCTCTAGTTTATGAGAAATCCGACTTTGAAGTTTGGTAATTGTCGTCAAGTTTGTCGCTTAAGTAGGTCCTAAATCGTTCCGAATATCGTTTTACTGTCTTCGGCAAGTTTGTAGATATTTCAACGACCAACAAATTTGCTTAAGACACCAATCCAAAAAAAGTACATTTAAACTGTGTAATTGCGATATGTGCATTTTTGAGCGCAGCGCCACGTGGCGTATGAGTGTCATTTAATTATAATTAACACTCATATAATTGATGTGTTAATTATGTGTGTTTTTTATTTACTTAATGTAAAATTCGTTTGTTGAAAAAAATGCTTGATATGGTGATTTTTATTTCAACTAGAATGTATCGGTTTCGGTTTCGGCCGAATATTAAAAAAACCGAAATTCGGTTTCGGCCCAAAAAAGATGTTTCGGTCGGACACTACTTGTGTGTTTGATTTAGTTGAAATGGCAGCTCTGGCGGCCTCAACTAGAGAACATTGAATCCATAGTTTTACCATTACAAGCAAACCAAAACCTCTCCTCATTTGAATGGACTTCAAAGACATTGAATCTGTTCCTGATCGGACGTGATTGACTGACTGTTGGACTTTTGGGCGCGTTTATGAGAACAATCTTCTTACACTTTAATGCTTAATGAATAAAATTCTTGAAATTATGCTCAAATAGCAGCCAAAGTGTGTCAAAAAATAGTATATTATATTTCTAGAGGATTGTTTTCTGTAAAAAATCAAGCGGCGGAAAAAATGTATATACTCGCAAAACTAGGAGCCAAATGTAGTACAACTGCGTTTTTAGTTTTTCTCTCTGACGTCAGGATTTTTTTTAAAAGGACTTTGAAATTTCAAGGACATGTTTATTTCACAAATTTTTTTATATCTTAAACTAATAAAGTTAGAAGGACGAAATTCAAGCATGTGGTAGTGTACATATTAGTCCTTAAGATATATTTTTTCTCAAAAAAATATTGAAAATTTCCAAGGATATTTAAGGATGAAGTTTTAAAAGAACATTTTGAATACCTCTGCGTCCTTTTGCACCAAAAAATTAAATTTTCTAAGATTCTAATGATTTTTCTCTTTCATTTGATATCAATATTGTTATTCTACATTGTCCTGAATTTTTAAAATAATTAATTAATAATTTTTGGAAAAAAAAATTTCCTTGAAATTTCAAAGTCCTTTTAAAAAAATCCTGATGTCAGAGAGAAAAACTAAAAACGCAGTTTTACTACATTTAACCCCCTAGTTTTGCGAATATATGGATTTTTCTGTGTGTTTTGAAATTTTTTTGATTTTGGTCGCACGGTGTAATCTGTTCGTCATAAAATACCACTACGATTAAAAGTTGATCAAAATCTAAATTGTAAGTGTTTGATTAAACATTACCTTTGAAACAATAAAAAGTATAACCCTTTATATGATGAGTGATATACAATTATAATAATATCGTCAAAAAGCTAATAATTAAGTCCGACCGAAGTCGCCTCCGAATTAATTTCCACTAACACTAGAATGCCCAAGGTAGTCATTTTGACTACATTGAGGTCTTTTATTGTAAATAACTTTTGTTCCATCGATTTCTAAAAAAATATGTTACTTGACTTTTATTAATTTTTAAAGCTAAATGGAATAAATAAATTAAAAATATTGTAAAAAATTTGTTCACCCCAATTTTGCAAAATTTACCTTAAATGCCCAAAAGTAGTCATTTTGACTACCTATATAAAATTTTTAGCAAATCTTACTGATAAATAGAAAAATATGCATCTTCAATTTCGAAATATGAAAATTTCAAATAATTGCAAACATTTCAAAAAAATAATATTATAGTAGGCTGTGACAATTCCCAAGTTTTTCAATTCAAAATTTACTCACAAAATCCAAATTCTAAATTTCATTCCATTTTATCCCATTTATGTGTAAAGTACGCTATTTTATTTAAATGAATTTACTTTGCAAACCATAAAAAATAAAAACTAAATGCTTATTTTAATTTAATTTCGTGTACATTTATTCATATTTCCTACTTAAAACCCAATAAAATTAAAAAAAGTGAGTAAACAATAATGTAGTCAAAATGACTACATATGGGCATTTTAGGTATGTCAGATTGTCGGGCATTCTAGTGTTAAAGCCAATGACTATGTGATGCGAAACTTAGAGGGGACATGATTTTCAGACCACTCAGACCATAGGCATTGATTTAATATACCAAAATTGCCTCCGAATTGACATCGAATTCCCAAAGGGATTTTTTAAATTTAAATTTTAATTGTATTTACCAATTTTGTTAACGACTTTGCGTCGTCGACATTAACTCATTGGCAATATTGTTTTTCCACACTAATATAAATACGAAATGTGCCTTGATCAGTCGAGTACTTGTCACAAGATGTTTTCTTTTCAAAATGACATAAGCTTCACTCACATTTATCGATTATGCCAGAACAACTTAAATACATTTAATTATAAATCACACGTTTTGCGTATGTGTGTGAGTGAACACAACTCGAAATTGTTGCTTCAGCACAATGAGAGCATTGTTTGCTCAAATTCGAAACAGGATACACGAAAGTGCGACGACAATGGCACAAAGCAGCGTTTATTGCGAATGCGTCAATACAAAGTGACAATCAGCGTGTTGCTGTTGTATTTGGCGCAATTAGGGCAATGAGAAATGAGCTCCACAAGCACTCACTCACACACACCCAAACACCCCGTAAAGCATTCGCACACACGCTTATTAACGCGCACGCACACACAAGCATTATGCACATTGCCGTAGGTCCTTTAAGACTGTCGCTGCTGATGACATTTGCTACACAGGGAGTTGAGACGCATTAACTGTGTCTCCTCTAATGCGAGCCGACAGCGCACTTCATTTGCCAAACACACTGAAGGAGATTTTCATTTGACTTCCACATACAAATTGTTAATTCAGAGTTTTGCTTCTGCATCGTAGTATTTTTCTGTTCTAAGTAGTTCTTTTGGGTCTGTTGACATTTGCAATTACTTAAATGTCAAGCAGCAATGACTCGTTTGTGTAGCAATTGTTGTTGCTGTTGCCTTAATTGTTTGAGATTATTGCTGGTTGGTGGTTAATATGTGCCGGTGCATACGACATCCAATTAATTATTGGTACGAATTGATAATTTACTAAAATCATTTCCATTAACTAACTCAATGAGATCAACTGGAAGCGCTGACTTGACATATTGAAGTGATAATTGATGAAAGCAACAATTTGCAATAAATGGAATCAATGCTAAACAAATATACGAGTACATCAATGAAATTCTTAATTCAAATATTCGATTGCTTGAATGAAATAATGATTCAATGATTAAAATCTTAAATTTTTTACAACAGTTAGCGACAAATGAAATCAATGCCAAACATATATACGAGTACATCAATGAAATTCTTAATTGAATTATTCGATTGCTTGAATGAAAAATTATTCAAATTCTTAATGTTCGGTGATTTTAATAAAATATTAAATTTTTTATTTTTTTCATTGATTATAAAATCTTAAATTTTTTACAACAGTTTGCGATAAATGGAATCAATGTGAAAAAAATATACGAATAAATCAATAAAATTCTTTATACAAATATTGCTTGAATGAAATAATGATTCAAATTCTTAATGTTCATTGATTATAAAATCTTAAATTTTTTACAACAGTTTGCAATAAATGTAATCAATGCTAAACAAATATACGAGTACATAATTAAAATTCTAAATTGAATTATTCGATTACTTGAATGAAAAATTATTCAAATTCTTAATGTTCGTTGATTTTAATAAAATCTTACATTTTCGTTATTATTAAAATTGTTTTCTTAATATTTGTACTATAAAAATATTTTTAATGAACTAAATTGTAAAAATTAAATTGTAAATTGTTGAATTCAATGAATTGAATTCTAGATTAATTTATTTGATTTTGACATTTTTTATGAGTTCTAACTTCCCAATTCGTCCTTTGCATTTAATTCAGGTCATTGATTTTAATAAAATCAAACATTTTTGACAACAGTTAGCGACAAATAGAATCAATGCTAAAGAAATTTACGAGTACATCATTGAAATTCTTAATTGAATTATTCGATTGATTGAATGAAATAATGATTCAAATTCTTAATGTTCGTTGATTTTAATAAAATCTTACATTTTTGTCATTACTAAAATTATTTTCTTAATATGTGTACTATAATAAAATCTTAAATTTTTTACAACAGTTTGCAATAAATGTAATCAATGCTAAACAAATATACGAGTACATAATTAAAATTCTAAATTGAATTATTCGATTACTTGAATGAAAAATTATTCAAATTCTTAATGTTCGTTGATTTTAATAAAATCTTACATTTTCGTTATTATTAAAATTGTTTTCTTAATATTTGCACTATAAAAATATTTTTAATGAACTAAATTGTAAAAAAATCTGTTGAATTCAATGAATTGAATTCTAGATTAATTTATTTGATTTTGACATTTTTTATGAGTCCTAACTCCCCAATTCGTCCTTTGCATTTAATTCAGGTCATTGATTTTAATAAAATCTTACATTTTTTATAACAATTAGCGACAAATGGAATCAATGCTAAACAAATATACGAATACATCAATGAAATTCTTAATTCAAATATTCGATTGCTTGAATGAAATAATGATTAAAATTCTTAATGTTCACTGATTTTAATAAAATCTTACATTTTTGTCATTACTAAAATTATTTTCTTAATATGTGTACTATAAAAATATTTTTAATAAACTAAATTGTGAAAAAATCTGTTGAATTCAATGAATTGAATTCTAGATTAATTTAATTGATTTTGACATTTTTTAGGAGTCCTAACTCCCCAATTCGTCCTTTGCATTTAATTCAGTATTATTATTATATATTCTCTGGAATGTCCATGCATACATGCCCGTAGATATTTTTGTCTATTGTATCACATTTTGATTTATTTCGGAAGCTCTAATCATATTCAATATTTATGTATTAATATCATTTGCTCAAATTCCAGACATAAAATAACTTAACTTAACTTTCCGTGAAACGTCCCACAGAAGCACAGAAGCAAATTTCACCAACAACACACCAAAGTCAGCCACTGAGCTGTCTAAAGCACACAACCTTCAATTGCAAAAGCGTTAGTGCTGGCAGATGTTAGCCTCCCTGATTGATTTGTTCATACATCAAATCTAATTGAGAGGAAAAAAAATGAAATTAGTCGCAACAGCGAAACCAAACAAAAAATTCGTGCTGCTAATAGGAAGCGAAGGAGGAAGGAGGGAAAGACGTCCAGCACAACATATACGGGGTCGCTTAACCTTGCATCGAAGCTGACAATGATCGACAGTTTTCATTATTACGCTGGAACCGCTCACAGAATAAATGTTGCGCCGCCTTGGTGTATCTTCAATTTTCTTATTTTACTTTTAGCTGCCACTTTTTATGCTATTTCCATTCACTGGGGTACGCAGATTTTATTTATTTTCGCTGACAGTGACGAGGGGTAAGTACGTTCGAGTGCACTTTGTGCCGTTCCGTGTATTATGGGTGTGAACAAAAACAACAATTAGAAGTGACTAATTTTAATTAAGCTTAGCTCGACACACACACACATACTTATTTACCTTAAAAAGTGTAGAGAGAAGAGACTCGAAAAGAAAAACAATGCCATTCAAAGCTCATTATTAGTCGCTTTGTAGCGCTTTGCAACACCGACTCAACGAAAGCCGTTTCTTCTCAGCTGCTCAGTGTGGCACGTTTTCAATGACAACTACAAAAAACCCAACGAGCACGCCCACTTACGCACTGCCGGCTGCACTTTCTCAGGCATATTTAAACTAAAGTTGCTGATAGGCGAAAATGAAAATAACAAAAAATTACAAAAAGTGGCAGTAAAAAACAATCTGACATTTCCGAATGTCATTTCGGAAATGAATTAATTATGTTGCGCAAGGCACTCCCCAGCCTTACT
Source organism: Melieria picta (assembly GCA_964056695.1). NCBI lineage: Eukaryota > Metazoa > Arthropoda > Insecta > Diptera > Ulidiidae > Melieria > Melieria picta. The sequence goes on along the minus strand of OZ057399.1, from coordinate 33,074,026 downwards.
GCCATACCCGTCGGGACGCCTGCTCACGCCGACATTTGGTCCATTTCTTTGATTTGGTTTAGTGCTGCCTGGGGGCCAATGAGCGATGATGAAGTTGCCGCGCTGTGGCGAATTGCTCAACATTGATGGCTGGTTAGTATGACACATACATGCGCAGTTTTTATGTCAGGAAAATTCTATTTATATGCTAATTGTCTGAGTTGATTTTCTTGCCAGCTTGGTTTTTAGTTTAATTTAAAAACACCAACCCGCCATTAACATCTTAATTACTTTGATTGTTTATCTGCTGTGGCTCTTCTCGTTGTTGCTATACTTTCCAGAGAATTTGCATAATCTGTTGAAATGTGTTGCAGCCACAAAATAAAATAATATATACAACTCTTGAAATGGTAAGCCATGAGGACTCATCAAATTAAGTTACAATTCAAATGCCGTTCACAGCATCTGTGATAAAGTTTTCATATTATGTAATATTTACTAGTGTCCGACCGAAATCACTTTTTGGGCCGAAACCGAAACCGAATTTCGGTTTTTTTTTAATATTCGACCGAAACCGAAACTTTCTAGTTAAAATAAAAATCACCACATCAAGCACCAAAATCACCGTTTTTCAACAAACGAATTTTACTTTAAGTAAATAAAGAACAAACATAACATATATAACACTGCACAAAAAATCAAATTTTTTTAAAATAACAAGGTTCTGACAACGGATTCTGGTAGAGGGGACCAAAAAAAATATACGTGTATCGGCGTTTTAAAAGTTTACATCTGAATTTTTTTTAGGGGGGTCAAAGTTTTCCCCCTTTTGCACATTCTTATGGTGAATCGGCATACGAAAACCATGTAACCTTACATTTTAGGTATAAGATGTGTTCAGCAATTTGATGTAAAATACTACGAAGAACATTTTCGTGGAGCATTTTAACCCTGTAGCACCTATTTGTATGGGTCAATTTTACCCTTTTTTTCTAAAATGCCAAAAATGTCCTGTAAAACAGGACTTTTTAAGGAAAAAATGTACGAAAAATGTATGTATAAGTACGAAATAAACACTTAAACACATTTTCAGATTTGGCTTAATTCTGGCGTTGAAGTTAATTTCTGAGCTTTGATGTATTCAGAGACCTATAGTAGAATTTTATGGCGAATATTTTCGTGGTACATTTTTTCCTTAAAAAGTCCTGTTTTACAGGACATTTTTGGCATTTCAGAAAAAAAGGGTCAAATTGACCCATAAAAATAGTAGCTACAGGGTTAAAATGCTCGACAAAAATATTTTTTGTAGTATTTTACATCAAATTGCTGAACCCATCATATACCTAAAATGTAAGGTTACATGGTTTTCGTATGCCGATTCACCATAAGAATGTGCGTATGTTATTCGCTAATATTCAAAATTAAATAATTTAATATTATATGCTATAAAAAAAGTTTATTTACATTGGTGGCATCTAAATTACTCCTCCTTTCACTATATATCTGCTATACAATAAAATGTAAAAAAATATTCTAGAAGGTTTCAGTTTCGGCCGTTCGGCCATTTTTTGGCCGAAACTGAAACCGAAACCGAAACCACTTATTTGGGCCGAAACCGAAACCGAATATTCGGTCGGACACTAATATTTACCCAACATGAATTTTGTTGAAGTTAGACCGAATTTGTTTTATGTGAATACTTATTTATTTACTTTGGGTATTTAAAATTCATTCGAACCGTTTGTCTTTTAAATTTTACAAAACAGCAACGAAACTAGGTCAATGTGTTTTGATGTTAAAAAGCAATCAGCAAAAAAAAAAATATTAAAGTAATAAGTGATGCGTGAAGCGTGACTAAATTAATTTATTCATCGATAGAGTATAACGATACACAAATCAAAAATTTTTCATTAAACGATTTCTTAGAACGTGTTTCCCATATCACACAAAATTTTCAGACTACTGTTGCTGCATTAGGCAAATGTCTCACTCTTGCTTTCGCTTTCGTTTGTTAAGCAGTGTGGGGAATTGTTTTATGATAAATTTGCATTAAATGACGGCAGCTGTGCAACTAAATTACACATTAAATGTACGCCTAATGAGTATTGCAAGAAAACACATAAATAAAGCATTGATTTAAATTTATGTTGACGCCGCACTGCAAAACAACATACAGCAAATTGCCCCGAAAGGTATGCAACACTGTTGAAGCGATAATAAATTATGAGCAGAATTGAAATATTTATTACACGAAATCACAACAAATTTGCTGTAAAATAAGAGCAAAAGCAGGGCGTGCAGCAAGGGAAATTTAAGTACGCTGATTTTGTTGTTGGCACTGAAGCTTTCAAGGAAACGTTAAAAGTGCGTCTGTAGTAAGTGGCATGGAACGAAATGGAATGCAGTGGCAAAAGCCTGCCTGCATTTAAAGCGTTGTTAGTCGTGACCCAGATTCGCATAATTCAAATACTGCACACACACACACAAACACAAATACAAACAAACGCACACAGACTGACATCGTTCAGGATGCGCGCCGACGTTTAGCTATTCTTGCAAGCGAAAGCAAAAAGCCAGCCCGCAGCGCAATCAACGAATTGCAACTTTGCCCGCCCGGCCCGTCAGTCGCCTCGGGCTGCTGCGTAATTTAGTGCGTTTGTAAATATTTTGCCTTTTGTGTTTCGGCTTGAATTTAGAGTATTGGCTTGAAATTAGAATCGTTTTATTTTAAATGCATTCGCTTGCATGCTCGTGGACAGGCAAACGAAACGCTCGAGAATTTGTTTGTAATTTATGTCGATGACTCTTCGAGCGTCCAAAAACTGTCCTCAGCTTATTGTTCGCTATGATTTATATACTTTTTGTCGTTTTATTTCCACATTTCCATTCCATGCAGTTGCGTTGCGCACGCACACACATTAAGCGCTGCCCTACAGTTTATATATATATTTCAATTTAGTTTTATGATGCTTTGTTGCCGAACGGCTGGCAATAAAATTGCAAATTCTATTTAGCACAAAAAAAAATAAAAAGAATAAGTGCGCCGAATGAATGAAGTTGAGAATCCTTCAGTCGTCACCCACTATTTGCGAGCGCAGTAAGTTTTCAGCAGAATGCGGCTTTATATTTTACGCCGAGTGGCAGTGCGTAAAAATTATCTTCAATCTTGATGACACAAAAAATTAAATTGAACCAGGAAGCGCCAATGGCTGCAAAATTGTGTCCAATTTTATTTGCACCGAAATTTATTTGCTTGACGCTTGCATGAAAACGCGTCAAATATTTGCCAAAACGCTGTTATTATGTTTGGGCAAAACATTGTTTTGATGATTGGTATTTTTAATGTCAATTTATTGCACTCCCTCCTTGTCGCTCTTTCTTCGAAGCTAGATGCTTGCCTGGCTTGGCTTTTGTATTTACACGTACGTGTGTATTTTTCCATTTTACGTGTCATTCAAAATGACGATATTTATTGGTGACATTTTAAATGATTTTTTACATTTAATTTGGAGCTCGCTCTGGGTGCGCTTGCTTGTTGAATTCAGCAAACGTGCGCGCGTGTTTTTTTGTGGCTGTGTTTTTGGTGCTTCAGTGAGTAGGAATATAGGTGTGTGGGTGTGTACGTTTTTGTGTGCGTGCTGAGCGACCGGTGAGTCAATTTTCCAGATAAATTCATTCGGTAGTCAAATTTCTTTTACACTGAACAATTTCGTATTTACTTTGCACTGTGTTGTTGGTGGTGGTGCATGTCGTTAGGTGGACTGTTTCCTGTTTGTTTGTGCCCTAAAAACGATTTGTCAGCATTGAATATTTATTGCTTTTTAATTGGTACCTATATAAATAGATTTAAGCGTACTTATAATACTTGAGCAATTCTTATTCAAATACAAATTTCCTCAAAAATCATCTGTTGTGACTTAACCGATTAACCGATTTAAGCGATTACTGGGATAATATGTCGTAGAAAGTTTGAATAACTTTTTCCTGCTCAATGTAAGACAAATCCTAGGCATCCCAATGATTGGAGAAAGAGGCATAACAAAATTAGCTTCCATTATTTGTTGCATTAATGTGGATTTTATATATGATAGATTTTTCATGTCCATTAATCTGCTGAAAATTAGAAGCTCCCAGGATAACCATCAAGGATAAATAACTTTGCTTAGATCCCAGCACATTTTTTTAATCCTGTTTCAAAATTTTTTCACAGTTAAAAAAACTAGCCGTTCTCGAGATAAAACTCGGTCGCGAAAGGGATTAAGTACTGAACGGCTTAAATGCAGAATACCACACCCTCTTAAAAAAATTTTTTTTTCCTTTTATCGGAAAGAGGGGTATTTGCTTAGTCTAAACAACTTCAAATTTTGCTGCGGAAACATTCACAGAGGGCGTGGTCCGTCCCCAAAGTCCCAGTTATATATGCGAATTTCTCCAGAAATTATCAACCGGTTCTAACGATATAGGTGTCATATGAAAGGTAATTTCTTCCTCTTTCGACTGATGTATCATATAACATTAGGTATGTAATATGTACCAACAATGAGTTATAAGCGAAAAATTTTTTTTTTTTTTAATTTTTTAAAAACGGATTTTTTTATCGAACAAATCTATTATTAAGCTATTATAAGTTTGCTACCATATTCTTACATGTGAAATTCCCTTTACAAAAAAAATTTTTTTTAAGAGGGTGTGGTATTCTGCACTTGTTCCCAAAGTCCTGCCTGTGTCCTCGTCCTAGAGGAACGATACATATTTTTATAGACAGTCCGTCAGACAGGCTGCTATCAAATGCCTTAAAAAGCTACTTGCTCAGAGAGTTGGGGCATCTTTACAATATCATCCTTACTTCCTTTCGTCCTTGCAGGCCGCAGCATCATCGAGACAACTGCGCAGTCGACGAACTCTCACACTTGGGACGGCCCTGTTGGACTGCAAAGCCACAATTAAATATAAGACAAATATACACTCATCCTTTCTTGAAACAGACAATAAACGGTGGCTAGAGGAGAGTTCTTGCAACATAGCCAAGTAGCTTTGGACCATTCTTAACCTCAGGCGTACTAAAATACTCATCTTGCTTGGACAATGACACTGTAAGACTCCTTTACTGCCAATACCCAGCTCTCTGTAGAGTCTAGGTGGAAATGAAAAGCTCTAGGCTTAGCATTCTTCTGGGAGACAGCGAATGTTCTCCAAGACATTTTAAAGGATAACCGGGTGATAATACACTGGATCCCTGCGCACTATGGGCACGATGGAAATGAGGAGACGGACAGATTGGCAAAGGAAGGGGCGCAAAATGACCCTATGGACCTAAGCTGATCATAGGTGTCAGCAGAGCTCATTTCAGGCATTGTGTCAAACAGGAATTCAAAAATCGGGCCAACCAGAAATGGTGCAACACGGCGGGACAGCGCTGTTCCAAGCTATTCTTTCAGGCCTATTCGGAAGGCAAATCTAATCTAACCTAAGCAGAAAGGAGCTTAAGTTCATGACTGTCTGCTAAATATGCATAAAGCGCGACTGGGATTGACAGATAGCGAACTATCTGGGTTCTGTATGGAAGATGAAGAAACATCCGTGCACATCATAACCGAGTGTCCCGCCCTCTTACACGCAAGGAAGCATATACTGGGAAGGGAACTAATTCAGACAAAAGAGCTGTCTGGAACTAATCTGGGAAAAATTCAGAAGTTCCTGGACAGTATTGGGGGAGATGAACACCTCCAATAAGGAATAAGGGATACGACAAAATAGTTTTTTTGGACACAGTGTCTCGGGCAGTTGGTTCTATTCTATTCTATTCTATTCTATTCTATTCTATTCTATTCTATTCTATTCTATTCTATTCTATTCTATTCTATTCTATTCTATTCTATTCTATTCTATTCTATTCTATTCTATTCTATTCTATTCTATTCTATTCTATTCTATTCTATTCTATTCTATTCTATTCTATTCTATTCTATTCTATTCTATTCTATTCTATTCTATTCTATTCTATTCTATTCTATTCTATTCTATTCTATTCTATTCTATTCTATTCTATTCTATTCTATTCTATTCTATTCTATTCTATTCTATTCTATTCTATTCTATTCTATTCTATTCTATTCTATTCTATTCTATTCTATTCTATTCTATTCTATTCTATTCTATTCTATTCTATTCTATTCTATTCTATTCTATTCTATTCTATTCTATTCTATTCTATTCTATTCTATTCTATTCTATTCTATTCTATTCTATTCTATTCTATTCTATTCTATTCTATTCTATTCTATTCTATTCTATTCTATTCTATTCTATTCTATTCTATTCTATTCTATTCCTCTCTATTCTATTCTAGCATTCATCAACAATGTGTATGACCTAAGAACATCCAATATAAGAGACCACTAATACAAGAGGGGTTTCATTCTCCAATCAAACTGGCTTCTTCGGGCTTGACTTGCAGTGGATTCACATCGCTCCTTTCTTCTTATGATATCAACTCAACTTGTGGCCTATCTGTGCCATATGCCCAGGTCCCGTGCCCTGACAGACATTTCAACCTAACCTAAAATAGACTGAATTGACTTATTTACCATACATTCGCGTCTTTTGGAAGTCTACTTAAATTGTCCATCAGTAATAAATATAATCTAATTTTTATATGAAAATATAAATATTAATATATATTTTGTATTGATTTTTTTATATTTTCTGAAAAGTTCTAAATGGTAGCCTGGTTAATATTTTAAAGAGCATACTTCGGATCCTTGATTTTGGATATATGGTTTAAGTCAATGTATAATGTTATCTTAGTTGCTTCAACAGTTATCGCACATATTAATTGTGTTCTAAAATAAACATTTACTCTTTCGTCAATCAATCAAACCTTTTTACGACAAATTTAACCGTTTCATAAAGCAAATTTTTTTTTGTGAATTTTTCTGAAAATGCGTTATGGCAAAAGGAAGCTCTGATAGTCTATTGTCCTATTGTATTTAAAGAACGGGAGTCCTGTTTTAGTTTTTTTAAGTGTAAGAAAAATCATTCCAAGTCAACTGGTGATGCTCCACTCGCTTTTACCGCACCTTTACTTCCTATTGAAATTCATTCGCCATAGCACCATTAAAGTAGCGGAAAGCCTAAAAATAAACTGTTGACAACGAATGCCACCCCAAAAATTTTTAGTAATTTTTTTTTTATATATTGAACAAATCAAAATACGCGCACTATGCACACAGCTAAGCAGCCGCGACGCATATCAAACCCGAAAAATGTGTAAATTTTCGTTCTTCAATTTTAGACACTTGACACGTTCGTCAAACCAAATTTTACTTTTCCGCTGCTTTGCTTTTCTTTTCGTATCGCTGTCTTTCTGCTTCTTCGAATTTCTTATCGTCGTCACTTGCAGCTTGGCGCCGTTTGCTTGGATTCACTACCTCAACATGTGTCAGCTTGGTGGGCTGGCGCCGTCGACGTCGAGGTTGACGTTGATGTTGAGGTTGATTTTATTTGGCAAATGGCAAAGCGGCGTTCACCGTCCACGACACGTTCCACTCCCGTTCTTCCTGGTGGGCGTCGTGGGCGTTCGGTGAGTCACAATCACTCAAAGTGTTTGCATTGATTTTCTCGGCAAAGATTGTGCGGGCAAACACTAGAAATTTGTCGTACACATAACATTTGCACGCTGGCGCTGCTTTGTCGCTTTGCATATTTTCTGCCCTTTCGCACAAGTCGCACAAGTGTTAATGGCAAGAAGGTACAAAATGTTCAGAACGCAACGACAACATTTGTGGTGCGTACTGCTGTTAGTGGCGCGACTCGTCGTGCCGCATCGTACCCCCAAGATTGCTCCAAGGACACTTGGAAAAATTTGAAGTAAGAGGAATTTTAGCCTGTTGGCAGTGTAATCGATTTTTTAGGGGGAATCAAAATTTGAACAAAGTAAAGTTAAATAAAAACCAAACAAACTTATTATGAGAAAAGTATATATTTCAGAGACCTAAAATAAATATTATCCATATTTTTGGAAATAAAAATATTGCCCTAATTTAAGAAATTTTTATAATTTTTGCATTATAATAATTATTCTCAATTAGACATTTTTTACGTCGCCTATAACTATTATCATGTAATAAATATTTTTGAGTTGCATAACAACTCTTATAAGTAATAAGTATATTTTTCGTTGTCGATATTATTATTTTGGGATTTTTGTTTTTTAAATTGCTTCATAACTTTTATTAATGACTTTTTTAATTTACGTTACCGATAACTATTATTTTGAGAAATTTTTTTTACGTTGCTTCATAACTTTTATTTATGATTATTTTTTATTTACGTTGCCGATAACTATAATTTTAAAAAATACATTTTTTAAGTTGAACTACCACATTTTGGATATGAATTGATTTTTAATTGGTTTAAATTTGCAAACGCAAATTAACTGCAGAAACCTAATTTCCACTAACAACTAAACAATTAAAAATCAATTCATACTCAAAATGTGGTAAAGCAACGTAAACAAAATTGTCTTTCATAAAAGTTATGAAGCACCGTAAAAAAAATTTCTTTCAAATAATAGTTATAGGCAACGTAAATAAAAAAAATCAAAAATAAAAATGATAAAGCAACGTAAAAAAAATTTCTCAAAAAAATAGATATTTGTAATGTAAATAAAAAGAGGTCATAAATAAAAGTAATGAAGCAACGTCAACAAAAAAAAATCCCAAAATAATAATTATCGAGAAGGAAAAAAAATGTGTTTCTCATAACATTTAAAAAATTAATTGTCGCAAATAATAATTATAATCAACAAATAAAATTTATGTTGCATTGTAATAGTTACATTGCAATTATTTTCTTAAAAACTTACAATAGTTAAGTCCCTGATATATTTGTTTATCTTTAAAGAATAACGTTTTAGATTCTTTACAGTAAGAGAAGTCGTGCGTTGTAGTTTGTTAGTGTTGGCAGATGGTTTCCATTATTATATCTGTTGCAAATAAAATTTTTTTATAGTGTAATTTACCAGCAGAAAATTCATTCTGGCGTTGCGTACACAGCATGTCACTAGAATCGTGACAAAAACAAATAAAATTTCCTGACAGAGACAAACTTAATTAACATAGTCGACGAAATTCGTATAATTTTTTTTGATTTTGGTTTGGCGGCAAAAAATATATTAGCATGTTTTTGGTATTGCAATTTTTATGGTTTTGGTTTTTTTTTGTTTGTAAGCACCGGAAGCCATAAAAGACAAAATAAAAAAAAATAATTTTTTTGGGGGAGACATTTTATTATGATTTTATGAGGTCAAAGACAGATGAAGGAAAATGCGCGCTGTGAATGATATGACTGCATGTTGTCAAGTGCCACTTCATGAGATAAATATAAAACGAATTTATTTATTTGACAGTGGAGTCAAAAGTTAACTAACCAAACTTTAATCAATCAATAAAATCTTGTCACTCAAGTTTAGGTGTAAAATGCGCCAATAGATGACAAGGCGGTGAGTTGTTAGGCTGAAATAAAAGGACATTATAAATTCGCTCTCTGGGTATGGATTAATGGTCAAAGTAAAAATAAAAATTATTCTGAAAATAATAAATGGCAGCAAATGTTCACAAATACTTATGCTCCCAGTACTTAAATATTAAATCAGCTTGACCAAACACAGCGAAAACTACGGCAGTATTAATTACAAAGCCGCTCGCAATAAAACAAAAATAATTTCAGGCGGGCTGATAATTGTGCGGGAGGCGTGAAAGACGACGCCCACAAGCAGCAGCAATTTCAAATGCCGAACCAAACGATTTATCAACGTCACGCACTCCAGGCCGGCCGTAGCCACAAACTCTCGTTGCCGCAACTACTAAGTTGTGGTGGTAAGTATTTGGTGTGGCTATTGTTGTAATTGTGTTGGCATTGCTATTGTTGCTGTAATGATTGCTGTTGTGCAATAAACTTTATCGCCTGGTCATAATATTATAATTTATCCCGTTATCCGATTTTAAGCGGTGGCATTTGTGTGATCCGCACTGCGCCGAGCAGAGGTCACCTCAGGTGAGGAGAGGTGAATTGAATGCGTTGGACGCATTGCGCTGCAGATGTCCTGCTTGTTGTACAATGAATTTGTATGTGTGTGTGTGTGTGTGTGGGTAAGTGGTTGCGTGTAGTTTTCGAATTGTCTGCAGCATGTCAAATGCCCGCCACTCCTCCCCTTCTTCTGCCTAATGTAGTCGCGCACCTGCACAGCTGCAGGGCGCAACACTTTCGCATTGTTATCGCATAAATCAGGCTTTGTGAGGTGCTACTTGTTTGGCAACAAGGATTCAACAGCCACATAAACTGGAGCTAAACGCTTTTACACGTTGCCCCCGTACGCGTTAGCAGTGCCGCGGGGTGTGGCCGCCGGTGCGAGCAGTGCAAGCGCTCTGCGCTATGGGCGGCCGCAGCGCTCTTCACGCTGCGGCCGCGTGAAATAGTATTGTCAACAGTGCTGTTGTTGTTGTTGTTATTGTTATAGCACTATTGTTGCGCTACTTATTGTTGTTGTTCCTATTTGCGAAATCTAGCCAGAAATAATGGCGCCGCCAGTTTTGAGGTGGCAAACAGTCGAAACGCAGTAAAAACAAAAACCGCGACGCGCAAAAGTGGCACGTGGAGGGGTTAACACGCTGCAGTGTGGCTGTATAAATTAAACTTTTGTGTGTGTCTGGCGCTTTGTAATTTTTTACGGGTATGTGCCACATTTGGTGCGTAATGGCGCACTTTTTTCGTTCACATAATTTAGTATTGTTTCGAAATTTTTTTGGTCGTTCGGGTTTTGCTGTTATTGTTTCGTTGTTGCAACGACATTTAGGGCAGACATTGCCATGTGTTGGCGCATGAGATGAGGATTCTTGGATAAAAGTAAATTGTTCTGAAAGTTTCGGTATTTAATCGGTGCGCCATTGCAACTCGCTTGAACACTTCTCTCAAGTTTCTCAACGCATACAAATTAAAAGAGTTTTTCCAGATAAGTTTCGCTGCTCTTCTTCAAAAATTCTCACAACCATTCAATGCCGCATCTTATGCTTCATTAAATTTATTCAAACGTAGATAAAAGCAATGGAAAATTGGAAAAGTTGCCAATACTCACAAAGCATTTAACACTAGAATGCCCAAGGTAGTCATTTTGACTACATTGAGGTATTTTATTGTAAATAACTTTTATTGCATCGCTTTCTAAAAAAATATCATACGTGACTTTTACTAATTTTTAAAGCTAAATGGAATAAATAAATTAAAAATATTGTAAAAAAATGTTACCCCAATTTTGCAAAATTTACCTTAAATGCCCAAAAGGAGTCATTTTGATACCTATGAACAATTTTCATCAAAAGTTAATTTCTTTCTGACAAATATGCATCTTCAATTGCGAAATATAAAAATTTCAAATAATTGCAAACATTAAAAAAAAATATGGCTGTGTAGGCTGCGACAATTCTCAAGTTTTTCAATCCAAAATTCACTCACAAAATTCGTTCACAAATTCCAAATTTCATTCCATTTTATCCCATTTATGTGTAAAGTACGCCATTATATTTAAATGAATTTACTTTGTAAACCATAAAAAAATAAAAATGAAATACTTATTTTATTTTAAGGTATCATGGCACGTTAGAAAGGGGGATTTTTAATGATTTACAAAAGTATTTATTTTTCAGCTCCTTTATTGTCAATCTTTTTGAAAATTTGTTTACAATATATTGAAGGTTTAAGGAACACATCGGCTCGACCGATTTAAAAAAAATTTTTTAGTTCTTTTTATTAACTTATTTTTTACAAGAATCCACCACAATATTGAAGACCATTTTTAATTTAAAGTACTTTTTCTGAAAAAAAAGGTGAAAAACGCATTCAATTTTTGACACTTTTTTTCAAAAAGCTATCCTTTTCTTTTTAGCGTTTTTTTTTTTTTTTCTGGTGAATTCCTGTGTCCGAAAGCTTAATAATTATGAATCTTTTTTGTTTTTTTGTTTCAGATTAGCGAATCCGGAGATTAAGTGTCCGTAATGGAGGATGTTTTTTTTTCTACGCGACTTCAGCTCCACCTATATAAGAGACAATATGCTAAAAAAACAACACAACAACCTTTTTTTTGTGTTCCTTAAACCTTCAGTATATTGTAAAAAAATGTTCAAAAAGATTGATAATAAGGGAGCTGAAAAATAAATAATTTTGTAAATCATTAAAAATTCCCCTTTCTAACGTGCCATGATACCTTAATCTCATGTGCATTTATTCATATTTGCTAGGTAAAAACCAATAAAATAAAAAAAAGTTAGTAAACAATATTGTAGTCAAAATGACTACATATGGGAATTTAAGGTAGGTCAGATTGTCGGGCATTCTAGTGTTAAATTGAAGTTCTGCTGCAGACTTGTTCAAATAATCTTCATTCGATGAATGCCCGAGCTGTTTAAGTGCGATTTTTGTTTTTGTTTTTACCAACAAAAGCTTCGATCACACAACAGTCTAAACGTCAAAACAAAACATCTTAATCAGTTAACTGGAAACGAGGAATCTGATTGTGAGACTCGACAGGCAGCATAGACAAAACGGCCCAAACTGCACCGCAGACAATGCGTCAGCGAGGACAATAGCCCAACTAGAGTGAAAATTGAGCCACTCATCAGTGGGCGGTCATATGGGTGCCCAAGTACCGAAGTGATGCATACAAATACACACACACACACACACATACGAGTATATGTAGTGCAGCAGCCAGCCGATTGCAGCCTCTGACGGCCGAACGTGAAAATATGCAGACGTTTTTCAATTGAAATACTAACAATACATAGCGACAAAGTGACAGCAACAACAAATGCTGAAAACAATAGCGCATAGCTAACAACAATGCGCACACGCTAAGGTATGCATTTGGGTATGAGCGTTCGTGTGTGTGTGTGCGAAATGTGAGACTGTGTGTGTCAGGTGTGCATTGTGCTTGGCAGTTCGCTCTCCCTATCACTGTGCATTATCAGGTAAAATATGAAAATTATGCTTATAACGCAGATAGGCAAACTGACAACCGACACACACACTTGTGTGTGTGTGTGTATACGTATGTGTGCGCGTGTGAGGAATTTATAGAAACTGCAGGGAACGCGGAAGAAAAGTATGAAAGAACAGGCTGAACATTATTTAAAGTACAAAAGAAATGTATTATATGCATACTTGTATGTATGTATGTGTGCATACCTGTGCGAAACATTACATTACGTTGCGTTTGTATCTGAATGGAAGCATAAAGGAATGACATGGAGTTGATAGAAAGATATAAATTATTTATGCTCTGCTCGGATAGAAAACAAAAGGGAGAAAAGTGCTCATATTGTGTAGTGAAATACGCAGCAACAGACAAACGCACACATACACACAACGATTTTATAATGAAAAGACACGAATGGGTATGGAAATTGTTAGATTTGCTTCAAAGACAAAGAGAGCAATGGATTCCATTGTCCCGAAAATTATATATGTAAATATGTAAATATAAAATTGCAAATTATAATTTATCTGCATTTTATTTTATCGTTTCTTAAAGAAAGATAAAGTGAGTTAAAGTTAAGAGTTTCTAAACTCTGTTTGGTTAAAGTGCTAAATTCGTTGAATTCAAATCGATACAGCTTACTACAAGCATTGCAAGTAAAAGTAAATCGAATGAGATAGCAAAAATCAACTTTCATAATAAGTTCGTAATAACTGTCGAGCCATCGAAACAAGTATGTCAGAAAAAACTTTTCTGGAATCTCTGTTTTGTGTTTGTCAAAGCTCAACCTTTATTAAGAAAATCGTTTATTCTTTTTTCTAGGTTTTCACAACTACAGAAGAAGAATTTAAAAGTTTTGTTTTAAAATATTTATGAAATAGCTTTAAACATATTTTTAGGAATATATCTAAAACATCAAAAACTTAAATCACCAGTGAGCATTTGGGCTCTTAACGAAAAAAGTTAATCCAAAAAAATAAATTCAATGTTTTGTTTCAAAAGAATTTCATTTCTTAGAATGTATTTAAATACAGCCAAAAATATAACGAAGACATGGACCACCAAGTGCGCTGAAATTTTTTATTTAACCCTTTCCTTCCCGAATTATGAAATAGCCATAGAAACAAATTGGAAGTTGGTTATTTGAAACGAGAGAAGTATTTAAAAGTATTTTGCATCATATTTAAAATGGTTTCGACTTTCCAGTGGGTGGTGCGAGGGGGTGGTAGCCATACTACACTGGACTACACTGGGCTTTTATGAAGCAAAATTACAACATATTTTATATGAAAACAAAATTTCCCTTTATTTACAATTTTTTAGAGTTATTTTTTAGAATTTTAGAGCTATTTGGTGTCCTTTGTTAAAAATAGAGCAATATTAAATTTTTTGCATTTAATTCTGCTGCCCTGTCGAGCGGGAGCCGTTGCACAAATGTTAACAATTTTCAATGTTCCCAAAAAACAAACTACATATTTTGCTGAAAAAGCTCAGAACAATGTTTCTTTTAAGCGACACAATTCATAGAATGGGGAAAAATCGAAAATTATACATCGAAATTCCAAATTTGAATTTGGTAGCCATATGGCTACCATGGGAAGGAAAGGGTTAAATATACACACATAACACCGTGCGACAAAAAATAAAAAAATGTTTCACACCGGAAAAAATCCATATGGGCGTGAAACTAGAGACCAAAAATAGTAATACTGCGTACTCAGTTTTTCATTTCTACATCCTTTATACTTTTAAAAGGACTTCAAAATTTTAAAGAGGATAAAAAATGAAAAAAAAATAAAAAATACTTAACCTCGTTGGAATATGGCGATATGTATATCAAATAAAAGAGGGAAGGCTCAAGAATTTAAATAAAGTTGATTTTTTATCTATTTGTAAAAAAAAGGATATGAAAAATATATATAGAATTTTCTTGAAAAGTAAGTATGTTAAAACCCAAAATCTCCTTGATCACGTGTCAAATTTCATTACTCTAACTTTATTGATTTTGTATCTTTTTATGATTTAAATTACTGATTCTCAAATAAATTAGAATTTTTGTACTTCATTAGAATTGCAGCCTCCGCATTGTTTGAATAACTTTCGAACCAATAAAGTTAGAATAATGAAATTTTGACACGTGATCAAAGAGATTTTGGTTATTAACATACTTACTTTTCAAAAAAATTCTTCATAAATTTTCAAGGATATAAAGGATTAAAATTTTTAAAGGACCTTTTTCATATCCTTTTTTTAGAAATAGATAAAAAATTAATTTTATTTATATTCTTGAGCCTTTCCTCTCTTATTTGATATACATGTCGCCATATTCTAACGAGGTTAAGTATTTTTTAAAATTTTTTTCCTTTTTTAACCTTTCAAAACTTTGAAGTCCTTTTAAAAGGACCAAGGATGTAGAAATGAAAAACTGAGTACGCAGTATTACTATGTTTGGTCTCTAGTTTCACGCCCATATGGATTTTTCCCGGTGTGAAAAATGCTGTCGCACGGTGTAATAAATGGGAAGGTCCGCGAATATAGCCACCCAGTGAAAGTCAGGCATCCTTTCAAAATAACCCGATCAAACAATCACTACTTATGCCTTCAAACAAATAGTTCCTAACAAATGAAACGAATTCTCTACAAATGAGCAGTTGTACCATAGCAAATAATTGAATCAAAGAAATGGGTTTGGATCGCTTATTGGTTCATTGCATTGCTGAGTTATGGCACCGGAAAATGGCATACCCAATTTATTGTTATTGTCGAGCAAGCGGTCAATACTTACTTGTCATGTAAAAGAAGAGCGTTAGAAAGGCAATCATTTTGATGGCTGTGGGCGAGCATAAACGCTCTGGCCGCAAACGTGTTAACGGTGCTGTTGTTGGCGGCAAATTTAGCACACAATCCGAAGCGATGGCAAGCACAGCTGTTGATATGCACTCAACGCAAAATTGTCACCACTCGCTGACCATCCAACCGACCAGACAACCGAACTGACGAACTATCGAAGCGTTTATCTAATTCACAAAACAAAAACCTTTCCCGAAAACTACGCAACGATCGGAATGTGCGTTTGTTGGTGACAATTTCAGGCAAACGTTGCGCACATATGTGCCACGTTGCAATCGTACAACGTTGGCTCGCAAAATTGTTTTTTTTTTCTCTTAGTTGTTTGCACGGTCGACAGCCGAGTTTTAACGACGTCGAACGCGGTATTTGTTGTCAACGGTGGCTTTAGTTGCAGGCTGCGGTCGACACAATCACAACAAGTTTGCGGTTGTTGGCGCTGTAGCTGCGCTCGGTTGGTGGTGTTTTGGGCAGGTGTAACAAGACCGAAAGTGGAGCGGTGGCTGGCATAAAACTCTGCTTCTGTAGTTGTTATTGTTGATATTTTTGTTTTTGTTTTCCAGTGAATCCGCAACAGTTTTATGCGGTACTCGGGCGCTTTTGTGGTGTCAAACTGCGCATTTTTGTGGTTATTGATTGGCACGCCTCAGTCGTTTACACACGGCAAACACAAAATATTATTTGTGTGCGTTGCGTTGTTGTCGCAGCTTTTGTTGGTGTGCTGTTAATTTTTCAACACAGCGATTCGCATTGAAACTGCGGTGTTCGGCACAAACGTCAACGCGGGGAGTGCGCCAGCTGTTGGTTTTTCTACGTTTTTTTTATGGAACTCTGTTCACCCTTTACAATGTTTTTGTTATTTTTTATGTCATTGTACAGCACGCACGATGAATATGCAAAGTATTCGCTGGCCCTACGCAATGCGGCTGGCCGCACTGGTCACAATTGCGATATGACGTGCGCGACGGCCATTCATTGTGGACTAAGCTCAAAGCGAATTATGGTTCTTAATTACTTAACACCAAAGTGTTGATAGCATTTTATTTCAATAATAATGCCACTTAATGATGCGCGGCAACAATAGTCTCACTTTCAGCAAATTTTCAATAGCGCCAACTATGAGTAACTATTAACGTTCGTTTTTTTTGGTGATTAACTGCAATGTAATTGCTTGATTGTTTACGTTGCCTCGTTTGTGGTTTTATGTGTGGTTCTCGATTTAATTTCAATCGTTAAGTGTTGGCGGCGGCACAATCAAAATGTAGACTTTATCCATTAGTAGGGCTTGTGGTCTGATTGTTGCGTATACGCCCTGGCGCACTCGGTGTGATAAATGATGAATTCCTACTTGGTTTCAGTTTGTGCTGTATGTTTGGGTGTATTATGCTTGAAAAAAGGTTGCAAACGTTTTCATTTGCGATTAGTTACGTATACGCCTAGTGGTACAATATGATACCTTTTTATTTTTAGTGCACTTTTCAGCGACAACTACGAGTATTATTTTTCACTTTTATTGTTACGTATCTAATGAGTGCAATAATGTGTTGAACTTCACTGAATTCAATTAGAATGCAATAATGTGTTGAACTTCACTGAATTCAATTAGAATTTGGACAGTGTTATTGGACTGTGTGATATCAGAATTGCGCCGGTCGATTTGCAGTATCGAATTTTTTATTGCCCGTAAACACTTTCGACAGTGTGCAGTGCAGTTATTTAATGATTTTAATCAGTATTGGTCGCTTTATTTTGATGCAGTGCGCTGACCCATTATTATTACGTATACGCCTCGTGGTACGATAATGATTGGAAATCAGTAATAAATTTTAATGAATATTAGTTATATTTTTTGCACGCTAACTGCTGCAAAAACTGTGATAACTTTGTAACAATGATATATTATAGTGTTTATTTAAGTATTAAATTTTAATTATGTTTTGCTGCAAAATTACTGATAATAATCACTCATACGCGCCGTTGCTTTCACAAATTGTTTGTTAATTAACTAAACTGCACATGTTATCATTTGTTTGTTCTTTGCTAATTATCTAAACTGCACATGTTATCATTTGTTTGTTTTTTATGAAATTTATCTGAAACACAGTTTTATATAGATGGGTTTTTATTAAATTAATATATTTTGTTGTTATCTCCCAGATATGCTTGCACATTAAAAATATGCCACATAAGGAAAAATATTTTTATTTTATTTTTTAAATCTCGTTTTTATTCTTTTGTAATTGTATTTTAAGAGCACAATCCCAGTTATTCACAGTTTATATTATTGCGCCATTTATGCGAAATTTTTAACACATATTTCCAAAAAAGTGTAAATGTTTATTATGTCTATTACACACATTTACGAGCACTGTTCAAATCAAACAATCAGATTATCGATTGTAATTTAGCTGCTGTTTTTTTGTTCTCTTCCTTTAAATACATTTTTCTTTGCATTTTTCATTTCATATTATTACTGCTTGGTTTATTACATTTAAAAAGAATTTATTTATGTATTCGTATACATGTTGCATCATTTTCTCACTTTTTGGCAGCGTTGAAATTGGTCAAAGTTGTTAAATTCCGAATTGTAACTGTAAATAAAAAAAGATACAGATATTATAATTTTAATAAATAAATGCAGAAAGTTTGTAAACAAATATTTTAATTGTAATAGTAAAACTATTATTTGACTGTTGAAGATTTTTAACAAATTTATAAGCAAACTTAAATTTATTTATTCTTATATTAATAATTTTTAAGGTTAATATTATTATTTTCTGAAATTTCTTATCAAACAGTCTTGGCCCAAAGTTAATCTGATTAACGATTAAAAATTAATGATTAAAAATCATGTTAAAAATTTGATTAAAATTAATTAATCATAATCAAATTTAAAATGATTACGATTATTAATCATAATCGTTCATCGTTAATTCGATTATTTGATTAACTATTATGTTCAAATAAAATTTATAATAATACAACCCAATTAAAAGTGAACATTCCTTATGCCCATCTTACAGACTCCACTTTCATGGACTATTTACGATGTAAACACGGGGGGGGGGGTCTGAGGTACATTACGTTAGCTTAGCTATTCTTTCTCCCTCTCTATAGCTATACACTACTATAGAGAGCGAAAGAGAGGTCATGCAAATTATCTAACGACTTATTTTACCGACAGCAAAACTACACGAACACCGAATACAGTTGTCGCTGTCGTCAAACATAGAACTAGTTATTCTCTATTTCCTAGGCGACAATACGAAAGCAATTGGCATCACTGCTTCAAAACAGATATTTTCAATGGACTTTCTCTGTTTTTTTCGGTTTGTTGTTGTTGTTTTAAATTGTTTGTAGAACCATAAAATGAAACTCAAAAATATGATTGTGATGACGATGCTGTCGCTTTCATTGTAATCACGTTGACTACATGGCGAAAGTTTTAGCCGACCCTTAATTGAAGTTATGTGGCCGTGTCGCTGCGGGCATGAATGTGTTCAGGCCATTATTTGAAAAAGGGTAGTTATGAAATGTAACTTGACCATCAATAAATCCGAAACGTAAAGATCAGAGGTAGGTTGGTTGTAGTGCCTGCCCTGTATGAGACACACTTAGGTCTCTATATGGGCCCATTGTGATACCACAAATTCCATCCGTTTGTAATATATATGCAACATTGTTTTTCAACATGTGTTACAGCACACATTTTAAAGGGATTTCCTTTCACATTTGAGGGTTTTGCCATTGCCTGCCAAATGCTCACTTGAGTGATTCTTCTAATTCTCATCTGCTATAATTCTCATCTGGTGAATAGAGATAGAAGTAGACGAGTTTTTCACCAGCCCGAGCTAGGAATCGAACCTAGGGCCTCTGGTATGAGAAGCCAGCGCGCTACCCACTGAACTATCGAGACCGGCAAGATCAGATATCCATTTTAAAATATTTTTTCCAAATAAGAATTAAATGTTTTGAAGGTTAGAAATTATTTTTCTGAGTTTTTAAATAATTAATCAATATGTTTCAAGAAATCTATGTAATTATTTTCCATTGTTTTTTTTACGTAAAATTAACAACAATGATCGATGTATTTGTTTTTAATCAAGTTAATCAATAAATGATTAGTGATTAATGATTAACGCCATTAACTAGGATTAAGATTACTTTTTTAATCATGATTATTTTAATCATGATTAATTTATTTTGATTAAAATTAATCAAATTAATTAATTCATAAAAATATAACTGATTACTGCCAACGCTGTTATAAAATATGGTCTCTGTGAGAACAACTCAACCACACTAATAAAAAAAAATAATTAATCCTAGTCGTCTATTACTAATTACGTTAATTTGCTTCTAAACTTCATTTTGTATACGAAAATACTCAATTATAGGCATTGAAACAACACAGTCATGTGATTTACTTCGTTTGGTCCTCTATACTCTGACAGTCTTGAATTTTTTAGCCAATATATCTGGATTGTTTACTATGTTTTCTATTAACGGCGAACACCCTGACTCTACTCGTTAGTGCATTGCAACACAATTCTGCAGTTACGTTCAATCTTCGGATCGATCCCAAAGAGATCGAACCCAAAGAGATCGAACCCAAAGAGATCGATCGTAGCCAAAGGGAAACAGAGAAAATAACATTTTTTCCTTTACATCCGTGTAGATTTGTCATACAGACAACATGGACATTGTCAGAATTTGAACATTGCTAAACGTTCTGTATGTTGATGTTAGCTTGTAGTCCTAATTGGAACGACTTTTGCTTTAGCTCCGAGATAAGCACCATCGCGATGCAGACAGATTGACAAGAAACAAATTTCCACCACTCTTCTCCACTAACGCAATGAAATCTGAATTTTTGGAGGTTTGAAGTTTTGAAGTTTTTAACTGCTCAGTAACTGGCAGCGACCAGTATGAACAATAAAATATTAAAAAATTAAAAAAATCAATTCCCTAATCAAAATTACTACAAGCTCAATTATGTATAATGTGTAATAATGTTTAATCGCAAATGAGTTGTCTTAAAGATTCTTACATCTAAAAACTACCATAAGAAACCCTGCACAGTTTTGGTTTTTGTTCATTAGTTTTAACTTTTTTTAACTTGTCATAACAACCACCGATTGCTACTTAATTACGGTTTGTCATTAATTACATCCAATGAACATAAAATATTTAGAGCTATATTTATACATTGGTGTGAAAAACACAGCCTAAAGTGCCATGCATCGTATTCGCCTAATTAATTAAAGGCCTGCACATACAAGCAGACATATTCACAGGTGTGCGCTCATTAAGCAAGAAACTGATAGCAATCAGCGCATATCTGCCGTGAACCCCAACGAAGAGATTACAGTTCGCTCTGGTCACAGGATACGCAGTACACGGCGCATGTATGTCTGTGAGCGTTGGGCGTAACTAGCAGACACGCCTTAATTAATTAAAACAAAACTTAATTGATTGACAGCAGCATTTATTGCTATCAGCATTTAGCTTCATTAAGCGGAAGCGCTATGAAGTCTTTCCACGAAGTGTTGAAAGGTTTCAATTGTACATGAAAAGTGGCACAATCTAACACGCCAGTGCGGCGAAGCAACAACAAAACGGAGACGACGCGCTCAAAAGGATGATGCAATAGAGTGAAAAAAATTTGAATTTCGAATGAACAGTGAGAAAGTTGAAAGTATCATAAAATATAAATTGAAGTGAAAAGATGGCAAAAAATGGGTGAAAAAGAAGTGGAGGAGAAACGGGCCGAACTCGTTGAAAGAATGGATGAGTCCGGACAAACAAAAAGGCTCAAAATTGGCGAAATGATAAAAATTAATAAATTAAAAAAATAAAAATTTAAATTTAAAAATAAAATTAAAATTAAAATTTTAATTAAATAAAAATTTTGAAAAAAAATCATAATAGTGAATTTTGAAATTTTTTAGTTTTAAAAAATTTTCTTCGAATTTACAAATTATAAAAATTTCAGAGGGAAAGCATATATAGTTTTTTTCAGTGTTTGTTCCTTTATTCGCAACACTGGAAGGATGTTTGCATTCAATCACTTGAAAGTGCATTGCCGCGTTTGTTGTTGGTGCTGCTTTGTCATACATCAAACACTACTTATGTTCATACATACATATATGTACATATTGCAGAAGCGACATTGCGACTGCCACTACAGCTGTCACTATGGCTTTGTGCGCTCAAGATGACAATGATGAACTTTGCGATGACATCGATGGCTGTATGCAGCGCGCCAGCTCGTGTTGATGATTGCTGAGTGACACCATCAAGTTGTTTTTTTTCATGTACATAGTGTATGTAGATATGTATGTGTGTTGGTAAATATGTGCTTATGCATGTGTGTGTGTTTGTGAATGTGGTTCAAGTGCATGAATGATTGACTCATCGAGTGCGGGTGACTGCAGCGCGACCACAGCTTCGTGTGGAAGAAATCCTTTTCAAAAATTCATATTCAATATGGAGTGCATGTTACTTACTTTGATTTACTTTGAATTTGACTTTTTACGGTACGAAAAAAAAAACAGTTCAATGTTAAACACGTCAATTCGTTGAGTTTATAACTTCATGTATTGACAGGGTATGGGACCTTTCAAGGTCTATATGGCTTTTTGATAGGACCAAAAGTAACAAGTTCAAAACTTATAAATTCCATTTCATATGCCAAAGTGGTAAACAAACTTTTGTTTTTCAAGTACCTACAGTAAAATGTTATGAAATTTATAATTGAATATTTATGCACGAAATAGTTTGGCACAACAAACTTTGGCCTTAGCGACAGGTAACAAGATAAGCCCCTATTCCTCACTTCTATGTTGCACAGTAACAAAATTTTCTCTATCAAAACCTCAAAAATACTGCGACAGACTGATACAAAGAACAATAAGGAAATTAAAACATTAACTTTTCAAGTTGTGTAAAAACCAACTTGCATAACTTTATCAGGCAGCGTCAGTATAGCGCTTAATATTGTAAAAGTCAGGGGAAAGTAGTGAAAAGTAGTTGTATATCAAAGGCAAAAAACCATTGAAAAGTTTTCACTACACACATACACACGCAGCAGTCAGTGTAAACTTTTTCGTTTTAATGCTAAGCAAACACACGCTCGCGCACGCACACTCTCACAAAACTAAAATTTACACCTACCCACACCCATTGGCAGAGCATTCCTACAAGTAGTTGAAAACGAAAAACATTCAACCAAACAACACACAACACATTTTGGCCTGACTTTACTTCAGCTGAGACACAAACGCGGGCCTCAGTCGGCGTTGACGCTGGCTTCAGCGTCGTCGTCTTGCGGTCTTGGTAACACTTTCCACTCAACTCAAGTCAAAACAATTCCAAAAGACAAATAAACAAGGGCGCTGTGATGTGCGAACGTCTGCGTGCACTGATACGTTTGGGTATAGCAAATCGAACAAATGTTTCCTTAGCACATTCGAAATTAAATACTCTGTTTTGGCATTCAACATAAAACTTTTACTTAATTTTTTCTCTTTGAAGCGGTGAATGGCGGCCGATGTGATGTCGGTTTTGCAGCGAAATGTTTGAGGATTATGAATGCTGCGTGAATCATTGTACCACTGAGATGTGATGAGCAGGAGACAGACAGTTGGCAGAGTGTGTCATTTGTTTTTTGAACTTTAAATTTACAAAAATATGTGATATGTCTTTAGTGTTATTTTAACTTGAAAAGGAAAATAGATTGCTGTACTTTTGGAAAATGTATTTAGACACAAATGACAGTGAGATTTCTTTTAAGCTGCGGGTTTTGGGCATTGAAAATTCCAATAAAATTGTTCGAAGTTGAGGAAATCTATTAGAAAGCTTGAACTTTCGAATAAAGAAAAACAATAATAGAAATAAGTAAATATTTATTTATTTTTTATTTAACCCTTTCGCTACAGGTTTTTACTGGGGAAAGTTAAAATTTTAAATTTTACGTCTTAGGCTTCTATGTGGTTATATTAGCAATATTCCATAAGAAATTTTTTAATTTTTATACTCGGACCCTGTATTTTAGAGTGTTTTTCTATGAGAGCAACCACATTATTGTGGCTGCAATAATTACTTAAACATTAAACTTTTTACGCATAACGAAAATTTGAATATTTCTTCATTTACTTCAGCCAAAATTAACAAACAAAAGTATCTAAATTGAAAGAAAACGTCAAATTAAAAAGTTCTCTAATTTTTTATACTTCTTCCTCCTTTACTATGTCAAGGTATACCATTAGAAAAACGTGTAGACTTATCTTCTTTAAACTTAAATATTCAGTTTATTAATTTTGTATTTTTCCTAAAACTTCAATCTATTCTAAAGACCAACAAAAAGATGTATTCTTGTAACCATAGAGGATGCAGACGTTCACAAAGTAGCATGTTGCCATATGGCAACAAAATTGCGAAAGGGTTAACAGATAAATCTGCCTGGCTGATGAAAAAGAAAATTTAAAAAGGACAATTTGCAGGAACATTTTTTAAAAGTTTTTACTGACATATCTTCGTCTTAACCCTTATTCTCATACCCAAACTTACTAACGTCGTTTGGCACCCGGGGTACCCGGGTACCCATTTCATGAAATTTTTAAATTTTCAATATAGAAAACAAAATTTTTTAAATATATGATTTGTTCGCTTTTCACCTAAATAACGAGGATCCGGAAGGTAAAAAAAAAATTGTCATTATTTGTCAGTTTTTTTCACGAAAATACATCGCAGTGGGCACCCGGGTACCCGGGTATGAGAATAAGGGTTAAAAGTACAACATTAAAATTTTTTTAAAGGCCACAATGTTTCTCTTTCCAGTATCATATACCAAGGTTTCAAGAGTGATTTCTAGACTAAAAACTAAACTATTAACTAAAACTAAACTATTAGATGGGTCTCGAAAAAAAATTTTTTTTTGTCGCATAATGTTATATTTTAACTTTATTGTTGCAGATCATTACATCAAAGATTTGTGAAAGGATCTCCAGCTGATATCGTTTATTTATTTATTTATAATTCAGTCAAACAAAAATAAATTTTTAACAGACCATCTAAGAACTGTAATATTACAAAATAATAATGTTAAAATTAAAAAAATTCAACAATTTTTCTTAAGACTATAAATCTTGAAAGAGAGAGATCTAAGTATGGAATACGATTAAGTTCCGAAAATACAAAGTGATTTTTGCATGTCCGCTGTGGTCTAGGAAGACCCTTCAAATAACTGAGGAATTGATAAATATTCCTTTAAAAGATGTCGCAATACGGGCTCTCTTTTTCTTTTTATTAAAAACTCATAAACATCCCATAAACTGTCACTCACTTTTATCACCACTGTGCGACGCACAATGCGCGCGTTTAATGCGTTTTTGCTTAACATTAAAAAAGAAAAATTATGTAATTTAAAATGTTTTTGCCGAACGAATTTTCGATCTCATTAGGACTGGTGTCCTAGTTGCGCTACAACATCATCACCGTCAACAAAACAATATCAGATAACAAAAGTGATTGACATACCGACAGACAAAAAATTTCGTTGCACGCCTGACAGTGCTGCGCCTGATCGGCAGTGCTGCTCTGCCTGTTGGCCGTTTAGAGTTGTGTTGCCCTAATCCAATATTTTCGCCCAACAAATAACAATATTTTCGATTTTCTCTGTTATGCAGTGCGGAGGAAATAAATTAAATTTGTTATTGCTGTTTTTGTTGTTGTTTTTGGTGATGGTCTGTTTGGCCGCTAAAAATATCCACCTTAATTTTGTCGGCACTCATTAGGCGTAGCAAGCGATCGGGGCGAGGGGTACACCGCACCACGTTAATCCGCAATTAACGCCAGCGCCGGCACCAGCCAAGCTCTTAGCCAGATTAACGGCAGCGTTGGCCGCAACGGCGGCAATGGCTAAGCGGTCGCTGACATGAAGCGCACCATAAATATTCACGCGCCCGCGTGTGGCCTGCCACCGAGTTTATGTCTCGCGATTTTTCCACCCGCACACGCAGCTGTGTATGTGTGTGTGTGTGTGTGTGTGTTGCGGTGCAGAATGTTAAAGTTCTTTTCACGGTTATTGCCTTTTTGTGTGGCCTTTAATTTTTTCTTTTAGTATTATTGTATTTTTTTTTTTGTGGTTGCTTTTACTATTGATTCAGATTCGCGGCACTTTACACTTTGTGCTTCTGCTTGAACTATTTTATCGGCGTGCGCGTACGTGCCTCGCTTCGGCAAACAACTTCAGCATCTTCTGTCCGCAGTCGCGAAACATTCAACGTACACGGCGTGTCACGGTGACAGGAAAATCGCGCGTTGTGCGTTTTTCTTGTGCTGCTTCTTGTTCGCTGCCAAACCGTACGTTCGTACGTGCGTTCGCTCGTTCGTTCGTTCAGTTTCGCATACAGCTGCGCAATTTTCACTTTGCTTGCGCTCGGCGTCGTTGTCGTACTGAGACTGTCGCACCGATTCTGCCGTTCTGATTTTCCAGCATGGGCCCGTGTCTGTTTTTAGCTGCGGGCCTTGTACTTGGCGCTTTCACATCCAACCGATGTGCTCCGCTGCGATGTGTGGCGTGCTGGCCGAGCGCTGCCGAAGCGCTGAGCTGGTCGGTGCTGCTCCTCCAGTTGGGGGTTAATGCTAAAGTGTGCTCCACTCCTTTGCTGGCGGTGTTGCTGCGGCTGCTACTGTCCATCTCCATCCTGCTGCGCTGAGCAGCGCTGGAGAGTTGTTGCGGTGGGTCTGGCATGGAACAGTCGTCTCGGTGTTGACGTTGTTGGTTCTGTATGAATTCGCCGAGTTTTGCTCTTTTCTCTCTAGTTAGCGTTTAAATTTCGCCGCAGAAGCCTACATAGGTGAGCATCGGTGGCAACCATTTTTTAATTTTAAATTAATGTGAATTTAGTTTTTCATATTTAATGTGCAACACTTTTTAAAAATTCACAATTAAACAATATAAAATTATAATGAAGAGGTAAAGTAATAAATATTAAAAAAAATCGTTTCTTTGGTTTTCCAATGAGCTTGTCAAAACAGTTGAATAAAAACTACAACTTGAAACATTTAAAAAAAATATGTGTGCTGTGGTGATAGCTGTCCATTTCCATAATTGAAACTTGGACATCAGTTTTTGAATTTTTATTTCAATTGTTACCTTTTATTTAATATGAGAAATTTGATTTTTAAATTTTTAGTTAATTAGCTTTTTAGTTTTTATTCTAATACTACAAATTTTAATTTTTAATGTTGAAAATGTTAAATCAATTGAAAAATTTTAAATTTATCTTTTTAATTTTGGATGTTTGAGTTTTCTTTTAAAATTTGTTAATATTTCGTTTTAATCTATTTTTAATTTGAAAATATATATTTTTACTTGCTCTTAATTTGTACCAAAATTTAAATATGAAATTTGTTGTTATTATTTTTTATTTTAATTATTTTATTTTATTTTTATTATTTATTTTTTTATTTTTATTATTTTATTTTTATTTTAATTTTTAATTTGAACCGTTTTTCAATATGAAAATATGTTGATGCTTTTTTAGTTTTTTTTTAATACGACAAATTTTAATCTTCAATGTTTGGTTGAAAATGTTAAATCAATTATAAATTTTTAATTTTGTCTTTTTAATTTTATATGTTTGAGTTTTTTTTTAAATTTGTTAATATTTCGTTTTAATGTATTTTTAATTTGAAAATATATATATTTTTTTTGCTCTTACTTTGTCCCAAATTTATAATATGAAATTTGTTGTTATTATTTTCTATATATTTTCATTTTTAATTTGAACCGGTTTTCAATATGAAAATATGTGGGTGTTGTTTTAATTTTTTTTAATACTACAAATTTTAATCTTTAATGTTTGGTTGAAAATGTTAATTCAATTGTAAAATTGTACTTTTATATTTTTAATTTTATATGTTTGAGTTTTCTTTTAAAATTTATTAATATTGCGTTTTAATGTATTTTTAATTTGAAAATATATATTTTTTTTGCTCTTAATTTGTGCCAAATTTTTAATATGAAATTTTTTTTTATTATTCTCTATATATTTTAATTTTTAATTTGAACCTTTTTTCAATATGAAAATATGTGGGTGCTTTTTAATTTTTTTTTAATACTACAAATTTTAATCTTCAATGTTTGGTTGAAAATGTTAAATCAATTGTAAAATTTTAATTTTATCTTTTTAATTTTGTATGTTTGAGTTTTCTTTTAAATAGTTAATATTTCGTTTTAATGTATTTTTAATTTGAAAATATATATTTTTTTTGCTCTTCATTTGTGCCAAATTTTTAATATGAAATTTGTTTTTATTATTCTCTATACATTTTAATTCTTAATTTAACCCTTATTCTCATACCCAAACTTACTAACGTCGTTTGGCACCCGGGGTACCCGGGTACCCATTTCATGAAATTTTTAAGTTTTCAATATAGAAAACAAAATTTTTTAAATATATGATTTGTTCGCTTTTCACCTAAATAACGGGGATCCGGAAGGTAAAAAAAAATTTTCATTATTTGTCAGTTTTTTTCACGAAAATACATCGCAGTGGGCACCCGGGTACCCGGGTATGAGAATAAGGGTTAAACCTTTTTTCAATATGAGAATATGTGGGTGCTTTTTTGGTTTTTTTTAATACTACAAATTTAGTCTTTAATGTTTGGTTGAAATAGTTAAATCAATCGTAAAATTGTAGTTTTATCTTTCTAATTTTGTATATTTAAGTTCTCTTTTAAAATTTCTTATAATATTTCGTTTTAATGAATTTTTAATTTGGAATAATATATATATTTTTTTCTCTTAATTTGTCCCATATCTATGATATGAAATTTGTTTTTATTATTCTCTATACATTTTAATTTTTAATTTGAACCTTTTTTCAATATGAAAATATGTGGGTGCTTTTCAGTTTTTTTAATACTATAAATGTAAATCTTTAATGTTTGGTTGAAAATGTTAAATCAATTGTAAAATTGTATGTACTTTTATCTTTTTAATTTTGTATATTTAAGTTTTCTTTTAACTAAAATTTGTTAATATAATATTTCGTTTTAATATATTTTTAATTTGTAAATATATATATTTTTTTGCTCTTAATTTGTAACAAATTTATAATATGAAATTTGTTGTTATTATTTATATATTTTAATTTTTAATTTGAACCTTTTTTCAATATGAAAATATGTGGGTGCTTTTTTGGTTTTTTTTTTAATACTACAAATTTAGTCTTTAATGTTTGGTTGAAATAGTTAAATCAATTTTCACATTTTAATTTTATCTTTTTAATTTTGTATGTTTGAGTTTTCTTTTAAAATTTGTTAATATTTCGTTTTAATGAATTTTTAATTTGAAAATGTATATTTTTTTGCTCTTAATTTGTCCCAAATTTTTAATATGAAATTTGTTGTTATTATTCTCTATATATTTTAATTTTAATTTGAACCGTTTTTCAATATGAAAATATGTGGGTGCCTTTTTATTTTTTTTTAATACTTCAAATTTTAATTGCAAAATTTTACTTTTATCTTTTTAATTTTGTATGATATATTTAAGTTTTCTTTTAAAATTTGTTAATATTTCGTTTAAATGTATTTTTAATTTATTTTAGTTTTTATTTATATTTATATATATTTAGTTTTTATTGTTTTATGTACATTTGTGTACAAAATTTTTAATATGAAATTTGTTGTTATTTTTCTCTATATATTTTAATTTTTAATTTGAACCTTTTTCAATATGAAAATATGTGAGTACTTTTTTAGTTTTTTTTAATACTATAAATGTAAATCTTTAATGTTTGGTTGAAAATGTTAAATCAATTATAAAATTTTAATTTTATCTTTTTAATTTTGTATGTTTGTATTTTTACAATTTGTTAATATTTCGTTTCAATGCATTTTTAATTTGAAAATTTGCTGTTTTATTATTTTATATATAAATATTATTTAGTCTTAATTTGTACAAAATTTTAATATTGAATTTGTTGTTATTATTCTCTTTACATTTTAATTTTTAGTTTGAACCTTTTTTCAGTATGAAAAATGGTTTTTGGCTGGATTTTTTTATTTTAACACTAGAAAGACCATTGTGGTAATTTTGACGGTTTTTCTTTATTAAATATTTATATTTTCTTTAGTATTTTTATCAACTTCAGCTTTGGTGACTTTTATTATTTTATTGTGAAGAATTTTATATATTTTTAAATTTATTTTGTAAAAAAAATATACAAATCCGATATGTACTTTTCGAGATATTAGCGGAAACGTTATCAAGTCTTTGTAGTCATGAAAAGCTTACGGCCTTTCTAGTGTTAAAAACTTACATTTTAACTTTTTTAATTTAAACGTTAATTTTTTTATTTTATTTTATTAAAATAATTTAATAGATATAATATATGTTTTGCTGTTTTGTACTTTTTAGTTGTCATATTAATTTATTTTTTTTAATTTTGTAATTACAAGTTTTGATTTTCAAACGTTTATCTAAAATTTTCAATTATCAATTTTAGTTTAAAATTGTTGCTCTAATTTATAATTTTTTATTTCTTGATTATAAATTTCCAACATTGAATTTTAGATATTATTTGTCAACGTTTAATTTTAGTTTTTTATATTGTTGTTTTATTTGTTTTATATTACTTTTCTAGACTTAAGAAAAAATTCTTGATTTAATTCATTTTGATATGAAAACCAAAACCAGTTGCTGCTGGTTTTCAAAACAATTCTCGCCTTCATTGCAATGCACAAAGAATGGTCCTTGAGCATAATGAAGAGCACATTCCATAAAGAGAGTTTTTGGCGCCTTGAGCAGTTTTCCATACAACATACAACAAGCACATGAATAAAATATTTTCCTTGTTATGTTTTTTCAAAAGCCTTAAACAAAACCTAAAGTACAGGACTGTTTTCGCTTTCAGTAAATTCTCGCCGCAGTTCGTGGAGAACATTGTCATTACCACAGACTATAAAGAGCAGTCTCGCTTTCGTTGTAAGAGCGCGCATGCTCCCTGCCGATTTTGAGCATCTCGCATAGTTCGACAACGACACAGTGAGTCGAGAGTCGGCTGCACGTTTGGGGCGAATTGAGCATAGAGAATTGTCCTACATTTCAGGCGACAATAGATTTGGCTTTTAATTTTGTTTTGCGTTGTGTTAGTCATTCGTTTTTATTTGCATTCACACGCATGCACGGAACTCGTCCTCGCCAAGATTTTTCGGCTTGTAAGCATTTTGGCAACAACCGACACACATACACACACACACAGAAGCGGAACAATATCGGCAACAAATACAAACAGCACAAACGGAACTAACGGGCGGCGCAACAGTCAAATCGGTTGACGGCGCTGTGTGATAATGACGTTGACTATAGAGCTACTAACCGCAATGATGATGACGACGCTTATGATGGCATAAAGTCACTTGCCACTTGAAATTAAACATGAGCGAGGCGCGTTGATTTTCTGGACTTTCGAGGCAAATAATAAATATGTGCCAAGTGGCGAGTGCGCATGCACACATGCAA
Source organism: Melieria picta (assembly GCA_964056695.1). Lineage (NCBI taxonomy): Eukaryota > Metazoa > Arthropoda > Insecta > Diptera > Ulidiidae > Melieria > Melieria picta. The sequence continues at coordinate 33,042,632 of OZ057399.1, read as the reverse complement.
CAACCTTGCAACACATGCAAGCAATCAGAGTTAGAGGCAGTCAGACAAATAGACATACAAAAAAAACAGGCAGAAGGATGCAGGCTGCAAGCCGCCGCAGCTACTATGTACGTAGGTACATATGTGTGTCCTTCGCACGGCACTGTACCACAGCTGCCTGTGTGTGGGTGTGAACGCACAAGAGTGTGTGTGTGTGCGCGCTGCTGTATTGGTTTGCTTCCGTTCAGCCGACGCCGACCAATAGTTACAATTAGTTTCCGTTTTATTTGCGCAATCGAGTGGCAATAAAAGTAAATTAACACCAGCCGAACGAGCGGCGTGGCAACGCCGCATTTATTTGATGAAATGCGTCACTTCCGTTGGTTAGCAATGGAAATTTATGATAGTTCTATTACGTGACAATTGCATTTGCAGGCCTAACGCAAAGACTGATGACAGGTCGTTGATTGCGCTCTGCATATTCAAAGTGCATATTCAAAGTTTTTAACCCTTCCGAGCCCGAATTTAAACCTGTGTCTCGATATTACTTTTTGGTATTTAAATCGTGAAAAACTTGTCTAAGAAATGTGCACACGACATTTGAAATCGCCACGCCTCTTTGTTAGAGTTCTAGAGCTAGTTTACTTTTGAACATTTTAAGCTTTAAACGGGTTAAATAAATTTTGTATCAATATTTTTAAATTACAGAAAAATTATTTAATATTTATAGAAAAACACAAAATTATCACTTTTTGATTTTATTTAACCATTATTAAAGAAACAGGGTTTTGATCAAACGCCCCCAATTCGTAGACTTCAATTAGAACACAAACTTACCTTAATATCGCTGCAAATTATTTGAAATTATTTTCGGGATAACAGTAAAATTTTTGTAATTTGCTTTGAATTCACTTCTAAAAATATTAATTTGTTGGTGCCTACTTAAATTAAACCCATAAATCAATCGTAGCTTTTGCTACAAAATGACAAATAGGTGAAGTTGCTCTCAGGCCACTTTGGGGTCGAAAGGGTTAAAGAAATATGAGTATGAGATGAGAAATTTTGGCTTTGTTTGTAGTCTGTTGGCAATCAGTGTGTTGTACATACAAAGAATCAAATTGCAATATTACATTAACACAACATTACATGCGAAATAGAGATTTCTAAACTGTAGACGAACGACTCGCCGTCTAATTTCTCAATTCTAGTTAATAATTAGTATCAATTATATTTGTATTATTTTACAGTTAGTGTAAAACTATTAAATGCTTATTACAAAATTCAAAATGTATTGATTTCAAATTGTATGCGCATAACAATCGACTTGCACATTTTCAGCAGCATTTCCAATGAAAATTTTACTAATTATCCCATAAACCGTGAGGCAGGAACTGCCCAATTATAGCATACAAATTATTATCAAATGAGCTGTGAAATTCAATGCCATCAATTGCAATTGCAATTTTGAAATAGTTCAACAGTTTTCTTACTAATCTCGGTTTTCTTACTAAAAACTCTCGCTTTCTTTGAGCCCGGATTTTTTAATGGCAATAATAAAAGTACTAAGCGACCATTAAGCCTTCGCTTTACATTCGAAAAATAATTGGTATATTCACTTATTCTGCGTTTGTTTATCTTTTATTTTTTTGTTGTTGTTGTTGCTTTCGTTTACGACACAATAATGTGGCATCAAGCGTAAAGAATTTTTTCAATACTTTCGTTTGTGTGTGGTTGTGTCTCTCTTTTGAGCTTTTGTGATGGCTTTGGCAATTGTCCGCTTTATTTTGACAGTGAGGGGAAATTGGGGAGCGCAGGGCAAACGGCATGAATTATTCATATTTGCGCGGTTTTAGTGCTTTTTAACTGCCATTTTACGCGATTACTTACATACGCACAATACGGCAAGAACAACAAAAATACGACGGACTTTTTAATGCTACAATATACACAATAACTGTGTTTATGTATATATACATATATGTATATAAAATGTGTGCATATATAGGATATATATACATGTGTATACATACCGGATACATTGACATGTATGTGTCTGGGTGCGTGCTTATAACTGTGTTTGTATGTGTCAGTGCCGACCAAACTGTACGACACAATAAATTCAATGCTTATTTCGGTCGTTGCTTTTGTTGTTGCTGTACATGTACAACCCACTCGTCGAATAGAGTTAGGGGCCTTTCGGCGAAATCATTTTATAATTTCTCGTTTGCTTTTCGCCATTTCAATTCAACACACACACTCTCTGCGCCCCCCTCGCCAGCCCCCTCCATTGTCAATCTGTCCATTTATGTTTGTGAATAAATATTATTCCATTTCATTGTTCTAGTTGTTGTCGTTGTTTTTACGCTTTTGTGTCGTGCGTCGAAGCGGTCGCACTTTGTTGCTATTTAAAAGTCGCGCATTAATTTTTGAAACAATTAAGCCCTATTACCGCATATGACAGCCAGTTCAGTCATTATTCATTTTTTTTTTCGTTTGTTGCCATTTTGTCTCACTGTCATATAAAATGTTTGCACATTTTTCGCATATTTTTGTTGTAATTATTTGGCCATAACGTACATAAATATACACGCATACGGCGTTTATGTACGAGTACAACAGTTGTGGTTTTTGCTTCGCATTTAACGAAATATTTCACTTTGGTTGTGCGGTTTTTCGCTCTTCTTTAGTATTGCTTTTTTTTTCTTTTTATTGTTGTGGCTTTCAATTTTGCTCGCGTCGCTGACCGTTTGACTTTCGCTGCGCGCTGCGCCATTTTAATGAAAGTCACATTTGGCAAAACGGAAATAAATCACTAAATGGCCAAAATGAAACAAACAAAAACGGGAAAAGCCAATCATGAAGGTTGCCTTGGCTGGCACACCGTGCAGGACAGGGTAGCAGGTAGGCGTATTACCTGACCTGCTGAAAATTGCAGACATTTTGTTGATGGGCTTTTCAGAATTTTATTAATTTTGTATTTATGTTTGTGTGATATTTTTTAATCAATTTTTAGGTATTTATTTATTTTGAAACAAATCAATTGATGGTTCTGGTTCATTGGAAATTGTTTAACATATAATTTGAGTTTCAGAGTTTTCATTAAAAAATCAAATTAAATAATAAGTAATTGATACTAAAAACTCCTATTCTGTGAACTTCTATACGCATAAGTCACTGACTGATTTTATTGATGACTTAAAAAATTAAAGTCACTGACTGATTTTTATTGATGACTTTTATAAATAAAAGTCACTTAATAATTTGTATTGATAACTTAACAAATTAAAGTCCCTGACTGACTTTTATTGATGACTTAAAAAATAAAAGTCACTGACTGATTTTTTTATGACTTAAAAAATAAAAGTCACTGAATGATTTTGTTTAATGACTTAAAAAATTAAAGTCACCGACTGACTTTTATTAATGACTTAAAAAAGAAAAGTCACTGACAGATTTTGATTGATGACTTAAAAAATAAAAGTCACTGACTGATTTTTATTGATGACTTTTATAAATAAAAGTCACTGAATGATTTTTATTGATGACTTAAAAAATTAAAGTCACTGAATGATTTTTTTGATGACTTTTATAAATAAAAGGCACTGAATGATTTTTATTGATGACTTAAAAAATATAAGTCACTGACTGATTTTGATTGATGACTTTTATAAATAAAAGTCACTGAATGATTTTTATTGATGACTTTTATAAATAAAAGTCACTGAATGATTTTATTGCTGACTTAGAAAATTAAAGTCACTGACTGACTTTTATTGATGACTTAAAAAACTAAAAACCCTGAATGATTTTTATTGATGACTTTTATAAATAAAAGCCACTGAATGATTTCTATTGTTGACTTAAAAAATAAAAGTCACTGACTGATTTTTATTAATGACTTAAAAAATTAAAGTCACTGAATTATTTTTATTGATGACTTTTATAAATAAAAGTCACTGAATGATTTTTATTGCTGACTTAGAAAATTGAAGTCGCTGACTGACTTTTATTGATGACTTAAAAAATAAAAGACTTTGATTGATTTTTATTTATGACTTTTATAAATAAAAGTCACTGAATGATTTTTATTAATGTCTTTAAAAAGAATAGTCACTGACTGATTTTTATTGATGACTTTTATAAATAAAAGATGAGAAGATGACCTTTATAAATAAAAGTCACTGACTGACTTTTATTGATGACTTAAAAAATAAAAGTCATTGAATGATGTCCATCGGTCACTTTTATAAATAAAAGTCACTAATTCATTTTTATTGATGACTTCTAAAATTAAAATCATTGAATGATTTTTATTGATGACTTTTATAACTAAAAGTCACTTACTGAATTTTATTAATGACTTAAAAAATAAAAGTCACTGAATGATTTTTATTCATGACCTTTTAAATAAAAGTCACCAATAATTGTTATCATGGGGCAACTAAAATAAAAATCGAAAAAAACTGTTATTTGTGGACTAATATGAAAAAAAAACAAAACTAATTGTTATTAAAGGATTTTTAAAATATAAATAAAAAATAATTCTTTTTTTTTAATTTTACCATAAATATTACAAAACAAAAAAAAAGTTAAAAAACAAAAAAAAATTAAAAGTTTATTGCCAAGTTTGATTCTCGGTGCAAAAAGAAATGTATTGGTATACCTCATTTAGTTGTATAACCTTTCCTTTATAGTAATTTTTCCAAATATAGTTTTCATAAATAACTGTTATTTCCGATCACTAGTCTGAAGTCATTCTAGTGTTAAAAGAAAAATGACTGCAGGTAAGTAGGTAGGGGTCCATTGTGAGGTAAGGCCCATTGTGATACCACAAACAGTCGAGCATAGAACCGCTCAGTCTTCGAACCAATTTAACCCTCTCACGAAGCTTAGTAGGCTGTGAATAAACTTATCGTCTAGGAAATTTTAACTTTTCATAGAAATATAAAATCAATTTCGCGAACTTTTGATATTCACTATGCTTATGTGTTAACCAAATCAAAAAATTGTTCGGAACTGATGTCAATGTTATGAAAATTAGTTCTGCTGGCCAACGCAGGCCTAGTTCGTATCGCTGAATTTTGCCAAAATAAAACACGCCGATTTTCTTTAGCACAGTTCACCACCAAAGTTACTTTGATACACATTTCCAAATCACTTTACTTTCACTTTGAGCCCGCCTCGATAATCCAGCGGGTAGCGCGCTGGCTTCTCATACCAATGGCCCTAGGTTCGATTCCTAGCTCGGGCTGGTGAAACACTCGTCTCGCAATGGTAAGACCTCCATATGCAAAGGAAATTGTAAAACTGTAGGTTCCCTCCCCCCGCCGCCATCCGTTTGAAATGTGTGTTGTAACACATGTTGAAAATACAATATAGAGGGCCCATATAGAGGCCTAAGTGTGTCTCATACCGAGGCGGGTACTACGACGTACCTACCTACTTTCACTTTACTGACATACTTGTCAGACCATTGCTTGTCAAAGCCAAAATTACTGACTGCGCTGACCCGACTATTTTTATACTTGTTTGCCCGGAGCGTAACTCATTCTCTAAACTTCCAGCATCGCCTCGAACCGTCTTTGCTATAAGTCCATCAAAATTACTATGGTCTCTAAAAGTATACAACGTACAGCCGTTCATCATTGTCCGGTATTATCGTGTAGCTATTGCTTAACCCTTTCGACCCCAAAGTTGCCTGAGAGCAACTTCACCTATTTGTCATCTTATAGCAAAAGCTACGATTGATTTATGGGTTTAATTTAAATAGGCACCAGCAAATTAATATTTTTAGAAGTGAATTCAAAGCAAATTACAAAAAGTTTACTGTTATCACCATAAAAATGTCCAATAATTTGCAGCGATATCAGGGAAAGTTTGTGTTCTAATTGAAGTCTACGAATTGGGCGCGTGTGAACAAAACCCTGTTTCTTTAATAATGGTGAAATAAAATCAAAAAGTGATAATTTTGTATTTTTCCATAAATATTAAATAATTTTTCTGTAATTAAAAAATATTGATACAAAATTTATTTAACTCGTTGTAAGCTTAAATTGTTCAAAAGTAAACTAGCTCTAGAACTCTAACAAAGAGCATTGCTGCATTATTGTCATAAAAGTTTATTAACAAATACTCTCACCTTCTACCCCCAATACTCTCATCTTCCATTTGACCTGGTTACCACATTTTTATTTAGTCTTATAATTAATTTTGATTATTAAGTACTTTAAGCTTTTGAAAATTCATGCTACTGTTGATTGAACCCGACAACAAAAATGTGCTCATTACACAGCTTTCCCTAAGTAGACACTCGTCTGATAAGAGATCTATGTGCATTGACTAATTGACTCGATTTATTTAAGTACCTATGTATATTTATTTATTTTGGGGTATCTTGGGAATTCGTGGGCGGTGAGTGAATTATTACAACAACGTCGAAATCATAATCGAATACAAGATGTAAATTATTTCATTTTATGTTGTTTAATCAAGAACTCATCAATTCGCGCTACGGGCAATGTAGCGCACAACGGCCCACCAACAAATACACCAATAAATATTGTAGCCCAACAAATTCGAATATTAGTAAAATCAAGCATCACAAATGGGTCAAAGCATACGTTTTCTGATATCGAACAGGCTGAAAAGGTCATCAATTCCCTGGACATTGTTGCGATGGTGGATAAAGCGCACACAAACGCCAGCCAGCGAAATGTTTCCTTAATAAGTCAATTTTTTACGTTAATTAAAGTGGAAAGACAACATCCAGCTGTCTTATATATGTAATACGAAGCGTGTGCCACCCACAAGTTACACACCGAAGTGCATAGTTCACGAACGAGCGCCACGTGCGCCTTCTGATAATTTCACATAATAAGTTTGCAGAGGTAATGAGAATTTGTCCATCACATTTTCTTCTTAATTTTTACTTATAAATAGCTAATTTTAGCCGAGACGGTATGCGATAATGAAAAATTCTGTTATTAAATATTGAAGCTTGCGGGGTTCAATTATTTAAAGTAAATGTGGCAAATGTGTTCTTGAAGTTTGTTTTTTGTGGGTATGGTAGAAATAAACTAGACGACTAGAAAGTTGCTGGTTCTCAAATGTTTACATAAATTTAAGAATTTGTTAATATATCATTCTTTCATGTTGCCTATTTTTCCAAACTTGAATAAAAACTATGTATTACACCGTGCAACAGCATTTTTCACACCGGGAAAAATCCATACGTGCGTAAAACTAGAGACCAAATATAGTAGTACTGCGTACTCAGTTTTTCATTTCTACATTCTTTGTCCTTTTAAAAGGACTTCAAAATTTTGAAGGGATAAAAAATAAAAAAAATATAAAAAATACTTGACCTTGTTAGAATATAGCGATATGTATATCAAATGAAAGAAGAAAGGGCTCAAGAATTTAACTAAAATTGATTTTTTATCTATTTGGAAAAAATGGATATGAAAAAGGTCCTTTGAAAATTTTAATCCTTTATATCCTTGAAAATTTATGTCGAATTTTATTGAAAAGTAACTATGTTAAAACCCAAAATCTCCTTGATCACGTGTCCAAATTTCATTATTCTTGCTATATTGATTTTGTATCTTTTTATTATTTAAAATATTGATACTCAAATAAATTAGAAATTTTGGTCTTCATTAGAATTGCAGCTTTCGCCTTTTTTTAATAACTTTCGAACCAATATCGTTAGAGTTATACAATTTTTACACGTGATCAAGGAGATTTGGTGTTTTAACATACTTACTTTTCAAGAAAATTCTATATAAATTTTCAAGGATATAAAGGATTAAAATTTTCAAAGGACCTTTTTCATATCCTTTTTTTACTAATGGATAAAAAGTAAATTTTACTTAAATTCTTGAGCATTTTCTCTTTCATTTGATATACATATCGCCATATTCTAACGAGGTTAAGTATTTTTTATATATTTTTTATTTTGTATCCCCTTTAAAATTTTGAAGAAGTCCTTTTAAAACGACAAAGTATGTAGAAATAAAAAACTGAGTACGCAGTATTACTATGTTTGGTCTCTAGTTTCACGCCCATATAGATTTTTTCCGGTGTGAAAAATTTTTTTAATTTTTGTCGAACGGTGTTATTTGGGTTTGGTTCGAACAAATGATTTTAGTCTGTTTCGTTCTTCAAGACAAGGCTTTTTGCAATTGGTTGGTATAATCGATATTTTGAAATAATTTATTATATATTTTACGATATCTTTTGTCAAAATTTTACTTTGTAAAACTTAATTTATTAAAATGAGCGAGTTAAGCAGACTCGCAGTGGCTGCTACCTAATGCAAAGCAACTTCTTTTTGATCTGCGTTTCTAATTATTAACACTCTTTGATATAATAAAAAAACGTTCAAGCTTGCAACTTTCATCTTCACTTACACGAAAAATTTAGTAGTTTGTTTGCCTTGAAGCTTTTCAAGTTATGGTTTTGTGTATTACACTTGAAAGCAATAATCCAGAAGCGGTTATTGCTGCTTTAATGAAGCAGTAGCCTAATTAACAGATTAACAAAAGAAGGTCAGCCTCAAGGATGCTAAAGAAAATCAATTACACGTACTTACTACACCATACATATTTATGCCAACAAATTAATGAATACATATCTTTGGAACAGTTGCTTAGTTGTTGAGCAAAATTGCCTTTAAGAATTTCGCCTAAAAGCTCATCTAAGAAAATTACATAAAAACGAGCACGAAAATTCGTATTCCAACCGGAATGACTGTACCCAACTATGTGGGCGTACATACCCTCTCAGGTTATAAATATCAAGTTTTCTTAATATAAAAGGTTGTTTTTAATTTTGAAACGTAATTCATTAAAATTAAGGAAATAAAAATGCAATTTGTATGTAATTTTTCCGAAAAAGACTATTTCTATTTCATTTCATTCTATTAGTTCTGTTCTATTATATTCTTTATAGGTAATAAATCTATCTATATCTATCTATCTATCTTATATATTTATAAAAATCAATTGCCGTGCTTTAGTCTCGCTAAAACTCAAAAATGTCTCAATAGATTTAAATAATTTTTTTTTAGTTTTGTTCGTCTTGAATCAGGATTCGTTTTAAACGTTGAAAAAGGAGCGTCTAATTTTTTTAATGAACTGTAATTCGCGCATCAATGAAACTTGACACTTAATTGCCATTTAGTCGCACAATTAGACTGGAAGAATGAGATAAGCGTTGAAAAAGTGGGCGAGGGCGAAAAATAGCATTAATTAAGTTCTCAAGAAAAGTTCTACAGATTTCAATGACTATGAAAACAATTCCATGTAGTAAAAAGATGGCTTTAGTAATCTCACGTTGCATATGTACAAAGGTTTTGGTCATCTATTAAGAGCTGTTCTACTGCTGCTATACGGCTTAACTCTTAATTCGGGCCTGTACTGTTAGCAATTGAATGCGGTTACCTTCGGAAAGGAATTCTGTTTCATCAGGACACACATCAATAGCGGCTCGCCAGAAATTCCGGCAGTTTGGTGGGGAGTTTCTTATGCATCCACCAGTTCCTCTCTATGGTGAATGAGTTTACTGGTGAAAAAATTGCCTCAAAAGAAGTTTGTATAATTCGATTGTCCCCTTTTTTCAATATGGAGAGAAGCATGATGAAATATCATTCAAAATGCCAACAAGTTTTCGAACAAAACAATGCATATTTGACATAAATTGGATAATTCTAACTATGCAAAATAATTTTAATTTATTAATTTAACTCATTTTTTTAATAATTTTAATTTAATAAAATGAAAAAAAATAAAATAAAATAAATAAATAAATAATAATAAAAATAAATCAAATTTTCGCGTTTTGCTACACCTTTGAAGGTCACTTTAGCAATATGACAACATTCTAAGAAATACATCTAAGCGTAAAAAACTGATGAAATGTTTAATGTCTGTTATTATAATTATTAATGAAATGCAAGAAGCAAAGAACTCGAATTTATTAACATCCGCAATAAAAAGATGCAACGAAATGCGAATTTACTTAGACAAAGTGGCTTTCAAATCGCACATAAATAATATCGATTTTGTTTGGACATTTTAGTGGCAGAACAGATAAATAAACACATACATATGTATATATGTGCTAATATTGTTGTATGTAATGGAAATATTTCGGCGATTGCTTGCGCACAAACCAACACTCAACTACTGCACAAAGACAGAATAAATAATGAATTTGTGTTAGTAGAAAAATGAAAAGCTCCTTTGCCATGCACACTGCACGCGAAACCGGAAATCGTTCATTCTTTTTTCCCTCGAAATTCAGATGCAACACTGTACATATGCCTGCCATATACGAGAGCACATATGTACAATATAGGTAGATGAAAACTGCTCCACACGGGCTGAAATGCGCAAAAACTTATTTTGTGGGCATTGGAAATAAATTTCCAACGCTGCTGGTGATCTGAATGCATTGCGGTTAGTTTTGCACTTAAAAATTCAATTTGAAATTTGAAGCGGACGCTATTGTTGGCCTTTGAATGTAGTGCAGTTCAATGGAAAGCAATGTAATTCCGCCCGAAACGAGCAATGATATAATATTAATTGCTGAGTAAATTGTTGTTTGTTGGCAGAGGGGAAAAGACTGCATCGATTTTTTTCGCAAACGTTTTTACACGAGTGTAGTAAATGAAATCATTTTTTGACATTAAAAAAATTGAATTCAACCTCGCTCAGTAGGTAAGAGTTTTGTATAAATTCTACAACAACGAATATGCTAAACTAAGTATGACGAAAGCGTCCAGCCCCTGTTGCCGACCCCCTAACGCTCATATTTATTCATATGCAAGTGTAAGTATGTATATCTGTGCATGTGTGTGTGAGTTTGCTTTTTCTATTTTACTTTTATATTATTGAAATTTATTATTCAAGGACGTTGTGGGCTTTTCTGATGCTGCAACAATGTTATTATGCAATGTTTGTATAAGTAAGTGTGGGAATTGCAGAAATTCATTGCAAAAAATTCAGTTTGAAACTTTTCCAGGCAAAGTAGAGCGTTCAGCCTATGTTGCATATACTTATGCGGTATGTGTATTGTGTACTCTCCAACTTATGAAAATTAAATAGATTTCATACTTTCAACTAATTGCAATATGGCAAAAATAAATTCGTTTTGTGACAGCACATTTTTTGTTCTGGCATATTACAGAATGCTACATAAATATTCATCGTCATTTCGTATTCCCCATAATGAAATGATACAAGTGAACCAGGTAGAATGAAGACTTCTTTTTTGTATTATTATTTGTCATTTATGTCATAATGCTCAAAAAAATTAACTCTGAATAAAGCAGAATAGTTTGAAACTTGGTGGGGCTTCAAATAAATAAAAAAAAAAAACATGAAAATTCTAGGAAATCGTTGCTGTATCGGCAGCATGTGGCATATGTGGAATTACCTTTCAATACGGTACATTAGCGATCGATATATCTATTCTCTGTAACCATTCAAGGGAAGATACACACCGTGTGTCCAGAGTTGCCGCTTTTGTCTTTTCGGATCAAAATTGGTCAGATTTTTTTACTTTGGTCCGCTGGTCCGCTTAAATGAATTTCGGTCCGTTTTGTGATGTGAATATTTGTTCATTAGTACAAAAAATTTATTTAAAAAAATAAAATTTGAATTTAAAAATGAATTTAAAGATAACGTAAATTTTTAATTTGGTCGGTTGGGGTCGGATTTGGTCGGAAGTTTGGTCGGAACAAAATTTTTCAAGTGGCAACACTGCGTGTGTCCTACACGGCAGTGCGTCAAAAAAGTTGAAACAAAGTATTTCCATAGAGTGAGTTACACAACGTCACACAGGATGCGTCAAACGGAAAAAGTTCACAAACTTTCAACTTTCTGAAGCATTTTGTGCGACATGACAGCTAATCAGCTGATGATATTTTTTAGTGATGGCCACAATCGGGTTTCAAATAGAAAAAAAACAATTAGTCTAAAATCATGAAATATGTCAAATTTATCTGAAAAATTATGTAAATCATTATTTCTGTTCCTGAATTGCATTTCTTACTAAGAATAGACTAAGACCAATGTAATAAGTATGGAATAGCTCTTGCGGAATTTTTTTGGAATCTCTCCACAAACAGATTGAATAAGCAGTCAAATACTTGAGGTAACAATGCGCAATTGCTCCGAGTCATTGTTTTTCAATTTGTTGAATGTGGTAGCAAAAAACCCCGTGGCATCCCTCTCCAAGTACAATTTGCGTTTTGCATTCACTTTGCATTTTTTGCTGCACGTAAATTGTATTAAGTAAAGCCCAGAAAATCAAGGAAATCGCGTAGCAATTCGATTTGTTTGTCTATTGCAGCAAAATGCTCAAAACGTTTAGTATTAAACAACTCCAACAACAACAACTCCTGTTTTGGCAGACACTTACCGCGTTTACCGCTTGGTGTGCTCATTGTCGTCAGTGTTGCCAGATACCTGAAATGACTTTCTCCTAAATAAAAAAAATACTGAAATTACCTTCCAAAAGTTAATAAATATCCTAAAATTTTTTTATAATTTGACTCATTTTAAAGGAATTAAACTTCTCATGAAAAAAAATATATATACATATAATTTTTTTTAATGCAGACTTTTTTATATTTATCTTCAGCTTAACATCAAAAACTTAGTACTTAAAACTGACTTACTTAGTTGCCAAAGTATGTTTTGTTGCCAGTGTTCCCAATACATCATACTTCGTTATCAAATAATCTCCCAAAACTCCACTAAGGATCCGAAAAATCCCCTAACATAAAATAAAAATCTCCTAAACTTCCTCCTAAACAATTCTTCCTCCTAAAAATTCTCCTAAAAGGTCAAGATTCTCTTAAATCTATGAGGAAATCTGGCAACGCTGATTGTCGCGCAGGACGCGATAACGCGTTGTATGTTGACAACGGTTGACGCGCAGGACGCACGGTGTGTATCTTTGCTTTAAGGAGGCAAAGCTGGTATATAAAACTTTCTATCTAAATGTTAATCATGCCCAAGTGAATTGAGTTAGGAATATTCACCAGTTATTCCTTTTGTATGTCAATACATCGATTTATGCTGCGGGTGGTATATACGGTTACGAAAATTAGCTCGGTAGGCTTGTTCGTCTCTCTGGATTGTGCTCAAGAAAATAAAGCACAACAATTCTTAAACGCAGTTAACAACCAGCAATTATTTTACTTACAGTTTCACTTTTTACTGTCGTCACACTTATTACTTATATATTACGAGATTATAGCAAGTCGGCCGTATTCTAAAAGTGCGTGCCTATAAGTATGCCCGTAAAAGTATTCTAGTGCATAGCACAGCGACAGGGTGCCTTATCGTTACAATACATTTGTATGTAGATTGATTTTTAAAGTATACCCTATATACGCTATAGCTAAGTATACGCTATAGCTAAGAAATTAACTCTGAAGTGGCATAGTCACACATATTCTAATGTCTATTTATAATACAAATTAACATAAGCTCAATTTTCTTGTCATTTTCCATTTAAAAATTTAATTGAATATCTAACAATTTGCATATATTAAAGACAGAAACATTTGTATGCATTCAAAAGTGTAATGTACAAACATGCCAGTTCAAACATGTATACGTAAATAAATTATTCACGGTGAGACTAGAAGTATTTATTGAAAAATATGCTTGTCATGTATTCTCATACATGATGATTTTTTTTCCTTTATGCCAAACCAAAAGCTTTTATTCAGAGACTAAAATAATAATTATCCATATTTTGGGAAATTAAAAAATGTCCCTGAATTAAGAAATTTCCACGAATATTTCTTTATAATAATTATCAGTAATAAAACATTTTAATTAATTACTAATTACTATCATGTAAAAGATATTTTGACGTTACTGTTAATAACTGTTATGGGGAAAACATACTTTTTTCGTTGCCCATAATTATTATATCAGGATATTTTTTCTTTATGTTGCTTCAAAACTTTAAAATATGACTTTTCTTTTTTACGTTGCCGATAAGTATTATTTTAAGATATTTGTTTACGTTTCTTCATAACTTTTAAATATGATTTTTATTTTTGTTAGTTAATTAGGTCAGTGAGTAAAAAAAGACTTGTGTTGGGTATGATGATGTTTAATGAAATAAAAGTATAGTACAGTAGTGAAATATAAGTTAGCTATGAAGTATAACTTTTATACACAGTCGAACAGTGAGTCGAATACTCGAGCGAAACTCAAAGAAAGGCAGTCAATTGTCAAGCTTGAACTGAACTTTATTTCCACATTTTCCTCCTATTTATACCAAAAATCTTAATACTAACAGTTGGCCTTGAGTTCTCACGAGTGCACTCAGTAATTCTAGACATTCCTAACAGCGTAAGTATTGCTGGAGCTGGCAATTGATTTTCCCGGTGCTTGACGTGTCGTTTTCCGGCTACCAAAGACGCGTATTGCTGAGTGGGTACAATGAAATATGAAGCACAAGTCATTGTACCGTGAAGCAGTGTTAGAGTGACAAGGATTGAACCGTGAAGCGGTGTAACTATGTTAACTTTGTTATGCTCATTACATCACTACAGTACACCAAAAAATTGACAAACCCAAATTACCAAAAAAAAAAACATATTTATCAACTATTACTTCTATAATTTTTAATTATAATTTCTGTGCACATGACAATCGCTATAAAATCGTAAATGGCATTTTTGAGTTATTTGCAGTTTATCTAATTTAAACCAAACGCTAAGTGGATTTCATTAAAAAAATATGCATTTTTTGTTATATTTTATTTCATGTTCACAGGTTCATTATTATGTTAAATTTTATTGCTTAAAAAAGAAGCGTTTTTTCAATAAGTTAATTTCAGTAGAATTTCCTAAATTTTTTTTTAGTGTCAGTTAATTGGACAAGGTGTAGTAAAAAATAAATAAATCAATTATTTTCACATGAAATTTAAGTACAGTGAACGTCCAGTATAACGAACTCTCCATTTAACGAATTTTCGATTTAACGTACGGCCAAATTGTTTCCATTGATGGTTCTATATTACGAACGAAAGTGAAATTTGCTATTCGATATAACGAATATTTATGTTGTTTTTCACCCTTCGAATGGTTTTTATTTGAGCATTCGCATTATTTACAAAACAATGAATGTTTGGTTTCGTCAAGTGAACGATACCTCAATTGTTTTTGTTTTTGTTACGTTAAAACTTTCAAATTTACGTCAAGTTATCAACATTTTCAAATTCTGTTTGTATGCATTGCTGATAATTTTCACAGGATTTGTTTTGCGTTCAGTCGGCTTTTTTCTTTTAAAAATAAAAATTTCAATAATCAATCAAGCGAAATTGCCATACAGAAAAGTTTAGTTGCGGTAAAGAGGCAATGGGCCATCGAAGACTTTTTCACTGTACACACATAGCCATATTTGTATTTTGAAAATGCTTTAATAAAACAAGATATTTGTTTAAAAACTGAATATGGATGGTTTAAAACCATAATAAGGATGGTTTAAAACAAAAAAAATTTTGGGACGTCCACTGTATTTATTCAGCATGATTAGAATGATTCGTTTTGGGTCAAATATGCAACGTTTTGTTCGAAAACTTGTTGATATTTTAAAGGTAAATTCATTATGACTTTTCCTTTATTAGCAAAAAATTCGACAGACGTAAATTTTTCACCAGCAAAATCATTTATCATAGACAGAAACGGGTGTTAATGACTTTGTACCAGGTCCGCACTATAAATTGTACGCATAAAAATGTTATACATATAAGTACATATTATAAAAAAATTTATTGAGTTTTGACAAGAAATCTTAGACGAATATTTGTTTGCATTAGGTTGAGTTGTAATAAAAGTGATTTACATGTCTTTATGTTTAGAGTAAGTTCGGGTAATGAGATATATTTGCTTATTTCACAAGTGCGTTGACCTTTTTCAAAATTAACCTTTTTAAAACATCATAATAGCTAAAAAACTCGTGCTGCATGATTTTGGATGTGATTGCTTAAATAGTTGACCGTCAGTGTGATGAAGTGCTTTGAGTAGGCTTGCACAAGTTTTTGGTTATGAAGTTTGAAAGCGTAAAAGGTACAAAAAAAATATTATTACAAAGTTCGAGGCTAATCAGAAGTAAATCAGTGATATAGATTATGAGTTTGCGAAATACGCTCTTCTTAACAAAATTATTATTGTTTTTCTATAATATTTTTTTCACAAAAAGTCAATTTCGGGTAATGTGATATACCAAAGTTCGGGTAATGTGATATAGTACATCACAGTACCCAAACTTATGACAGTAATACTATTTGTATACAGAAATGTTTATATACTTTATTTTATACTATTTGAAGTGGAATATTCTCAAAAATCTGTTATGGTTAAGTTTTAGATAAAAAAAATCCATGAAATCATGTTTCTCGATAAAAATTTTTAACCCGTGGTTTACCCCGTCAGATTGTGATTTTCCCAAAAAATTAGAAACACGTCTCTAATTATTTCTGATTTGGAGTATTTTCACCAAGTTTGAAACTAATAGGTCTGTTAAATAACGTTTTTTCGGGTTTATCACATTACCCGCCACTTTTATCAGACGCCAATATTTGGATATTTTGATTTTTAATTAAAAAACTCGTCAACAGTTTATCTTAAAGAGTTAATAATCATAGATATGTATACTAAATAATGCATCAGCGAACAGTTTGAGACCAAAAAAAGTGTGTTTTAAGGCAAAATGTGTCGGGAATCGCTGTAAACAAACAGGTATATCACATTACCCGAACTTACTCTACTGAGAAAGTTTAATAATAAATTTTATTTTTAAATTGTGACTGCCTATTTTTGATTAAGAAATATGATACAAATTCATTGTTTGACTATTTTATGCAAAAGTTTTGCCTGCGGCTTCTTAGCATAACTCATATTACGCTAATCGTGTATTCATATAAAGTTTTTAAAATTTTCAAAATTTTTTTTCATCTCATCTCAAATTTATTTCACGCACACGATAAAATCGCCATGGACCTACGCCGCACAGTGTCGCGAGTGTGGCCAAAAATACAAAAAATCGATGTTGCAAACGTGATATTTTTTGTACATATATGTTGAGGTAATACTTCCTATAAGATAAATCCAAAATATTTCGTAAAACAATCATAAATGTAGGCAGCAGCCATCCACAAAGTTGGGCCTTTTGTTGGAACACATTTTCGCCAGACCAACTCACTATTTTTATGCTAAATGTAAGTAGAATTTTTAGCTTACAGGTACTAAGGTACTACGTATGGATACAAATTACATACGTAAGAAAAATATAGAGTAAGGGCAAGTAGGCACTACTTTTCTTGTTTTGTTTTGATTAGCATATGCGAAGTTAAGTTGCTTTCAAAAAACACGCTCTGTATCACGAAAAGTGAGAAAAATCGCTAACTTTGGGAGACGATAAAAAAAGTCTCAAAGCTTCTCTCCAGTGATTAGTGCAAAACATAGGCACAAGTACGGTCTTTCAAATTAAAAAACAATTAGCTGCGTCGACCTGCGTCCCCACCTAAAAATTTACTTTTTGTAGTGGCACCTACAGTCAAAAATTGTGATTTTTTCGAAGTATGGCTTGCGACGCACAATGAAAACAGTGGCAAAACAGCTGCTACAATGGTGAGCTATATTAAAGACAGGTGAGGACTTTGTTCGTATCATCAAAAGTAGGCAGAATGCCACGCCCACTTTAAAAACCTAAACATTTGTACCAAAATATGGTATCACAAGCTGAAAAAATTAATACACGAATTCATAAAGGAAAAGTTTTGGTCACTTAATCAATATGCTCCAGCTGCCACGCCCACTTTTAAGGTTTTAGAAAGCTTACAAATTAAAATCACATCGAAGAAGAGTATTGTAAACAGCCTTCTAAAAAAAAATTGTAGTTGTAGTAAAATGCGAATATTTTTTAAAGTAGGCGTGGCAGACCGCCCATTTTTAGTGTGAGCTTTTAAGTCCTTATTTTAGGCACAAATATTTCATAATTCTATCACTAATATTAAGCAAGTTATTTCAATATTACAATTCCGTTCGTATGGGGGGTGGGCGTGGCAGTGGTCCAATTTTAATGATTTTTTGCAAATTTCTTAATTTCGACCACGAAAACGATCTCACCAAGTTTCATGGAGATAGAACAACGCTAAGTATTTTTGACCACGGCTTATATGTGATCGCGACACTGTGCGCCGCAGCACAATGAGCTGCAGGTCAAGCACAATGGCCCAACATCTTCGGTCTTGAAGCAACGCAATGCAATTTGAAATTCAATAAATAACTTTGGCCCACAGGAACATGACAAACCGTTGCTTTGCATGCTGCAGGGGCAACGGCACGAAGCGGCCAGCCACAAAGTGCCGATTGTTAGTTTTGCAGAAGCAGCCTGACAATTGACCGCGCAACAACCTGCAAGAACAGCAATTGCCCGTTTGATCTACAACCGCTGTTCCGTACAACTGACGCGCGTACTCGCCTCACGCGACGCCGCAAATTCACCTTAACATCATGAGCCTTGGTGTTTATTTGACAAGGGTCATCGCCGGCGGCGGGCAAAGAGAGGGAGAAGACTAAGAATAATGTCAGCGCCGCTTGCTGGCCTTGCGCCTTACGTTAGGCTTCATTTGTGTACGCTTGCACACACGTCTGACGCACACTCCACACACTCAGTGCGGGCTCGCAACGTGGTGCGGCGTTATTTTTACGAGTATTTGCTCGCCAGTCTGACACAACTGCTTATTTATTTGCGTCTCTGCCGAACGGCCACTTAGGCGCACTTCGGTCGCTTGTCACATGTATTTGCGCTTTTAGACGACCCAACCTTTGCGAAAATATGTCCCAATGGGGATTTGCCACTTTAAAACTATGCCAGGCGACAGTAATGCAACAATTCAACAGTCCAAAAGTCAGAGCCAAATTGATTTATTAGCACAAAAGAACATGGTACCAGGCCACCCATTTCGTCGGCCAGCAGCTGGAAATCCAATAGGAAGCAACCTATTTGGCCCAATCAGAGCGACCGTAATGCAAAGTTGCTGCAGCAATAAATCTAGCACACAAAATCGTAGCCTGCCTGACTTGGTGCACAAACATGGAAAGGACAAAAGTGCGGCTACTATAATTAAGCAATCACTGCGAAGCGGTTAATTGAAATCAATGCCACAATCATCAGAATGAAGTCTGTGGCTGGCCTCAGCAGTCCCTGTAAACTGCAACTAAGTACACAGCTTTCCAAATTGAACGCTCCACTCGCTTTCTCACTTTCGCCTGGCAGCCGGTGCAGCTGAATTCCTGTGAGAACACTTTGTACCTGTGCAATGTACGTTGCGGCCACAACAAGTTTGCACGTGAAGTGACCATTAAAAGCACTTTTCATTGCTTCTTGGCAAGTTTGTTGTGCAAACGGTCCGGGCGAGTTGTGTGCATCTCGGAAGTTGCGTCATTCAAAATGATAAGTTTTGCGCGCAGCGAAAGATGGGAAGCTTTGTATTAGAATGTTGACTATATTTTTCGTTTAACTACATAGTTAAAAATTTTACTTTTAAAATTTAATTTTGAAGAAAGTCCAAATCCAACTTTATTTAATTATTTTATTCATTGTGGTCGCTGTTTTTATAAACCATGATTTGTATGAATTTGTGAGCATCCTGATAAGTTTTCGGAAATGGATGAAGTTTGAAATGCTGGAAAGGAAACTAGGAAAATTTACAATAAATAGTTAAACTGTCTCCAAAAGTATGTTTCTCTTTCGTATTTATTTATATTAAAAGACATCAAAAAGTAAACATACAGAAGACATTCGCAGGGCTCACAAATTGATCAATGAGACAAAACTGTGTGTTGCCATTAACGCGTCTAGACCGAACAAATTCTGAATGATAAGGCACGAGTTTCGTCCAACACCTACGACAATTCGGTTCATTAAATTTCTTGACTGCTTCTGCTTTATGGCGCAACAATGAAGTGTTAAATGCGACTGTTGTTCTTTTGTTTACTTTTACGCAAAGTTTGAGGTGTTGCTTGGGGCGCCGCTCGCTGTGCGGTGGTTTTGCTATGCTTTGCGCACACAAAGAAGAAATTGATGAAAGCACATTTTACACACACACACACACACACATTATGTGCTGAGATCAGAAGCAGTTCAAGGTTCACTGCACCGTGCGGCATTTGAACGATGCATTGCCATTGACAATACATAAAAAAATAAACGTAGCACAGAGTAACAATTTTATGCATGAGTTGTGCCCCTTAATCGAGTTCATAGTTCATAATTAAATTTGGTGCATTACCCAACATGAACTTGTTACTATTTAGTCGGCGATTGATTATCGTATTAAACAATTTAGTTAAGTAATTCCGCTGGCATTATGCACCGCTGCCGGAAGTTGGTCGCCTTGCAATTATGTCGTTTCAGTTCTTGTGGATGGCCACAGCAGAGAGAAATAGAAAAGAAATGAACTGAAAAGAAATGAACATTAAGTGTACAGTTTGTCAAGTAAATGTTTGCTAACTTAAAAAAGGTAGACAAATTATTTTTAAAAGCTTATAAATATAAAAGAAATTGCAATATTTTGGAATTTTTTTAAGATATAGATTAATAGTAATGTCTATTTGATACGCGAAAACAGTGTAAAAAATCAAAAAAGGAAATGAAGCTATACTTCAAACTGTCAAAAAATTCGTCTTCTTTCAAAACCAAGATTGCATTGAAAATTTGGCGCCGTACAGTTCCGAACAGTTTCATGAGATACATCAGTTCCGCATTCTATTTTTATATCCAAAGCCATTTCCCTTATTGCGATACGAGGGTTTTCACGAACTTTTCGGATGATTTTTCTTTCTTCTCTGTCAGACAGTTTTCTGGATTGTCCAGGAGATACTTTCAAATCAATTCGCCCTTCAATACGCGAATCAAGTAGACATTACTTTGATATTATATGAGAGTGAAATATTCAGTTAATTTATATTTTTCAAATAATTTCAAAATATTGCAATTTCTGTTATACATAAAAATTTGTAAATTTGCAAGTATTTTTTTTTTTTGTAAATTTGCAAGCATTTGTCAAGTAAACTGTATTAAACTAAAAATGTAAAAGGAAATGCAAATGGCATCAAGTAATGTTTTATGTTGTCGGCCTCGATAGCTCAGTGGGTAGCGCGCTGGCTTCTCATACCGAGCGCCCCAGGTTCGATTCCTGGCTCGGGCTGGAAAAAACACTCATCTACTTCTATCGCTATCCACATGAAGGCAATGAGAATTACAAGAATCGCACAAGTGCGCTCTTGGCAGGCAATGGCGATACCTTCAAGTGTGAAAGAAAAACTGCCAATCGCCGTTCGGATTCGGCGTTAAACTGTAGGTCCCCTCCCAATTCCCTTTTCCCATCCGCTTGAAATGTGTGCTGTAACATATGTTGGAAAGACAGTGTTGCATACGCATTTCAAAACGGGTGAAGTATGAGATATTACTCTCATTTTTCCTTGCGTATCCCCCATGGGTATAGTACAATGGTCCAAAATGGACTGAGTGCTTGGAAGCCTTCCTGCCCATCCTCAAGAAAAAAAAAAAAAAAAAAAAACAAATGTTTTATGTAGTCGACATTCTTACAAATAATACAAATTAAACACAAGAAATTGCGCATTTTTACATGCCCGACTAAGAAGTGCGTCATTCAAAATTGTGACATAAAAAATTAAAACATCTCAGCAACCACTAGTCCAATTTTTGAAACGTTTGGTTTTATTTAACATGTCTTTTATGTAGATTTTCGAATTTATTAGAAAAAAAGTATAATACATATTCAAGGGTAAAGTTTCTAACTTTTTCTTGAATACTCCTCATGAGGGCTTTCATTGTTCCATTGTTCGTTAATGCCAGAAGCCATTTTATCCATTTCTCTGAAGCCATTTTATCATTAAATACTCAATCAATGCTCTAAATGGGCATTAACTATTCAATAACAGAGTTTTCATGGCTCACCTGATCAAAGAAAGTTTGATTTGAATTTGTATTGACGAAGTTATTAGCAAAATTGCATGTCACAATTTTCAACGATGCATTCCTTAGGTCTCCATGCTTCAATATAAAACAGCTGACTGTTTCATCGTATGTCGTAGTTACTTATTTGACACGCGAAGAGCACCAAAGATCTGCTAGAGCTCGTACCATCTCGCGTGCCACAATTTGAGAACCGCTGTTCCAGGGTATATCTCTCTCGAACGCCCTCAAAGCACTATCATCGTTGATAGCTGGTGTGCAGGCTTCAACATCACATATTTAACATAACAGGACGGTAGTAATAAGTGCCTTGTAGACCGTAACTTTTGTTTCTCAAAAGAAACGGCTCCAATTGTCTACTGAGCCCGAGGCAACAACTATTGGCAAGATTTAGTCTGCGTTGAATCTTCAAGCCGACTTGGTTTTTGGTGTTTATGCTGGTACCAAGATTTACAAAAAACTTTAGTGCAATGATCATCAATCAGAACATCATCCCAAAAAAATCAAATACAGTCGTGTCTGGGTATAGTGAACACCCTATATAGTGAACAACCAAATTTTGACATGGAGCCTCTAAATCATGAACCAAATTTTGAAAGCAATTTCAAGCAAAAAGCAAAAAGTGTATTTTGAGCAAATAAAACGAGTTTTTGAAAAAAAATGTTAACCTTGATATAGTGAACCACCTCAATACTGTGAACAGGCCTTGCAATAATTAGTTCACTATATCCAGACACGACTGTAGTTACTTCAAGTTACTTTGTCTATAGATTCTCCTGATCAACCGTTGAAAAAAAACTATTGATACTATTTTCTCCGTCTGAACTATAAGACTTGTGCAATGAAAAAAATTTTATCAATAGTTTTTTGTCGGTCAAACGGCCTTTGAAAAAATTCAAATTGCCTGACCGAAAAAATAAAAGTCACAAAATAACAATTATTTGTTCCTGAAATGATAAAAGGCACAAAATAATTTTTTTTTTGAGTCGGAAAAGATCAAAGTTCAAAGATAACAGTTAAAATAAGACTTTTTTGATTAAAACTATAACCGGTACGGTCCCTGGTATAGACCAATGAATCACCTTAGTGATAAAAAATTTATGTAATATATAAAACGTATAAGCAATCAATAAAAAATTGTCTTTGACTCTTTCTTTGTTTTTCAAATTTCGTTATAATTCTGCTTGGGATATATTTTTCAAAGAATAGTATAAAAGAGACCGTATAGTAAAATATGTCCAGGTTAAATAAAATATGCAAATTATCGGGTTATTTTAATGATCTGTTGGATTCTATGGAAATTGCAAACATACTCATACGCATACAGATTTACAGCATCGTCCTGGTTTTTGCGAAATAATCAATATTTTTCGTTTCCACTAACATTGTTGTGATACAGCTCGATCTCATGATATGAGGAGCTAGATATTATTCAGCAAAATAAAATAGAAACCACACAAAAATTTTTGTTTTCTGAGTTTTAATTAAAAATATGATAGTTTTTAATTTTCCATCACTTTAAACCAGGGACCGTAACAGTTATAAGTTTTATTATAAAAATCAATGTTTAGGAGTTATTTTTTACTTTTATTTAATGACTCAACCAATAACAGCTATTTTTTTATTTATATTTTAAAAATCCTATATCAATTATATTTGATTATTTCTTATTTGTTCACAAAAACCATTTTTATTCGATTTTTTTTTTAGTTGTTCTGTGATAATTGTAATAATTGTTTTATTGGTGACTTTTACTTATAAAAGTCATAAAAAAAAATCATTCAGTGACTTTTATTTATAAAAGTCATCAATCAAAATCATTCAAGGACTTTTATTTTTTAAGTCATCAATAAAAATCATTCAGTAACTTTTATTTATAAAAGTCATCAATAAAAATCATTCAGTGACTTTTATTTATAAAAGTCATTAACAAAAATCATTCAAGGACTTTTATTTTTTAATTCATCAATAAAAATCATTCAGTAACTTTTATTTATAAAAGTCATCAATAAAAATCATTCAGTGACTTTTATTTATAAAAGTCATCAATAAAAATCATTCAAGGACTTTTATTTTTTTAGTCATCAATAAAAATCATTCAATGACTTTTATTTTTGAAGTCATCAATATAGTTTTCATAAAAAACTGTTATTTCCGGTCCCTGCTTTAACCCATTGCTGCCTAATGGGTAAAAATTTACCCTTGAATATTGACTTTTTAAAAAAGTCACAGAAAAGTTCGTGGTAGAGATATCTCAAAATCATTGATAGGAATGGTTGTAAACCTGTAAATCCTGTAAACAATACATCTTTTGTTCACGTGTTTAGCTGATCACTTTAAAAATAATGGAAAAAAGCTACCATTGCTGCGTAATGGGTACAAAATACCTAATGAATATCTCAGCAACGTGCAGAGATAGAAAGCTGAAATTTTTGAAATTTTTTCTGATCATTTTGGGTCAATTCCAGGTCATGTATGAAATTTTATCAAAATCGTATGGGCGGAACTAGTACACGGCTTTAACCCTTTCGACCCTGATTTTTACCCTGTGTCTCGATATTACTTTTTAGTATTTCAATCATGAAACACTTGCCTAAGAAGTGGACAACAACAACAAGACACAACATTTGAAGTCGCCACGCATCTTTGATAGGGTTCTAGAGCTAGTTTACTTTTGAAAATTTTTTGATTAAAACGGGTTAAATAAATTTTGTATCAATATTTTTTAATTACACAAAAATTATTTAATATTTATGGAAAAATACAAAATTATCACTTTCTAATTTTATTTAACCATTATTAAAGAAACAGAGATTTGATCAAACGTGCCCAATTCGTAGACTTCAATTAGAACACAAACTTCCCCTAATATCGCTGCAAATTATTGGAAATTATTTTGGGCATAACAGTACAATTTTTGTAATTTGCTTTGAATTCACTTCTAAAAATATTAATTTGTTGGTGCCTACTTAAATTAAACCCATAAATCAATCGTAGCTTTTGCTATAAGATGACAAATAGATGAAGTTGCTCTCAGGCAACTTTGGGGTCGAAAGGGTTAATGGGTTAAACGTATTTTATGCACTGCCGGCTTCATAAAATCTATATTTAAACTATATTAGTCTTATCGACGAACATTGGCTTTAACGTATATTAAATATGATTGGCTATGCAGGGTTAATTTATTTTTCATGTTAGAATCTGAAAATCATAAATCCGCTGACACTTTACATGTCGACACGTTGCCTAATCGTGACCCGGCTGTATTTCTTGCACAACGATGCACAGCCCACGCTGGCTTATTGCAACAGCCAACAGCCAACAGCTAACGGTGATTGGTAAGCGCCTTAGCAATTTGCAGTTGTTGGTGAACGAAGAAGAAGAGTAAGAAACTGTTTTTTATTATACACGTTTCCTTGGGAAAGTTTTCAACGCCATATGCATAAATTTGCATACTTTTTATTGCACACAAATGCACAGAAGCATTTATTTATGTCATCCTGTTTGTCAACATTGCAAATCATTTTGTCAGTTTCCGAGTAATATTTGCAACAAAGTTAAATGACAGTAACTCATACATTCATGCGCTGCTCGGAGCATGCAACCGAAATTGCAAAAAGCCAACGACAGAATCGGAGGCAAAGCGAAACGCTGTGGCAGCAGCAGCGGCAGTGGTTGGATTCAATCCATGGATAGCGGCAGGCGCCGAGTGGCGAGTGACAAAAACTGCCTGCTGCCTGCATGGTTTATATGAGAGATACATTATTTCGTGCCATTTTCCTATTTATCCGTCAGAAGTGGTAAATTTTTGCTGGCAACTCAAGCAAAGGCGCTGATGCAAGAATTCGTTGTGACAGCTGAAGCGTGCAATACGAGTGCGCAGCCAAAGTAAGCGCCGAGCCGAATGACTTGTTTGGGTTGTCTGCTGACGAGCCGCACTGTGTGTGTGTGTGTGTTGCTCCACCATTTGCATACTCATACACACACTGGGATATATGTAAAGAGAGAGTGGAAAAATAACTCGATTAAATTTTGTTCAACCTAAAACGTTGATGATGTTCCACGGCTTGTGGAATGCATGGCTCAGTTGAGACTTGCGGGCAAACTTCAAAATGCACAGTCACTGCCCATTATTAAAGAATAGACAGAGCCAGCTGAAGTTATGAATTTTAACGATTCATTTAAATTGCAGCAAAAGCATCGAACTGGAATTGCAGCAATATTTAAACAGCAAATTCCATTCTTTGCAACGTTCCCCTATTTCCAAATTACATTAGCGCACTGCACTGCGACAAATATTCAAAATTTCGCAGCACATTTTACAGACAACAATGGCCTGTGAAACTGACAAAAAAATAAATATTAAAACAAATCGTTCAGCAAAAACTGAAAATAAAATCAACAGCGGCAACGACATCGAGGCGCGCTCGCCATGGCTTATGCGATCAATAATAATTATTGAAAAGCGAAATCACAGGATAATTGTGTCGCTATTCAATTGCGCTACGCCACACAATTCCACCAATTCCACCGGGCAATGACAGAGCGACGCGAGACCAGTGGCAACGTCAGCGTTCGATGCGGACAACGTCATTTAAAAAAGCATTAACGCTGAACGCCCGTAATGACCGCAGCAGCCGCCGCACAAAGGAATTCCCCAAATTCCAAACTCACTTAATGCCGCAGCTGTTGCGCCACATCATCATTACAAACGATAAAAGTAAAATTCAACTAGACTTTGAAATTCTGTGCAGTCATGCACGAATGCCATACTTTTGTTACGAAAATACATTTTCATCAATGCTGAAATAGAACTCGTTGCAATAAATACACTCGTACTGTACATTGTACATTCTACACTGTACTCGCATCCAATGTGGCTTTAGGCTCCAAATATA
Organism: Melieria picta; assembly: GCA_964056695.1. Lineage (NCBI taxonomy): Eukaryota > Metazoa > Arthropoda > Insecta > Diptera > Ulidiidae > Melieria > Melieria picta. Next base: position 33,015,715 of record OZ057399.1, on the reverse strand, counting down.
ACGAAAAACATTTGAGAAGGCGCTCTGAAGGCTTAGCATATAGAAGGTTGTGATTTGAAGGAGAGCAGAGAGCTGAGCTCTCAGACCACCTTCAGACCACCTGTCCATTAGGATCATCCATTTGGTATCGGCAAATTTTTAGTTTTAAGTTTTTATATCAAATCTGAGTTCATTCTCCTGGATAATGTAAGGAATTCGTCTAAGTTGGTACCGCCATAAGGAGCAGCAATGATGTCAGCCTGAAGTTAAAGGAAAGGATTAAGTACTCTCGCTAGTAGGTGCTACTAGTGTCTCGGTAGGCAATTGAGTAGCACAGACCGCTCTCGATTGACAAAACTGCTCATTCTGCCGCTGTCCCTTTAAGGACACTGTGGCTAAACGATATAGCGGCCCTTGGGGTGTTCGAGATGAAGATGCTTTGCCCTGTTCATATTGGCGGTGACTACACCGTGCGACAGCATTTTTCACACCGGAAAAAATCCATATGGGCTTGAAACTAGAGACCAAACATAGTAATAGTGCGTATTCAGTTTTTCATTTCTACATCCTTTGTCCTTTTAAAAGGACTTCATAATTTTGAAGGGGATAGAAAATAAACAAAATTTTAAAAATACTTAACCTCGAATATGACAATATGTATATAAAATGAAATAGGAAAGACTCAAGAATTTAACTAAAATTGATTTTTTATCTAATTGTAAAAAAAGGATATGAAAAAGGTCCTTTGAAAATGTTAATCCTTTATATCCTTGAAAATTTATATTGAATTTTCTTAAAAAGTAGGTATGTTAAAACCCAAAATCTCCTTGATCAAGTGTCAAAATTTCATTACTCTAACTTTATTAGTTCAAAAGTTATTAAAAAAAAGGCGGAAGCTGCAATTTTAATGAATTACAAACATTCTAATTTATTTTTTATCCAATTTTTACCCATTTTAGTAACTATATTAAAAATAAATCAATGAAGCGAGAATAATAATTGGATGGATATGGATTTTTTCCTGTGTGAAAAAAAAATTTGTTTATTTTTGTCGCACAGTGCTATCGTATACGAACCAACAACGAGCTGTATGGGCTGATTAAACTTGGACTTGGACGTAGTACAGCGAATCAACATGCAGCGGCTACGCTGGCCTGACCATGTTTTTTGTACTTATCAACGATGAAGCTTGGATGGCGAAGAGAGAGACCGTTTCTCCTGTGCAAGAACCAAGATGTAGACGTCCTATTGTCTCTTGGTGTGACCGACTGGAGAAGGCGCCTGGCAATCAGAGGCGCCTGGAGAAAACTTTTTTTGTTTAATTTTATTTATTTATTTGTTTATTTATAATGCAGTCAAACAAAAAATAAATTTAACAGACGATCGATAAAACTAGAATATTACAAAATAATAAAGTTCCATTAAAAACATTCAACAATAATCCTTAAGACTATTACTCTTGGAACAGATAGATCTAAGTGTTGAATGCGATTAAGTTCTGAGAGCGTCCTAACAAGAGTAGCGTTTTTGCGACAGACCATAACCCCGCAGCGAATTGTTTGTCCAGTTAACCCTTTCGGTTATTCTATGCCATATGGCATAGTCTCTTTTCAGTGCCTGTTTTAGGTCAAAAAACTTGTGGATACTATATTTTTGTTGTTCCTTAGAATAGTTTGAAGTTTTAGGAAAAATACGAAATTAATAAGCTGAATATTTAAGTTTAAAGAAGAGAAGTATACACGTTTCTTTAATGGTATATCTTGACATAGTAAAGGAAGAAGAAGCAGAAAAAATTAGAGAACTTTTAAATTTGACGTTTTCTTTCAATTGAGATACTTTTTTTTTTAATTTTGGCTGAAGTAAATGAAGAAATATTCAAATTTTCGTTATGCGAAAAAAGTTTTATGTTTAAGTAATTATTACAGCCACAACGATGTGGTTGCTCTCATAGAAAAACACTCTAAAATAGAGGGTCCGAGTACACAAATTAAAAAATTTCGTATGGAATGTTGCTAAGAAGAAGAAGCCTAAAAAGTAAAATTTAAAATTTTAACTTTCCCCACTAAAAACCTGTAGCGAAAGGGTTAAGTAAATAAGCAATGCAAGGCTAGAGATGAGTAGTTAAAAAATTAACTGTCAAGTTGAATCCATGAACATTGAAATACATTTCGTTATTGTATGAGTTGTTTTATGGTTGATATGTGAAGAAATGTAAATAACTGGAATTTTGAAAATTCCTTTTTTATAGCTCAGCCATTTTCAATGTTTGCATGTTTTGCTGATTTTGCTGTATTTGCTAAAAACTTAATTCCGTGGCAGTGAAAAATGGAAATGGTTCTCGATTTGAGATGCCAGCAACAACACTGTGCATAGGTAAATATATTTTCCATGCATTTTCGCAGCCACAAGCGCGACCGTTCTCGGGCCACAGCCAGTTACTTGTAGCGGTTCGACCTTGGATTTGGGAACGAGATGTCGTGCTGGGGGTCAGTGCCAATCTGGCCAATTGCATATCGCACAAGGAGCAAGCACACGAATATCTAATTATTATTTACCGTGCTTAAATAAGAGGAAAATTGAATTGAAATCAAAGTGAAATCATATCAAATCGAATTTCTTGCTGTCGCTCGCTTCGGCCAGTGCCACCTCTTCGCGTCCGTCTCCGTGTCGATTTGGCTTCCAGCGGCAAACGTATCAAATCCTTGCAACGTTTGCGCCACAGCATCGTCTTCCTCGCGTGCGGCAGCGGAGCGTACGAGGAAATTGAGCAAAATATCTAAATGCAACAGAGTGGATGAAGTGGACAAAGTGGAAATGGCTGCCGAAGTAGTCCAAGTTGAAAAGGAGCAAAATCGTCGACGTTGGTGAAAATTGTGTGCATGTAGAAAATAAACCGGAAAAATACGATGAGCACACACTTGCGTGCACACGACGATACACACGTAACACAAATCGACTTGGCTGCGTTGTTTGGGTTCACGGCCCTTTGGGTCAAAGCGTAAAAGTGTATTTTGGTTTGGCCACAGCTCAGCTTCAGCGAGGCAAAAGGTTGGATTTCGCATTCGGTGTGTGCGCTACGCAATCATTTTGTGGCGCTGCATGCCCGAATTTAACTAAAACTTATGGGATTAGTTGAGGAAATATTCAATGCACACAACCTTATACGTACACACGTGTGTGCATACATATAAAAAAAAAAAATAATAAAATAAAATAGAAAAAATATAAAGATCGATTGTTCATTCTTGCACTCGAACCAAATGCACGTAATGAATTTAAGGCCAAATGCGCCGGAAGGAAATTCATTTTGCACTTTTTTCTGCAATGAATGAGTGTGCATAATTTAGCAATGAAACTTAATTGAAATCAAACAAAAAGATGCTTTTTGCAGAATGGGTAAATCAATCGAATCATCGGCAACAGTTTCAGGTTTTCAATTAAGGCTGTCACTTGCCACTTCTCCAGTATCGACAGTGCACAGTTCAAAAAAGATAGGGAAATGGCGGCCAATGGCACAGCAACAAAAGTAACAACAGCAAATAAATTTGCGCTCCACTTCAAATGTAAATTAAATGACTTTCTCCTGAACGCGCATCTCTACAGCGCCCGACTTCTTGTCGCTTCTCTTTGTTGACGTTTTTTGTGCCATTCGAATAAATGTGGCAACGTTTGCGAAATTTTCTTGGCCACTTGAATACGATTGGCAAGCGAAAAGACAATTTTACCGAAGGCAACTCCCCAAAACTACAGCACCAACAGAAACATAGTGAAAACAGACAAGTGCCAAAAAAATTTGTATGTTCCCAGCAAACCAAACGATATCGAAACGATATAGAAACGATATCGTTAAAGCGAGAATTTTTCTCGTTTTCGAGTATTGCTAAAGTGTCTAAAATGATATCGAGAACGAGAAAAATGACACTATCGTAACGATATCGAGAATTTCGAAAATCTCGACATCGTAACGATATTGAAATTTTCTTATCAATAGAATTTTGTATACTATTACGAAAACTTATTTTCTTTCTGAAAATTGAAATAAAACGCATATTTTGCAGTATTGTCGCATGGCCAGTCCATTATTCAAATTAAATGACGATTATAATTACACGTAAACTCGGTTTTAAATGCGCGCACGTTCAGGAAATCACAATTTTTCGTTTGACAAAAAAATATTTCATTTGACTTGAAAATATTCAAAATCTTCAAGGCAAAAAATTCAAGCATTATCGAGATTATTTCGAGAAACTGTCGCTAAAAATTTATATCGAGAAATTGTTTGCAGGGTTCTCTTTATTCTAAATGTGTGTCTGTGTGTGTGTGTAACAGTTTCCTATTTTCATACAGTTTGTTGATTGCATGCTGCCATTTCCAATTCGCTAGGAGTCGAATTACGAAGTTTGCTGGTGAAAATAATTCGTAGCTAGGCCTGAAAAACTCAAAAAATTGAAAACAATTTCAATGGCCACTTTGCATAAACAAATGAAAGTATTGTTGTTTTTGCTGCCACAAAACTCAGTGTTTGTTAATTCTTACTTTTCTTCCAGCAACAAATACGGGTTTCATACTTCGCACAGGTACTTTGAATCAAGCCAGACATGCAATAAAATGCCTCAGTGTACATAAATGCCGCTCCGGAGCCACGCAAGTTGCGTATCTAAGAGTGGGAAAAGGCTGAGACGTGTCAGCACGACCCAGTGTCATCTAATTTAGGCGCCTTTCCATCAATTCTCGCATTGCTCTGCCAACGTTCAATGTACAACATCGAGTTTATTCCACTTGTTGACTGCTTTCGCTTACGTTGTTCTCTACTGGACGGTGCGGTGGGTCGACGGTAGCGTGTTTATGTTGTTGCTGTTGCTGTTGTTTTGTGTTAATGGTCATAGATTTTTGCATATTTAAATATGGAAAATAAGCTAGAAACTGTGTAATAGTGAGCCTGGACTGCTTGTAGCAGAAGAACATCAACGCAAATTACTTTTTGTTCATAACTAATATAATAATTACAAATTAATAATTAAACTTACTCGACCCCTCAGTGCAATATTATGGGCTTTTTACCCATTTATTTATAGCAGCGGATATCTAATTTCAAATGCGCCATTATTCAGTACTCCGCTGCTCCCTTCAAGTTTAAAAGTTATAGGCGTTGAACAATTTTCAACGAACTTTTGCAACTCTTTCGGCTTTTCGTTGGGATGGCGTGGACTTTGAACACATTTTGCAGACTCAGCTGCAAACTTCAACTGTCAAAGATTTCACAGACATCAAAAAATCTACGGCCTCTAGATGTTCTAGTTAAGGGGTTACAAGCATCGAAAAACGCTTTTGATGCTAAGAGATGTGGTTTCGATTTGCAATGCTTTCTAAACTTTCCTAGAAATCGAAGTATTCCTAAATTATATTAAAAACATGCTGCCTAAAAGTATGCAATGAAATTTTAATAATATAACACCATGCGACAGCATTTTCACACCGGGAAAAATCCATATGTGCGTGAAACTAGAGAACAAATATAGTAATACTGTGTACTCAGTTTTTTATTTCTGCATCCTTTGTCCTCTTAAAAGGACTTCAAAATTTTGAAGGGGATAAAAAATAAAAAAAATATAAAAAACTTAACTTCGTTAAAATATGGCAATATGTATATCAAATGAAAGAGGAAAGGCTCAATAATTTAAATAAAATTGATTTTTTATCTATTTGTTAAAAATGGATATGAAAAAGGTCCTTTGAAAATTTTAATCCTTTATATACTTGAAAATTTATATAGAATTTTCTTGAAAAGTAAATATGTTAAAACCCAAAATCTCCCTGATCACGTTCCAAAATTTCATTACTCTAACTTTATTGGTTCGAAAGTTATTAAAAAAAGGCGGAAGCTGCAATTCTAATGAAGTACAAAAATTCGAATTTATTTGAGTATCAGTATTTTAAATAATAAAAAGATACAAAATCAATGAAGCGAGAATAATGAAATTTTGCAATTCTACAAAATGCTGCAAAAGAATGTAAAAGAGCACAAAAACATTAAATAGCAAATAATTCAATAATTGAAACAGAATTAATATAATAAAACAAATTAAAATTAAATGCATTAAATTTAAAGAAATTCGAATTCGAATTCAATTAAATAGGGTTAAACTAAGAATAATTAATTCTAAATTATAATTGTTTACAAAATTTCATCTCTTACATCCAAATCATATTTCAAATTACTTTCAAAGTCTAATCGTGGTTGCAATCTTTCTTAGAAGTCTTTGCCTCTTTGACAAGTAACTTTTCAAATTTTCTATTTATAAAAACCAATGGCAAGTCGCAATGGGAATTTTGATCAAGTTGATACGAAGTTAAGTTAAGAAATGGAAACTCAAAGTAGAACGTGCTGCATGGATTACGTGTACAAAGTACGGCAAATAACTAAAAGTAAGTAAGGCGTACTGTAAGTCACAAATACTTGCAAAAGAAATTTCAAACGTATAGCAATAACTACAACAACAATTCAGCTGTCAACAGCAACAATATGATTGCAAAAAGCTTAAAAATCAAATAATGAAATCAAACTATGCATTCAAAATAGAAAACAGTGAGGGTGTCGTAAGATATTTGCATATTTATTGAATTTATATTATTTTTTGCTTAGTTGCACAGCTCTAAAATCTGGGCGTCACCTCAAAAGCACCTCACAGGCTTAAAGTATAAATATAAAGTAAGCAACAGCCTGGAAATTGTAATCTAAGCAGAGCTGTTCATGACACATAACTAAATGAAATAAATTGATAAAGATTAAAATCTCTAATTCTAATTATTTTTTGCTTAGAGGTTTGATTTTGTTTGAGCAGGAAGCAGATGCAAAAGAGAAAGCTTAGGTTTAGTTGAGTATTTGAACTTATGACACGCTGTACACTGATTCGTTCCATAGACAAAATTCAAAAAATTTATAGTCTCAGAATTTAGCGATTTTGATGTCATTTGAAAGGTAAAACTCAAACTAAGAAAACCTCAAAAAATCTATGCAAGCTACTGAAAGTTGAAACTTTTTTCACAAAAAAATTTAAACACTTGTTTTCTGTTTCTTGGTCTATTACGTAAAAAAAACTCGTAAAAAAACATGGTTAACAATAACTTGCTTAAACCTTTAATATAGATTAACAATTGATATGCGCATTTTCGGTTTTAATATTTTCTCAAAATTTGGAAAGCTTAGATTTCTACTCCACGTTTGCAAATTGGCTAAACTTATAGGAAAATATTTAAAAAGTAGGAAAATATTAGGAAAATATTTAAACATACTTTTGTTCCTGGATTTTTGTGTATTTTAAGAAGCATTCTTTCTTTGTCGAACAATGTAAACAAATCCTCCGATATCTTACGATCTCAGAACATAATTCAGTTGGAAAAGTGGTCTAAATACCTATTTTTCGACAAAACTTATTTAATTCATCCCTGAAAGTATGCAATCACCATGAAAAATGAATAAAACTGCATTTTTATTGCAAAACTAAAGGCTCCTCATGTAATTTATTTTACTCTTTGCAGTTATCAATGAAAAAAGAAATTTTCGTCTTTCGACTTTGCACGCCAGTTTGAAGTCAATGGGTCCAACAAATCAAGTTCTTCTTAACCGTTTGTCGATCACGTCCAATTTTTATGAAAAAATACTTTTATAATTATTTCTCATGTGAAGTGCGTTCACCACTTGCTTGAAGTGTTTTGAAATCAATCGGCGAATTAAGTTTCCCCATACAAACTCTTAACCCATCGTTGATTCCGTCAGATTTTTATTTTCGAAAAAATAAAAAACCTGTCAAATTATTTCTCACCAAAAGTACTTTCACCAAGTTTGAAGTCAAAAGGCCCATAAAATCTTGTTTTTTCATACAAACCCTTGACCCATTTTTGACCCCGTTAGATTTTGATTTTCGAAGAAATATAAAACACGTATCGAATTATTTCTTACTAAAAGTACTTTCACCAAGCTTGAAATGTTATTTCTTCATACAAACTTTCAATCCTTGGTTGACCCCTTTAAGTATTGATTTAAAAAAAAACTGAGAAACTCGTGTCAAATTTTTTTCGATTTCAAGTGTTTTCACCAACTTTGAAGTCAATAGGAAAAACGGTTCAGGTTTTTATTTTTAATTAAATAATTTTCAAAAGCAAACAACTAAACTAAATAAAAACTTTAGATACATAACACACTTTTTATAATTTAATATTTAACAATATGTAGAAATTTAAAATGAGTTATTAAAGCTTTAGATTTATTTAATTAAAATAAATATAAAAACAAAATTGTATTGTATTGTGGTGTATTAGTTTTTATTAGTGTCCGACCGAAACATCTTTCTTGGGCCGAAACCGAAACCGAATTTCGGTTTTTTTTAATATTCGGCCGAACCCGAAACCGAAACTTTCTAGTTAAAATAATTTAATTCTAATTAAAAATCACCATATCAAGTATTTTTTTTCGACAAACCAATTTTACATTAAGTAAATAAAGAACAAACAATCAAACATAACATAAATAAATAAATACTTATTAACAAAAACAATTCATTCATTTTTTAAAAACATAAACATGAAAAAATCACCCTTTCGTACCTTACTCGCTAATATTCAAAATTAAATATTTTAATATTTTATTCTAAAAAAGAAGTTTATTTACATTAGAGGCATCTAAATTACTCATCCTTTCACTTTCTGCTACACAATAAAATGTAAAAAATATTCTAGAAAGTTTCGGTTTCGGCCGTTCGGCCATTTTTTGGCCGAAACTGAAACCGAAACCGAAACCACTTATTTTGGCCGAAATCGAATATTCGGTCGGACACTAGTTTTTATCCATTAACTTTTGCTCAATACGAAAATTGAATTTAACAAAAAAAATAGCAATAAATATATAAAAGTTAGTAACATTCAAAGAATTAAAATAAAAAATATTTTAATAAAAAAAAATATATATGTATTATATATCATTTTAAATATAAAATGTTCAAGTTGCGGCACTGAGAGCTAATGACATAACTTTCAATGACTCTTTTTTCAGATTCTTTCAGCTTGCTTTTTTTTTACTATTTACGCATTTCGCAACGAAACTTCACTCCAAATCTAAAAGTCGCAACAAAAAGCATTCCCCTCCGCCACACTTCACCAAGCTCGCACACTAACCGAACCTTAAGCACTTTTTCGACTCATTGCACCCACAAAAAGTGAGTGTCACTGACGCAGCTAATACGATTCCGATTATTTGAATTGACTGCCAATGTGTCATGTGATTTAATGACTCTTTAAATCGGAATCGAAACCTTAGTCATCATAAAAATCTAATGCACAGCAGATGACAAGAAGCGATAGCTGCGAGATGCTTGGAATTCGGAGCTTGAGTGGCGCACAGCTCATTGCCACAGGGGGGGCGGAGGCGTTGATGCTGTGGCTGGCGACACTTGATTGGCTGGTTGGAGAGTCGGTGGCTCGGTCGCTTCGCACTTTGTTTATGTTTCTTTCCATATTTGCATTAGTGGAGTTCACTCTTCATGGCATTTTAGGTGTAAAGTAGCTATCGTAGCAATCTGTCGCTCCAACTGCTTTCGAAAATATTGCGAAAATTCAAAAATTTGTTACTATAGCAACTTTACACCTAAAATGCTACGAAGAGTGAGTACCGCTAATGTATTTGTTTTGTTTATTGCCTTGACGCGGCATACGGCCAATTGTTTGCGTAGCCGAAATGCGCTCACGCTGACAGCTCTTGTAATGAGCACGTTGACAACTCGCTGCGAATTGTCAAGTGACAACGGCACGCAGCATCGCTGCGCGATTAACCACTCTTTTTCGTCGGCGTGTCTTATCAATACCGAAAGAGAAAGTGCCCGCAGCAAGTTTTTTCCTGGCGCTTTGTTGCTGTCCTACACGCATTTGCGTTTCGTTCGTATATTTTGTAAATTTCTGATTTTTTGGCGTTGGCTCGCCGCAAAGAATGTCAATTTTTGTGTGCCCGTCCAGTTGTCGCTCGGCCCGTCCGTCCTACAATCGCCGCGTATGTATGTTGATTTTCATGTGATGTTGTTGTTGTTGTTATTTTATGCCGCATGTTATTTTAACTTATTTAAACTTTTGCTTTTCTTCGGCCTGTAAAGCCAGTTGTTGGTCGGCTAGTCTGTCCCTCGATTTGGCCATTGGCAGGTATTTTGTGATGATAAAAAAAAATAGTTTTTAGCTTTCCCTGCCATGCAGTCAACTGCCAGCAGTGAGCAGCAGCCCTCGTTACAGCACGTCGCCTTATCCCATGTCAACTTTATTTAGGCTTTCTTACGTACAAATAAATTTCGATTAGTGCTTCTTTGCAGCGCGCTGCTTGCCCGCATTGTCGCGCGCGATACCGGTTTTCGCTTGTTGAAATTTTATTGAAAGTAATCCGCAACTTTTTCTTTTTATTGATTCTTGATTGTTCACTCGCCGGCCGTTTGCATGACATTTCTTCTTCTTCTATTACATTGTTTTCCTTATGTGATAATTCCGTTTACTAAAAATCAAGGCTGACCATGCTGCGTGCCGTTCGTTCCATGTAGAAATCAATAAATTTTGATGGTTCGTCAGGTACTCGTTAGTGAACAAAATTATGTGGTATCGAAAGTGAATGTGGCTTCTTCAATAAAATTTCCTAACTCTCACACAATTACCATGTAATGATTCTCATGTGTAACTCGACGAGATAATAAAAAGTATCAAAATCCTTGGGATCTTTCATCTCCAACTTTCCATTTCGACTTGGACAGGAGATTTCTTAAAACTGAAAGTACATTGTGACAAAAAAGTATCCGGAAATTGTAATTTAAATTCCTCGGGTAAATGATATTTCAAACAAATTTATTTTGTTAAGTTGGTAGGACTGTCCTTAATTACTATGCCAAATATGAGCGCGATCTGTCAACCAGTTTGTTTACAGCAGCTGCTTAAGTCGGTACACCTCAGTAGTGGGTTGCGATTTTGTTGCGAATTTTCTTCAAAAAGAGTACCGTGAACAGGTCTCTTTGGACATGCTTGATCGTGCGAATTCTGATCCCACATTCATGGAGAGCATTATAACTGGCGATGAGACATGGGTCTATGAATTTGAGATGCAAACAAGTCAAAAATCATCGGAATGGAGGGAAAGAAATGAGCCGAAACCGAAAAAACCACGCCAAAGCCGCTCAAAAATCAAAGTGATTTTCTCATTGTTTTTTTGATATTCGTGGTTTGGTGCATCATGAATTTGTTCTGGAGGGACAGACGGTCAATAAGGAGTTCTATTTGGCCGCATTGAGGCGGTTGCGTGAGGCGGTTCCGTCGAAAACGACCGGAATTGTGGAAGAACAATTCATGGATTTTACCCGATGAGACACGCGTCGAGCCACGATTGTGACCGAATTTAAAGCCAAAAACGCAATAACTACCATCGATCAACCACCGTATTCACCAGATTTGGCTCCGTGTGATTTTTTCTTGTTCCCCAAACTGAAATTCCCGCTTCGTGGAACCCGTTTCAGTCGATCGAAGAGATAAAACAAAATTCGCTGAAGGAGCTGAAGGCCATCCCAAAAAGTGCTTATGAAAAGTGTTTCGAGGACTGGAAAAATCGTTGGCATAAGTATATTTCATCTCATGGGGATTACTTTGAAGGCGACAAAATAAATATTGATGAATAATTAAATATTTTGCGTTTTATTTACAATTTCCGGGTACTTTTTTGTCACAATGTACACTGGTGGCAATTCCCATAAACTCACTTAAATCTGCTTGGATTTTGTTACATTTTCTTTAAAAAATTGATTCAGTTAAAATAGTTTTACTGAAATACTTATTGTAAAATATAGTCTATAAAAACTAAAAGAAGAAATCGCAATTAAGTAACTGTTCTGCTAATTTATTTATTGTTTTCATAAAAATGGCACAATTTAAAGTGGCAATTCACGTAGACTCAGTACATAAAAAAAAATAAAATTGCATAAAGTAAAGTAAATATCTGATTTTTTAATTATGCTTACTTAACACTAGAACGACCATTGCGGTCATTTTGACGGTTTTTCATTTTGAAATATCTGTCTATTCTTTAGTATTTCTATCAACTTTTACTTTGATGACTTTTATTTTTTTATTGGGTTCTATAATTAGTATATTATTATATTGCAATTATAAATTTTCGAGATATCAGCGGATATATTATGTATTCTTTGTAGGTATAGAAAACTTGCGGTCTTTCTTAGGGCGCCTTCAACTTGTCCTTTCACCGGAGCCAAGAATTCAACTCTCTCGCCGGAACTACTTCCTCTATACGGCAGATATGGCCGCTGGATGTTGATTTGCTATGCTACGTCCATGCTTTTTCATTCAGCTTTCTTCATTATATAAGTAATAATTTACTTCAAAAAAGTTATAGCTCAGCGTATAATATAAAGTTGCAATTTTTTTAATTTTAAGTAATAAAAGTTATGACACGCGCAACGGCAGTGATAAATTTTCACTGTTAAAATTTCGTGCGAAAGCGAAAAAAGTAATATGTTAAAATTTAATTACGAAGCAAAATATTATTTTTATTATTTTAACTTCAACCCATTGCTGCCTAATGGGTATAATTTTACCCATGAAAATTTATTTTAAAAAAAAAATCACAAAAAAGTCAATGTTTGAGATATCTCAAAACCATTGATAGGGATAGTTAGGAAAAAGATGGAACTACCTTAACCTAGTGAAGGTCACCTTAAAATTTCGCCATCTAGCTAGAGTTACCAGACTCCAAAAATCGTGAATTTTCTGAAGGTGGAAAATGTGGCGAATCGTAGTGGTCTTAAAACTTCACAAAAATCTGCCTCCTAACTCACCTGTAAAAAATACAACTTTTGTTCACGTGTTTAGCTAATCACTTCACAAAGTATGGAAAAAAGCTACCATTGCTGCGTAATGGGTACAAAATACCGAATGAATATCTCAGCAACGTGCAGAGATATAAAGCTGAAATGTTTCTTGTTTCTGATCATTTTGGGTCACTTCTAGGTCGTGTATGAAATTTTATCAAAATCGTATGGGCGGAACTGGTACCCGGCAGCAATGGGTTAATACTAAAAACACGATTATTTTGTTAAGTGAAAAAAAAAACGTTTTCATAGTTTCAATAACAACTCAATTCAAAGTTATTGTTGTGCGCATTGAGAAAACAATGTTTTCATAACTCCATGTCCAGTACAGGTCTGTAGGCTATTTTCTTTCATATCCCCAAACATTGTTGCAAAATTTTTAAATTTTAATTTGTTACCACAAACAACTCCGAACTAAAGGACGAAGTACTTGAAATCATCATAGGATAAAATATCAATTATAAGATGAAAATTTCTACAAATAGCAAGAACTAAGTTAATTCAAGAGGACGTAAATTCAACAAAAATATCCATCTACAAATTTATATTTTCATATTTCCCATAATCTAAGATTTTATGTATTTTACAAACAACCATAATAAAAAAAAATAAGAAACCCGTCAACAAATGCTGCAGTAGCAACGCGTGGCGCACGCGTCTCATTGATGGCAACGGTGAAAACTTTCTTTTATTTCGCAATTGCTTAAATGCCAGACTGTCTTTAATTTGTCACTTTAAACACCAACTACGCTCGGCATGAAATACCAAACTGCCACAACCGAAATGTCTGCGCCGACGACGAGTATGTCGATAGTAGAAATTTTTCAACATACCAAAAATTGACGGGGCATTTCACTTTGTGGCTTGGCCGCAGCGTGTGTGTGCTTAGAATAAAATTTGCATTAATTTCGATCTCATAAAAGGCCACAAGCAGCTGTGCAGGTGGGCAGTCAAACGAGCCGATGGTCTATCCGACGGCCGGACGGACAGCAGTTAATAACTGCAAATGTCCACATGACCGATTACTGCAATGGCATGTGCTCGCCTAACCACACACACACACACACACACACGCACAGTGTAATTGCCTTTTCGATTGTTGTTTTCCTGCCAAAAGGCAAATGCTTTCTTTGTTACGACCGCACAGAGCCAAAGTACGAAAGTGCCGTAGTGCATGAATATGCAATTTTTTTCTTGCTCCAACTTCAGCTTTTGCGGGCCGAAAAGTGCAAAAGTGGCATCGAAAAAGTTATATTTTGAAAAGTTTTTTTTTAATTGCAAATAGAGCTGAATTTTATTGTCAGCGAATGATTTCTAAATTGCTGCTCACTTCTTAGAGGCTGGGCTGGTCGTGTGGTCGGTCAGTGATCAAGTTTACTTTTCTTCGTTAATGAATTCATTCACGTCTCTCAGCCAACGCAAGCAGAGGTATAATGCTTGTGTGTGTATGTGTGTGTGTGTGCTCATGTTTGGCATATGAAACGCACAAGTCGCTACTGCTCGCTGCAGTATTTACTGGCCGCAGAGTATTGGCGCGCGGGTGTGCAGCATGTGGGGCGAGTCGTTCCTGCACTTTATGCTCATTGCTATTCAAGTTGTGGTTAGCGAAATTCCGGCGTACTGATGCGTTTTATGTACGCAAACGAAGTAAACGAAAGTGCCCTAAAAATTTACAATTTCGTTTTCTTTTCTCTTTCTCTCTCTCTTTCCTTAATTTTTGTGCCATTATTGCTTTTGGCGGTATTGAACGTGCCTGACAATATCAATGGTAGTCGAAAGATAATTTCGGTATGTGCAATTGATTTTTTCAAGTTCTTAAAAGTCATCGATAATGACAATAATGATCATTGTTATCATCATTGTGTGTTTGGCTCGTTAACACATTTAGCCAAGTATTATTAAAAAACGTAAGAATAGCTCACACTGTCGATAGGCATTAACACTTTCCGAAGAGAAAATAAATGGCCAAATATGCGAATGCAAACCAGTGCGAAACGTTTTATGCCAAAAAGAATGATATCACCGTGCGACAGCATTTTTCACATCGAGAAAAATCTATATGCGCGTGAAACTAGAGACCAAATATAGTAATAGTGCGTACTCAGCTTTTCATTTCTACATTCTTTGTCCTTTTAAAAGGACTTCAAAGTTTTAAAGGGGATAAAAAATAAAAAAAATTTAAAAAATATTTAATCTCGTTAGAATATGGCGATATGTATATCAAATGAAAGAGGAAAGGCTCAAGAATTTAAATAAAATAGATCTTTTATCTATTTGTAAAAAAAGGATATATAAAAGGTCCTTTGAAAATTGTAATCCTTTATATCCTTGAAACTTTACATAGAATTTTCTTGAAAAGTAACTATGTTAAAACCCAAAATCTCCTTGATCACGTGCCAAAATTTTATTACTCTAACTTTATTGGTTCGAAAGTTATTAAAAAAAAGGCGGAAGCTGCAATTCTAATGAAGTACAAAAATTCAAATTTATTTGAGTATCAGTATTTTAAATAATAAAAAGATACAAAATTAATGAAGCGAGAATAATGAAATTTTAACACGTGATTAAGGAGATTTGGGGTTTTAACATACTTACTTTTCAAGAAAAATCTATGTAAATTTTCAAGGATATAAAGGATTAAAATTTTCAAAGGACCTTTTTCGTATCCTTTTTTTATAAATAGATAAAAAATCAATTTTATTTAAATTCTTGAGCCTTTTCTCTTTCATTTGATACACATGTCGCCATATTCTAACGAGGATAAGTATTTTTTCTATTTTTTTTTATTTTTTATCCCCTTCAAAATTTTGAAGTCCTTTTAATAGGACAAAGGATGTAGAAATGAAAAACTGAGTAGGCAGTATTACTATGTTTGGTTTCTAGTTTCACGCCCATATGGATTTTTTTCGGTGTGAAAAATTTTTAAAATTTTTGTCGCACGGTGTATTAGGAGCGTTTGAGCTGTGTTCGGCACAAAATTTGCCTACGGTATGAAAATTCACTTTTTATTAAATTTTTGAGTGTTGAAAATAGTTTTGCTGAAATTGTGTGTTTTCATAGCAAATTTTTTCATAAATATAATTAAATGGAATTAATTGTATGAACTTCTATTGAATTCTTGTTAAGCCTTTGCCTGCAGTGTTGCCATTTATTATATTAATATCTTCTCCACAGAAATGTTCAATTGCGATTTGTATGAAAATCCAGAAAATGTTCCAGAAGCCATTTAAATTCCTTTATAAGCATTAACGTTCTGCTTAAATTTGAATAAATTCGCCTTCACAAAGTGCTGGTGACCCACAAAACTGCAGCCGAGCACTTTTTTCGCGGCCATTGTTGCTGGTGTTGGCGTTGTCAGTCAAGCCAAAAATTAATTAGGAAAATGATAGACTGGGGGCAACACTGTCAGCTTACGGTTCAGTGATTTATTTACACTAACGGCGCGGCGCAGAAGACGCTGTACAACGTTTACAGCTCGAGATGGCAGCAGCGAGGCCGGCAACCCGCCACCTTCACAGCTGGCCCGGCACGGTGTCTGCCAGACGGCGGTTCGCTAGCGGTTTCTGACTGACGCTTGATTTTCAGCATCTGATTTAATGCATCGCTTAGCAGCACACGCCACAGCGTCAACCCGCCCGTTCGCCCGTTCGCCAGCGCACCTTTGCGACCGGCGCGCCACTCTCCGCACAAGCCGCGCCACCCAAAATGCTCAATTAAACGGATTTTGAACCCCACACTTCTTGCCGATTTTCTGTCCATCTGCGTGTCCGGATGTGTTGGTGTGCGTATCGCATTTGAATTAATTTCAAAACAATGCGACTTTGTTTCGTTGACTTTGTGCGGATTAGCGGGTATTAATGTTGCTTTTTGCGTCGTAGCACGTTGTTGTTGTTATTGTTATTGTTGTTGTCTGTTGTTTATTTATTTGTTAGCCGACTGGTGTGTCATTTGTTTGCCATTGTATGGACGCGAATTTTGAACGGACGCTTAAGTAGAACAAAATTTATTACTGTCATTAGCTGTGAATGAGCTGTAAAGTTGTAAAGATTATCTGCGATTATTTGTAGCCACGGCGGCGCTCAACAAAAGCCACGAAATGAGTGCGTGCGAACGCAAAAGCTGACTGGAACAGGGAGCTGCTGGCCATCCGTGACTGTGAAATAGCCGCAAATATGATCCAAATAGCTAAACAATTGCAAAATTTATTCTTCGTAATATGGAGCAGATAACGGTAATTAAATTAAAATTCTTCGCACTCTATATTTATGATAGCGAATAATGGCAAATTCATGACCAGATGGGCGCATAAAAATGGGCCAATGTTAAAAAGGTAGTCGAGTTGAGTCTACTAAGTCATGAAGTGTGGAAAACTTTCCAAAAAAAGCTTCAATAACTAATTTTAAATAATAAAGTATAAATGAAAAACCAAGTTTTGTTCACCTCTCCCGGCTGATAATGTTTTTGGAAAGCCATTAACATTTATAAGTGTAATGCGTACAAGAAGACCAAATTTATGGAAACTTTCCATGAAATTCCATTCCAGTCATTCTGGTTAACTTGTAGCATGCAGCTTTCATAATTACTTGTAATATAAGTAAGATATGAATTAATGGCAGACTGAACAGTTTCTGCATTAACCATAATAATTTCTAGACAGATAACTTAAATCAAAATTATTTATTTTTCAGCTCCTTTATTATCAATCTTTTTGATTGGCCGGATTGGCTAAACTGAAACAAAAAAACAAAAAAGATTCATAATTATTAAGCTTTCGGACACAGGAATTCACCAGAAAAATAAAAAAAACGCTAAAAATAAAAGGATAGGAGCTTCTTGAAAAAAAGTGTCAAAAATTGAATGCGTTTTTCACATTTTTTCCCAGAAAAAGGTACTTTAAATTAAAAATTGTTCTTCAATATTGTGGTGGATTCTTGTAAAAAATAAGTTAATGAAAAGAACTAAAAAATTTTTTTTAAATCGGTCGAGTTAATCCGGAGATTAAGTCGCACACGCACTACAAAAGTGACACAACTCAAAATTTTTCATTTTCGGGTTTATGTGTTAATACTGTGCACAATGCATAAATCTACCAATCAGCAAAAGCTCAGTATATTTTGTTGTTGTTAACTGTTGCCAAAATACAGTTAGGTCTCTTTTCATGTCAGAAGTTTAATGCTATTTGATTGCTGCAGCTCAATGCAAAAGAGTCCTAACTCAAATTGTGTCACTTTTGACGAAATAAATTTTTGTTGAAGTTAATTTTAAGCAAAATTCTGACAATTTTTGTATATATTTTTAATTTTTAAAATTAATTATGAATTTTCTAAATTTTTCTTTCAACTTTTTAACTGTCATTTATAATTATTAAATTCAGAAAAAGTGGCATAACTTGAAATAGTTCCGTAATTATTGAATTAAAATATCATCAAAACAGTCACAACTCAAAGTTTTGGATTTTCTAGTGTAAAATAAAAAAAAAATTCTTGGAACTTATCAAAAAGCATAATCTGTAAGGATTTTCTACTGAACGGTCTATTCGTTATTAAAAAAAAATGTTTATTTAGCTCAAAAACAGTTTTTTGCGTTTCCTGAAAAATCACAAATTTTGAGTTGTGTCACTTTTGTTGTGCGTGTGCGAAGTGTCCGTAATGGAGGATGTGTTTTTTCTACGCGACTTCAGCTCCACCTATATAAGAGACAATATGCTAAAAAAACAAAAAAAAAAATGTTGTTTGTGTCCCTTAAACCTTCAGTATATTGAAAAAAAAAGATTGATAATAAAGGAGCTGAAAAATAAATAATTTTGTAAATCATTAAAAATTCCCCTTTCTAACGTGCCATGATACCTTAAATAACTTCTGTTAAATTTTAATAAATAAGTTAATTTAAATAACTTTCTGGAGGAAAGGAAACACTGGACGTTTTCCTGGCGCCACGTTTTGGTGCCATACAACATTACGTATGAAAATGGTTGCATAGAATTTAAATTGAAAGCGATTTAGTCATTCATAATAAAGTGAACCAAGTTTTTTAAGTTGACCAATTTTTCAACGCGCTACAAACAACTGCGGTTCTTAGCAAAAAAAGTACAATAGAATTTAATTACTCTCTTACATTACAATTAACTGGATTGTGCAATTCTTTTAATATATTTCACCTTGTGACACGATTTCGTAACAACGAGCACTTCTGGCGCAGAAGCGCAAAGAAAGCACCAGCGCTCATGTACCAACCCCACTACTGACCTGCTAGTCGCTTTGGGCTCCATAAAATTTGTTAGCTGCGCTGCTCACCAGCCCACAAACACTGCCACACAGATACGCTGGCATGTATGTAAGTGAACATTTTTCACAGCAATAAAATTGAATGACTTTGTGAGAGTGGCCAAATCCAGGAGCAGTGGCAGTCGTCTGGGCTGCTCGTGCGGTGAAAATCCAGTAAAACACGTTTTACGAAAACAAACAAATACACATTGGAAGAACAAGCAATAGTAATAGAGAGAAGACCACTTGAAAGGCCAGCAATAGCGGCATTAGTAGTAGAAATAGTAGTAGTAGTAGTAGTAGCATTAGAAGAAGAAAAAGAAGAGGCAGTGTCAGTGTCAGTGGCAGTAAAAGAGGCACACAACTAGGCTTCTACGGCCGCATTTAAAATTGTAAATAACTGCACTTGGCGAATAAATGGAGAAATATCCACAAACTTGGCACTGAACTTGCTATATCCGGACGTGCGCACATGCCGCGCTCCCTTCGCATTTTCCACGGCCAACAGTGCACAGTCATGCACCATTGCAATGACTTATTTTTTTTGTTGACTGCTTTTGCTATACCGTCGACTGGCTGCCGCCTAAGCACGACCAGAGCCAAAGTTAAAGCCAAAGCCAAGTCCAAAGCCAGCGCCAACGTCAACGTCACAGCGAACACGACGCGGCACAGCACCACGCAACGCAACACCGTCAAGTGAAGCCAAGCCATGTCAAGTTGCATTTTGTATGAAAAACATTTAATTACAATTTAAACGCGTCTTTTTGTGCGCGATTTCACTTTGCCTGAAATAAGTCTGCGTCTTGTTTGCCTGCCGCGTTCGCACTTCTGGCGCTTCGCACATGCATACACACACACACACACACACATCTCGTCTGCATACGCTTTCTGGCCGTTCTGTGTGAATAATATGCAGCAGATTTTATTTGATTTTTAGTTATTTATTTTTGCAGTTAATTGGCAGCAATGAAATGATGAAACCGCTTCTTGTGCAAGTGCTGCTCAAGTAAAAAAACAACAAAGTATGTACGCGCATGTAATGAGATGTATGAGTGAGAGAAAGTGTCACTTGGCCAATGCTGACATGCATAATCGACGTCTTTTGAATTCTCAGTTGGGTAGCACGGCAATGAGTTTCCCACAAGCAAGCTTCAAGTCGTCGGCTTCAGAGGCTTTTCGACTGCTTTGGGGCTTGACTGCAGCTTCATTTCAGTGGTTCAGCGAGCTGTGTGGAATCATTAGCTGGCGCCGTTCTGCCACTTTCAAACCACGTTGTGTACACTTGAGTGGGAAAACGATTAAAAAAATGTATTTGTTTTGAAATCTTGACTGGTGCTAATGTTATAATAATGTATTAATTAAAGATTTATGGAAAGATTTTGAATCTTTCTTGAACTTGTGTCGATTTGTAAATATTTAAAAATTGTTAATGAATCCTTCCGCTTAGGTACCTTAAAAATTGTATGCTAACAAATCGTTGTCGCTATTGAGCTACAAATTAAATCGGTTTTTGGGTATCATTGCAAATATCGTATTAAAATAAAATAAAATAAAATAAAATAAAATAAAATAAAATAAAATAAAATAAAATCAAATAAAATCAAATAAAATCAAATAAAATCAAATAGAATCAAATAAAATAAAATAAAATAAAATAAAATAAAATAAAATAAAATAAAATAAAATAAAATAAAATAAAATAAAATAAAATAAAATAAAATAAAATAAAATAAAATAAAATAAAATAAAATAAAATAAAATAAAATAAAATAAAATAAAATAAAATAAAATAAAATAAAATAAAATAAAATAAAATAAAATAAAATAAAATAAAATAATAAAATAAAATGAAATAAAATAAAATAAAATAAAATAAAATTATTTAAAATTATTTAAAATAAAATAAAATAAAATAAAATAAAATAAAGTAAAATAAAACAAAATAAAACTAATTAAAATAAAATAAAATAAAATAAAATAAAATAAAATAAAATAAAATAAAATAAATAAAATAAAATAAAATAAAATTAATTAAAATAAAATAAAATGAAATGAAATAAAATAAAATAAAATAAAATAAAATAAAATAAAATAAAATAAAATAAATAAAATAAAATTATTTAAAATTAATTAAAATAAAATAAAATAAAATAAAATAAAATAAAATAAAATAAAATAAAATAAAATAAAAGTAATAAAATGTTCATTCATTTAATGTTTAGTTAGACAAAACTATTATGTTTTGGCACTTTTCATTGCACTTGAATTTAATGGAATAAACCCTTTGAAGCTCACATTTCCCTGATGACAACATTTCCATGAAAGTGACATCGTTGAGCATATTTGTAATCGGATTATGAATCCAATGGCAATTTCAAGGGTCGTTGATGACAAATTCGTAATCAGATTTTAAAATTAGTGCTCGTGACTCTAATATGGCGCACTGACTTTGTTAAATTTAAAGTTTGTTAAAAATTTAAAACTTTGTTACTGCAGTTTACATGACAGATATCAAGTCTCAGTGTCGCTAAAATGAATCGAAGGCAGCAAAAACGCAAATATAACAATTTATAAATAGCGTGGAAACTTCAAAGCATCCAAGGAGACGCAATTATGTTCACCCATTAACAAAATTGTTTGTTTTAAAATTCACTTGAAATTTACTGGTTAACATTTTATGTATATTTATGCGTCATTTGAACTCCGTCACTCTTCACTCTTTGTTGCATATGGGTGACTTCCATACTTGTGGGCCCACAGCACGGTTTGGCCGTAGTCTGTATGCGCACTTAACTGTTAAATGTGCATTGCAACACGAATCGAACAAAGCCAGAAGCGTAGCAGCTGGGCCGAGAACACGCCTAACCACTGTCGGCGCTTAACCGAACGCTTAACTGAGCAAACGCAAAAGCGGGCAACTGGCGCACAGTCGCTGAGCGCGAAGCGAAAGAAAGCAGCAAAGAAAGGTGACGACAAGAAGCAGCAGCGCTGGAATGGCAGCAAATTTGGTCGAAAAAGAAAAGCGCTTCGATCGCGGCGCGCCAGCAAGTGTGATGGTAAATCGAATCACGACCAGCGATCAGTTGCAGACTTTTGCTCGTGGCAGCCAGTTGTGTTTGCGCGGCGGTGTGATAACTACTAAAAGCAGCCAATAACAACAGCACGAAACAAAACACTAATCAAACTGAAAGAAACCCAAGAACGAACGTAACGCTTTTTGATTAACACACACGAGAAACGAGTTGTCACACAGCGAAGAAAGGTAAAAATACAAAGTAAAAATAAAAAATAAAAACAAATAAAAAAAGCATAAAACAAGACACAACATTGTACATTGCACAGCGGTGCACAGCCGTAGCGCAGCGCCGTAGAGAGTATAAATGTGAGTTCCGCAGACAACGGCGCGGTCTACTTACAGTAAAAACCGTAAGAGAAAAGTTTTTTCACCGCCAGTCGTGTGGCAAGAGGCAAAGCAACAAGTGCGCTGTGCGGATTACACACAAAATAATCAAAAAAACTGCCACTGAATACAACAACAACAAGGCAGAGGAGGCTTAGCAACTTGAACTTGTGGACACAAAATTGTTGAAATTTTTTTTATCTGGCTAATTTGTTGAGCCACGCAGAAGCTGAGACACTGAAATAACGCAAACAAAAGTTATAAACAATTATTAAATAATAACATTAAAAAATAATTTCAAATATCAACGACCATCTTTACAAGGTATTGTGCAATAAAATTGAATTAAGACTCGAGAATCGACATGTAGTGAAAACGGTAAAATGCACGTTGAAGCAAACTTTACGAGTTTTTGTTGTTGTGTACAAATGTTGGCCCGAAAGTGTTTTTGCTGCTTTCTCGAAAGGATTGTGCTGGATATTTGCTCAACTGGCAGCCACTCGAAGTCGCTCGAAGTGGTCGACCACTCAGCGTCGATAGCGGGAAAGAAAGTGTTGCGAATTGGGTTGTGCTGCCTTGGTGCGACGTTTGATCGTTCGAAGTGGTTTGGTTGGAATCGAACGCTTTTATGTTACCAATTGACCCAGTTTCTCACTGACTTGTTTGACTGCGTTTTGTGGCTGAATCCACAAGAATTGGGTTGACTAAGGAAATTTCTTGTTCGCACCATATTTTGACATCTGCGCACCAAAAGAAAGTGAATGTGTGAGAAAAAAGTGGCACACATGTTGTCCTAATAATTTCGGATATTTCAAAAAAGCTAAACTCATTTCTGAAATCAAAAGTCAATAGCAATTAAGCCTTTCGACCCCAAAGTTGCCTGAGAGCAACTTTAACTATTTGTCATCTTATAGCCAAAGCTACGATTGATTTATGGGTTTAATTTAAGTAGGTAACAACAAATTCATATTTTTAGAAGTGAATTCAAAGCAAATTACAAAAATGTTACTGTTATTCCCAAAATAATTTCCAATAATTTGCAACGATATCAGCGAAAGTTTGTGTTCTCATTGAAGTCTACGAATTGGGCGCGTTTGATCAAAACCCTGTTTCTTTAATGATGGTTAAATAAAATCAAAAAGTCATAATTTTGTATTTTTCCATAAATATTAAATTATTTAAAAAAAAAAAAAAAATTAAAAATTGTTCAAAAGTAAACTGAAATTAGGGGTCGAAAGGGTTAAAGCAATTTCCTCATACAAACAATTACAAAACTATACAAGAAATTGTCAAATGCTGCTCAAATATTGCTTCCTCTGTTCAAGTGTTGACCCTTTGTGGACGTCTGCATCCTCTATGGTTGCAAGAAGACATGTTTTTGTTGGTCTTTAGAATAGTTTGAAGTTTTAGGAAAAATACGAAATTAATAAACTGAATATTTAAGTTTAAAGAGGAGAAGTATAAACGTTTTTATAATGGTATATCTTGACATAGTAAAGGAAGAAGAAGTAGAAAAAATTAGAGAACTTTTTAATTTGAATAGAAAAACACTCTAAAATACAGGGTCCGAGTATAAAAATAAAAAAATTTCTTCTGGAATGTTACTAATATAACCATAAACATAGAAGCCTAAGACGTAAAATTTAAAATTTTAACTTTCCCCAGTAAAAACCTTTAGCGCGTTCGACAATTTCGCATTATATTCGAAAGTTTTTAGCTCAGATTTTTCCCTCAGCGCCACTCTTGTCAAACACTTAAAATTTCTACCGCCCGCATGGTTTCATGTGTGCTGAAGTTCCTAATTGAAGCGCTGAGCACTGGAGAATTGCAGCGCCACTAACCCCATTCATCCGCTCAAGTTTCGCACTGGAGCCGTAGAATGGCTTCAACAACTTCAATAACAATATGTATCGAACATCCATACAAGTGCAGATGTATGTGTTTGCTGATGCGTTATGTGAAATTTTAATCCACTTCAAAAGTTTCAATAAACCACAACTTATGGTTTGTGCTGCTGCCGGGGTTTCTACACACTTTGGCATAGAACGCTCTAGCCACCGAAAAATAAACACAAAAACGAAATAAACAAACTCCATAAAATGCAGCCACTCACATTGCAAACGGCTATCAGCAGCATCTTCATCATCATTGTTGTTGTTGTTCATATTTAAGTGTGTATTTTTAATTACAAACTTTATAATTGTCTGCGCTGAGATTAACTTTCTGACTGCAACTCAGTTTGCAAGCGCATTTCTTCCTTTTTCTTGCTCCACACACAAACACACACACACACACATACTCAAATCAACAGCAGAGTTTGTGGCCTGCTTTGGGAAAAAAGAAGAGAACTAAATCCACTTAGTTTTGATGGAAAAATTTGCTAAATCCATTTACCCTTTTATTCGACAAATTTTTTATGCCAAAACTTTCCAGTCCGGCGTGGGTTTTGTCACTTCATGTAACACATTGGGTGCGAAAAGTTTTTTAAGCGTTTCTTTTTTAAATTGATAGGTGTGACCCCCTAAGTAGGTTAGTGAAAGTGGTATTGGAAAATATTTTCATAGGACTCAAGTTAAATAATACTATTGATACTTGCAAGCGTTGCACTGTTAAATCCTTCGAAGGTGGAATCCTTATAATGGGGTAACGATCTTGACAATCTTATCGTAAACCATTTTGACAAATTTTTTTGGTTGATACGCACTTATGGAAATCACACCAAGTTAATGACTATCACAAAATATGCTTTATTAAAAAAATGCAGGGGTGACACACTAATTACCACACCCTGCTTATAGTACTAAAAAGAGTATAAAACACGAGTACAAATAGAAAACATTGATAAGAAAAAATAATATTTCCATTTATTGAAATCAGCATTTCATCTTTTCATCGATTTTGAAAAAGTACGACAGGTTGTTCAGATGATCCATCTGGAAGAAAAACAATTTTTTATGACAGCCACTTTCTTGATATTTGGTTAGATATCTTTTTTACGAAATAATTATTGTAATTAATTTTAATTGTTGTTTCGGAACTTTCTGTCATTCCTGAAATTCCGCAAATTGCAAACAACTATGACTTTTTGCAAGTAATTTTCGATAGGCCAGTCCGTCCAAACTGTAGATAACAGCGTTTTTTGGTGTGAATTATTTAACTTATGATTTTATTTATTTATTATTAATTATAATTGACATTAAAATAATTAAAATTAAAAAAAATATTTAGAATTATAATTAAAATTATAATTAATGGAGCACTAGTCAGCAATGCCAGGCCTATCGGCTTCCGGTTTAGGATATTTTAATCTAATTATTTATTATATTAGATTATGAATATTTATTTTTTTTAAAGGAGTATGTGTGCCGTATATTTTTATCTGTGGGGTCTCTAAGCAGTTCTAGGGGGTTAAGCGTTTGGAATACTGAAGCTCTAAGAGAATTAAGTGAGGGCATGATGAAAGCATATGGGTAATTGTTAGTGGGAAGTTGCGGAAAAATTCGCAAGTTGGCTGCGATTCGTTTTTTAATATGTAAGCGTGTTTAAATTTTATAAGAAATTTATAAGCCATGCATACGAGGTGTGACAATTAAGTAATGAGACTGATTTTATTCCCGCGCTTGTGGTAAACCTGCGACCTTGAAATTCCCTTCCCCTTCCCCAGCATCCTTCCCCTCTCCATTGATATATTTCCCATCGCTCTAGCTTGTTTAGTTTGCCTGCTCTGTCGTGTTGAGTAGACGTGTGTTGGTGGTGCTCGTCACGAAAATGGAGAAACGAAATTAAGAGCAACGCGTCGCGATTTTCGCCAGATTGGGCGAAACAGCTTCGGAAATGTACGCTAAAATTGTAAAAGTGCATGGTGATAGTGCTCTTAGTCGAAAGATTGCGAAAACGAGTCAACAGGGTGCGCCCAGACATCGCTCGTAACTGGATCCTTCATCACGACAACGCGCCGTGCCACACCGTCCTCAGCGTGTCCCAGTATTTGGCCTCTAAAGGGATCGCCGTGTTGCAACAGCCGCCTTATTCGCCCGATATGGCACCCTGTGACTTTTTTGTTCCTTAGAACAAAATCGGTGGTCAAAGGAACCCATTTTGAGTCGATTACGGACATCCAGGCGGCCGTGACGAGGGTACTCGCGGACATCCCAGTCGAAGCGTTCCAGAAATGTTACGAAGCATGGAAAACGCGCTGGAATCGTTGTATAGTTGCCCAAGGGGACTACTTTGAAGGGAATGGCAGAGTTGTAGAATAATTTTTAAATATACGGTTTTTATGCAATCAATCTCATTACTTAATTGTCATACCTCGTATAAGTTTATTATAATTTTTAGATTATTAAAATGAGAATCGATGTAAGAGAGCATGCATTTTTAATATATTATTTCTTCAGAAATAATGTCAAACAATGATGCAATGGTAGAATAAGTAGTAATTAGCACTTTACATTACAGGAAGGAATCATTAGCAAAAATTTTAGCAGAAATATCTAGAATCTCAAAAAAAGTTATTTCTTATTTAAAAATGAATGGAATTAGTGCTCTCACTCACAGGCACTAATTTCAAGCAAAAGTCATTGAACCTCGAAACAGCTTCCATGCACATCAAGACCGCACACACTTCCGAGTAGAAGCAGTCGAAGTAAGATTTCCCACTCAACGAGTATTTGGTCTAATAACAAAAGCAAGCAATCCATTTGCGTTGCACATTTTCCAGCGCACTTTCAACTACATGTTGCCGATGTACATCCTAATTGCATTGTCCAACAATAGACCGCAACGTGTGTGGATGTGTGTGTGTGTGTGTGTGCAATCACAACATGCTGTGTGGTGCCAAACCGCAACGAACCAAGACGCTATCGCCGTATATCGCGTTACTAAAACGCGTTCTAGATGTGCGAACCCTGCGTACAGTCCGAAAGCACACACACACACACAAATATATATGTACCAGCGTATAAGTGTTGATTTGTGTAATTCCTGTTGGTCATTTCAATGCGTGTTTTCACCACTTAAATATTTTTTGTTGGTTTGTTATTTGCTGTTTGCCTTTTGTTTTAGTTGTAGTGTGCGCCAAGCGTATAAAATGGGCGGCAGTAATTTCCACAACAACAAGAACCAGCACAGCAAACATTACCCAACCGCCAACCACAACACAGGGGCTACCACTTGCAATGACCTAAATTCCACTAAACTATTTCATGCTTTTGTTTTGCTCCGGTTTTTTTTTTAAATTTCATTTTATTTTCATTTTATTTTATTTATTTGTTGTTTGCCTGACTGCAGTCGGTGCGGCGAACGCGAGCACAACTTATTCTTGACACCACACTCACATACGCAGACTCGCCAAAAAACATGTACACTACACGCCAGTGTGGCTCATCAAGTGCTGTTTCCTGTCTTTGTGCATTTAAATGTGAGCGGCGCGCGCCTGCGCAACCAGCACAGCAAAACTTTGTGCTGCAGATAAGCTATTATCCAAATAGTATGGCTTTTTCTTAGCGCCCGGAACGGCTTTCGTCTTTCTTTCTTCTTTTTATTTATTTTTTTTTTTATTTTTGAAAACTTTGTGTGCACTCAAACGCGTTTGAGTGTTGCTGAGTGTGGAGTGGAATTTTTCGCTATTAAGTGCACTCGCCTTAATTCTTGTGCTTGCACTGCTCTTTGCTTTCCTGTTGTTGTTGCTGTTTTTCTAGGCACATTTTCATTATTTCATTTTCCACTGCACAGCCCCGAAAAGGAGCGAGGGAACTTTGAGGCAAACCTTAAGAAGCAGACAATTTCGTTGTCGGTGTGTTTTACGAAAAGGCGTTCAAGTGTTGTATGCAGTGCATGAGTAATGCGGCCAGAGCATGGAACAAAAAGCGAAAAAGTATTATAGTTGAAGGGGAAACTGAAGGACGAACGGAAAAACAGGAAAACGCATTGCATTGTGCAAAAAAAATCTGGTAATCAGTGCAAAGCAGTAAAAAGAAAAAAACTATTTAAAAGTTGCTCATTTTATGTAATATGAAAAACAAGCACTTTGCTCCCAACTGAGGTTACCAGAGTGTTTAATAATAATTCGAGCACGCATAATAGTGCAAGCAAGATAATAGTACAAACTCAACCGCGCTTGAGATGGAAGAAAGTTACATGCCGCAAACTTTGGTTATTGAGGAATGTAGAGACAGGGTTTTGTCTGTAAGTGTGTCAGAGTGAATTGCTGAGCTCTGCGGTTGTAGTGTGTTTTCCAATGCCAGGAGCTGAGTAAAGCAGTTATTAAAAGAAGAATGTCTAGAATAGCGTTATGTTTAATTTTAATTATGCTCTGATGAGTCAATAAAGCTACATAGCCTACTGTCCCCAAAAAGCTTTGTCACCCAGTTTGGCATACAGTGGAAAATTAATCAATGGATTTTTGAAATGACTGCCCCACAGATGCGAGTTCAACGAGATTTTCGCCGCAAATATCACTACTCGACACGAAAAATGCTTCTAAAAATAAAAGTATTTTTTAGACTAATCTTCGGCTGCTGAACACGAAACTGAAAATCAAAAAATTTTCTTAAGAAGCGTTTTCGAAAAATCTTCGAAAAACACGTTTTTCCCCTCTTATGTTAGTTATGAGCACATATCTCGTAAACCAACTATCCGACTAACAAGTAGCCCGTCGTTCAGAAGGTAATTAACTAACCTTCCCAACGATACATAGATTGTCCAAATCAGATGAGATTTGGGGAAGTTACTGACGATGAAAGTTGGAAAAATTGAATTTTTCACCATTTTCAAAAATTATACATTTTCGAATGTTTTTTTTTATAGATAAAATAAATTATCTCCTCTGGTTTTAAAATCTAAGATGAAAGATATATTATTTGAGCAAATATTAAGCCTAACATCAATAGAATTAAAAGAAAAATGACAAAGTTATGATGCACGGAGTTAAAACACCAACTTTTCATTTATTACATCGTGCGAAAAAATTTTTTTATTTTTCCGAGACCCATCCAAATGTTGATATAGACGTGAAACTAGAGGTCATTTATAATATCCTGGCATAGTTAGTTTTTCATTTTCTGACCCAAAAACCTTTTTAAAGGACTTTAAAATTTTAAGGACATACACATTTCAAATATTTTTTAAAATATTTGTGGTTGTGCAATGATGAAGATTTGGGTATCAAATGAAAGAGAAAAATTGTCTCCTTTTAACTAAATTTTCTATTTTGAGCTTTCAGAACTTTGAAATAGAAAAAAATTTAGATGTATGAATCTACAGACTGAGATCCAAAACATTTATGTTTTGCATATCTGACATATTTTTGTCCTTTTAGGAGCACGCGATGAACCCATCTTTTGTCGAGTAGTGTATTTGGTGTAAATTATGAGGTTGTCTACTTTGCTAATCATTGAACTGCATATATTTTGAAATTGACTTAATTTCTAGCCCATCTGCAACCAGGAATGCATTGAATTTTCGGAAAACTTGCTAAAAAGTCAGAATTCACATCAATTTATGTGAAAAATCACGCAGTGCGTTCACTCTATCTGCGCCCAATTTGATGTTGTGTTGTGCTGACGTTGCGTATACGCCCTGATGTCTCATCACTTTTTGTTTTTTTGGTACTGTTTTTTGCATCGCTATACCAACTCTTCACCCTACTTTGAACTCGCTTTTCCCTTTGTCTCTCCTCTGTTCTCGCTGTGTTGTAATCTATGCACTTCCAAAGTTTTTTGCTGCTTCTTTCTGCTGTTAATTTTTTGCCACTTTTTTCAATGGCAATTTTGGTTGTACTGCTGTGCTTTGCGTTGTTGCGTGGGTGTTGTTCAACATCTTCAAATACGCCATTTACGCCATTTACGCCGCTGCAAGTGTCACTTTGGTTTGCAGCATATTTTCACCTTAATTCCCACAACGTGCGCGTGCATACGATGCGCTGTCGCTCCAAGCGAAAAGCGGCTGTCTGCTTGGCTGCCTCGTTGACAGGCTGCATGCACCATAGCAGCAGCAGCTGCTGCTGTTATTGTCAGCAGCATCTTGGTTGCAAGTTGCTGCCGCATTGTTTCAATGCGCGCTACGGGCTGTTGTCTACGCGCCGCTGAAACTTTTCAACGTTCTTTTCTTCGTTCTGCTTTTGCTACGCTTGTTTAGTTTTAGTTTCGTCTTCAAGTAGCCACATAAGCGGTGCACAGTGGGCCGCAACCATAGGTATAAAAAAATAAATAAAATAACAAGCAGTCTCAGTCGGTAAACTGCGGAGCCGCATGCAACAGCCATAAGAAAAATTAGCGGTACTACTTTATGCTTTACTGCCAGAGTGGCACGCCAGCCAGCCAACCAGCCAGCCAGAGTGTCATGGAAGCAATACCAAAAAATTGCTAGTGCAATCTGCTAAGTGTCGCACGCTTGCAGCAAGTTTAATGTCTACTTTAGTGGATACTTAAGAGACAAGTACCGGCTAAAGTTTTGTCGCATGCACATATGAGCCGCCACTACACAGAAACCATGACTCTGGTAACCCAAAATAAAATAATAATAATAGTTGTTGCGAAATTTTTTATTTTGTGTGTAACTTAGCAGTTTTTATTTTTGGTTTTCTGAGATTATATAAACTTGCTTTAAAATTATATAAATTGTATTAATTTAAAATTTATTTCTACTATTTTTTTTAATGGTTCATAGCATCTCTCGCTCTGCCCCTGCTCACTTGTTCACTAAGTTTTCCAATATATCTCAAAGCATAAGTAACTGCATTGGCTATAAACTAACTAACTGTAACCCTATTACCGAGCGACAATGCCAACAACAAAAGCAATATTCCAGCACCAACACCATATGTTAGTAGAGACACCAGCTCACCAGTGACACCAGTTCGAAGTTCCAACACTAACAAGTGCGACATTATTAAATTTGGAAGTGCTTTGGCTCTGGTGGCGCAATTGCTGACAAGCACTGAGCTGCCACATGCGTGTTAACTTAAGTTCAAGGAAATACCATTACAAACTTTGGCAATTAGCCTCACTTCGCTGCGACTTGAGGGTTTCGAATTTTTGCAACAAAAAGTCTGATTCAAGTGGAAATAAGAAAGTATTATATTTTATTCTTTGGAGTTAAATTAGGCAGTTTTTAATTAGGTATCAATCAGTAAAGAAAGTCAAAAGACATTGCGTTATAAGCAATTCAGTTCTGTTTTTTATTAAAATTAATTTGAATTAATTAAATTAAAATCTAATTTATATAAATAATAATAATAATAATTAATAAATTAAATTAATAATAAAAAATAATAATAATTATATAAATTAAATGCGACTTGAGGGTTTCGAATTTTTGCAACATAAAGTCTGATTCAAGTGGAAATATGAAAGTATTCGAGGCTAGAGTTGGAGTTAAATTAGGCAGTTTTTTTTTAGGTAGATGTCGGTCAGTAAGGAAAGTCAAAGGACATTGCGTTATAAGCAATTCAATTCTGTTTTTAATTAAAATTAAATTAAATTAATTAAATTAAAATTAAATTTATATAAATAATAATAATAATAATAATAATAATAATAATAATAATAATAATAATAATAATAATAATAATAATAATAATAATAATAATAATAATAATAATAATAATAATAATAATAATAATAATAATAATAATAATAATAATAATAATAATAATTAATAAATTCAATTAATAATAAAACAATACAAAATAATAATAATTATATAAATTAAATGCGACTTGAGGGTTTCGAATTTTTGCAACATAAAGTCTGATTCAAGTGAAAGTATGAAAGTATTCAATTTTATTCTTTGGAGTTAAATTAGGCAGTTTTTTTTTAAGTAGATATCGGTCAGTAAGGAAAGTCAAAAGACATTGCGTTATAAGCAATCCAATTCTGTTTCTTACAGGGACCGTAAATAATTATTATCGCAATATTTTTAATCAAAAAAATCAAGATGAAGGAAGCATTGGAGATATATCATGTAGTGCAATAAAGTGATTTTTTTTTAAAGCAGTTATCAAAAAAGCAATACAAAAAAAATTATCGATTTTTATTTTCCGCTCACCGAATAATAATTATATTTTTATTTTTTTTTTCGATCAGAAAATAAAAATTATTTGTTGAGTTTTATTTTTTTGGGTGGGTATCGGGAAAAATCGCATTTTTGCATTCATTCCTTTAAAGAAAAAATATATAATTCATAGTATAATTTTTATTTCATGAGCGAAAAGTATTACTCAGAAAATAATTTTCAGAATACAATTTGAAAAATTGAACTTACCACATGAGGCTTATTTTTGAATCAAAAACAAAAACCCGTCCCGTAATGTTTATTTTGTGTTGAAAAAAAAACTGAAAAATAATTCTCATTCTGCAAGTGAAAAATAAAACTCACCGCATAATTTTTATTTTTCCCCAAAAAAATAAAACTCAACAAATAATTTTTATTAGGTGAGCGGAAAATAAAAATATAAAAATAAGTTTTATATTCTGATTTTTATATTTAGCTCATAATTTTTACGGTCCCTGGTTTTTTATTAAAATTAATTTGAATTAATTAAATTAAAATTAAATTTATATAAATAATAATAATAATAATTATTAATAAATTAAATTAATAATAAAATATTAAAAAATAATAATAATTATATAAATTAAATGCGACTTGAGGGTTTCGAATTTTAGCAACATAAAGTCTGATTCAAGTGGAAATATGAAAGTATTCGAGGCTGAAGTTGGAGTTAAATTAGGCAGTTTTTTTTAAGTAGGTATCGATCAGTAAGGAAAGTTAAAAGACATTGAGTTATAAGCAATTCAATTCTGTTTTTAATTAAAATTAATTTAAATTAATTAATTTAAGTTAAATTAATTAAAAAACATTTTTGTAAAGTGACTTGTGATCCAATATAATTAATTAGCTCTCCTTCTACTTCTGATACTATTCCGAGCTATTCACAGATGCAAGTTGAATATCTATTGAGAGGTTACTGTGAAATTATTTCGCAATAATGGCTGCATATTTATAAATAAAATTTATGTAAACTGCATACACATTAACAAATCGAATCCGTCTAGCACGTTTGCCACTAGGTCAAGTTTTCTCTTATCATCAATAAAATCAACAATGCCATGTGGAACACACCTCACAGACGCACAAAGAGACAAAGTCACAAAAGTGTTGGCAAGCAGTCGCCGAACTGCTTTCACTTGATTGACGCTTTTCGTATGGCGAGTGCGTGCTATGGGTGTGTAAAGTGAAAAATTACACCAACAAAGACAACATAATGTAAATGTTTGTTTACTGGCACAGTGAATAACATAAAAATGACAACAACTGCAACAACAAAAGCTACAGCTAGAGCGACAGCGACAGCTTTAACGACAACAACATTTTTTGTCGACGCAGTGTGCACCATGCTACCAGCACGTTTTTGGCCACGTTCACAGCCAGACAACACTAACTTACTTTTTCTTTCGACTGCACAGTTTTTCTC
Source organism: Melieria picta (assembly GCA_964056695.1). Classification (NCBI taxonomy): domain Eukaryota; kingdom Metazoa; phylum Arthropoda; class Insecta; order Diptera; family Ulidiidae; genus Melieria; species Melieria picta. Next base: position 32,981,701 of record OZ057399.1, on the reverse strand, counting down.
TTTTTCAATTCTCATACATACATATTTACACGTCTCACTTTGATTGTTTTCTTCTCGAAATCGTTTTAACTGATTTCCTTTGATTTCAGTCAATATGTGCGCAGTGTTGCGCGCTGGTTGTTTATTATTATTATTGTTACTGTTGTTGAGTTTGATCATTTTGTGCGCAACGATAAGTAACGATGGACTTTCAACAATGATTTGGTGTTGTTGGAAATGAATGCAGTTGTCCATAGAAATTATAATTTGAGTAATTTGAAAATTTGTTTATATTATAAACATTTTCCTAAACATTGGTGAGCACAGTGGCTGTCAAGTTTAATCACAATTCAGTGGTTCCTGAGTTCGAATACCAACTGGGCCAACACTAATTACAGATACAATTTTTTCTGCCGTTGGAATCTGAACACGAAACAATAAACCTTTGAGAGTAAACATCGTTGGCTATAAAAAAACCCTCTTTGTTTAACCCTTTCGACCCCAAAATTGCCTGAGAGCAACTTCACCTATTTGTCATCTTATAGCAAAAGCTGCGATTTATTTATGGGTTTAATTTAAGTAGGCACCAACAAATTAATATTTTTAGAAGTTACTGTAGAAATTTTACTGTTATCCGAAAAATCATTTCCAATAAATTGCAGCGATATCAGGGAAGGTTTGTGTTTTAATTGAAATCTACGAATTGGGCGCGCTTGATCAAAACCCTGTTTTTTTAATAATGGTCAAATAAAATCAAAAAGTGATAATTTTACATTTTTAAATAAATATTAAATAATTTTTCTGTGATTAAAAAATATTGATTAAAATTTTTAGTTAACCCGTTTTAACCCTTTCGCTACAGATTTTTACTGGGGAAAGTTAAAATTTTAAATTTTACGTTTTAGGCTTCTATGTGGTTACATTACCAACATTCCATAAGAAATTTTTTCATTTTTATACTCGGACCCTGTATTTTAGAGTGTTTTTCTATTAGAGCAACCACATCATTGTGGCTGCAATAATTACTTAAACATAAAACTTCTTACGCATAACGAAAATTTGAATAGCTCTTCATTTACTTCAGCCAAAATTAAAAAAAAATATCTAAATTGAAAGAAAACGTCAAATTAAAAAGTTATCTAATTTTTCTGCTTCTTCTTTCTTTACTATGTCAAGATATACCATCAAATAAACGTGTATACTTCTGTTCTTTAACACTAGAATGCCCAAGGTAGTCATTTTGACTACATTGAGTTCTTTTATTATAAATAACTTTTGTTGCATCGCTTTCTAAAAAAATATCTTACGTGACTTTTATTAATTTTTAAAGCTAAATGGAATAAATAAATTAAAAATATTGTAAAAAAATTTGTTACCCAAATTTTGCAAAATTTAACTTAAATGCCCAATGGTAGTCATTTTGACTACCTATATACAATTTTCAGCAAATCTTACTGATAAATAGAAAAATATGCATCTTCAATTGCAAAATATGAAAATTATATATGTATAATTGCAAATATTAAAAAAAAATATCATAGTAGGTTGTGACAATTCCCAAGTTTTTCAATCCAAAATTCACTCAAAAAATTCATTCACAAATTCCAAATTCCAAATTTCATTCCATTTTATCCCAGTGATGTGTAAAGTACGCCATTATATTTTAGTGAATTTTCTTTGTAAACCATAAAAAAATAAAAACTAAATGCTTATTTTAGTTTAATCTCGTGTACATTTATTCATATTTGCTACTTAAAAACCAATAAAATAAAAAAAGTCAGTAAACAATATGGTAGTCAAAATGACTACCTATGGGCATTTTAGGTATGTCAGATTATCGGGCATTCTAGTGTTAAACTTAAATATTCAGTTTATTAGCTAGAGACCAAAAGAAAAGTTTTTTGTTTTGGCTTTGGTTCAGTCATAGCTTGAATCCATGAACTTCTCCTTTAGTTCAACTAATCACTGAGCCATGAAAGTAGCCAATCTTTGTTGATGTTTTCCACATAGCATCACATTTGTGTAAATTTGTAAATTTTTCCAACTTTATAAATGTTGACTTTTTGTATTTTTTTCTATATTGTAATAAGTATTAAGTTGTGCTCGCATTACGACATAATTAATGATTAGATTTGTACGCAAAAGCTAAATTCCACCCGTCTGTAATTCGTTTACCTGATAATGCCAATCTTTCGATATGGCACACAAGCAATGAATTGTTGAAATTCCATTGATTTAACGTGTGCTGCTCAATTACGGCTCAATTTACCAACACGGAAAATGTTCCACGTTCTTTACTCATTCATGCTCATCGAAAAGCAAAGCTCAGTCCTTTCCGGCTGTCCACTCTTAACTGATGAATTTTTATTGCGCACAAGAATGCGCCAGTATGTATTTCAATTCAATTCTTCGACGTTTGTTGTTGTTTTAACTGCACCTGTTAACATGCCGATACGTGCTGGAATTGACGTAATTAAATTATAACCAGGAACAAAAGCAACAAACAGAAAGAATAGCAAACAAATTCGTGCTTACGACACACACACACATTTGATTAGACATATTTGTGGTGTGTATTGGTTAAAAAAAATGGCACAATAACAAAACAATTAAACAACAACAAGGATAACGGCAAGTGGCACAGCACGACAGGTTCATTGCCACCGAACATAACTCCAAGTTCAACGCAAATTACGTGTCCATTGGGCACCGACTGTGGGTGTTCATACGGCAGCCGGAAACGGAAACGAAAAGCATTGAGAAGGAACAAGGACAGAGCAAACGAGCACACACGCTGCAAAGACTAACTGACTGACTGACCAACAACAATAACTCAAAGGGTAGAACACTTAACACCAATTGTGCATTTATGCTCGGTGCATTTTAATACTTCTCCTAGTGCCACGGCAGTGTTTTGTTGCTGTTTTAGTTTACATTTTTATTTTGTTGCTTGTTGGTGAAAAAAATTCTGTGTGTGTGTGTGTGTGTGTTGCATATACGTTGCAGCCACGTTGACGGCTTGATCTGAACACTTGCGCACGGTTTCTGCATATTTTCATACCGACCTGAATATTCTGCAATATTCATATTGGCGCACACTATGCCGCGCGAACCTGGCAGCCAGCACCCGACAGTCAGCAGTGAGCACATACGCCAATCTCGCCGAGCAGCGCCAACATTCATAACCTCCGCTTGTGCGTCGTCGTGCTGTTGCCTGTCAACGCACAAATTGTTGGATAGTCGTACCTTTGGTTTTATTACATGAAACCCAGACCACACACCACTCGAATGTTGCGCGCTTTAAATGCATAAAATATGTGCGAAATTTTATTAAAGTTACCGCTGCACACAATGACGCTTCGTCGAGTTTTTTCCAGTGGTATGACAAAAATTGAAGAAATGTGTGTCGCACATGAGATTTGACAAATTTAATTAGACTACGATAAAAATTTTTAACTATCATACAATTATAGTAGGTAACAAATTCTTAAAATTCAATTCAATTCTTCAAATTCAATTAAATTCAATTTGAGCATCACTCTTATTGGAATCGCTGCAGTGTCGTTGAATTGACCAGCGTTTACCAAAAACTGAAAATGTGCTAAAATGGCTCGATAGCAATTTTAACCATAAGCCAACAAGTTTCCATTTAAAATATTGCTTTGTCAATGTTCATGAATGTTAATTAACCACATATATTGAAAAGTAAATCGAGACTTCCACAAAAATATTCTTGATGTCTGCATGCCATCCTACCCACTGGAGGGTTAAGCAGCGCATTTTTTTTTAACTATTTACATGCTATGTGGGTGGGATTCTCGTGTGTCTGGCTGCATTTAAGCGCACTGCGGTAAAATAAAAACTTTGCAAATCCACCCCACTTTTTCGGGCGTCAATGCGGAGCAATAAAAAACATAAATAAAATGGAATTGCAGTTGAGCGAGTAAACATTCCAACAAACGTAATTGGCTCAAAAAACAACACAAAATGGAAAATGCAAAATTTACAGCAAACGTTTAATAACTCGAAAAGTTACGTAAAGAACGACACGAAGCTGCACTGACAATGTAACTTAAGTCAAATTTGCCCAAACCGCACGAATGTTTTTACCTTTCAACTGTTTTGTGTTTTTTTATTTCGTTGGTTTTCTACATTAGTCTACATGTGTTTTTGTCAGAGACTTAAAACAATTCTTATCCATATTTTTGGAAATAAAAAAATTTCCCTAATTTAAGAAATTTCTAAAAATATTGCATTATAATACCGTGCGACAGCATTTTTCACACCGGGAAAATACATATGTGCGTGAAACTAGAGACGAAATATAGTAATACTGCGTACTCAGTTTTTCATTTCTACATCCTTTGTCCTTTTAAAAGGACTTCAAAATTTTCAAGGGTATGAAAAATAAAAAAAAATACCTCGTTAGAATATGGCGATATGTTTTCATTTCTCTAATGTTTTCATTACTCTAACCTTATTGGTTTGAAAGTTATTAAAAAAATGCGGAAGCTGCAATTCTAATGAAGTACAAAAATTATAATTTATTTTAGTATCAGTATTTTAAATAATAAAAAGATACAAAATCAATAAAGCTAGAATAATGAAATTTTGACACGTGATCAAGGAGATTTTGGGTTTTAACATACTTACTTTTCAAGAAAATTCTATATAAATTTTCAAGGATATAAAGGATTAAAACTTTCAAAGAAGCTCTTTCATATTCTTTACAAATAGATAAAAAATCAATTTTATTTAAATTCTTGAGCCTTTCCTCTTTCATTTGCTATGCATATTGCCATATGCTAACGAGGTTAAGTATTTTTTATATTTTTTAAATTTTTTATTCCCTTCAAAATTTAGAAGTCCTTTGAAAAGGACAAAGGATGTAGAAATGAAAAACTGAGTACGCAGTATTACTATGTTTGGTGTCTAGTTTCACGCCCATATGGATTTTTTCCGGTGTGAAAAATTTTTTTTATTTTTGTCGCACGGTGTAATAACACTGTGCGTGAAATTTACCCTCAAAAATTCAGACATGGCGGGGACCTACTGAGCGACTTTCTATAGGTATACTGAGTTGAGATCCACCAGCCGTTTGGCTGGATTGGCTCTAGTTTAAGAGAAATCCGACTTTGAAGTCTGCTCATTTTAGTCGAGTTCGTCGCTTAAGTTTTCGAACGCTTAAATGATAATAGGTCCTAAATCGTTCCGAATATCGCTTTACTGTCTTCCGAAAGTTTGTAGATATTTTAACGACCAACAGTATAGCGAACCCTCGTGAAAAAAAAATGAGTATGCTTTTATATAGAGGGTTGGCTCCTGCATCTAACAGACTAAAAATTTTGCCTGGGAAACGCCCATAAAAGGCGTGGCTCGGCGTCAAATTTCAAAGTTTTTATCAAAAAAACTAAATTAATCTCCAACTGATTTACACAACATGGGTATCAAACGAAAGGTATTTTTCATACCTTTCTTTTGATGTGCAACATTAGATACGTAAGATGTACTAATAAAAGGTTTTAAGCGAAAAAAACATTTTTTTATAAAATTTTTTTTTAACGGATTTTTTTTCTCGAAAAAATCCACTACTAAGGTACAATAAGTTTGCTACCATATTGTAGCCTGTGAAATTCCCTTTACAATGAAATATAAAAATGTATACTTTTGTTTTTTCTGAATATATTTTTTACCTGACCTGTAGTTTTTTTTACTTTGCTTCATAACTTTTATTGATGATTTTTTAAATTTACGTTGCCGATAACTATTATTTTGAAAAAACAAATTTTTTACGTTGCCTTACCACATTTTGGATATTAATTTTTTTAATTATTTCATATTGACAAACGCAAATTAACTGCACAAAACAAATTTCCCCCAACAACTAAACAATTAAAAATAAATTCATACTCAAAATGTGGTAACGCAACGTAAAAAAAAACATTCGTTCCTAAAAATTATGAAGCAACGTAAAAAAATGTTCTTTGAAATAATAGTTATCGGCAACGTAAATAAAAAAAAATCAAAAATAAAAATTATGCAGCAACGTAAAAAAAAAATTTAATAATAGTTATCGGTAACGTAAATAAAAAAAATCAAAAATAAAAGTTATAAAGCAGCGTAAACAAAAAAAATCCCAAAATAATAAATATCGAGAACGAAAAAAAAATTTGTTTCTCATAATAGTTATTACTCAACGTAAAAATTAATTGTCGCAAATAATAATTATAATCAACAAAAAAAATTTATGTTGCATTGTAATAGTTACATTGCAATTATTTTCTAAAAAACTTATAATAGTTAAGTCTTATAATAATTAAGAATGTTTTTACCTTTCAACTGTTTTGTGTTTTTATTTCGTTGATATTCTACATTTGTCTACATGTGTTTTTGTTGTTTCTTATGCATTTGCAGCACAATGAAATTCGTCATTTTACTGTGCGTACTGAGCGCATTGCTACTGCAGACACAGGCCTCACCGGTGCATCTGTCCGAGCGGCAGTCACGTGCCATCGCGCGCCAGCAGGTCAGCGCTGCGAACGATGTCGTGCCGGCGGCGGCCGCTGACGAGGATGACGACGATGATGATGACGACGACGATGACGATGATGAGCCCGATCTAGGCGACCTGGTGGACGACGATGACGGTGCGTTAACGTTGTACACATTATTTAAATTCACCTACTTTTATTTGCTATCCACAACACTCTACGCTCGACACCAAGTTTCTAGCAACAAAATCACCGATTTACACCGAATCTTAGATTACATTTATTGCAATTGCACCGAGATCACAGCTGCTGACCGTCAACGCCATCGCGTCATGGACCGCCAGCTGCCGTTAAATAGCGGTTCGGGTTGACCTGCATTGCAGCGCACCAATTTTCAATTCTCCCTCCGACTATCGTAGCAACTGTCAACCGCACTCCTCTGTACGCCTCCACTCTCACCCTGTACCACTCTGATTGGCTCTACACTTGCACCGTTTCGTATTGGATGAACTGCACTCGAGCGCACCTAAACCTAATTTTAATCGAATTTTGAATGTGTTTTCGCTGTCGTAACGCTTTTTTATTCTTTTACTTTCATGGTTCTCTGCTCTCATGCTTCTATATAACAGTTGTATTTCTTTCGGGGCTTTCAGATGACGACGACGACGAGGAGGATGACGACGATGAGGAGGACGACACGCCACAGGGCCAAGCGGCGCCGGCTGCCGGTGCTGCTGCCGCGAGCGACGATGACGAAGACGACGATGATGATGATGATTATCTCGATAGGCTGTTCGATGATATTTTGGGTGGTAAGTGAAAGCCGGAAAGCGGTTCAGAAACGAGTCATGAATGAGATATTTTCTGTACATCAAACAGAGAAAATTGTAAAAGATTAGGATTTTGGGCTTAACCCTCTACTGTCCCATACGGCCTTAAGGCACGGTCCACCGAAACCTAGAAAAGTCCCCATAAATTTTAATTTTTTTAAATGAAATTTTTAGCGCATGTTATAGATAAATTAAGTTGTAATTTCTTTAATGTAGCACGGCTGTAAGCATCACATGTTTCCCATTATTATCAGTTGAAAGTTGAACTTCGTGGAAATTAGTAGAAATAATTATTTCGTGAAAAGTAAAGAAAAGAAAAAATTATTAAAAATACTTTTCATTAAAAGATTAAAGCAATAAAATTATGAGTGAGTACCTTGTAATGTAATTTATTGATTTGAAGTGTTTTATAGTGAAAAAATTAAGCTACTTTTTCGGCTTGGGAAAGCAGACTGCCTTTAGGCGAAAAGATTTAATGCATTTGGTCACTTAGGTACACTTGTATATGGTTTCCGTTTTATAGATATCAATCGGCATTTAAAAAAAAAATGGTCGGTTTAATGGGACAAAGAAGTACAGAAAGTTTTAGAAAACTTGGATTCCGATGTTTTCGAAGAAACTGATGAAGAAACTGATGAAGAAACCGTTAATAAGTGTGTTAGCTATGTTAGATTAAAAGTTTAAAATAGGAAATTTAGTTAAAAGGAGATATTTTTCCTCTTTCATTTGATACCCATATCTTCAACATTGCACAACGGCAAATATTTTAAAAAATATTTTAAATATGTATGTCCTTAAAATTTTAAAGTCGAAAAGGACTTTGGGTCAGAAAATGAAAAACTGACTATGCCAGATTACTATAAATGATCTCTAGTTTCACGTCTATATCAACATTTGAATGGGTCTCGGCAAAAATGTTTTTTTTTTTGTCGCACTGCTTCATAACTTTGTCATTTTTCTTTCGATTCTATTGAGTTTAGGCTTCATATTTGCTCAAATAATATATAATCAGAGCAGATAATTTATTTAATCCATAAAAAAATCATTCAAAAATTTATGATTTGGAAAATGGTCGAAAAATTCACTTTTTTACAACTTTCACCGTCAGTAACTTCCCCAAATCTCATCTGATTTGGACAATCTATATATTATATATATATATATATTGCTGGAAAGGCTAAGGTATTATCTTCTGACCGCCGGACAGCTTGTGTTAGTCGGATGATTCGTTTAAGAGATATGTTCTCATAACTGAAATAATAGGGAAAACCTGTTTTTCGAAGATTTTATGAAAACGCTTCTTAAAAAAACTTTTTGATTTTCAGTTTTGTGTTCAGCGCAAAGTTAGTCTAGAAAACACTTTTATTTTTAGGTGCATTTTTCGTATCGAGTAGTGTGATCAATTAAACGTGAAACTGTTCATCAGTTAAATTTTTTAGCTTATGTGCCCAGTACGGCCTTAAGGCACGCAAATTTATATAGAGTTCACGCCCACACAGAAGCAAATTTTTTTATTTAAAAAATTGTCCCTTCTTATATGATTCTAAAACTACATGGTGAACAATTTTTCCACTTAAAAAAAATTGGGGCAGTAGAGTAACCCTCTAAATTTGTACAGCTTTCAGATAAATCTCCAATAAAATTTCTGTCTACTCCTCAGTTACCTTTCAAAAAATTTTAACTAGTATCACATTTCCCTCCTTACAGACGATGAGGACGAAGACGACGACGACGATGCCAGTCCCGCTGCCAGCGCTGTAGCGCCAGCTGCGCCCGCCGCACCCGCTGCTCCCGCGCCCATTGAGGATATAGCGCCCGTCGGCCAATCGGCCGTCAGCAGCGGCATATCCGACGGCGTCGATCTGCCCATCGAGAGCGCCGCCGCCGCCGAGCCAGCTGGCAACAGCAACGTGGTCGACGACATTGCGCCGGCGAACGAAGGTGAACAAAATGTTTTTTACGATGAAGAGCTTAGTAACAGTATTGTAGATGGCAGTGGTAGTGTAGTAGATGGTAGTGTTAGTGGTAATAGCGATAGTGGCGATGCCAACGGTAGCCTTGACACACACATCCTCACAAATACAAATACAAATACGCACATCACAAATCTCAACACGAATACGCTGACACATGGCAAGATCCCAGCGACTCTCGCAACGGCCACGGTACACAAAAACAACAACAACAACAAGAAAAACAATAGGAAAACACCAGCAACCGCAACAAAAACAACAACAACAACAAAAATCGCATCTACAGCCACATCCACCAAAACATCAACAAAATCGAAAAGAGTAACAAACACAAGTAGTGGTAGTAGTGAAAGTATTTTAGCCGGCCCTGGCCAGAATGCGGCCGGATCGGCTGCGGCGGCCGCCGCTGTCGGCGTCCCCAGGCCGGCGCCGGCGCCGGCAGCGGCGAGCGCTGCAGCTGGCGCGGCCGGCGATGATGATGACGATGATTATGATGATGAGGATGATGAAGATGAAATTGATGACGGAGTCGCTGAAATTACAGGTGCCCTAACAGGCGACGACGAGGAAGAGGATGCCGACGACGACGATGACGACGACGACGACATTATCGGCGACGATGTCATTGAAGCAAGACGCGAAGCACGTGAGTCCAAAAACACATCAACTAAGAAACATTTAAACGCAGCTAAAGCCAAAAAATCAACAACAAGTGCTTTGAAGAGTAAAAAGGCCCTCAAGCAATGAGCTAACAACCAATTACAAAATTTTCGCTTAAACTTAACTTTCGAACAAATGCAAAATTTCTAGGAAAAATGAGTGTAAGAAGAGAAGAACAATTCAAGGATTTCATAGCGTAAAGATAATTTTAATGAAACGAATGCAAAACGAATTCAATGTTCAAAACGGCCTAATCTAAACATTTTCCAAACTAAGAACAATTTTGTTGTCATGTTTTTTGTTTTTCAGTGGATTATTGAACAAAAAATCACTGCAATCGAATCGAATAGAGATGATAAGAGTTTGGTGCTAGTCAAAGTGTCGGAAAAGAAAAATGCAAAAACAACAATTTCACAACAACACCAACTTTGAGTTGCACAGCCATATCGAACATCATGTTGAAAAAATTTTGTAAAAATTAAAAAAAAACATACAAAATCATCATTTTACATGTTGATAAGCTTTTGTTAATACACAACTCCCGCACTGACACATCACATGAGCGAAATTAAAACTCAAGAAAATCTAAAATTTAATTATAAACTGCAAAAATATTGTAAAATGTACCATAGATAAAAGAGAAAGCACAAATTTGTTGAAAATGAAATATTCTTGCGGCAGCTGCAATCGATCCAGAGCGTGTCCGGCCAGTGCGCCGGCGCGTGCTAGTGGATCGCCTTCAGTTCGCACAGAAGAGCTACTGCGAAAAAACTTCTTAGTACTTAGCGAAATTTATTTATTAAACTATTTATTATTTATTTATTTGTATTTTGTAATTTAATATTTATGAACTATGTACGCTAAATTCTCTAAAGAACACACAGTTTAATGTTTTAAGAATCTGTAGTTTGTAATTCTGGCTCTCGCAAATCATGCACACCACACCATACCATACGTCATTGTTCTATCTCACTCTATCTTTCGCTCATGCTATCTCTCTCCTACTGCATTTTGCATGCACAAAAAAAAGTACGCTGTAAATTTTTCGCTGTCACTGGCTACACACATACCAATGCGTGTCGAATGCCACAAAAGAACGCTTGGAAAAATGGCATTTCGAAAATGTGTTTAGTTTGGTTTTCAAAAATTTTGCTAACACGCAAATGGTGTGCAATCACTGTCAATGAACAAACAAATTCAAAAAAATCATCGAATAGTCGTGAACGTATGTAGTCGTATGTAGAAATGTGAGCACTTTGCTTTGAAAACAGTTGAATTATTTCTGTTGAAAATTCGCTGCACAACCCACACAAACATTCACGCATACCCCCACTGCACATCGACAATTAAAAAGTCGTTTCATCGTCACAGCAATTGTCATCAACCATCGTAGTCGTCCACTCTCTGTTGTTTGTTTATTTATTAACTCAATTTGTGTTTTTGTTAAAGTTGGCCACAAAGTTATGTGGCCATTTTTTGGAATTTTTATAAAAACATCACAAGAACAAAAACATTACAAAACTTATTAAAAATGAAAACTTTTGTACAATTTATTGAAAACATAAAAAATGCGTTTTATTTCAATTGGTTGTAAATATTCGCTTTTAGCCATTCGATGTGATTTACATAGTGGCAACATTGGTCGTGGCGTGAGAAGACGTGGTTTCACATTTTGCAACTCGAAACAGTCGGCAATGAAATGTTTTTGATTTTTTTCAAGCGTTAATTTTTGGTAATACTTCATCGGCTACTCATTACTCTCGCTCTCTCTCTGAATAATGCAACACTGCGCGCTCTCTTTGGGCGCTAATCTGACATTTTCTTTTCCCTCTTACATCTTGGTATTTGGCTGGCTTTTCCTGCTCATCATTTACTATTTTATATATAGCTAAGTTATTATTTATTGTGGGCAGCGCAATTGGTTCAGACAAACTTGGAGTTGGTTGGAGTTGGATTTGTAATGTAAAAATGTACCATATGTCGCTCTAAACTGTCTCATGTAAGTACACCCAGTGGAGAACATATTATCTAAGCATTTTCTAGTTGTAAATACACTTTAGTCTTTTGGTCTTTTTTAGTGTCCGACCGAAACAATTTTTTTGGGCCGAAACCGAATTTCGGTTTTTTTTTAATATTGTTTATTTATATTTTTTCTGGTTGAAATAAAAATCACCATATCAAGCATTTCTTTTTCAACAAACGAATTTTACTTTAAGTAAATTGTTCTTTATTTAACAATAAACAAACTTAACATAAATAAATACTTAAAAACAATTTATTAATTTTTTAAAAACATAAACATGAAAAAATCACCCTTTCGTACCCTACTCGCTAATATTCAAAATTAAATAATTTAATATTATATGCTAAAAAAAGAAGTTTATTTACATTGGTGGCATCTAAATTACTTCTACTTTCACTAAATATCTGCTACACAATAAAATGTAAAAACTATTCTAGAAAGTTTCGGTTTCGGCCGTTTGGGCATTTTTTGGCCCAAACTGAAACCGAAACCACTTATTTGGGCCGAAACCGAAGCCGAATATTCGGTCGGACACTAGTCTTTTTGTATGTATTTACAATGAATCTCTTATCTCACTTCACCTGTTTGTAGTATCACAACAGACATACAATTAGTCAATCTTCAAGTCTAGAGTAGGATTTCCGCATTTCCAGGCCTTACAATTTGGCCCAAGGAACAGAAATGCTGAATGTCTTATAGAGCACACATACCACCGACTTGTGGCTTAAACCTTTCGCTATTTTGTTGCCATATGGCAACATGCTACTTTGTGGACGTCTGCATCCTCTATGGTTGCCAGAATACATTTTGTTGTTACTCTTTAGAATAGTTTGAAATTTTAGGAAAAATACGAAATTAATAAACTGAATATTTAACCCTTTACACGGCAACAGCGAATTTTTTCATCAAGTGTTGTTTTTTAGGTATAAACCTAAATTAAAAAAAACACGAATTTTTTTATTTTTTAATATACTTCAATTTTGTAAGGTTTTTTTGTAAAAAACATTAAAAACAAAAAAAGCAAAAAGCATTAAAATTTGTTTTTTTTATTTTAATATGTTTAGTTTTAAATGAAAATTTTTAAAGCAATTAATGCGTTTGTTGTAGAATAGTCCCACTCCGCATTTTTCGCAAAGTGTTTGTGTGTTTTTTAATTATAAGTTTTAATCACTTTTGTTTCACTAAAATAAATGCGTGCAACTTTTCGCAAAAACGGTAAAATAAGTGTTGTCAAGTAAAATTTAGCTGCTTTTTCCCACTATTAATGCCAGTATTTCAAAAAAGGAACCTTGCATAGTTGTAAAATAGCAAAAAAGAGTCGTTTTGATAATTACTTCCGAAATTACGGGCAATTTTACGGTTGGTTGCAGATATGCAACTGTACCGTGTAAAGGGTTAAGTTTAAAGAAGAGAAGTACACGTTTTTTTAATGGTATATCTTGACATAGTAAAGGAAGAAGAAGCAGAAAAATATAGAGAACTTTTTTATTTGACGTTTTCTTTAAATTTAGACACTTTTTTTTTTAATTTTGGCTGAAGTAAATGAAGAAATATTCAAATTTTCGTTATGCGTAAAAAGTTTTATGTTTAAGTAATTATTACAGCCACAACGATGTGGTTGCTCTCATAGAAAAATACATACAGGGTCCGAGTATAAAAATGAAAAAATTTCTTATGGAATGTTGCTATATAACCACATAGAAGCCTAAGACGTAAAATTTAACAACAAAGTTAACAAATACAAATAAAAAAATAAATATGCCCCAATAAATCGATCTCATATATAGTTAACCGCTAAATTCAATATTAAATCTGCTCGAAGCGTTAATATTTTTTTTTGTTTAATTCAATATTGCCAATTTGTAACTTTGTAAATGAAAAATTCCTGCCGATGAAAAAAAATGTTTATAAAAAAAGTAGCAGCGCAGTTGGGCGCATTTATATTCCACGCTCGACGTGTTGGATCTTTGAGCGATGGCAACGTGAATTTTTATAATTTTACAAATTAAAAACTAAAAGTGAAAGTTAACTTGTTAGCAAAATTGCACGGCAATTAATTTGGAATCGTTTTGCTAGAGCACAGCGACGAGGGCGACAGCGACGAGCTGTTTACAATATTCCGAGGCGGCAAAGATGCCGTGAAATTTAGGTTGACTTGCGTATTTTAGAATTTTATTGAAATTGTTAGCGCAAAGTTTTCAATATGCGTCAGAAAATTTGCAAGAAAATTTGTTGCTCATTGTTGACACACGGCAGTGACGAAAGTTGGACACTAAAAGAAGCGAACGTGGGGGCAAAGCATGGCGCTGTGATTTAATTTTTTAGCACGAATTACGGCGTAAAGTTGCGGCGCGAAAATTGGTTTGAGTGGGTGTTTAAGGTAGGGTTGCCAGGTGGTGGTATTCTTCGATGAGAATTTGTTCTTGAAATGAATTTAAGTATTAAAGGGGAAATGTTCATTTCAAAAGTTGAAGTTGAAGTTTAAGTTGTCTGCTTTGTTTGCAAGTTTAAAAATATGTGAATTGCACATTTATCTTGAATATAGCTGATTAATTTGATTAGTTGTACACAATGTCATTCTGCTTGAATTTTATTCCAGAACAAATGTTCTTAACTTTTTAATTTACTTTAACTTTAACTTTTTAATTAACTTTAATTTTTTTTCAACTGGTAACCCTAGTTAAGGCTGCCGTTTAGGATGACAAGACAAGTATAAAGTCTTATAAATGTCATCAGCAGCGGAGCTGCTGTTGCTCCGTGACACACTCTTCGCCGTTCGGAGAAGTAAACGTTCGAAATACAAAAAATTGTTGTGTAATTTAAAGCCGAGAAGCAAAAAGTTTTCAAGCTCAAAATTAATTATGTATGAGAGTTGATTTTAGGGCATATTGAATGACAAAAATTTTTTGTTGTTGTATTTTGAACTTTCAGCATGAGAATTAATTAAAAGTAGAGCAAGAATAAATTTAATTTATCTACTTAAACTTAAACTATATAAAACTACAGAAAATCACAGTGTTAAAGAACAGTAAAGTGCACTTTCATTCATAAATTTCTTTAATTTTCACACATAAATATACACACATATATTTATATACATTCACACAAGCGCACATAGCACACCCCACATATCGACTGCACATAAATTTAAATTTACTTTGCTGGAACTTGAGTGCCATAACTTAAATCATCTGCTAGTGAAATTTTACAAACATTTTTCTTTTCGAAAATTTAAGTAAATTAGCAATTACGCCTTAGCGCCCTGTTGTCCTTTTAAAATTGTGACAGTAGTACAAATTACTTGAGTACATTTTTGATTTTTGTTTTGCTTTCGATAAGACTCGGTTGTTGTCTTTAACACGCAAAAGTAACATTAGGTTTATGTTGGACATGTTTGCGTAACAATGCCTCACCCACACACGCTTTGCTTCAGTGTCGTCGCTTGCCCGCTTCTAACTACACACACACAACGCAAATAACATCGGCAAGGAGCGGTTGTCAACGACGCATTCCCACTTTTCAACTGCTTACACAAACAACCAACCAAACAAAGTTCAACAAGCGGCCCAATCAGCGTTGCTTTCGGCCAGTTGCACAGCGGGAAATTATTGTATAATTTTTTACTGGATTACTTATTCTAATTAAATATGCTCGCATGTCCTGCCGGGGGTACTTTGCAGGTTGTTTCTAGGCCAACCAGAAGTTTGAGTCTTTCCTTTGAATTTGAAATTGCCAGCACGCCCTGTTGTCTTTTCGTCAGCTCTACAGGGGTTTCATTTCCACTGAGTATGTTTTAATAACATTATTTGTGTAAACTTTGTGTACGCAAAACAAAGTTACTGCTCACACATGTTTACATTATCCATTTGCATGTGCATACACAGAGCTAATTTGTATTTAAATGCAATAAATACAAATTTACGTACATTTGGCAGTGTTCGAATATTTCATAGTTCGCATGCAGACATTTTATCAATTTAATTTTCCACTTCAAAACCACTTTGACCCATGATTAGCCAAATCAGGCAAGCCAATTAGTGGCGGCTTTTGAGGCAGTATGCACGTATTACGCTTTTAAGGCTAATGAGTGTTTGTATCAGTTTGCTCGTCTCTGATAACACTGTGCAACAAAAATATAAAAATTTCAAAACACACGAAAAAATCTATATACTCGCAAAACTAGGGGCCAAATGTAGTAAAACTGCGTTTTTAGTTTTTCTGTCTAATGTCAAAATTTATTTTAAGAGGTCTTTGAAATTTCAAGGACATGTTTATTTCAAAAAATTAATTTAAAAAATTGAGCGCATTGTAGAATAACAATTTGGGTATCAAATGAAAGAGAAAAATCCTTAGAATCTTAGAAAATTTAATGTTTTGGTGCAAAAGGACAAAGGGGTATTGAAAATGTCCTTTTAAAACCTTATCCTTGAATATCCTTGGAAATTTCCAATAGTTTATTTTGAAAAAAATATATCTTAAGGACTAATATGTACATTTGCACATCCTCGAATTAAGTCCTTCTAATTAAATACCTCTTTTTTTAAATAAACATGTCCTTGAAATTTTAAAGTTCTTTTACAAACTCTCCTGCTGTCCGAGAGAAAAACTAAAAACGCAGTTTTACTACATTTGGCCCCTAGTTTCACGAGTATATCGATTTTTTGGTGTGAAAAATTTTTTGTTGCACGGTGTAAGCAGTTTCAAAATAGTTGCTGTGCAAAAGAGTTGCGCATGCCACATATCGACAAGGCTTCAAGGAGCCAATAAAGCTGAAAGTTGAAGCTTTTGATATAAGTGTGAAGTATCGCTTGACCACAGGAAGTTAAATATTTTAAACACGTCCTTACAAAAGCCAAGGTTATTAGCTGCTCTTTCTAACAGGTCAAAGATCGGGTCGTTTCAAAGCAGAATATCAAGAGCTGCCGATGGCGCAATTTTGGCTGGGATTTTCGTTAGCTTTCAACTCATATGTCTGCATTAAGCTCTTCTGACACAGAACTTTAGCATGTTTTCTTTCATTAAAATATACTAAAATGTACACAAAGTTTGCGTTCAAATGACCAATATTCCTTCTTCTTATCATATTTGTCTCAATTATAATCATTTAGTCCTCTTTTAACACCATTTGTTATGCTTTGTGTCAGCTCACATTTGATATGTTCTGTAGCAGAATCAATAACTCGGCTTATTAACCTCGATTAACAATATTTCAGAAAAATCACCTTACAAAAACTAAACCATTTTCATATATTTATATACCCACATATGTAGTAGAAAACTTTATGTGTTCGTGCTTGGTATGTAGAATATGGTAGGTCATGACAGCCTCGTATTATCGCCTCACATGCTGCAATGTAACATCGCTAACGCTAATTAATTGAATACTAACGAAGAGAGGAACGTCAGCGTCATTAAGAATTCAAATCTTTATCAACTGATCCACATAGTAATAATTCTTGTATTCGTATAGTAAATGTGTTTTGTTAACCTCGTTCTAATGCCAAAAATAACCGACAATTAGGCAATCTGAAAAATAACATCATCGAAATGTCGAACGACGCCTTCCAAGAACGCCACAACCAGTTCATTGATGCCATTTTCTCGCGCATCAACCGCATTGTTGCCGACAACTACGATCCGTTCGTGGTGCGTCTGAATGCCAGAGCTGCGGTGAAGAAGAGTCCCGCCGCCGTTTCAGGTGCCACCACTGGCAGCAAAGCGAAGCCCGCCAAAGCCAACGCCACAAAGAAACTGTAAGTGTGTATAGACTGTTTGGTTCAGTAGACTGTGGTTCAGTACGGATTTGGACCGCTGCACAGTGATTCGACTCCATACAACCGCGGGACAAAATTAGAAGGGGTGTTTCGTTCTTCATAAAATTTGGTATACTAGTTAATCATGGTCTGTTGAATTGAAATCTCCATTTTGTTTTTCTTAAACTTTTGTAGTTTGGCAATGCCTGAGACTTAAATTTGCACACCAAGTGTGTTTGCTATATTTTTCAGATATTACATTTAATCGGTAACTTCAACATTGATAATTGCAAAGAGTAACAGAAATTGTCTTAGGACTCTTTAGTTTTGCAATAAAAACGATAATAATAGACGTATGTTTTGCTTTTTTACAGTTTTCTCAATTTTCATGCTGATTGCATACTTTTAGGGATGAAAAAAATAAATTTTGGCGAAAAATAGGTGTTTAGACCACTTTTCAAGTTGAATTATGTTCTGAGATCGGAAGATATCGGAGGATGTAATTACATCATCCGACAAAGAAGGAATGCTTCTTAAAATAAAAAAAAATCCAAGAACATACTTTTTAGATATTTTCCTCTAAGTTTTGCTAATTTTCAGATTTTTAATTTTGAAAAATATTTTAAATTAAAAGTGAAGTAAAAGCCTCAGCTTTGTAAATTTTGAGAAAACATTGAAAGCGAAAATGGCCACATCATTTCTTAATCTATATTGAAAGTTTTAGCAACTTCTTGGTAATCATGTACTTTTTTTTACTCAATACACTAAAAATCAGAAAATATGTGTTTACAATTTTTGGTGAAAAAATTCATCATTATTTTCATTATTTTTTCGCACAGATTTTTTGGGGTTTTCTTAGTTGGAGTTTTACCTTTCAAATGACATCAAAATCGTTAAATTCTGAGACTATAAATTTTTTTAATTTTGTCTATGGAACGAATCACTGTGCGCTGTGTGTGTGTGTTGAAAGGAATTGTCACCATAAAATTAACTCTCATCTTTGTTTCGCTGGGTAAATGTAGCAAAAACACAAAATCCGAGCCGCGAACCAATGTGGACATTGCAGACGTGGCGTCGACGTCCAGCGAATCGCGCAAAAGTGACAGCGACTCAAAGGTACAAAGCAAATTGCAGGAACAGCTGCAACAATTGCAGCTGCAGCAGCAGCAGAGCATCAAAGCTGTCCAACAATTGCAGGCCGCGCCGAATCAGACGCTAAACGGCGCACATTTGCCCGAAACGCCAGCAGCGGCCGCCGCCGATGCGGCAACGCCCGAACTGCGTACGGTGTCCGTGGCGGGCGAGGACAGCACCGGCAGCAAGGCGGGAAATCAGAAAAAGTCCACATCCGCCACGAAGGCACAAAAACACAATTCGAAAAAGACCCAACAAAAGCTCAAACAATCCAACTACAACAGCAATGGCGGCAAAGATGTCGAAAAACTGCAAAAGGCCGAGGGGACACTGTCCGGCCTGGCGTCGCTGAAGCGTGTGGGCAATGTGAAAGTGGTCGCTGATCCGGAAGGCTCCAACTCGACCATTAAGGCCAAATTCACGCTGGGTCCATTGATTTTGCGCGTGGAAAAATCATTCAAACGCGGCAGCGTGCACAACGTCAAAAGCGCTACGGCCCGCACCAACGAAATGATTGGACGCATCAAATTTAGCGTTGTCAACGATCGGGCGACACTCATGTCCATCAAAGTGCAACAGCCCAAGCAGGTAACTAAACACTAAAAAATTGGTACAGATGAAAATTTCATTCGAAAACTTATGCAAAAAAAAAAACCAATTGAAACTATTCGAATTGGCTGTATAGCAAAACAATTTGTACAGATGAAAATTTCATTCGAAAACTTATGCAAAAAACTCCAATTGAAACTATTCGAATTGGCTGTATAGCAAAAAAATTTGTACAGATGAAAATTTCATTCGAAAACTGATGCAAAAAACTCTAAATTGAAACTATTCGAATTGGCTGTATAGCAAAAAAATTTGTACAGATGAAAATTTCATCCGAAAACTTATGCAAAAAACCCCATTTGAAACTATTCGAATTGGCTTTATAGCAAAAAAATTTGTACAGATGAAAATTTCATTCGAAAACTTATGCAAAAAACCCCATTTGAAACTATTCGAATTGGCTGTGTAGCGCACCAATGCGCCGTTGTTGCCACTAGTGCTTACCTGTGTGTATGTGTGTTCATTTTTTCAGGTGGAGGTGGAGAGCAAAGACAATCACGACCGAACACGCGAATTTGTCTGGCGGCGTACACCGAAAATTGCCAAATTGGTAAATGAAAAATTGAAACTGGCCGCCGAATCGCTGTTTGCACCTCAGGGTGTCGAGGTGGTGAGACTTTAAACATTTAGGGTTTCCACAAAACCACTAAGCCTCATGATAGCAACGTACTTTTAGTTTATTTATTTAACTCACATTTAATACATACATTTAATAATATTTATTTATTTAAAGTAAAGACAATTTATGAAAATTAAATTATTTAATTTTACTCTAGGCGCAAGAAAGAATAGATAAATTAGACTTTTATTTATTTATTTATTACATAAACATAATAAAGTAAACCGTGTATGCACACGGAAAGCAATTCCAATTCAAAAAGTTGCAGTGCTGCATTTTTATTTCGTTTTCTATTGTAAGTTAAGGGCGGCCTGGCCTTTCGAATGAGATGTTGGCATTGATTAAATGGTGCTCTGAGTGAGATCTGAAATGTGATTTGAAGCATTGGAAACTTTCAATATTTGAAAGATTTGATTTAAGGCAAACACTGCAAAGCAAAAATAACAAAACCGTAGAAGTACCAAGTTAGGAAGCCGAGTTATCGCATAGAGTGATTAAACAGAGTTCTGGGAGTTATCTTAGATGATAAACTCCTTTGGAAATCTCATGTAGAACTAAAGACATCGAAAGCACTGTCGGCTTTCTGGCAGTGCAGAGGTGTATTTGGGAAAACGTGGGGTCTTTCCCCTAGCAAGATCCTCTGGATCTACAAGGCTATGATAAGACCCATCATCTCCTACGCATCGGTAGTCTGGATGAGCAGACTCTCTCTTGCAGGGGTCAAGAGAACCTTGTCCAGACTGCAGCGCACTGTAGCCATATGTTGTACGGGAGCCTTCCCGACTACTTCTGGCCCATCGCTAGATGCCCTGGTGAACCTTCCTCCACTTGATGTTTTCATCCAAGGAGAGGCCCTAAAGGCCATCCGAAGACTAAAACACAGTGGCCAGTGGTATGGCGCTTGCCCGGTACTGGAAAATTGTGCTGGCACCGACATCGACGTCACAGTCATGTCCATGCCCCTCGACTCCATGCCTTCAACTGTCATACTAAAAAAGCGGTACATGGTGTTGCTGCCTGAGGCTCACTCTTGGTCAGATTCTGAGGATGAGCCCGGTAAACACTGTTTCCGTATATTCATGGACGACTCCCGAACGGAAGAAGGTTCTGGCTCTGGGGTCTTCGTTGAATCCACGGGAACTGGACAGTTCTTTGCCCTAGGCTCGCGCGCATCTGTGTTTCAGGCAGAGGTGCATGCGATACTGACAGCCGAGCTGCACTTATGGCCTTGGACAGCCCTCTAACCACCTCTATGCTAGTCAAGTCCTGCAAAACCAGGCTTAATTATGTCGGCAAATATAATAGCCTGATGCTCACCTGGGTCCCGGGACAGGCAGGAATTGCGGGTAACGAGACCTCGGATTCCTTAGCTAGAATGGGCTCTGAGGCTGCTTTTGTTGGCCCTGAGCCTGTTCTGCCACTCTCATCTGCGGCCATCAAAGCCACTGTTAACGAATGGGTCACTATGATCCAGGAGCGAGCATGGCAGGCTCAGAGCGGCTGCAGGTGGACGAAACTTATGCTTCCCGCCATATCCGACAGATGCTCACAGTTTCTTCTGTCACTAGGCAGAGGGGACTGCAGGCAGATGATCGGGTTATTGACGGGCCATTTTCTATGGGCAAAGCACTTGGAAATGGTAGGCATATCTGACAGTGCCCTATGTCCTGCCTGTGGGGAGGACGTTGAGACGGCGGAACACTTCCTGTGTCTCTGCCCCGCGTTCGCTCGTATCAGGTTTGAGACGTTTGGCACTGATGTGCTAAGAAGCGACCACCTTGACTCCTTGGCACTCCAGGATCTATCAAGGTTTCTTCGGAAGTCGGGTAGATTTAAAGCATAACAGGGAACAACAAGTCGTAGTACAATGGACCTATATTTGTCTGAGTGCTGCGCTTGCTAAATCGTTCCGACAAGGGGGGGAACAAAAAAAAAGATTAAGCAGAGAAGGAACTCTAGACTAGAGGCGCCTGAGAAAAGTATTGAATCAAATACCAAATCTCGTAACGAGTTGTTATTATAGACTAAGTGAATCAGTAGTTATAAAGAACGGAAGCTTGTTCGAAATAAAGAAGACGGAGAAGGAAGAAACAGAGAAGAAACACTTTAACTAGAGGCGTCTGCGAAAAGTATTGAATCAAATACCAAATCCCGTAACGAGTTGTTATTATTAACGGAAGCTTGTTCGAAAAAAAGAAGATACACATGGCTACATGACTTCAAACTGACAGTACTTTCAGGATGATCCCTTGGAGCCAGGTTATTCGATGGGCTTACGGAAATAGCTGATGCATGGACTACCGATCTATACAATTGCCTCGCCAAGACCAAATGGTTCCCAAAAGATTCCGTCTGGATCTACAGGGATCCCAACAGATAGAGAAGGACACCGGTATTTTTATGATTGAAGGGATTCACAGTAGACCCAATGTACAATGTACACATATCACTTGGGTGCTTAAGAGTGGCAGTAAAAATCTCAAACAGACATCTCAAACTATCGCCCATATTTCTAAAATCTCGACTGTGTCCAAATTGCTTGAGGTCATTGTGAAGGAATGCCTAGCCTTCCTTCTTACTAGAGTTATATGCCCCAACCAGCACGAATTTGTTCCTGGTTGATCCACGGTAACTAGTCTGGCTGTCTTTACCCAGTACTGCTTTTCAGCGTTTGAAGAAAGATTACAGGTTGACACTATATACACCGATTTCTCCAAAGTTCCCGATAAAGTATCGCATAAAATTCTTATAATGAAGTTTGAACGGCTTGACTTTCATTCTGTCGTTTTGAAATGAATAAGCTCGTATTTATGTCGTAGACTATGCCATGTTGTTGTGGATGGTACAAAGTCGAAATCTTTTGCTGCTACCTCGGGTGTACCCCAAGGAAGTGTCCTGGGGCCATTATTTTGTATTCTTTTCATTAACGATATCGATTCTTGTTTTAGTAACACGAATTACAGTATTTTTCGTTTATAACGAACCCATTTAAAACGAACTTCCGCCTAAAACGAACCAATTTCAAAAGTACGCGCTTTATGTTTTCGCTTATTACGAAACCGTTTAAGCGAACTTTTAGTTAAAACGAACCATTTTAAGTTAAGTTAGCTTCAACCCTTTCGCTACAGGTTTTTACTGGGGAAAGTTACAATTTTAAATTGTACGTCTTAGGCTTCTATGTGGTTACATTAGCAACATTCCATAAGAAATTTTTTAATTTTTATACTCGGACCCTGTATTTTAGAGTGTTTTTCTATGAGAGCATCCACATCGTTGTGGCTGTAATAATTACTTAAACATAAAACTTTTTACGCATAACGAAAATTTGAATATTTCTTCATTTACTTCAGCCAAAATTAAAAAAAAAAAAGTATCTAAATTGAAAGAAAACGTCAAATTAAAAGGTTCTCTAATTTTTTCTGCTTCTTCTTCCTTTGCTATGTCAAGATATACCATTAAAAAAACGTGTATACTTCTCTTCTTTAAACTTAAATATTCAGTTTATTAATTTCGTATTTTTCTTAAAACTTCAAGCTATTCTAAAGACCAACAAAAAATGTATTATTGCAACCATAGAGGATGCAGACGTCCACAAAGTAGCATGTTGCCATATGGCAAAAAGTACTGTATTTGTTATTTGCACACGATCTCAAAATATTTCTCAAAATTCGGTGTGTAAATGAAATTTTTTAATATTCAAAGTGACTTGAATAATTTTTATAATTTAAGTAACTATTTGATGCATAAAGAATAGTTTAGCTTTAAATGTTAAAAAACGCTTTCATCTAATTTTTTCTAAATAAAATATTAATATCGGCTCTTCATTTCATATTGCAAATACTCATTGAAATGTTGTAATCGAATTTGGGCGGTTTTGATGGACTCCAAATTAACATTTGCTGACCAGAAAAAGTTTCTAAAATTTGCTTTATTTTCACTTAACTTTCAAGAACCTTTTCCTTTATATAAATCACGTTGTTTGCTTAGTGACCTGAAATCGTTAAATTATTTTCTTAATTAATTCTCTAACATTTGTGGCAATATCAATGTCCTAATTTGTTAAGTCTGATTAGTTCTTTTGTTCCAATCAGAACTACTCGCTTAAACAAGATATTTTTTATAAATAACCATAGAACTAACTATGCTTTGAATCAACCGCTTGTTAAGTCGCTCCTAGAATTTAATAAATTAGCGTGTTTCAATGAAAAGAAGTTTAAAGATCTTGTTCCTAATTTTTATTTTTAACTAAATTGTATTTTTTTTTTAATTTTAAGTGTTAATTCTTTTATAATTTCTAGAATGTAGATTTGTTATTTTTATCATTTGGCTTAAAAAAATAAATAAATGGTGTCTCTGGGTGGAAGTGCATGCCGCAAACTTCCCTTCAGGATGCTGGTTGGTACTGTTTTACTAAAATAGTAGTTTTAATTTTTAGTTACTGAAAAGTATTTCGCCAAAGATAAGTCGATGGGAGGGCAACACATTATAATACATAGTGGTTACACCGTACGACAGCATTTTTCACACCGGAGAAAAATCCATATGGGCGTGAAACTAGAGACCAAACATAGTAATACTGCGTATTCAGTTTTTCATTTCTACATCCTTTGTCCTTTTAAAAGGACTTCAAAATTTTGAAGGGGATAAAAAATAAAAAAATATAAAAAATACTTAACCTCGTTAGAATATGGTGATATGTGTTTCAAATGAAAGAGGAAAGGCTCAAGAATTTAAGTAAAATCTATTTTGTTATCCATTTAAAAAAAGGATATGAAAAAGGTCCTTTGAAAATTTTAATCCTTTATATCCTTGAAAATTTAAATAGAATTTTCTTGAAAAGTAAGTATGTTAAAACCCAAAATCTCCTTGATGACGTGCCAATTTCATTACTCTAGCTTTATTGGTTCGAAAGTTATTAAAAAAAGGCGGAAGCTGCAATTCTAATGAAGTACAAAAATTCTAATTTATTTGAGTCAGTATTTTAAATAATAAAAAGATACAAAATCAATAAAGCGAGAATAATGAATTTTCGACACGTGATCAAGGAGATTTTGGGTTTTAACGTAATTACTTTTCAAGAAAATTCAATATAAATTTTCAAGGATATAAAGGTTTAAAATTTTCAAAGTACTTTTTTCGTATCTATTTTTTACAAATAGATAAAAAATCAACTTTATTTAAATTCTTGAGCCTTTTTTCTTTCATTTGGTGTACATATCGCCATATTCTAACGAGGTTAAGTATTTTTTATATTTTTTTTATTTTTTATCCCCTTCAAAATTTTCAAGTCCTTTTAAAAGGACAAAGGATGTAGAAATGAAAAACTGAGTACGCAGTATTACTATGTTTGGTCTCTAGTTTAACGCCCTTATGGATTTTTTCCGGTGCGGAAAATTTTTTTAATTTTTGTCGCACTGTGTTATAAGTAGGGGACTGTCACGTAGGTTGAGACGGGTTTTGTTTTTTAGCCATAACTTTTTACTCAAAAGTGATAGTACAATAAACTTTATATTGTTGGAAAGGTAATTTCTTTGGCTACATTTTTGCCGAAGTAACTAGTTGGATTGTTTCAAGAAAAAAAAGTTATGACCAATTTTCTGAACACATAATTTTTTGGCCCAACAAAATTTGTCACGTAGGTTGAGACACTATATGTAATTGAATGTGGGTTAGACAAAATAAAGCGTATACTCCAGATTTCAAGTGTTTATTGTTTATTCAATCATTTGGAAGGCCTCAGCCATAAGAAATATTAAAAAAAGTAAACAAAATAATTGATTTTTTATCATTCCGAGAGGTCGGCATCAGAATCGCAATTCTGGCAAGTGAAATAGCTTCGTGACATGTTAACACATTTCAAATGAAATGGTCGCTTACACTTGTTGCATTCAATAGAATTGTTTTTGGTCATTCTGGCTGGCAGCATTTTCATGCAGATCAAGCAGAAATCCACATCTTCTTCCGACGATGATGACGATTTTTTTTTGGTGTCTCAACCTACGTGATTCGCCGCCATTTTGACATGACGCAATATTTTTTTTTTCATCACAAGAAATGTTCGAAATCACTCCGGAATATTAAAATAGACTTAAAACTGTAGTGTAAATGTAATGCTCACCTTTTATAGAGACTGGAATATATTCACTTTTTTTACGTTGCAAAAAATTCGAACAACACTTTTTTTCAATTTTTTTTCGTGTGGTCTGGTTTACAAACAAGGAGTGTGAGAAAACACGTCTATATACTATGAAAAGTTTGCTACGAATGATACAACAACTTTAGAGTATGAATAACATGGCTGACAGCTGTCATTGAAAAAAAAATGGGGGTGTCTCATCCTACGTGCCGTCTCAACCTACGTGACAGTCCCCTACTTTTGCATTCGCTAGAGTTGACCTCGACTTGTATACCATAAATGTGGTATAAATATTTGAAGAAATTATTTTCATTTGTCTTATTCAGTTAAGGAAACAGATAGTTTTATTTGAGTAAGACTACATAAGTTGTATGTGGCATTAGACGAGCTTCTACAAAAACTTTCATATATAACAAAAGTTGGACTTTTTTTAATTAATTTCCTCCATGTCCAACTCACGCACAACACAAAGAATTGCCTAAACAATCTCAGAACTGCAGCCGAGAATCAGTTTAACGAATTCTTGCACTTCTA
This sequence comes from Melieria picta, assembly GCA_964056695.1. Classification (NCBI taxonomy): domain Eukaryota; kingdom Metazoa; phylum Arthropoda; class Insecta; order Diptera; family Ulidiidae; genus Melieria; species Melieria picta. Next base: position 32,954,960 of record OZ057399.1, on the reverse strand, counting down.
TGATGATGACTATGATTTTGTATGCGTGTGTGTGTGTGTGAGTGTGCGGGCGCACAGTTAACATTTCTACTTTTTAATTTGTCTGAGAGCATTTCGCAATTGGGCAATGAGAGTGGTTATCGAAACTTGCCCAACTCACAGCGCCATATAGAAGCACAGAGCCGCCAGCAAAATGTGTTTGTTGACGAGAGTCGCTCTGAGCTTATGCATATCAGATAACGGCAATAACGGTAAGATTCCAAAGTGTGGCAGGTGCTACTGCAAAACTTTTAAGCAGCGAGTACACCAGACTGCAGCCAATGATGGTAGTTTCAAATAAATTCCATTGCCATTGATGTTAAAGATGACTTCTTTTCGCACTGTGGATCGTTGGCGACGAACGCCAACAGACCAGAAAACCAGATGAGTTCACTTCGTTGAGCTAATGAAGCAGGAATATTGCAGCCGACTGTCACGTGCATGTACCAGGTTTAGATAGCAAACAATATACACGCACACAGTCAACCAGCCGACCGACCTAACAAGCCAACTCAGCCAACCAGTCAGCCAGCAAATCAACCAAAAGGCAACAATGCAACCGAAAATGTACTAACCAACGGTTGCTGCGACTAGGCAGGCTCGTCTAGGCTCGAGCCTGATTGACGTCGACGGCATAAAGGCTTCGAATCGTCGACTGGCTGCAGCATTTATGTAAGTTGCGCCGCAATTGCAAGCAGACGAGGCTCAATGCGCAGACAGAGGCACATTCACACCCCAGTGTGGCAAAACATCACATGAAGCGGGGAGGGGGGGGGGCGGGGGGCACAAAACACAAGTGGCATTGCATGAGCGCTTTGTGTATGCAAAAATTCTACAAAAATACTGCTGCCTCAGTCAAACCATGTTCATCCACGCGGCTGCTCTCGAGCAATTGTCTACGTGCGTCGCTTCTCGACTCAACTCCACTTGTCGACGGCTCAGCCGGAAATGTTTTTTAGCGGCAGTTCTCATCCTCGACTGTCTGCTGCCATCAACGCATATTGCGAGCCGACTGACTGCTCAGCCAGCCGCTTTCAGTAATGAGCACAGGTAGGACGTGCACCCATACACACCCACACACACACACACACAGAGTTATGCATATAATTTCATTGCAGATTGCAGTGTTGCGCAACAGTATTTGTTGTTGCATTTAATGTGCAGCAAATGCATTTGCACATCGAGACAGCCATATTGTCATCGCGATTATAATGTCGCCGTGGTTGCCGAATGGAAATTGGTAGAAGTGCGAGTATGCACGTTGCAAAGCTCGACTGCATTGACGCTTTGGCGCTTTGACGCTTTGCTGTGTTGGTCGTTAATGAATTCTAATGCCTTTGGACTCTGAAGCCGTATGCTATTTCCATTAGCATTAATACTGTTCCAAGGGTTATTGCAGCGCGGCGAAGAGAACACTTCACTACACTCTCGAAGCGGCCTACTTCAGGTGCGTTCACTCTGTCACTTCGGCATAGCTCCAAGTATGGAACTTAACACGTCTGTAATGGGACTATGTCGGACGATTTGTGTGTTACCTTTAAACTTTTTTATTACAGCAGCAACGTAAACAGAATCCTTCGATTTGATTTGCGGCAATTTTTTACGGGCAGCGAAAAAGATGTACGAATTAAAAGTGGGTTTATATTTTTGAATTAATTGTACGTCGGTAAGTTCTGAATATAAACACACAAATTTTCTTTTCGTCTATTACTTTGTTGTATTGTTATGGGAATCCTTATATGAGATAACTATAAAGAAAATATGAACAGAGGCTAAAAATATGAAACGGCTTCCAGCCAGAGACCTAAAATAATAATTATCCATATTTTAGGAAATAAAAAAATTTCCCTAATTTAAGAAATTTCTAAAAATATTGCTTTATAATAATTATTCCCAATTAGAAATTTTTTACATGACATGTAACTATTATATTGTATAACTATATTTTTCGCTGTCGATAATAATTTTTTTGGAATTTTTTTTTAAGTTGCTTCATAACTTTTATTTATAACTTTTTTTGTTTACGTTACCGATAACTATTATTAGGAGACATTTTTTTTTACGTTGCCTCATAACTTTTATTTATGATTTTTTTAATTTACGTTGCCGATAACTATTATTTTGAAAAAACAAATCTTTTACGTTGAATTACCACATTTTGGGTATGAATTGATTTTTAATTGTTTCAGGTTGACAAACGCAAATTGACTGCAGAAAACCAATTTTCACCAGCAACTAAACAATTAAAAATCAATTAAAACTCAAAGTGTAGTAAGGCGACGTAAAAAAAATTCTTTCATAAAAGTTATGAAGCAACGTAAAAATTTTTTTTTTCAAATAATAGTTATCGGCAACGTAAATACTGAAAACTCATAAGTAAAAGTTATAAAGCAACGTAAAAAAAGTTTCTCAAAATAATAATTATCAAGAATGAAAATAAAATTTGTTTCTCATGACAGTTACTACGCAACGTAAAAATTATTTGTCGCAAATAATAATTATAATCAACAAATAAAATTTATGTTGCATTGTAATAGTTACATTGCAATTATTTTCTTAAAAAACTTATAATAGTTAATAAACCATAAAAATTGTATTAACCCTTTGCGACCCAGCATACACAATTGTGCAATCTAAGTTTAAAAAGTTTAAAGTAGCGTAATTTTTGAATTTACAAGCAATTTTGAATTTATGTCATTCGACATTTGAACGAATGTCGTTCGCCAATCGTTTTCCCGTGTAAAAACCAGGGACCGAAAATAACTGTTATTTTACAATTTTCAAATCAAAACGGCATAACGAAAAGATTGCCGGTGGACGATTATGATCGTAATGGCCTCAGCTTCACGAATATTAAACGCCTTTTAAATTTTTGACTTTTACTATAAAAGTTAAAATTAACTGGTTTTTTGTGTCTTCTATCATATCAGGCAAAAATAACTGTTACTTTTGACTTTTATTTTATTGGTGAAAAATAAGTTATTTTTTTACTTTTAGTTTTTCGGTCAAATATATCAGGCAATTTTTTCGAAGGCCGTTTGACCGACAAAAAAAACCATTGATACCATTTTTTTCGTCTCAGCAGACTGCACATTCTGAGCTATAAGACTTGTGCGAGGAAAAAAATTTTATCAATAGTTTTTTTGTCAGTCAAACGGCCTTTGAAAAAATTCAAATTGCCTGATATATTTGACCGAAAAACTAAAAGTCAAAAAATATCTGTTATATTTTACCTATAAAATAATATAAAAGTCAAAAGTAACAGTTATTTTTGCCCGAAATGATAAAAAGAACAAGAAAACTTTTATTTTTGTCGGGAAAAATAAAAGATAACAGTTAAAATCTGACTTTTTTTTGATTAAAACCATAACCAGTACGGTCCCTGGTAATTACTTTTTTACCAGGGAAATTTTTTACCAAAGAAAAAAATTTAATACAATTGCATGTGTAACATTTTCGTGATTAATCTCGTCAAAGAAAACAATTTCACTGGGTCGCAAAGGGTTAAACTCTTTGTAGCTTTGTATTTTTAGGATAATGCCCTATTAAAATATTTGCATTGCACGAATCAACTGTTGATACCGGGTCAATAATATGTGTTTACTTAAAAAACTCACAGCAGATGTAAACGCTTTCGATCCTATCCGATCTCGTAGTATTTATAAACACTTCCTGTGTTTCCAGAAAATCACGAATTGCAAATTGGAATTAGATAACTTTCAGCACCACTCAAACGGCCCTCATTATGTTTACTTGTTTATTTTTTTTTAATAAATTGAAACTGAAATTGAAATTGAAAATTATGAAACTGAATAATAATATTGCAATAGGCCTATTTAAAGCTAACAAAAAAAAACACAAAACACTACAGATAGCAATGTATTTAATCCTTGCGGCTGGTGCGGCCATTCTGAAGTGTTTACTGCCTGCCGAAACTTTCATCGGCCATCGCGTAAACGATTAAAGTTCGCCGCAGGGCAGCGCAGCCGCTGCAGTTGGCCGTTGTTGTGCCGCGCGCAGCGCACTTGACAAAGTTGGCCATAAATCAAAATCGATATTCCAACAACTTTGGCAAATTGCAAAACTTTATTCATTTCAGTCGTATAACTGAGGTGGTTTTATGCCACAGCGCCGGTAATGCATATGCGGCACCGCCCGCCAGCGCTTCAAACCGGGGAGTAGGTGTGTACATTCATCGGCTCGGTTGTGGCTAAAACGGCCACATTGACCCCGAAGCTACAGGTTGAAGTGCGCATCTCCCCGGTGGGTGAGCGCACTTTGTGTCCAAGTTACGAGCGAACGGCGCGCGCACAGAAGAACCGAAAGTAAAAAAAATCAAAGAGCATAAGAAAAAGTAGCAAAAATACACAGCATTTTGTATTACGAGGCGCCGCGGGCCGAGCAGGCGGCACATAATCCTAATGGATACATCAGTTAGTGGCGCAGCCAAAGCCTTTCCTGCCCGTCGGCTGTGCATATTTTTGTTACTTGTGGGCACCAGTTAGACTTATGCTCGATCGTGTTGTTGTTGCATTAAAAAGCAAAAAACGAACGGTTCTATTACGGCGCACAGTGGGGTAATATATAAGTAAAGTGTCGATTAATTCAAAAATGAAAAATAAAGATACAAATATGTTTTTGGTACCGGGTTAAAGTGGATATAATTCTGCATCACTATGTGAAAAAGTTGTTGCAAAATATTTAACCGTTTTCCCGCAAAGCACTCTGAAAGTTGACATTTATTTTTAGTTTTTGTGCGAACAGCGATAAACGCGTTCTTTCCTTTACTTCAAAACGATTTCTTTTTGTGAATTTCAAAAAGTATTTAAAAATTAATTATGCAACCTTCATGATCAGGTATTTCAGTAATGCAGTATGTATTTTGTTTTGTTAAAAAATGTTTATAAGTATTTTATTTGATTTTTTGTTTAAAAACTTAATAATTATTCAATTTTGGACCTTTTCATAGACATATAGTTGTGAGTCTGGTAAGATCGAGCAAAACTTTTTTCATTAGCGTATAGCTTAGATATTTCAGTAACATTTTATGACAACAAAAGTTGCGCGAATGTTGCGAACTTTTCCAGCATATCGATTTTTGTGTGCGAACTCATGGGCCAAATGGGCCATGTATGAGAACAAATAGAAATGTGCAAAATAAATTTTTTTAAAATTATTTATTTTTTAGATGAAAACAAATAAGCAAAAGGTTTTATTGTTGTTTTTATTGTTTTTCCAAAATGCAGAAATATCTGCATCAATAATAGAAATCGATGTAGACGTGAATAAAAACATTCGCATCATTTTATGGTTGTTTCTAGTGAACATCAAATCGAAATTGAAAAATTTCGCAGCTATGGATTAAAAACTGTTAAATATTTTTTTAAATGCTATTCCTGGTAAAATATGCCAACAATTTTCCAAAAATAGTTTTTGTATCGACCGCAAATCATATCGCATACTTTATTGCCAATCGGCCAACCTTCGGAAGAAGCACGGAATAAAGATTTCCAGTGTTGGAGGGAGAATTTTTTACGAAAGTGGACTGAAAAAATATCATTGAAAGCATTTTTAATAGATTTTTTTAATTCTGACCCCATTGTATCAAGTATGGGAAAATTGCCACAAAAAAGTGCATCGTATGTATATTATGCCCAAAGTTGCTAACTATGGAGTTGATACTAATGAGGAATGATGATAATGGTGATGGTGAGGCTTATAATGTTGATGATGAAGATTATAATAATGATAATCATCATCATAATGATGATATTGAATTGGCTGCAAGAGGTGGCGATGAAATGTTTCAATTAAACTGTTCAACTTAACTTTAATTAGAATAGTGCAAGATTTATCTTTTGTAACTATTTTAGTTTTTTGCCATTTTTTAAAAAAACTTCCTCTGAAGTATACCCAAAAACATTTGTTTTTTACTTTCTAATGTTCGATTAACTAAACCTAATAGTTATTTCATATCTAAATAGCCTGGGTGAATTAATCGGCATTTTCGGCATCAATTACCCCACTGTGCGGCGCCTCAGCTGCCGTCTTGCGGTGACGCTGAGCAAACAGCTGCTCGGCGATAGGAGGGAGGCATTACATCGCAGAGCGCAAAGTTGCTGAGGCGGCCGACTGCTGGCTACTCCTGTGCGCAATTTTAACTGCTTCGAGACACTTTAGACGCCGCGCCCGACTCAACTGCTGCGGCAGCATTTCGCTTCAGCTGCTGGCTGCTTATTTGTATCGTCGCTCCACTTGTTTCCACTTTTAATAAATTGATTCCTGACACAAAGTTATGCCTGCGATATTCCCTCATCGCCGGCAATCGTATCCCAAACAAATATGCAAATGACGCTGTGGCCTACCTTTCGGTAAAAGTTTAACAAGTCGTTAAAACGCACATTTGATGCCACTTGACATCAGCTGTCAGTGTGTGCGAATGCAAGGGACAGTGGTGCACACAGTTTGAATCAGGCCCGTGCGCAGGGGGGGGTTTTGGGGGTTATAACCCCCCCCATCGAGAATTTTTCCACATAATTTTCCACTAGCAATAGTCCTTATTCTACGAAAGTCAAACCGACTTGATAATAAATATTTTGTGGTCAATTTTTGTTTCGACATTCTCAACTTTCTCGATCTTGTGCACGTTTTTTTTTGAATTTTCCCGCCTTTTTTACCTCCTATTATCAGTGTCATTGTGAATGCAACCATCGATAGTATCGCTACAACCAAAGAATATGAAATGTATAGAAGGTGCATCTGAGCTCAAGAAGAATCCTGCGCTCAATTGTTTGAACCATACTCTTCAATTTTGCGGGATGATTCCCGTGACATCTGGGTAGACGAAGTCAAACTTTGGCGTCAACGCATCGCCGGAAAGAACGTTAAAAATTGCAATGGAGATGCGTTTCCAAATGTTCATCAAATGCTTCGCATTTTGGCAGTTCTGCCTGTAACGACAGTGACGAATGAACGCTCCTTTTCAACATTGCGTCGCCTCAAGACTTACCTCAGGTCAACAATGTCTGAAGATCGGCTGAACGGATTAGCCTCGCTCAATATACATCGCGATGTCGAGGTCGATCCGCAAAGAGTTTTGGAGAAGTTTTTTTCTACACCTCGCAGAGTTAATTTATTATATAGGGTTTTCCAACAAGAGGTGTTATTTTGAATCCCCCGGTATTTCGGTAGCTGTCACTTTTGAAGCTTTTATTCTTTGACACTTGACAAGTAGAAACTACGCCATTACTAAAAATAGAACGAGACACGCTTCAACAACGCATTGAAATTATTAAAATTCACTACAAAAATGGTGAAAATCTTGCAGTCACAGTTCGCAAAACTAAAGCATTTTTGGGTCGTCGTGAAGCACCTTGTCGGACCGCAATACAGAAATTGGTGGAAAAATTCGAGCTGCTGGGACAAGTTAGTGATGTGAAGAATAAAACCCGTGCACGTCGCTCAAGAACAACTGAAAATATTGCTGCTGTAGCCCAAAGTGTTGAAGAAAACCCAGGTTTGTCGATTCCTCGTCGTTCTTTGGAATTGAGCATTCCAAAAACGTCATTACACCGTATTTTGCATAAAGACTTGGGTCTTAAGGCTTATAAAGTTCAGATAACACAAGAACTCAAGCCGACCGATCATCAACAACGTCGTGTCTTTGCTGATTGGGTCCTTGAAATGCATGAAAATGATCCGGAATTCCATCGAAAAATCATCTTGACTGATGAGGCCCATTTCCACCTCGGTGGCTACGTCAACAAGCAAAATTGTCGCATCTGGGGCTCGGAAAACCCAAGAGTTATTGTTGAGAAGCCTCTCCATCCTCAACGTGTGACTGTTTGGTGCGGTTTATGGTCCGGCGGGGTCATTGGACCTTACTTTTTCGAAAATGAGGTTGGATCAATAGTTACGGTGAATGGATTGCGCTATCGAGAGATGATTAATAATTGTTTATGGTCGGAGTTGGATGGTATTGATCTGGACAACGTTTCCTTTCAACAAGACGGCGCTACGTGCCACACGAGCAACGAAACCATTGCTCTTTTACGGGAAAAGTTTCCGGACCGTGTTATCTCTGGAAGAGGTGATCACAATTGGCCACCGAGATCTTGTGATTTAACACCTTGCGACTTCTTCCTTTGGGGCCACGTGAAAGATAAGGTGTACGCCAACAGCCCAGCGTCGATTCAAGACCTCAAAGATAGAATTCGTGAGGCTATCGAGGACATAGGGCAGCCACTTTGCGATTTGGTTATGGAAAATTTCATGAAAAGGATATGGTCCTGTAAGCGTGGTCGTGGTGGCCATTTGGCTGATGTTGTTTTTCATTATTAACGGCATACCTTCTTCTTTATTATTAAATAAACATCCGATCATTTATCTCAAAAAATAGCATTTTTCTTTGAATACCAAAATAACACCTCTTGTTGGAAAACCCTATATAATAACCGAATATCAAGTCAAGACACAATAAAATGTCTTCATTTATAAGAAAAGTTTCTTATTATTTTTTATTAACTTCATAACCTAACATGATACACATATGTCAAAACCCCCCCCATAAACGAATTCTGCGCACGGGCCTGGTTTGAATACCCAAACCCCTCTGCCCCCAACACAACACAATAACTGCTGGTACCAAATATGGCATCGAATGGTATTTGGCTCAAAAGTTATACACAAAACCCCTTCCCCCTCCCAAATGAAAGCCTGTGTGCGGCACTGGCTAGACACATTGTCAAAATTAACGTAACAGTTGGTTCTAAATAATACAAAAACGTACTTTTAGTCAGCCCATTTATAAGCAGAATATGTTTATTAGGTTAGGTTAGGTTACACTACTCGACAAAAAATGGGTTCATCGTGTGCTCCTAAAAATAAAAGTGTTTTCTAGACTAACTTTGGGCTGCTGAACACGTAACTGAAAATCAAAAAATTTTCTTAAAAAGCGTTTTCGAAAAATCTTCGAAAAACACGTTTTCCCTCTTATTTCAGTTATGAGCACATATCTCGTAAACCAACCATCCGACTAACACAAGTGGTCCAAATCAGATGAGATTTGGGGAAGTTACTGACGATGAAAGTTGTAAAAATGTGAATTTTTCGACCATTTTCAAAAATTATACATTTTCGAATCGTTTTTTATAGATAAACTAAATGATCTCCTCCAGTTTTAGAATCTAAGATGAAAGATATATTATTTGATCAAATATTAAGCCAAACATCAATAGAATTGAAAGAAAAATGACAACGTTATGATGCACGGAGTGAAAACACCAACTTTTCATTTATTACACCGTGCGAAAAAATTTTTTTATTTTTCCGAGACCCATCCAAATGTTGATATAGACGTGAAACTAGAGGTCATTTATAATATCCTGGCATAGTCAGTTTTTCATTTTCTGACCCAAAAACCTTTTTAAAGACTTTAAAATTTTAAAGACATACACATTTCAAATATTTTTTTAAATATTTGCGGTTGTGCAATGATGAAGATATGGGTATCAAATGAAAGAGAAAAATTGTCTCCTTTTAACTAAATTTCCTATTTTTAACTTTCAGACTTTGAAATAGAAAAAAATGTAGGTGTATGAATCTACAGACTGAGATCCAAAACATTTATATTTTCCATACTTATTTAGGACTTATATTTTGGTCCTGAAAGTTAAAATTTAAAAAAAGTTAAAAGGAGACAATTTCCCTCTGTCATCTGGTATCAATATCTTCATCATTGCACTATTTATGATTTTTTTAATATACTTTCCCGAAATTATTATTTTGAAAATAATTTTTTTTACGTTGAAATACCACATTTTGGGTATGAACTGAATTTTAATTGTTTCAAACTGACAAACGCAAATTAACTGCAGAAAAACAATTTCCGCCAACAACTAAACAATCAATTCGTACTCAAAATGTGATAAGGCAACGTAAAAAAAAAATCAATCATAAAAGTTATGACGCAACGTAAAAAAAGTGTCCTTCAAATAATAGTTATCGACAACGTAAATAACAAAAAATCATAAATCGAGAACCATAAACAAATTTTGTTTCTCATAACTACGCAACGTAAAAATTAATTGTCGCAAATAATAATTATAGTTAACTTACATTACATTGCAATTATTTTCTTAAAAAAATTATAATAGTTAAGTCTCTGGTTTATTGTCTTTAAAAGTAAGCCTTCGTATTTTGTGGTAAATTCTGTCAATCTGTCATTGGTTATTGGTGTTCAAGGCATCTGTCAAAATGAGTGCTGTGTTAAGAAATCCATCGATTCCATCACTAATCCCATCCTTTCCTTTTTTCTCTGCACTCAAGTTCACCCTATTTCTGCTCCCTGGCCTCGCACGTCCCTTTCGAAAATGTTTATTTTTGTACATTCGCTGATTAACCATAAATATGCGGACAAACACCCCAGCAAATCAACTCCATCCCGCGTTTCATTCATCCCCTTCGCCTACGATCGATTTATTCAGCATCCACATTTAAGTCTTCTTCACTGTGTATGTCGGTTGTGTATTGTCCATAAATCAGTGAATAGCCATCAATAAATAATTGAAGAGAGATGACGTGAATCTACTCGGGGCCAGTTAGTGTGCACCAAAAGCATTTATATTCCATTTCACACTCGTGTTAAGTATCGACATTTAGTGGTTAAAATTGCGGTTTAAAATAAACAAAATGTAATTTTATGACACATATTGAATTATATATTTAATGTTTATTTATATAATTTGTGGTTACTTGCAATTTATTATTTGGTAGGATGCCATAGATTGTTGGCATTCACATTTGTTGGTGCATTGCAATTTGCAGTTTGAAAAAACGATAGTGAAATGTAGACAAACAATCCGAAATATTTACTTATTTATTTATAAGATGGAGTGAATTTATTAATAATTGCACTAAAAATTTCTATCAGCATGTGTAGAAAATTTTATAAATATCGAGTCTTGAAAGTTAGTTTCACTACTCGAATTTGGAACAAAAGTCCAAAAAATTAAACTTTTCAACAGCAAATATGAAAAGCCTCCAACTCAATTAGGGTATTCACGATGTATTGTATTTGGTCTTGTATTGTGTATTTTTAATAAAATTGATATTTGTAGCAAATTTGACAAATTTACAAAACCAAAACAGATGCATTTCTTAAATGCTACAAATACCAAAAAAACAACGGAAAACCCCTATTTTAAATTTCATGGTGTATTGTGTATTTTTTTTTTTGGTAGTGATGGGAACTTTATTCAATGTGCCGATTGTTGTATATATATTTTTAATAATCTTAAGCAGCTGTTATTCAAAAGCGTTAAATTTGATTATTCGAACCAATTTTGAAATTCATATACATATGTTTTCCATGAGTTTTTGTCAAATATTTTCTAATAAATTCTAAAAAGACGTTGCTTATTAACATCTGACCACATCGACATTTGGAACACAAGATATCGATATCTGTATTTATGTGCATCCCTACCTAAACAAAATGAAAACGGGACCAGCTGATTCTCCAAATACTGAAATTTTCGCGATCTTCTGTAAAAAGCTAATCGTTTTGTTAGTAGATATTTATCACAAATACATCAAATTGTGAATACCCTTAATATTCTGTAGCAATACAAATAGAAGAACAAAATTTAAGCATGCGATACTACACACTTAAGCCCTCAAATTTTTTTTTAGAATTCTTTGGGTTTTATTAACTTTTAACCCTTTCGACCCTGAATTTTACCCTGTGTCTCGATATTACTTTTGGTATTTAAATCGTGAAACACTTCTTAAGAAGTGTGCACACGATATTTGAAGTCGCCACGCCTCTTTGTTAGAGTTCTAGAGCTAGTTTACTTTTGAACATTTTTAGCTTAAAACGGGTTAAATAAATTTTGTATCAATATTTTTTAATTACAGAAAAATTATTTAATATTTATGGAAAAATACAAAATGATCACTTTTTGATTTTATTTAACCATTATTAAAGAAACAGGGTTTGGATCAAACGCGGCCAATTCGTATACTTCAATTCGTACACAAACTTTCCCTGGTATCGCTGCAAATTATTGGCAATTATTTTGGGGATAACAGTAATATTTTTGTAATTTGCTTTGAATTCACTTCTAAAAATATTAATTTGTTGGTGCCTACTTAAATTAAACTCATAAATCAATCGTAGCTTTTGCTATAAGATGACAAATAGGTGAAGTTGCTCTCAGGCAACTTTGGGTTCGAAAGCGTTAATGTTGCTATATTAGAACATGAAATGTGTTGTACTTGTGTTACTGTTAATTAGTATTCATATTTGCATCCTCGTTTGATTACAAAAATGTTTGTAAGTGTGTTTAAACATTTAAAAATGTGAATTATGAAGTTCCCCGAAAACGGTACAAGATTATAAATGTCTTTAGTTTCTAGAAATAGTCAATATTTGTACATTTATACTGTTTTGATTTTTCAAGTAATACAAAAATAGTTGTTTGTCGTCCCACAACAACAACAACAACAACAATAAATACCTTCTTCTAAAAAAATTACAAAAATTGAATAATAAAAAAAGTACAATGTTCATTATTCAGTTTTTGTCATTTTGTTTTGCTGCATCAAATTCTTCCTTCTTCAAATTCTTCCTTCTTCTAAAAAAATTATAAGAATTGAATAATGAAAAAAGGACAATGTTCATTATTAATTTTTTGTAATGTTGTTTTGCTGCACCAAATTCATTTACAACTATAACCGTGCTGCTCAAAAAGCATATAAAATTCTTATGTGTATATGTTTACATTTGCAGATATTTTTCCCCCTCACTCATATAAATTAAAAGGAATATTTTGAACACAACATTGCAATAATTTCAAATACTCGAATGCAATACAATGGACATTATTTATCTTTGCAATGTAATTTCATATGTAATTGAGAAATCTAACAAGTTTTGATTGGTTTAGATGCCAGAATAAAAACTGAAACACGCCTTAATTCAAGTCAGCAGTAAAACATGCCGCCGCGGAGCATTTCAAGGGATAAAACTGAATATGCGGCAGCTTGACATGAATTAATTGCATAGAACATGTAAGACAACAATTAAGTAATGTTCACCAGTTCGCAGGGATCTGTCTGTCTTCTGCTATCTACGCAGCACATACATCTTCCTATAAAACTCTCACTCTCTGCCTTTGGGGCATTCAAATGTATAAACGCATAAAAAAGAGCAAATGTTTAAGACAGTACATGGCACAATACAAGCACAAATTACAACAACAACAACAACGATTATAGCAATTCGAATGTCTGCATGTAACGCATGTTTGTACAAATGTACAATCATTAAAACTACATACAACTACAAGCACAAATGCAACAACAATACGCAGATACAGCAACACACGTACGCACATTTACAACTACAATTACAACTACAAGTGATTATCGATAGTTGCATTTTATGAGACAAGTTTCAACTTAATCTCTACAACAAGAACAATAATAAGAACAACAACAACAACAACAACTCTAGGAATTGGAACAACAATTAGTGTGCGATTAATTGAACGACGGATGCAAAATGCGCAAAGTGGCCAAGTTAGCAAACACGTGTACGAACCGACAATAACAACACAAACAACAACAACAACAACACAAGTAGGAGCAAAAGCAATTTCCGTTTCAATGTTTCAATTAGCGTCAAAGTGCAAACGCGCTGCATCAATTCTAGGCACTCGACGGCCAGCGCGGCTACTAACAGCGAACAGCATCCTTGGCCAAAGGATACGCGTTGGATATAATTAACGCTCAGCGGCATGCAGATGCTGATGACGGCCAGTTGAGGCCACCCAAGCTACCAGCTGTCTGCATGTTAATGATGTTTTTCTTCTGTCTTTTCATTTTCATGGTTTTTTTCCTTTTTTTTTTAAGCGTAATTTCAAGTAGTTTGTAAAATTTGTAATTGAGTCGGATTAAATGCGTTAGTGAAACGGCTTAAGAGTAGAAATACCGAGAAGCTGGAAATTTCAATTAAATCTAAATCTAAAGCACAGCCAGCCGAGTGTAAACCAGCAAACAATAATTAAGCGAACTTAAATCAGGTTAAAGTTAAAAGCAAATATTTATAGATTTTCGTAAGGAAACCCCATAAGCATTTTCTGTTCAAACCTTCGACAACCGATTTTTACCAGAGACCTAAAATAATTATTATCCATATTTTTCGAAATAAAAAAATTGCCCTTATTTTAGAAATTTCTATAAATATTGCCTTATAATAATTATTCCCAATAATACATTTTTTACGTGGCCTGTAACTATTATCATGTAATAAATATTTTTGAGTTGCATAATAATTATTACACCGTGCGACAAAAATTAAAAAAATTTTTCACACAGGAAAAAATCCATATGGGCGTGAAACTAGAGACCAAATATAGTAATACTGCGTACTCATATTTTCATTTTTACATCCTTTGTCCTTTTAAAAAGACTTCAAAATTTTGAAGGGCATACAAAATAAAAAAATATAAATAATACTTCACCTCGTTAGAATATGGCGATATGTATATCAAATGAAAGAGGAAAGGCTGAAGAATTAAAAAAAAATGATTTTTTATCTATTTGTAAAAAAGGATATGAAAAAGGTCCTTTGAAAATTTTAATCCTTTATATCCTTGAAAATTTATATAGAATTTTCTTGAAAAATTAGTATGTTGAAACTCAAAATCTCCTTGATCACGTGTCAAAATTTCATTATTCTCGCTTCATTGATTTTGCATCTTTTTTATTATTTAAAATACTGATACTCAAAAAAAATAGAATTTTTGTACTTCATTAGAATTGCAGCTTCCGCCTTTTTTTAATAACTTTCGAACTGGTAAAGTTAGAGTAATGAAATTTTGACAATTTTTTGGTTTTTAAATTTTTTTTATTTTTTATCCCCTACAAAATTTTGAAGTCCTTTTAAAAGGACAAAGTATGTAGAAATGAAAAACTGAGTACGCAGTATTACTATATTTGGTCTCTAGTTTCACGCTCATATGGATTTTTTCCGGTGTGAAAAATGCTGTCGCACGGTGTTATAAGAAACAAGTATATTTTCCGTTGTCGATAATTATTATTTTGGAATTTTTGTTTACGTTATTTATGACTTTCATTATGACTTTTACTTTGCTTTTATTTATGACTTTTTTCTATTTACGTTGCCGATAGCTATTATTTTGAAATTTTTTTTTTACGTTTAGTTACCATATTTTGGGTATGAATTGATTTTTAAACGTTTCAAATTGACAAACGTAATTTAAATGCAGAAACCCAATTTCCACCAACAACTAAACAATTAAAAATCAATTCATACTCAAAATGTGGTAAGGCAACGTAAACAAAATTCTTTCATACAAATTATGAAGCAACGTAAAAACATTTTCTTTGAAATAATACTTATCGGCAACGTTAATAAAAAAATCATAAATAAAAGTTTTGAAGCAACGTAAGACAAAATCCCAAAATTATAATTATCGAGAACGAAAAAAATATTTGTTTCTTATAACAGTTATTATGCAACGTAAAAATTAATTGTCGCAAATAATAATTATAATCAACAAACAAAATTACACTTTAATAGTTGCATTGCAATTATTTTCTTAAAAAACTTATAATAGTTAAGTCCCTGATTTTTACTATTATTTTATTTATTATTATTATTATTATTATTTTTACTGAATCGATTTCTCTGACCCGTTTTACAGTCCAAATCATGACCCTGCCAATTAGATGAAAATCTTGAAGCCAACATTTGTTTTCACATAGTTTTGTCCAAGACACAAAATTTGATTCCTTGTTGAGAGCACAATATATTTTTAGGCCACGGTGCTGCTGTCCCTAAGTATATAAAGATAATATAAATAATGAATTATTCACTTACATATGTACATCAACCTTTAATTTATTGCGCTCATGAATTAGTAAGCGCCTCCCGAACTTTAATAAACATAACCTTGATTAGATTTTCAAACACCTTTGGGCAGCCTCATTAATTTTGCTTACCTACAAATTTCTTTTGAACGCCCGCACTACTCTACATAGTTGTTACCAGTGTTGCCACCAGCGTTACCACAAGAACAAAATATGTTTAACCAGGAACAAAAATAAAAATAACCAAAGCGTAACAATAATAACCAAAATGTTTATTCGACATAAACAAAATAAATAACTCATACATAAATTTCAAGATTTAAGGAACATTTAAAAGGCTTTTGACACATACATACATATGTATGTGATAGATACATTTTGTATCAGTGTGCAACTTTCTAAAAAATAACCAAATGGGATCAAAAACCACCAAATAACAAATAATTAAAAATAACCAAAACGGCAACGCTGGTTGCCACTTGAAAAATTTTTTTCCGACCAAACATCCGACCAAATCCGACCTCAACCGACCAAATTAAAAATTTGGGTTATCTTTAAAGTAATTTTTATATTACAATTTTATTTTTTTTAATAAATTTTGTGTATCTACTAATGAAAAAATATTCACATCACCAAACGGACCGAAAACGGACCAAAGTAAAAAAGTCTGACCAATTTTGGTCCGAAAAGACCAACAGCGGCAACTCTGGTTGTTACTCATCTTTCATTACCCGTTAGGTTGCCACAATATGTCAACGATTTTCTTTTTTGATTATATTAATTACACTTTCATCAGCTGGCTACAAGATTTTGTGACTTCATCAAAACCAGATAACCTTCACCTTCGCCAAGCTTAGCCAAAGTCGACGTGGCACACCCCTTCAACGCGCAGCGTCTCATTACACGGCAAACACCATCGGTTGTTGAGGGGCAGCGCCGCTTTCACCATATTCGCATTCAATTAGTTCACAAAATGTCTCGCTCTACATGTGAAATGAACCTTAAAGCAACAGTTCGGCTGTTTGCTTTGCAAAGTGAAAGTTATCACAGCTGCGCATCCTCCGCCGCACAGCGCCGCACCGAAAAGTGTGCCACCCTCCGGAAAATTAAATCAGTTCCAATGCTCGTCGAACCCTCATCACTGCCGTTCGCCGCATTGTTACACTGTGCACATTTATCATTAACATCAGTCTCGGCCGTGGCCGTTTGCGCCTCACGTAGAGTGAAATTAACAGGTCGTCTGCTGACAGCAGTCACCGCACACCACACCCAGCGCCATCTGCATCGACTTGACAAAGTTTCGCCTAGAAGTGGTGCGAATAAATAAATTTGAGCCGCCAGTTAGTGTCACATGAAAGCAGCCAAAAGAAAATGCAATAAAGAAGTTGTCGCCTAGTTTCACTAACTTTTTGCTGTCACTGTGGTGGTGGCACAAGTTTTTGGTTTTGACATTTAAAGCACCTGTTGATTGTCCTTGTTAGCTGATAGACAGACTTGATAATTTCGAATTCGATGATATCAAGTGGTGTGCTTTGATGTGCCTGATTTAGTAAGAATCGTCGTCTTTAACATAACTAATGTTTTTTTGGGCAAAGTGGTAACAATAGTAAGCTTCAAAATTGTGAATTTATGGAAGAATCAATCATCGTCAGATACATTCAATCAACATCACTCATCACATGCGACATCAGTTGATAACAACGAGTTAACAAATATCGGTAAAGATTGATCTATCTAATGAAATTAGATTAAATCGACTTAATTGATTTGACAGACTTGACTAACATCAATCGCAAAATATTCTAAATTATACGATAAACAACAGTTTGCTTAGTTTAACATTATTGATTTGTGGTTTAACTTAATCGCCTTAAATAAATCTGTCTATTGTAATCAATCATTGTAATCGGTGACGGTCAAAGCGCGAGGCTCATGAGGCAAATTTGCAAGCGAAGCGATCAATTTTGTATGTTAAAAAAAAATATTTGAAATGTTTACCAAATTTCAGAAAAATATTGTCATTAAGTTGCGTTAATATAAATATTCCCACATATTCAATATAATTTCGAATATCGATAGATTTGTTTGAAAAATATTGAATTAAACAGATCACATGTGGATGATAACACTACTCGACACGAAAAATGCACTTAAAAATAAAAATGTTTTATAGACTAACTTTGGGCCGCTGAACACGAAACTGAAAATCAAAAAATTTTTTTAAGAAGCGTTTTCGAAAAATCTTCGAAAAACCATTTTTTCCCTGTTGTTTCAGTTATGAGTAGTGTCCGACCGAATATTCGGTTTCGGTTTCGGCCCAAATAAGTGGTTTCGGTTTCGGTCTCAGTTTCGGCCAAAAAATGCCCGAATGGTCGAAACTGAAACTTTGTAAAATATTTTTTACATTTTATTGTGTAGCAGATATATAAATGAAAGCAGGAGTAATTTAGATGCCACCAATGTAAATACACTTTTTTTTAGCATATAATATAAAATTATTTAATTTTGAATATTAGCGAGCAAGGTACGAAAGGGTGATTTTTTCATATTTATGTGTTTAAAAAATTAATAAATTGTTGAATTGTTGAATATTAAAAAAAAACCGAAATTCGGTTTCGGCCCAAAAAAGATGTTTCGGTCGGACACTAATTATGAGCATATATCTCGTAAACGAATCATCCGACTAACACAAGCTGCCCGTCGGTCAGAAGATAATACCTTAGCCTTTCTAGCGATATACAGATTGTCCAAATCAGATGAGATTTGGGGAAGTTACTGACGGTGAAAGTTGTAAAAAATGTTTCGACCAATTTAAAAAATAAATTTTTGAATGTTTTTTTATAGATAAAATAAATGATCTCCTCTGGTTTTAAAATCTAAGAGGATAGAAGATATATTATTTGAGCAAATATTAAGACCAACATCAATAGAATTAAAAGAAAAATTACAAAGTTATGATGAACTGAGTGAAAACACCAACTTTACATTTATTACACCGTGCGAAACAATATTTTTTATTTTTCCGAGACCCATCCTAATGTTGATATAGACGTGAAACTAGAGGTCATTTATAGTATCTTTGCATAGTCAGTTTTTCATTTTCTGACTTAAAAACCTTCTTAAAGGACTTTAAAAATTTAAGGACATACACATTTCAAATATTTTTTTTAATATTTGCAGTTGTGCAATGATGAAGATATGGGCGTCAAATGAAAGAGGAAAATTGTCTCCTTTTAACTGAATTTTCTATTTTGAACTTTCAGGACCAAAATATGTAAGGTATGGAAAACATAAATGTTTTGGATCTCAGTCTGTAGATTCATACATCTACATTTTATTCTATTTCAAAGTTCTGGAAATTCTTCGAAAGTTCAGAATAGAAAATTTACTTAAAAGGAGACAATTTTCCTCTTTCATTTGATACTTATATCTTCATCATTGAATAACCGCAAATATTTAAAAAAATATTTGAAATGTGTATGTCCTTAAAATTTTAAAGTAAGTAAGTATTTTAATACAAAAATTTAATTTTTTTATCGTCCAGCTTAGCTATATATACAATATCACTAATTAATTCATCTGATGTTGCACTGATTAATCCGTCTGCCAACAGCAATCGGCATCAATCACTATCAGTAGTCATGAAGCATAGCTAATCACAGTTTAAGCACAACAAAATATTCAGCATGACTGATTTTATTAGGAGTACCAATGAGCCAAAATCAATTATTATGGCATTAATTGTAACTAAATTCGTGATTAAGCAATGATAATAATTTATTCTGTGCACACAACACTGTTGTTTGTTTGCATACTCGTACATCATTATACATGCAACTAGGTTTTCTATTCCCTTTCAGTTTCGTTCCAACCCCTTCAAGGCGATCTGGTGTCGTTTGGGCGTGTCATACCGCACTACTACTTATACATATTTATATGCAACAGCAGTAGGTCACAATACCTTCACGCATATATTTACATACATACATACATAGTTGACGGCACGTTCTCGTTGTCCCCGTTTCAACAGTCTGCCACAATATGGTTCGCTCGATGATATTTACTTGCAAACTTGCAACAATTAGTTTAATTCTTTTGCTCTAACGTTTTTGACTTTTTCATTTGCTGTAGAATCAGAAAAACAAAAGCAACAACAACAATAACAAATAACTTTTAATTAAGTTAGTTACAATTTTTGAAGCGCTCAGGTTGGTTGGTTGATTGTTGGTGTTTCGTTACATTTTCTACCGTTCAACTTTTTCTATTGTTGGCTGCGGCATATTTGAAAAATTAATAAGATTCCGTTGCGCTGTGTTGTGTGCTGATTGTGAACTTTCGTGGTGCGACTGGTGCTGGCAGCAAATGAAGTTCGTATTGTTGCGTAGACTATGATGATGATGATTATGATGATGATGACGATGATGGGAAATGTGTGGTGCGAGTGTGTTGTGGCTTTAGTTGGCAATGCGAGTGCTAAGGAAATGTGTGCAAATTTTCAAAGTTTTTCGCCGCAAAATTAAGGTCAAATTTATCCAATATTGACTCGAGTTGACATTCTCAATAACTTTAAAAAATCGCATGTTACAAGGCCAAGTGGGATAGTTGTTTTAAATGTGGAAGATCTGGTTTTGGTGAAGGCGTACGCAGTACAGTGTGAATGTCTTTGACTGAGCAAAAATAAATTATACCAAACTATTGTTAAGAAACATTTCTGGGTACGGAAATGATAAAACTCGACATTGTTGATGACTGAGTACAAATATTCGGCACAAACTTTCAACCAATTTACGCTGAATCAAGCAGCAGAAAGACGTTTTGGTTGTTCAACAGTTGTTTAATGCTCAGACCTTGAACATGACTAACTCAACCGAACAATCATGAAAATTTCAATTGCTTCCAGCTACATCAGCCGCAACATAATTAGAGTTGCAACAAACTTTTTGGCTGCTTTTTCAGAAGGATGCTTCAGTTAGTTAAAGCTTCAGAAAATCATTTACCGCAAAAATATTATGCAAAAAGTGTATACTTGCTCTTTCACACATGCTTTCAGCACAGCCATGCCAACACTTTAGACTGACGCTATTCAAAATCTGTGGCAACTACTGCAATGTGCCAAATGATTGCGTATGTTTACTTGTTGAATTATTTTTGCTCAATTGTTGTTTTGCCACTTTCACAATGATGCAATCAGTGAAATTGTACACAGTAATTAAGTGACTTTCTTTCTTCTTCAGTCTTCATCTGGCTGTCGTGTAGTTCGGACGTTATCATCATGTCCTCGCTTAACTCTAACTGCGCGAAGTGCTTTAAGTCTATTCGTGAAGGCTTTGTTGTTGCGTGCAAAGTGTGCAATAACAAATTTCATAAAATTTGTGCGAACATTGAGAGCAAAGAAATCTCCGATCTTCTTGCTAATAATCCGAACATTGTTTTTAACTGCTCCAGCTGTCTGAGTACGTCAGCTAATTTAATTGCTGCTGTGTCATCTCTCTCTGATGAGGTTAACGGACTTAAGAAGATGATAATAGATCTGGCGCAAATGACAGTTATGAAATCCAAGTGCTGCACTTTCAACTCTTCTTCTAATGAAGTTGTTGGTGCTACCCGTAAGCTGCCGCCTGCTGCTGGTTCTGGTCGCTCTCCTGTTGGTGCTTGGAGTGCAGCTGCCTCTTTTAATACTCCGGCTATGCGCTCTTCTGCTTGCGCACTCTCTGCTGCTGATGTTTGGATGCCTAGTGCGCGTAATGCTGTTTCCCGCAAAGCTGCACCTGCTGTTAATGTGGCTGCTGGATCTTCCAACGCCTCTGCTAATTTAATGGAGGGTACTTTGCCTCCTACTTGTGATGCTGCTACTGTTGTTGTTGCCGATGGTGTTGCTGCTGCTGCTGCTACTGATGCTGCTTGCGCTTCTGCTCTTGATGCTGTTGTTGTTGTCGCTGATGGGGCCGCTGCGTCTGATGCTGCTTGTTCTGCTTCGCCTTCGCCTGGTCTTCCTACTGAGTGGAAAGATGTGCGTAAAAGGAGAATGAAAAAGTCCTCGGCTATTGTTGTTGGTCGCAATGACAACACTGACTTGGATGTTGTTGTGAGCAAGAAGTGGCTGCACCTCTCTTCTTTTAAGAGCAAGGTTTCAGCTGATGATATCATCTCTTACATCATAAAACACACTAATGTTGGTGCTAATCATCTTGCTTGTTTCAAGCTTGTCAAGAGAGATGCTGACTTGGAGCAACTTAAGAGGGTTAGTTTCAAGGTGGGTGTTTCGCCGTGTTTTTATGATGCGGTCTACAACTCATCACTCTGGCCTGTGGACATCAAAATTAAACCATTCCAGTTTTTTCGGAAGGATGTAGCAAAAAAGATAAACGACTGATTAAGGACAATCCTGCATCATGTAATGTAAATTTAAATAGCACAATAGATAGAGATGTCTCTGTACTTAAAATTTACTATCAAAATATGTCTGGTATGAGAACTAAATCGAACTCCATTTTTACTTGCACATCCCGTCTTGATTACGATGTGTTTGTCTTTGTTGAAACGTGGCTTAACGCTGATTTTTTTGATGAAGAGTTCTTTGATAGGAATTTATTTCACATTTTTCGCAAAGATAGGGACGTGGTTAAGACGGGTTGTGTTCGTGGTGGTGGAGTTCTTATAGCGGCAAAAAGAACTCTTCACGCCACTTCTGTGTGCTTACACAATTGTGATACCCTGTTGGACCAGCTGTGTGTCTGTATATCTGGCGTTAATCATGTGCTTTACGTTTGTGTGTCATATATTCCTCCTAATAGCCCTGATGCTCTCTATGCGATGCATGTGAATAATGTCTTGCATTTGCCGCCGGTGAATGATAGCACTCAACTTTGCATTCTCGGTGATTACAATCTGAATAAGCTTGTGTGGAATTGCTCGCCTGTTGATGGTTTCTTCATACCAGGCAATGTTAATCACTCTCATGAAATTAATTTAATTGATGGTTTTTTTGGTATAGGGCTTTCTCAAATTAATAAATTTGTAAATAAACTTGATAGAATCTTGGATCTAATTTTTATCAGTAGTAATCTGAATTCCAATCTTCTTTCCTGTGATTCCCCGATCTGTTCTACTGATATGCATCATGTACCATTAGTTTTAGATCTTGAATTTTATGACTACCCTGTTCTTAAGACGCAAAGTAATTGTTTTAATTTTAATTATAATTTGTGTGATTTCAGTAATTTAAATAATCTAATTGGCGATATTGATTGGCACTCATTATTTATGACCCTTAGTTTGGACGAATGTTTTGCATGTTTTGTGACCAAGCTGCAATTTATTATTAGTAATAATGTTCCTCGTCATCCTTTGAGATCTTATAGATTGCCTTGGTATACTAAGGGCTTAAAACGGTTAAAAAACTTGCGAAATAAGTTCTATAAGCGCTTTAAATCTACGGGTAATCCTGACTTCCGAGTCAAATATTTGTATTACTTGCAGAAATTTAATTGCCTTGATAAGTTTCTTTATAAGCAGTATCTCCTTAGGTTTGAAGCTAATATTAAATCTAATCCCAAGTCGTTTTGGACTTTTATCCAGTCCAAGCGGTCCTCCTCGACATTTCCAGTTGCGATGTCCTTCAATGGTAGGGTTTCTAATTCTGCATTACAGACTGCAAACTTTTTTGCGGAGTTTTTTGAGGCCAATTTTGTTGCAGATAGTCCATGGCATGACCAGGATTCCCTCAATAATATTAATTCAAATATTGATTTTGGGTCCTTAGTACTTTCTGAAGAGGACATTTTGGTTGGGATAAATAATCTGAAGAATTCTCAGCAGGCTGATGTGCATGGTATCTCACCATTCTTGCTGAAAAATTGTGTGTCGGCCTTTGTTGATCCCTTGGTGCTTTTATTTAATATGTCTTTGAGCTCTGGAGTCTTCATTGATGCTTGGAAAATCACGTATATTACTCCGGTGTTTAAAAGTGGCAAAAAGAATGATGTGTCCTGCTATAGGCCAATTTCTAAACTCCCTAATATTTCTAAGTTGTTTGAGAAAGTTGTTATGTCCAAATTGTCTTTTGTTGTTAAGCGTTATATCTCACCGTCCCAACATGGTTTCGTCCCTGGTCGTTCTACTGTTACTAATCTGGCTGTCTTCACTAACTACTGTATTTCTTCTTTTGTTGGTGGTGGTCAGGTTGATGTTATTTATACGGATATTACTAAAGCTTTTGATAGGGTTTCGCATTCGGCTTTGTTATCGAAGCTGGAGAAGATGGGTTTTTACTCTAATTTTTTGAGTTGGATTAGATCTTATTTGTTTAATAGGGTAAATGTTGTTCGTGTTGATGGTGTTTGCTCAAAATCTTACGTGGCTACGTCTGGTGTCCCTCAGGGTAGTATACTGGGACCTCTATTCTTTGTGCTGTTTATGAATGATGTTAGTAGTTGTTTTAGTAGTTGTTGTTTTCTTCTTTATGCAGATGATTTAAAAATATTTTCTAAAATCCATAATCTGTCTGACTCTTATCTTCTCCAATGCGAAGTTAACAACTTTTTTGATTGGTGTTGTCGTAATAATCTTTCTGTTAATATAAATAAATGTAATTCTATTTCCTTTTCTAAATCCCGTAATATTCGTCCTACTTCCTACTCCATCTCTAATTGTGTGCTAAAGTCCCTAGATGAGGTGTTGGATCTTGGTGTTGTGTTTGATTCGGGTTTTACGTTTGTCAGCCATTTGAACCGTGTCATTCCTCAGGCTTTTTCCTCTCTTGCCTTTGTTAAACGGCATAGTGTGGGTTTCAAGGATCCATATACGCGAAAATTGCTCTTTAATGCGTTTGTAAGATCGAAATTGGAATATGGGTCTTTTATTTGGAACCCACACTACGATGTACATATCTATCGCCTTGAGCGGGTTCAGCGTAAATTTGTTAAGTTTGCTCTTAACTCTCTTAACTTCGATCTTCCACTTCCCCCCTATATTTCGCGATGTAAATTAATAAATTTGCAGTCACTCGAGTTGCGCAGAAGAATTTCGGCCCTCTCTTTTATATTTGATATTGTTTCTGGATTTATCGATTGCCCTGATTTGCTTGGTCTAATAAACTTCCATGTCCCAGCTAAGTCGCTGCGGCGACATCAAATATTTTGGACTGAGGGTCATAAAGTTAATTATGCACTGAATGAGCCAATCAATAGAGCGCTTTTGGATTTTAATTTGCTCTGTGTTAATCATCATTTTGATTTTAGCATAAGTAGAGCTCAATTTAAATTATTTCTTTGTAAAATTTTTAACTAGTTTTAAGTTATTTTAATTTATTGTTTCATAGTCTGTAAGGTTGCGTAAACATTAGACTGAATAAACAAACAAATTATGAACTCGTAAAAAAAAATTATGAACTCGTAAAATTATGAATATTTACATAGATTGTAAATGTTAAAATTTTGTTTGAATTGTTTTAGTACCTCGAAACGATTATCACAATCAAAAATTTGCGTCTGAATGCTAACATTTAACATGCGAATGGCTGCTCATGTCTCGAAAAAGCTGTGAAATGAGCAGTAAAATGCACAAATAGTTGCGAGCTCAAACTTGAAATTTTTATAAATTTTAACGAAATAGTTACTCATAAAATTTATATTTTATAAAGTAACCAACGTTCAGTGGCGCACAAAATATTTCATCTTGGGGGAAGTGGTGGGTGGTTTGCGTACAAATATTGAGCCCAATACTATTTGAGCCATATTTTGTACCAGTCATTGATTCACGACTAGGAGTAGAATGACAAACCCAAGTCTTGACGCTGCACAGTAGTCCGTTCCATAGACAAAATTCCAAAAAATTATAGTCTCAGAATTTAACGATTTTGATGCCATTTGAACGAAAAAACTCCAACTAAAAAACCCCAAAAAATCTGTGCAAAAAATTAATTAGTTTCTGTGCAAAAGCGGCTCAAAGTTGAAACTTTTTTCACAAAAAAATGTAAACACATATTTTATATTTTTTAGTCTATTGAGTAAAAAAATTATAAAATTACATGGTTTCCAAGAAGTTACTGAAACTTTCTGCATAAATTAAAAATTGATGAGAGCAATTTCGCTAATGTTTTCTCATAATTTGCAAAGCTGAGGCTTTTGCTTCACTTTTAATTTACAATATTTTTCAAAATTAAAAATCTTGAAATTGGCAAAACTTAGAACAAAATATCTAAAAAGTATGTGAAAGTATGTTCCTGGATTTTATTTTAGTCTCAGGCATTGCGAAACTAGAAAAGTTTAAGAAAAACAAAATGGAGATTTCAATTCAGCAGACCATGGTTAACTAGTATACCAAATTTTATGAAGAACAGACCACTCAAATAATTCACTCACTCACTAATTTTGTCCCGCGGTTGTATGGAGTCGAATCACTGTGCGCTGTACTAAATTTCAATGCTATAGGACTTATACAACATACTTAAAATGCCATGAAGAAGACGAGCTAACATAGGTCGACGAAGTCAGTTAAATGTGCGGCAAGCTATTTCATGCGAAAACTGCACTAATGGCCAGCAAGCGATCACTAATGAAAATTTCGTGGAGTTCAAACCGTACGCGCTGCAGACAATCGCATTGATCTCAATAAGAAATTATTGAAAGGTTGATTAGGATTAATAATCGCTTTGGAAGAGTTACAATCAACTCAAATTGTAGGTGGTACGAAGTTTACCCCGTCATCTAGTAATAAAAAAAATTTTTCCACACATATTATATACTAACAAAAATATTATCAATGAGTCCAATAAATCAAGTTTCGCTTAACCCTCCATTACTATCGTCTATTACACTAACGCCATTACTATCTATGGGTGTAATCCACCCACAACTTTTTATTATCCGTTTTACTTATCCATTGAGGTAAAATAAACAAAAACCAAATTTTTTCATAATCAGAACATCATAATATGTAAAAACAAAAATAAATTGTTTAATTTTGTTAATTCATTTATTTAATATAAACATTTGTTTATGTGCATCTCATTTCAAGGAAAAAAAAGATGAAATAAAAAGTTGTATTGGGAAAATAGCCACATCTTGCACAATATTGAAGTTATGTTTCTGATTAAGAAAGCTAAAAAAATAAATAATAAATAATTATTTAATAATTTTTTTCGGACCGAGGTAAAATTTTGCGTAAAAACTCAAACAAAAATCAACAATATACCTGCTACTTTTTAAGGTTACACCGTGCGACAAAAATCAAAACATTTCCAAACACGAAAAAATCGATATACTTGCGAAACTGGGGCCAAATGTAGTAAAACTGCGTTTTTAGTTTTTCTCTCTGACGTCAGGATTTTTTTTAAAGGACTTTGAAATTTCAAGGACATGTTTATTTCAAGGAAATATTTCAAAAATTGAGCGCATTGTAGAATAACAATATGGGTATCAAATGAAACAGAAAAATCCTTAGAATCTTAGAAAATTTAATTTTTTGGTGCAAAAGGACAAATAGGTATTAAAAATGTCCTTTTGAAACTTTATCCTTGAATATCCTTGGAAATTTCCAAAAACTATTGGGAAAAAATTTGAAACAAATATATCTTAAGGACTAATATGTACACTACTACATCCTTGAAATTCGTCCTCCTAACTTTATCAGTTTAAGATATAACAAATTTAATGTTATACAAATTTTTTACTTATCCTAGGGCATAATTTTTAAGGATTTTCTACTAAGTAAATGGTCTATACGTTATTAAAAAAAATTATTGCCAAACAGTGAATAAAAATATGTAAATGTAATTTATAAAAAATAAAACTTTATTACTAATAATGGGTGTTAAGCATCCAGCAATTTTATAACGCCACTACTATCGTGGGTGTAATACACCCAGTTACTTTTTAAAACAATTGTATAAAAACAATTGCTTTATTAATACAAATGCAATATACTCTAAAACCTTCCGAAATATGCAAATTTGGATTACATTATAACTTTATGTTGGTTTTGATTAAAAAATCTATATTTTACTGAGAAATTTAACTCACAGGGTGGATTCCACCCTGAGGATAGTAATGGAGGGTTAACCATTTGTTGACCTTGTAAAATGTTTATAATAAAAATACTTGTCTAATTAAATATATCTCATATGAAGTGCTTTCATCATACCTTAAGTCAATTGACCTATTAAATCATGTTTCCCCCATACGAACCCTTAACCCATCGTTGACCCCGTCAGATTTCGATTTTAAAATAATAATTTTTGAATTTTGAAGTCAAAAGGCCTATTTATTAATGTGTTGTCACAGTTTCTTCATACAAACTCTTATCCCATCGTTGACTCCATCATATATTGATTTTCGAAAAAGTTAAAAACACGTATCGAATTATTTCATATTAGAAGTATTTTCACCAAGTTTGAAATCAATACGCCCATTAAAGTCAAGTCGAAACTACAATCTCCTAAATCCTAACCATAATTTCGAAAATTCCAGTAGGCTATTTTTCGTTAGCGCCATTAGGTCTTGGAACTCGCTTCCTAGTGCTATCAAATGCATTTCGGGTAGTGGTAACTTTAAGCATCTACTTTTCAAACATTTCTCATAACATTTCAAACTTTCTTCTTTACTCTATCTCTCTACTTTCACTTACACATAATTCAGATTTTTCTTTGTAAATTATTAAAACATTGTAATAATAAAGTATTTATTGTGTAACACTTAAAACGAATGTATTCCTAATTGGCATGCAAAAGATTGTATCTTATATGCCTGTATTATCTGTTAAATAAATAAATAAATAAATAAAAAAATTAAACTAAAAAATCATGTTTCTCCATACAGCACCTTAACCCATGTTTTGCCCTTTTAGAACCCGAATTTCCCCGTCCTAGCAAATGTGCATTTTTTTTAGATATACCTATGGATTAAATTTCATATTTGTAGTTTTTCATATTTGTAGTGGACAAATAATTAAATTATATAGATAAATATTTTCATTAAAATTAATAGTTAGGGTTTTATTGCAAATTTATTCATGTGAAATGAAATCATATGAGAAATTTCCACAAATTTCCACGAACACAAATATATTTATATATACTTTTTGGTAAATGCGCACAGCAAAAACACTACAAAACAAAAGGAATATTTTTTATTTCTAGCCCGGCCGACTACATGTTGAAATTAAATTTGGTATAACAATGTGTGAAACCTCTAAAAAACATAGTCGTACAACAGCTACGTTGAGTCGGCAAAAAAAATGCCGCTGCAAAAACATTGAGGTGTGGCACACACACACACATGTGTCAAAATTTACAAGCGGCCAAGTGTCGTCACTCGCACTCACCTTGTGGGGGCGCTAATTCATTTGACTCAGAAATTACAGGAAGTGGGCGTGCAGTAAATGTGGCATTTTGATGCGAGGCAATGTGGATTGCATAATTATAAATTATTATACATACATACACATAGCACAACACAAAGAAGGCCAACCGGCATGATATGAGCGAACTCGTTGGGTGGTTGGTTGGTTGGCGGTTTGGGTGCCTGTTGGCAAGGTCAATATGACAACAACAACAACAACAACAAAACTGTGGCGCACTAGTGGTATGATTGTAAATTAGGCATGAACACTGGCAAGATGTGCAGTTCGCAAACACAAATTCACATAAGCAGTCAGTCATACGTCGAGCAGCCATAAAATAAGTAAGGCACATAAGTATACGAGTGCGTTTGCATGTGTGCGTGCGTGTCTAATTATGCTAGCTGCCAGCAATTTATGTATGTATGTCTTGCATCAAATATTTGAATATTACCCGCTAAAGTTGTGCCCTTGAAGTTAATTAAACCGATTTGAGGCCACTACACACTAATGAAAGTGAAATTTTTAATAATTTGGATTTCTTGCAACAAAAATATTTCGCCACCTCCAAAATAGTAACGAAACGACTATTTTTCTAAATAAATAAAATAAAATAAAAAATAAAATAAATAGAAAGTAGAACGTTTCTATTTAAATATCACATAAATTACTGAGAATGTTTTAAAGCACACTAAGCTTAAAGCGACCAGGGAAAACATTTCTAGCAGCGACCATCACACACACACATACCTACACACACCTCCCTATGGTACATTTGCTTTTTTGCTTTCCTATGACGAAGGCAAAAACCAGCCAAATATGTTAATAGCGCGTTTTAGCAGCTATTTAATTTTTATTTACCAAACAAATGAGAAAAATTTATCACTGCCTACACGAGCCGCACATTATTAAGCGGCAGACAGCGCAGGCGCAAACAGCGCCGCTTTAGGGGTAGAAAAGCGGCACATTTCGATATAGGCGGTGCGTCTGCAATTTATGTGCGTGCTGCGTGAAATGTAGAAAAATCCGCACGAAAACAAATATAAAGTGCGACTTGTATGCGACGCGGCGGGCAGTTATACATTTACTAGTACGGCATTTTAGATCGCTTGAGGGACAACATTAAATGCGCACATTTTTACCGGTCACCAGACTCACGTAGAATCCCTTTCAAACAGCTGACAAATTCCCATATTATCAGTTGTTTCTGTTTATATTGCTGTCATAACCTGAATTCAACAAGTGGGCTGCAATTACTTAACCGAGTCACGTGATTCGCTAACTAACACCAATCGCAGTTTTACTACCAGTTCAGATGTGAACTATGTCCACGTGTGTGTCAACTGTTTCCTAATTCGTAATTTCGCACTGCATAAACAAATATAACATATGTACACCAGCCGGCATCTCAACTCCACTGATGTCTGACGCACTGATTAGGGTTGCCGCGCTGCCAACAAAGTTAATTTTATATTTATTTCAAAGCCATGGCCAAGCCAAGCGAAATTATGAAGATGAAAGACATGTAAAAATGTTGAAATAGGTTTGTGGGAATATGAACTTTTTAATCTTTTTAAATATTTATCTTTTATCTTTTATTATCTTTTATTATCTTTTTCTATCTATCTATCTATCTATCTATCTATCTATCTATCTATCTATCTATCTATCTATCTATCTATCTATCTATCTATCTATCTATCTATCTATCTATCTATCTATCTATCTATCTATCTATCTATCTATCTATCTATCTATCTATCTATCTATCTATCTATCTATCTATCTATCTATCTATCTATCTATCTATCTATCTATCTATCTATCTATCTATCTATCTATCTATCTATCTATCTATCTATCTATCTATCTATCTATCTATCTATCTATCTATCTATCTATCTATCTATCTATCTATCTATCTATCTATCTATCTATCTATCTATCTATCTATCTATCTATCTATCTATCTATCTATCTATCTATCTATCTATCTATCTATCTATCTATCTATCTATCTATCTATCTATCTATCTATCTATCTATCTATCTATCTATCTATCTATCTATCTATCTATCTATCTATCTATCTATCTATCTATCTATCTATCTATCTATCTATCTATCTATCTATCTATCTATCTATCTATCTATCTATCTATCTATCTATCTATCTATCTATCTATCTATCTATCTATCTATCTATCTATCTATCTATCTATCTATCTATCTATCTATCTATCTATCTATCTATCTATCTATCTATCTATCTATCTATCTATCTATCTATCTATCTATCTATCTATCTATCTATCTATCTATCTATCTATCTATCTATCTATCTATCTATCTATCTATCTATCTATCTATCTATCTATCTATCTATCTATCTATCTATCTATCTATCTATCTATCTATCTATCTATCTATCTATCTATCTATCTATCTATCTATCTATCTATCTATCTATCTATCTATCTATCTATCTATCTATCTATCTATCTATCTATCTATCTATCTATCTATCTATCTATCTATCTATCTATCTATCTATCTATCTATCTATCTATCTATCTATCTATCTATCTATCTATCTATCTATCTATCTATCTATCTATCTATCTATCTATCTATCTATCTATCTATCTATCTATCTATCTATCTATCTATCTATCTATCTATCTATCTATCTATCTATCTATCTATCTATCTATCTATCTATCTATCTATCTATCTATCTATCTATCTATCTATCTATCTATCTATCTATCTATCTATCTATCTATCTATCTATCTATCTATCTATCTATCTATCTATCTATCTATCTATCTATCTATCTATCTATCTATCTATCTATCTATCTATCTATCTATCTATCTATCTATCTATCTATCTATCTATCTATCTATCTATCTATCTATCTATCTATCTATCTATCTATCGATCTATCTATCTATCTATCTATCTATCTATCTATCTATCTATCTATCTATCTATCTATCTATCTATCTATCTATCTATCTATCTATCTATCTATCTATCTATCTATCTATCTAGAGAATCCGATGAACATGGGGAACGATTTCATCAGACATGTGCGCCCATCAGAGGCGGATTCATAAAAATATTTCGGGGGGTTTCAAAAAGTAATTCTTTAATATTTATAAAATGCCTTTTCATTTGTATGTAGTTTTAAAATCGATCCTAAAATTTGGGGGGGGTTCAACCCCCAAACACCCTCCTGAATCCGCCACTGGCCCCCATTGAGGAACGGTATAAAGGCCAGAGTATTCATTCGTTTACAGCTGATGTATGTTGAACATTATTTGATAACGGTGCGGAATTGCCAAGAGCTAAACGAAAAATATAATGAAAACCTTAAATACCCAAAATTGTTCTGATTTATCTATTTATATATGATATATTATATCTAGAGCTTTCTTTTGTACGGTGACTTATAGTGAAATTTTGCGTTCAACATTTTTCCCATACACACTAACTCCCAATTATCAAGTTTTGTAGGACATTTTAGTACCAATTTTGAATAAGTACGAAATAAACACTTAAACACATTTTCAGTTTTGTGTTAAATCTTGGGGTCCAAGTTAATTTCTGAGCTTTGGTGTATTCAGAGACCTATAGTAGAATTTTATGGCGCATATTTTCGTGGTATATTTTGTACTTAAAAAGTCCTGTTTTACAGGACTTTTTTGGCATTTCAGAAAAAAGGGTCAAATTGACCCATACAAATAGGAGCTACAGGGTTAAAATGCTCCACAGAAATGTTCTCCGTAGTACTTGACATCAAATTGCTGAACACATCACAGACCTAAAATGTGAGGTTACATGGTTTTCGTATGCCGATTCACCATAAGAATGTGCAAAAAGGGGAAAACTTTGACCCCCCCTAAAAAAAAATGCAGACGTAAACTTTCAAAATGCCGATACACGTATATTTTTTTTTGGCGCCCTCTACCAGAATCCGTTGTCAGAACCTTGTTATTTTTTTTTGTGTTGTACAGTGTTATTCGTGTCAAGTGACTAACGTGCCATTTTCATTGTGTAGTTCAAATGTGTTTTGTGAAAAAGCAAAAAAAGCTAATTGATAATTTCACTGTCAACATATTGGAAATTAAATTTTGATGAGTTTTTAACCAGACTTTTGTCCGTTTTTAGTAACACTAATAAACAAATTCAAATAGCATACATATGTTCAATATTCGTGGCACCAAAGTATGGTTTTACTTACTCGTACCTCATTGCAATCTTAATTGAATACGATTTAATGGAAAGCAACTTTAAACTAAACAGTATTTATCTTTTTTTAATTTTGTAATTTATATGTATGAATGTGACTAGTGTTGTTATGTCAACTGCTGTTGCAGTTTGAAGACTGGAGTTCTGACCGACCACAACTTTTGTGTAAAACAGCTGAATAACACTCAGGTGCATTGAACTAGACGTAGACTAGAAGTGTTAAAGCGAGAGTGACGTGAACAATTCAGAGAACATTTATTACTTGACCATTATGGCTTGTTTGATATTTTGTTATAAGTTATATTTGGTTATAAGTAGAGTCCGACCGATACCAAATTTTTTGGCCGATGCCGATGCCGATTAATCGGCCGGAAGGACGAGTTTGGCCGATGCAGATTAATCGGCTGAAAGGGCGAAAATCGGCCGATGCCGATGCCGATTACATAGAAAAAATAACACGAATAAATTCAATCAAAAACACAGTCTATTTTATAAAATAACAAAAGGAACTATTACATATTGCTTGTAATATTCTTTACAAACTAACAAAACAATGAGAAAAGAAATATTTAAAAACTAAATAAAATAAGAGAACAAAAGAACTCAGAATTCTAATACATTAACATGTATTAAAAAAAATAATATATCACATTCATCCACTGAGAGAGAAACACAAATTGTGGCGTAAATATTGCATACAAATTCAGTTTTTTATTCAACTTAAAATTACAATTTTTATATTAAAATTTGTACTCTCAAATTGCGACCCGTTGTACAGATGCAGTGGGAAGAAGTCAAAAAACAAATTTGGAAAAAATAAAAGGCCTGTTAAAAAAAATTCTTCCAATTAAAAACGGATAAGATTGAAAAATTAAATGCCCCTTCTTCTGATATCCACATTAAGAGACAAAATGCATAGACATTTCGAGAAAATCTGTGTTTTCAAGAATACCTAGTTTAAAAAAAAACATTTCTAGGAAACATTTATATTAAACAGTATCTAAAAATACCTTACTGAAAAGGGGTATAAGAACCCGTGATTCGACTCCATACAACCTTGGGACAAAATTAGAAGGAGTGGTCCGTTCTTCATAAAATTTGGTACACTACTTAAACATGGTCTGCTGAATTGAAATCTCTATTTTGTTTTCTTAAAATTTTGTAGTTTGGCAATGCCTGAGACTTAAATTTGCAATTTTCGTCATTTTTGGAGAGCTATAGCAACGAGTGTGTTGGCTAGATTTTTCAGATTTTACATTTCATTGGTAACATCAACATTGATAATTCCGAAGAGTAACAGAAATTGTGTCAGGACCCTCTGGTTTTGCAATAAAAACGATAATAATAGATGCATGTTTTGCATTTGTGCAGATTTTTTCATTTTTTATGCTGATTGCATACTTTTAGGGATAAATAAAATAAATTTTGTCGAAAAATACGTGTTTAGACCACTTTTCAAATTGAATTATTTTCTGAGATCGGAAGATATCGGAGGATATAATTACATTATCCGACAAAGAAAGAATGCTTCTTAAAATAAAAAAAATCCAGGAACATACTTTCACATACTTTTTAGATATTTTCCTCTAAGTTTTGCCAATTTTCAGATTTTTAATTTAGAAAAATATTTTACAAATTTTGAGAAAACATTAAAAGCGAAAATGGCCACATCATTTCTTAATCTATATTGAAAGTTTTAGCATCTTTTTGGTAACCATGTATTTTTACCATTTTTTTACTCAATAGACTAAAAAACAGAAAATATGTTTTTACAATTTTTTGTAAAAAAATTCCGAATTTGAGCAGTCTTAGCACACCCACTAATTATTTTTTCGCACAGATTTGTTTGGGTTTTTTTAGTTGGAGTTTTCCCTTTTAAATGACATCAAAATCCTTAAATTCTGAGACTATAAATTTTTTGAATTTTGTCTATGGAACGAATCACTGTGCGTTGGTACCAAAAATTAAAACAGAACAATTAAAGCAGAAAAATAGGCCGATAACATCGGACAAAAAGGCCGATACCGATACCAATTTTATGGGCCAATACTAGCCGATGCCGATGCCGATTAATCGGTTGGACTCTAATTATAAGTTAATTATTTTCCAGAAACTTTTTTCAGTTGAACCTTAAAAGATGTATTACTCATGTTAAAAATTTTTCTTTTACAAATTCTGGAACGTTCAACCTTTTACAACCTTTTGAATATTGCCATATGCTATGAAAAAAATATCGAAAGCGTTGAATTCACCCTCCGATCTCATTCTGCAAACATTTGGCGCTGAGCACTGAGAAGTCAACTTCAAGAACACAGCCCACCCTGACGAAATGTATGCGTACAATGACGCTGACGTGCACGTGTTCACCGATGTGTTTTGTGTTTACGTCGTTCCTTATAAATTCATTATCCTTTCGCCGGTGTGGCGCAACCGATGTTTTCCTGCAATTGCAGCTTACTGTCTGCTTACGCTGTGCGGCATATCATTTAAGCATTACTTTCATAATATTATGCGATTACGTGTAATAGGAAAATTGCATGCTATTCACACGGGAACCGGCAAGCGGCAACTAGCGCCCAGCTCGCCACCCAACCAGCGCCGCCCGATAGTGCGCGCCCGGGTTGACGGGTGTCGGCATCGTGTTGTCGGCGCTGGCGAGCCGGGCGGGCACGTTCGCCATGGCGGCAGTCCACGAAAACAACAACTGCAGGCAAAAACACGAATTGCATCCGATACGGCATTTAGTAGAGCGTCGAAGAAAATAAACTGACGCCACAGCACTGCCAGCTGGCTGGCTCGCTGCCTGACTGGAAAGAACTTCAGTGCACAGCATTTTCACTCAGCTACATTTGATGTTAAGTTTACTTTTTCCAAATAGTTACTTGGTAAAGTTTTTGGGCTATTTAGTGTTTGTTTTTGTTGTTGCTACGCGCACATGAGTTAACAGCTTTTGGTTGATTATGCAACGTGCATGCAACGGTGCATGAGGCAGTGCGCCGACGGTGTTGTTGTTGGTGTTGGTGTTGATGTGGATGTTGATGCGCTGTAACCACTGGTACATTTTCATGCTCATTACGAGCAACCGGCACCAGCTGTATCCAAGGTGCAGCAAACATTTATGCTGCCACTCGCAAAAAGAAAGAACTTAAATGAAAACTGATTAGTGGGAAATGATGCGCAACTTGCTGGATGCCCGCTTTCCATGGCCAATACTTCTACATACATATATATATACATACATATAGGTATATATATGTATTGATCATATGAATTGTGTATGCAAATGTATTGGTTTGCAGCATAGAAAACACGGTTCAGTGCCGGCAGTATTATTTACCTTTTGTTCCACGCATTAATGGCGGGGAAACTTGCCACATTAGCTCGCATAAATATTGAATAATTTCGATTCATTTCACTCATTTATGTACCTTGTGTTGTTGGTCGTATTCGCCAAAAAAAAAAAATATTTATCTACTTATGTGCAAATTTACGAATTGTTATATGGACCATTATGGTAAGGAATTTTAATTGATATTAAATATTTGCATAAATATATTCAAAATAAAACATTCTTTATCTGAAACTAATAAAGTTAGAAGGACGAATTTCAAGGATGTAGTAGTGTACATATTAGTCCTTAACCCAGCGTTGGTGTGGTGAAAAAAAATTACGCTATTGGTGTGGTGGACATACCCCACGACTTGATATAGCAGCAACCTCACGAAACAACACAAATATAAAAGATAGAAATTATATATTATTCTTCATTTACTTTTACGCAAGAAAATACAAAAGCACTTCATGTGCAAGCAACTTGTAAAAGAAAATATCAAATATAACAAAAATAAACGAAAAATACTGATATTTATAAGTTGACTTCATATTATGGGGTTTAAAAAAATTTCTGTATATAATTTTCCAAAAAACATAGTCTGTTTTAAAAATGAAATACATATAGTTATGTGACATTAAATTTTTGGTAGCTACCCTGAAAGAGGAGCGAATTACAGGGTCTCAAAATTAGCGAATTTTTTGCAAGTCGTATAAGGTTTTTGCTCTCGGACAAACCGAACATCGAGTGCTGTACTGACGACGTTTTGGTTTGGCTTCGCCTTATTTCAAGGATTTACAGAATCATGATATTTTTGTGTATTAATGATATTTTTTGGAACATATGATACGATGAAAACGATTGTCGTATGTGCTTTTAAATTCAATGGAACATACGACATTCGTTTTCTACGGCGACGAAATGCGAATACTGAACTGGGAGCTTTTCTTGCACGTAGCAGTTGGGCAGTTGGTATTTGCCTCTTATTTTTCCGTACGGTGAATTTTTGAATAAATCGATGACTACTAGACCATCGAAAATATCAATTTGAATTCAAAACTATTTACACAAAAAGTTACGTTATTAGTGTGGTGGGGTATGTCAAACCCCAATGAACTTTAGCGGGATGTGACTCAAATCTGGTCACAATTAAGTTGTTTTTGGATAGCAAATGTGTATGGTTGGACAGCTACTAGAAGCAATAGTGCCCACATAAAACTGATATCCGTATTATTTGCAAAATTACAACCTCTGCAGTATGGTATACCCCACCACACCAATGCCGGCTTAAGATATATTTTTTTTTCAGAAAAAAACTATTGGAAAATTGCAAGGATATTCATGGATAAAGTTTTAAAAGCACATTTTCAACACCTATTCGTCCTTTTGCACCAAAACATTAAATTTTCTAGGATTTTAAGAATTTTTCTCTTTCATTTGATACCCATATTGTTATTCTACAATGCGCTCAATTTTTCAAATAATTCCTTGAATTAAACATGTCTTTGAAATTTCAAAGTCCTTTAAAAAAAATTCTGACGTCAGAGAGAAAAACTAAAAACGCAGTTTTACTACATTTGGCCCCTAATTTTGCGAGTATATAGATTTTTTCGTGTATTTTGAAATTTTTTGATTTTTGTCTCATGGTGTTATCAGAGACGAGCAATCTGATAAAATTACTCATTAGCCAAAAAAATTACGAAAAAATCGATAGACTCGCGCAACTAGGGGCCAAATGTAATAAAACTGTAAAACTTTTTAGTTTTTCTCTCTGACATCAGGATATTTTTTAAAAGGACTTTAAAATTTCAAGGACATGTTTATTTCAAAAAAGAAGTATTAATTTTTTTTATCCGAAACTAATAAAGTTAGAAGGACGAAATTCGAGGATGTGGTAATGTACATATTAGTCCTAAAGATATATATTTAAAAAAAAAATTTTGGAAAATTCCAGGATAAAGTTTTCAAGGATAAAGTTTTAACACGACATTTTCAACACCTATTCGTCCTTTTGCACCAAAACATTAAATTTCTTCCATTTGATACCCATATTGTTGTTCTACAATGCGCTCAATTTTTCAAATAATTCCTTGAAATAAACATGTCTTTGAAATTTCAAAGTCCTTTTAAAAAAAATCCTGACGTCAGAGAGAAAAACTAAAAACGCAGTTTACTACATTTGGCCCCTAGTTTCGCGAGTATATCGAATTTTTCGTGTGTAAAATTTGTTGTCGCACGGTATTATCCTAACAGAATTAAAAAAAATGCATTTATTTTAGGTAACTTTAAATTCTTTATAAATAAGTTCTTTATAAGCTAAGCAAGTGTTTTAGTTTTGCTATGCGTTCAGTGTGTTGTTGGTAGTTGGTAAATTTTTCTTTCCAAAGTTTAGCCAATAGAAACGAATTCCTCATCATGATTAACACTAGAAGTCATATTGACTACATTGAGGTCTTTTATTGTAAATAACTTTTATGACTTTTGTGACTTTTACTAATTTTAAATTTAAAGCTAAATTGAATAAATAAATTAAAAACTATTGTAACAAAATTTTTTACCCCAATTTTGCAACATTTACCTTAAATGTCCAAAAGTAGTCATTTTGACTACCTATAGAACATTTTCAGCAAATCCTAATGATAAATAGACAAATATGCATCTTCAATTGCAAAATATGAAAATTTTATATAATTGCAAATATTAAAAAAATAAAAAATATCATAGTAGGCTGTGACAATTCCCAAATTTTTCAATCCAAAATTCACTCACAAAATTCATTCAGATATTCCAAATTCCAAATTTGCTTTCCATTTTATCCCATTTATGTGTAAAGTACGCCATTATATTTAAATGAATTTACTTTGTAAACCATAAAAAAATAAAAACTAAATGGTTATTTTAGTTTAATCTCGTGTACATTTATTCATATTCATAAGAAATTAAATTTAATTTTATTTAAAAAAAAATTAGTAAACAATATTGTAGTCAAAATTACTACATATGGGCATTTTAGGTGGGCAGATTGTCGGGTGTTAAAAGTGATCCCTGCAGCAATTTGAATGGAATATTATGGTTCATTCACGTTATTCTTCTCGCTCGTTGCCATCAAATTTGCACCTTTTTAGAAGTGTACAGATCAATCTAAATGGAATATCGTTAAATTCTGTGTTATTAGAAATCCGAAACCATCTCGCCAGTACCAGAAAACAAAACAATCCTATTGTAATTCCCAGCTTATCCTCAGAAGCAGTTTTCCAACTCGATCGCATTCATTACTTAGCTTCACTCAAACACACGTCACCTCAGCATCTCGTCTGTCACAACCTTGCTTTCTCTACTTTCGCATGGCACCAAACTTAACCCTTCGTTGCATGACTTGATTTCCGTAGAGAAAACAATATGTGTTCATACATATTATTCTTGTTGCTTGTCAAGTTTTGATGTTATAATAAAATTGATGTTATAAAAAAATGAAATAAAATTTTTTTGAATTCCTGTATCTATGGAAAAAGTTTTGCGGACATCCGCCGAAAAGAGAATTGGTTTTATCTATATTTTAGTATTAACTGCCACAGAGCAGAAACTAGATCGTGCGTCAGTATATACTCGCAATCCAACGCACTAACCAGCTGAGCGACTGCAACCGCCATCGTCATCAATAAATCAAATTATTTCACCAAATCAAAACAAATGTTGCTAGTTCGATTTTTTTGCACATACTTTTAATGTTATTCGTGGAAATCAAATGACACAACTGAAGCATGAACGACTGTACAAAACAAATTTCCAGATCTATGAGAGATTAACATTGCGTATACGCCATGGTATGCAGTGAAAGGTTAACCGCACTTTGCTCTGACACCACTTTCACACATTCTTCTACCCGCTTTCGGCACTCTCTAGCGTAAGTAAATTTTCTGCAGTTTGAGCAGCGAATGAGTGGCTTTTGTTTTGGGCAAGTGGCTGCTGAGTTCTCACCTTTAAAATGCATCCATTCAAGTCGTTGCAGTCATCTGCATTGAGCTCGAGCTGGAGCTTGCTTGTGCCTGGCACAATGGCGCGCCCCAACAATTGTCTGTTCCCCTTGCCCGCACACAACAATGCCATTCAAGCAACTGCAGCAGAACGATACCAATAACAAAAACTCCAGAAACTTCTCAGTCACCGCGCCAAATGACGCCGAAGAGATGCGAACATTTGAAAATGTTGTACATTGTTTGGCCTTTTGTACGTGTTTTCTGTTTATAAAGAGAACTTGTACCGCAAGTTGAGTGATGACATTTTAATGAAAATTCTAGGCAAAAAGTGAATTGAAGTATTCTATGCAAATTTGGAAATACCATTCATTGGAATCAACCAAATGTGGATTGATTTCGATAACATCTACAATGAACAAGATTCGGTGTTGCATGAAGACGTTGAAAAATGGGGTTTCGAAATTTGGGAAAATGCATGATTTAAAAAATTTAGAAGATGGAGTGGGAGGAAGTCGACAGCTCCTTAGAGATCGCTGCAAGGGGTACTTAATACAGGAACGGCCTAGAATAATTTAGTTTTCTAAACAAAAAAATATAAAAAATACTTAACCTCGTTAGAATATGGTGATATGTATATCAAATGAAAGAGGAAAAGCTCAAGAATTTAAATGAAATTAATTTTTTATCTATTTGTAAAAAAAGGATATGAAAAAGGTCCTTTGAAAATTTTAATCCTTTATATCCTTGAAAATTTATATAGAAATTTTTTAAAAAGTAAGTATGTTAAAACCCAAAATTTCCTTGATCACGTGTCAAAATTTCATTACTCTAACTTTATTAGTTCGAAAGTTATTAAAAAAAGGCGTAAGCTGCAATTCTAATGAAGTACAAAAATTCTAATTTATTTGAGTACCAGTATTTTAAATAATAAAAAGATACAAAATCAATGAAGCGAGAATAATGAAATTTTGACACGTGATCAAGGAGACTTTGGGTTTTAACGGACTTACTTTTCAAGAAAATTCGATGTAAATTTTCGAGGATATAAAGGATTAAAATTTTCAAAGGACCTTTTCCTTATCCTTTTTTTACAAATAGATAAAAAATCAATTTTATTTAAATTCTCGAGCTTTTCCTCTTTCATTTGATATATATATTGCCATATTCTAACGAGGTTAAGTATTATATATATTTTTTTTATTTTTTATCCCCTTCAAAATTTTGAAGTCCTTTTAAAAGGACTGTAGAAATGAAAAACTGAGTACGCAGTATTACTATGTTTGGTCTCTAGTTTCACGCTCATATGGATTTTTCCGATGTGAAACATTTTTTTAAATTTGTCGCACGGTGTAATAATTACCCCTGTCGACAACTCTAAAAAGGATAAGCTCATTATTAGAAAAGAAGTAGACTCAAGGAAATGTTTAATAAGAACATTTCAAGTTTTCAACACTTGTAGTGTACATAATTTATGAACATACAAAATTAATAACAACGAAAGGTCTTTACTTCACTTTTGTGGTGTAACGTTATCATTAAATCCTTACTGCAGCCCAAAACTGAAACGTAATTGTCATTATTTGCTGTGTCTGTGTGGTTGTATTTGAAATTAAAGGAACAATGCCACTGGCTCGAAGACAAGCTGTGAGCTAATCAATTTCGCAACTTGATTGATAAAGGTGACAAGCGAAAGTGAAATACCAAGGAAAACTAAAGCACAGAATTTGCTGAAATGTGAGATTCATTTTTGGGCAGCGAATGTATGTTTGCATATAACCCAGTAAGGAATTTTTGCATCACGATGTATACAG
Source organism: Melieria picta (assembly GCA_964056695.1). Lineage (NCBI taxonomy): Eukaryota > Metazoa > Arthropoda > Insecta > Diptera > Ulidiidae > Melieria > Melieria picta. The sequence continues at coordinate 32,912,333 of OZ057399.1, read as the reverse complement.
TATCATATGATATACTATATGAGTTATGATATACTATAAACGCCTGTATGTATAAGTGTTTTCGGTTTTCGGAAATTGATTTTAAGATTTATGGGCAGAAGATAAGAAATAAGTTAGGATTTGATGAAATTGCCTCCAAACAGGCTTCCGTTCATTCTAGCAAAACAAAATTCAACAAACTGCATCTTATGATTTGTCAATTTGATATTTTGTATAATAGATGGATAGTAAAATCTCTGTAAATGTTTAAAATGCTATTAAAATATGTTCGCTGTGCAATAAAAAATCTATAGAAAATATTCTACACTTTTTAGGAACGTGCCCGGTTTTCAGGGAGTTTAGAAAACATTATTTTTGAAATGGTATATTAGGTGATTAGTAGAGGTGATTAACTAATTGAATTGTAACCAGCGACTTAACTATTATAAGTTTTTAAAGAAATTAATTGCAATGTAACTATTACAATGCAACATAAATTTTATTTGTTGATTATAATTATTATTTGCGACAATTAATTTTTACGTTGCATAATAACTGTTATGAGAAATAAATATTTTTTTCATTCTCGATAATTATTATTTTGGGATTTTTTTTGTTTACGTTGCTTCATAACTTTTATTTATGACTTTTTTTATTTACGTCACCGATAACTATTATTTTGAGAAAATTGTTTTTACGTTGCTTCATAACTTTTATTTATGATTTTTTGTTATTTACGTTGCCGATAACTATTATTTGAAAGAACATTTTTTTACGTTGCCTCATAACTTTTATGAAAGAAATGTTTTTTATTTACGTTGCCTTACCACATTTTGGGTGTGAATTAATTTTTAATCGTTAAGTTGTTGGTGGAAATTAGGTTTCTGCAGTTAATTTGCGTGTGTCAATTTAAAACAATTAAAAATAAATTCATATCCAAAATGTAGTAATTCAACGTAAAATTTTATTTTTGAAAATAATAGTTATTGGCAACGTAAATAACAAAAAATCATAAATAAAAGTTATGAAGCAACGTAAACAAAAAAATTTCACAAAATAATAGTTATCGGTAACGTAAATTAAAAAAAATCATAAATAAAAGTTATGAAGCAATGTAAAAAAAACCCCAAAATAATAATTATGGACAACGAAAAATATACTTGTTACTTATAAGAGTTATTATGCAACTCAAAAATATTTATTACATGATAATACGAGTAGTTATAGGCGATGTAAACAATTTCTTATTGGGAATAATTATTATAAAGCAATAATTATAGAAATTTCTTAAATTAGGGCAATTTTTTTATTCCCAAAAATATGGATAATAATTATTTTAGGTCTCTGAATGTAACATAAATTTGAGAAAATTTGTAAATTATGTAAGAATTACAATCGGGAATTAGGAAGGTCCTTATTTCAGAATTTAATTATAATTAAAAAGAAAATTATATATATATATTAATTATAATTAAAAAAAATTACATTTGTGAAACAATTTAAAAAAAGGTAAAAAAAATCAATGGAACTACTACCACTCCTACTACTACTACTACTACTACTAATAAATAAATGAATGGTGTGAAGCTTCCTATTGACTTTAAATGTCTACACCTCCTAACACATTTCCTATTGACTTTAAATGTCTCGGGCAAATATTTCTGCTACACTTTGAATCTAGCAGCTTGAGCTTTTTTTATCAACAATCAAATTCTCCAAATTCATCATTTGCCGCCAATTTCTCTACTGGGAACGCATACACCAGCGAATGTATATGTAAGATTTGATAGAGTACATACATATGTATTTAAGACATTTATCGATTTTGCACCTGCTGATATGAGATACTGCGACTTGGGTTCGCAGTGTTGGCTTAAATTGATGCCCTGATTGCTAAACTTCATGTTCGTTTTCCACATAATTGGTTGTGTTGCGGTGAGGTGCGGTGTTAACGTTGGCATGGGAATTGTGTTACAACCCAATCAAATTAAATGAAATCTCTTTAAAGTTTTTAAGCAAATTACTTATAGATTTAATAGAATTCTGATTGACATCACAATTGTTTATTTTATTAATTTTTTTTTTTCTTATTTATTTATTTTCGTTTTTTTGAACAATCGACAATGCCTACGAAATAGATAGTTCAAGCTTGAAATTGAGTATCTGTATTAAAACAAAAATTCATTGGGACATTGTGCATGATCCAAACTACTAAAAAGGTTTGCTCCACTAAAATTTTGAAACTTCTGTATTTTCTAATGTATGCTAATTAATTCATTTTAGTCACTTTAATTACAGAGTTTTCGAATATTTTTTGCAAGTCAATATTTATATCAATATTTTCAATATTTTCAATATTTTCAATATTTTAATAAATGCTAAATGTTTCATGTCTATGTCCTCTTTTTCACATATACTTTATACATGCATCCGTATGAATGTGTGTGCGTGTGCTTGTGTGTGTTTGTCTCATGGGGAGTACACAGCACCGCCTACAAACATACTAAATATGTGTATGTGTACATTTTCTACTCGGCCATCTATGTCCTTCAATTATCTTATTGGATTATGTCGTATAAACAAATTTATTTATGCTCAATGGGGATATTGTTCGTACACATTTACTTGTCTTCCGGCACTGCGCCGTTGTTTGACTTCGTTGTACAAATACTGCAAAAATCTACATCTTCTAAATTTTGCATCTTAAGTCTTATCTGCGATTGCTTTTAACTCAAAGCACTCGCAAGATTTGTGCTTGTGCACAGATTTCGAAAATGACAATTTCCGGAATACGTTTCGATACACTTGATTGGGTCTGTTTTTGTTGTTAGTTAAACAATAAAATTTATACTTGTATAGCTTGACTAAGATTACAAGATGCTTTAGACTAAATTAGTTTTAAATGTTAGATTCAGTTACTTCATTTTGTTTATTTATTTTCCTTCTGTGCGCTGAAGAGTTTAGAATGCAGCAAAAGGGGTTAAATTACACAAAACCCTTAATATTGTCATAATAAAAATTCACACTGAACTACACTTTGAAATAACGAAAACTTGCATCGATTAGTTGGTTTTAAGAAAATGAAAGTAGAATGAATGGAAAATGCAAACAAATAAAACTTTACATAGAAAATTTATAGTCGCATTCACCTATCAGACATTTGTTTCTCTTGTATGCCGGTATTTTCAACGTAAAAAATATATAACACTTATCACTCAACGTAAAAAAAATATTTTCCTTTCATAATAGTTACTGGCAACGGAAAAAATATTTCTAAAAAAATAAACGTTACCGAGCAACGGAAAATATATTTTTCAAAAAATAAACCTTACCGAGCAAAGTAAAAAATATTTTTCACTCATAACAATTATGCGATGACGCAAAAATATTTCTCTCAAAATATACATAAATTATCGACGACGTTAAAAAATATTACTTGCTGATAATTACTAGGCAACAGAAAAAATATTTGTCACGAATAATATATAGTCACGAAATATCGAAAAAAATATTTTTATATTTTATTATTATATTTTTTATTTTATTATATTTTTTTATAATAGTTATTGTCCAACATTTATAAATATCTCTTAAATCGAAGTTTTAAAAATTCATAACTGTTATTTTGAGCCCCTGAATAAAAGTGCTTATATCTCCTTATGATATCTTCAGCTAGAACGTTTGAGATACTCAAATTATAATTATTGGAAAGATGCAAAGGTTGGTAGGCAGAGTCTTGGAAGAACAATTTATCTTGAACCCATCGAGATCATAAGTGGCAGAGAAGCTTCAGCAGTGAGATCGATCAACAACTGTGCAGTGCTGACCAAAAACGAAGTCCTTGGAGCAATATAAAATGCATGAACTCCAGTGGTTTTTGTTCGGCAGAAGTCCTGGAGTGAGGTCAACAAATCGCTAATCTCCGCTGAGCATTTACATAAAAAAGTATCTGTAAAAGAGAATAACGCATGTCACGTTTGGATGATGTCTCAATGAGTCAATAAACTGTATTGCCAGTGTCCAAGAGCTGCATTTTAAGTCAATTGAATTTAAATCAATGAACTCCAATCATTAATTTTCCTATATTCTTAATACGTTATATTCAACGATTCATATTTCGATAGAAAGGCGAAAAATCTACAGTCTGTTCGTATTGGCGACGACTATCGAATACTAACCAACAACGAGCTGTATGAGCTGTTTAAAAACATGGACGTAGCACAACGAATCCAACATCCAGCAGTTAGCTGGGTTGGCCATGTCTTCCGTATGAACGATAAACGACGACGAAGAGGGAGATTGTGTCTCCGGTGGAAGGACCAAGTTGAGGACTGGCCGTAACCAATTTCATATTTTTGCACTAAAGTCATATTGAGCAATCAATAGTAGGGAAACGTTTTCATATTTAACGGTGTTCGGAAAGACTATGCTATTCACTACCACTAAATAAATTTAATGATAGCTGAATTTTTCCACTAATCACTAAAAAAAAATGAGTGGAAAAAAATTGCACTACCACTAAATAAAGATCAGAGATTAGGACATCCATTGCCATTAAATAAACAACTAAAAACAATATGTCCAAAAATATCAGGTGTACAACTTTGCTTCCGCCGTTTTCCGATAGGTGGCTGTACCGGCTGAGGCTGGTTGAAATACACCTGTAAGCACTTTTTCGCAATAAAGCTTTTAATTTTGGAAAAAAAACGGCGGAAGCAAAGTTGTACACCTGATATATGCTTTATTTAAACAACTTATTTGCTTTCATTAAGACCAGACGTTCAAAATTGTCATTGGTGAGATTCCTGCTACGAGGATCATTCAGAACAAACGGGGCAGAGGACGGAATCGACGTATTCTATTAAAAAAGAACCGCTTTTACTGTATCATATCGATCAAAACACAAATAAAATTAAAAAACAGAAAAAATTCAGCTATCACTAAATTTATTTAATTACTACCTAATTATTATTACTAGTAATTAATTTACTAATTTATTTTTAGTTGCTTTTGTGGTAAAATTTAAAAACCATTATCCTTGCTATTAAAAACTTGTTTCTTATAAAAACCGGTATTTGCGATGAAATTACAAAAATGTTCAGTTTTATTGAAAATTTTATGATTTTTTTAAAAGACAATACACAACTGCCGATTGCTGTTTTCACTACACAGGGTGCGCATAAATATAAATCCAAAAGACTTCACGCATAGGTGGCGCTGCTCAATTATTATAGATGGTTTGTGTATTTGCTGCATTATACCTCAATATAGGTAGGTACAGTGAAAACCGGGTAAAGTAACCTTTTCGACTATGGAACTTACCTGGGAGTGTGCGCTGTGAAACTTTTTTTAACCCTTCTGTCAATACGAAAAATTTCCACCTATCATCAATACGAAGGTACCCGGGTACCTTTATACAATTTGTATGGGAAAAGTGAAAATAATAGCGCACAAATTTAAAAAATCGTTGTTGGCTTATAAAAGAAAGCATTATTTATTGATAAGTTAAAAATATTTAACACATATTAATAGTGCAATAATTTTAGCATTTTCGTGTTTTACGTTGTTGCTCACGTTCGGAACAGATATAGCATGACTCATGGGCGTTTGGCCGGTGGTTCGAGTCTCGTTTTGTTCCTGCTTACGCTTGCAGAAACGAACTTAAGGGTTTCTGTGCTCCGCAAACTGCTTCAAAACCTTTTTAGTGTAAAAATTTTGATAACAAGGGCATTGTTTTGTCTATACTGAATTTTCGAATTTTGAACGAGTAATTTGTTTGTTTGTCGCTAACACGAATAATGTTCCAGAAACGTGATCTAGCTTGTTCACATTCCTTTTGGAAATTGTTAGAAATTTACTACTTGCTAGAAATCGTACTGTATGTACTATTTACTTATATTGAAAACTTCAATCAAGATTTCATACCAGCAAACATAAAGTTTTCGCAGTATTGGGTTTCAATCCCTTGAAACTTAAAAGCTCTGTTACTGCTCATTGAGATGTGTGAACGAAACTACGCCCTTTATTAAATGCCTTTTTCCTCTTCCTCCCTTTTCCCCTGTCGAAAAATATGACCCAATAGTAAGTTCGATCTTAGTGTCATTGATGTGCAACTTATAGGTCCGAAGTTATATACAAAAATTGGATCGTTAAAAGAGTGTCACGTCCATTATTAAACGCCCATGAAATATTTCCATTGGAACAGTGTCTATAAGTACATGGGGACACTGCACGAAATTGCAATGCTGTATGACTCATAATTTCATAATTTTACTCCATAGTATAAAGGGTTGTATAGCTACCGCCACGCCCTCTTACCAACAGAAAACAAAACAAAAATGCTAAAAACATTTATCCACGAGACTTTGAAACCAAATCTAATAAAATTCACATCGCATCGACCAATTTCTTGCGTTCAGTAATATGGGTCATAAAATTACCCTAAGGTCAAATTTCTATAGTTGCTCATTTGCACGTAAACCAGTGTTGCAAATAAGATGAAATTTAGCGTATATTCAAATGGCATAAAATTAGTCACTGAGTCCAAAGGAAAAAATTCTTCACCAGAAATAAGGAAGTTACGGCACTAAAAAGTTAATTTTTCATCAAAAATGACCCCCAAGGTAACAGAAGTGTTAATGGGTTAAAACTGAAAAATATTCATATGGTAACCTTAACCCTTATTCTCATACCCAAACTTACTAACGTCGTTTGGCACGGGGTACCCGGGTACCCATTTCATGAAATTTTTAAGTTTTCAATATAGAAAACAAAATTTTTTAAATATATGATTTGTTCGCTTTTCACCTAAATAACGAGGATCCGGAAGGTAAAAAAAAAATGTTCATTATTTGTCAGTTTTTTTCACGAAAATACATCGCAGTGGGCACCCGGGTACCCGGGTATGAGAATAAGGGTTAATGTTCCAATGGTTGTGAAAGTGTCAGAATTAAAGCACTAATATCCGTTTTTAGCAACACTTGAAAAAGTTTAAATATTTAATATCCAGCTAGCAATTTGTGGTGTATTGTAACGATAATTGAAAAATTAATCAACACTCAATATGAATCAGTTTTGTTTATAAAGTATAAAAATATATTTCTCCATTTAATTGTATATATCTATATGGCAAATCAGTAAATCTAGCAGTCTGGTTGGGGCGAAGCTTGCTGAGTGCTTACGGATATCAGTGAAGCTAAACATACGCACAAGTGAGGTCAATAGCCCTTTTGACGTTTTGAAATTTCCATTTCCTTTACTGGAAATGCGAATTGCAGCCCACAAACATAACGAAATTCGTTCTATAAGTCCTTACGATGTCTTCATATTGCAGTACCTAAATACTCAGGTAACATTAACCCATTCGAGACGACGATTTTTTTCAAACACGGTCCCCAGGAGCGAAATGTTTTTTTTTCTTTGTATTGTTCATGTAAGAAAGGCTTCAAATAATTTTTAGATTTTTTTGGTAATGCCAAATTTTGTTTTCCTGTACTTTACAGATTTCATTAGTTCCAGAAAAATCTTATTTCGACGGCTAGTTTACTCAGAATAACTGATAATTGCACATTACCGTTATTGCACACACGGTGTGCAGGCTGTCTTATAGCGTCGGAAATCCATTGCACACACGGTGTGCAATCGGTCTCGAATGGGTTAAACTAGCACTCAGCACTCCTAAGAGTTCAACATGTTCTCGAACGAATCAACTATGCCTTGTTGTTTTATGTAATTCAAGTCCCTGAGACAAACCTCATCCGAAGTTAATGTGCACAACGGCTTACGGCCAACGTAGTACTGGCTCTGTGGCCGAATGTACTGCACGTGCCGCTTGTCGAGCCATTCGAAAATCTCATGCAAACATAGACATTGCCACGGATTGCCCTCCAGCGATACCTTCAGCAAATTCGGAAAATTCGCATACACTTCGGGCAAAAATGACAACCGATTATTGTCCAGCAGCAGTTCGGACACGCCCCTGATTGCATTCAGAATCTCGATCGGCATCTGATCGAGTCGATTATGGCCGAGATGCAGCTTGTCCAAGTGGCGCATAGGAGCGAACATGCGAATGTCGAGCGCGGTGAGCTCGTTGTTGCCCAGTGAGAGATACTCCAGGAAGGGCAGCGCGGCAAATGTCAACGGATGCAACTGTTGCAGGTTGTTTACGTTCAGAACGAGTTTGCGCATTCGCGGCAGCACCATGTCGCCGAAGGCGTGCTGGCTCAAATGCGCGATGCTGTTCTGCGACAGGTCGACCGTGTCCAAGGCGACCAGGTTGGCGAAAGTGTTTGCGCCCACCTCGACAATGTCGTTATTGCTGAGGAAAATTTTTCGTATCCCCGAGAGGCCCTTAAAGTCGGATTCCTTGAGGCTCTTCAGCTGATTGCCGGAGACGTTGAGCATTTGCAGCCGAGGCAGGTCCAGCACGGGCAGCTCTGTCAGATCGTTGGAGCTGAGGGACAATTGGAGCAGTGTCTCCTGCATTAGGCCGCTAAATGCGCGCGGCGGCAGTTGTGACAGACTGTTACCGGACAGGTTGAGGATGCGCAACTTGCTGAGCTGCGCAAAGGTGTTGTCCTCTATGTGCTTCATCGAATTGGCGGCGATGCTCAGGTGCTCCAGTGCGGGTGAGGCCGAAAAGTCGCTGGCTGACAGCTACACAGATACGAAAGGAATGTGCATAAGTGGAAAGTGGATTTATGAAAACATTTGTCTCGCTTCAGAGACCACTAAACGGCACTAAATATGCAAAAAATTCAAAGAGTTTCAACTTCAACTTTTGTTGCTTTGCCGTTTAGTGACTCACCTTTTTGATGTTATTGTCATTCATGGAGAGATGGCGCAATTGCGGACAGGCGCCGATAGCGGCCTGAGACAACCTGTTATTATTCAAATTCAGATCATCTAACCGCGTCATACGCTCAAAGGCGCCAACTTCGATATGCTCCAAATCGTTGTAGGCAAAGTTGGCGCCTCGCAATTGTGTGAGCGGCGCCAACTGTGCTGCCGTCAGCTCTCGTAGATTGTTTCGACTTGCATCCAAGTTCTCCACACTTGATGTGCCCCCAAAGTATTGACTCTTCAGTCTGATCAAGTCACAACCGGAAATGTTTAAGGCGTGCAGCGCTGCAAAGGCCTGAAAGCCACCGTTTTCACTCACGCTCAGTGCACCGGCCTGCGACAGGTCCAGCTTCTCAACCAGCTCGAGTTGCTTTACTGGCTCCAGCACTGTAAGTGTTGTTCCATTTTCAAGCTCAAATGTGTCAATTTCGAAGTTGTTTTGTTGTCATCGCACTCACCATTCAACACAAATTCACTTTGGGGCTTGTTTTTTACGACAACAACACGCCAACTGGCATTCGCTTCAGCCACGATCTCCTCCAATGTCTCCACCTGTTCACAAACGTACGTGCCAGTGAATGGTACAGCCGCGTGCGGTGCACATTTTTGTGCATCTGACACCGGTGATCTTTTGCACACACATCCGATTGCGCACAGAATGAACGCAAATTTGATACAATCCATTGCAGCCTCAGCAGCGGCACACAACCTCGACGAGTAGCGGCAGACGACTGATCGTGAGATTAAGTGCCGCTTGGACGCTTCGTGTGTACATAATAAATTCGCGATTAAAAAGTGGTTTAATGAACGGGCCGCTGTCTCTCCGACGTAAGGTGGCAGAAGTGCGAGCTCACTTTAATGTCGCTCAACTTGAGGCTGAAATCGCAATTGAACTGGCTTAAGTTGCTCTTCCATATATTCTCTTTCGATTGTTATCAGCCAACTTGCATGAGCATAACACTGTGCGACAAAAATTCCCATGTCAAAATTTCATTATTCTCGCTTCATTGATTTTGTATCTATTTATTATTTAAAATGCTGCTACACAAATAAATTAGAATTTTTGTACTTCATAAGAATTGCAGCTTCCGCCGTTTTTTAATAACTTTCGAACCAATAAAGTTAGAGTAATGAAATTTTGACAAATGATCAAGGAGATATTGGGTTTTAACACACTTACTTTTCAAGAAAATTCTATATAAATTTTCAAGGATATAAAGGATTAAAATTTTCAAAGGATCTTTTTTACATCCTTTTTTTCCAAATAGATAAAAAATAAATTTTATTTAAATTCCTGAGTCTTTCCTCTTTCATTTGATATACATATCGCCATATTCTAACGAGGTTAAGTATTTTTTATATTTTTTTTTATTTTTTTATCCCTTTCAAAATTTTGAAGTCCTTTTAAAAGGACAAAGCATGTAGAAATGAAAAACTGAGTACGCAGTATTACTATGTTTGGTCTCTAGTTTCACGCCCATATGGATTTTTTCCGGTGTGAAAAATTTGTTTAATTTTTGTCGCACGGTGTAATCAAAGGTTTTTAAAATGCAGTTTTGAAAGCCCATAATCACAAGTTAGAAATATAAAATCTTTTTGTAAATCGAATCTTATAAACTTCCAACTGCTGCTAGTACACAATGAACAATTTCATATCGTCGTCTGAGAAAACGTTTGAAGTATGTGCTATTGAATTCAATGGAACATACGACAATTGTTTTCTGCAGCGACGATATGTATATTGATACGTAATGTCTAATAAGAAGTCATACAATTTATTGATGGATTTAGTTTCGAAAAATTGGTTCCATAGTCAATGTTCCATAGTATGACATGATTAATGTCAACTCCACACTCGGCGATATTTACAATATATGGTAAACTTCCGTCAAGTAAGATTTGGATAAGGTAAGTGAGCACCTTAACTCTTTCGACCCCGAATTTTGGTATTTAAATCATGAAACACTTTCCTAAGAAGTGTGCACACGACATTTGAAGTCGCCACGCCTCTTTGTTAGAGTTCTAGAGCTAGTTTACTTTTGAACAATTTTAGCTTAAAACGGATTAAATAAATTTTGTATCAATTATTTTTAATTACAGAAAAATTGTTTAATATTTATGGAAAAATACAAAATAATCACTTTTTGATTTTATTTAACCATTATTAAAGAAACAGGGTTTTGATCAAACGCGCACAATTCGTAGACTTCAATTAGAACACAAACTTTCCCTGATATCGCTGCAAAATATTGGAAATTATTTTGGGGTAACAGTAAAATTTTTGTAATTTGCTTTTAATTCACTTCTAAAAATATTAATTTGTTGGTGCCTACTTAAATTGAACCCATAAATCAATCGTAGCTTTTGCTATAAGACGGCAAATAGGTGAAGTTGGTCTCAGGCAACTTTGGGGTCGAAAGAGTTAAAGGCCAAAGAAGAAGGAAGCTATAGCGTGATCAATAATAATTTCAAATCCATAATCCAGTTCTTAATCTAAGTAAGTAGACTAAAAATTAGATCAGGTAGTCGTGGTAAATGAGCCCCAAAAGGCCAAACTAGAGCATTTCGACCATTTGAAAAACCAAGCAGCGATGGAGTTTGCGTCCAGTGAAGTGGCCAAGAGAAGCTCAATTTTGATTTCAAAGACATCAGCCCACTGATTCAATATCCTTACTACCCACAGATGCGCCGATCCTTGATTATTCAAGTATTTATCTACTTTTATGTGAAATTATAAAGAATAAGAAATATAGGTAGTACTTTTATTATTTGTTGAAAATATATTATGATCGATTAGCTTCTGGCATTTCATCAAAATAATAATTACAATCCAATATTGCATAATACAGGGGTTTAACATTATTTATGGTTATGTTTTATTGTTTTCTCAACTACACTGGGCACATGCGCTTTGATGTTTGCATATCATTAGTTTTCACTCATCGCCACAATGAGTCTCCGCGCCTCAGTCATCGAACTGAAATCCTAATCGATAATTAGTCAATCGATAATTAGAATTAACAAACAACAAAAATGCACAATACATGGTGGATATGCAATTTTTTGATTTGCTTTGTATCTTTCGTAACAGAATTCAACTAAATAATATTGAGCTATTTATGCTAAAAGTATATATGTATGTATGTAAACAATTCATTCAATACGGTAGGTACATAAAAATAATGAAATTGTTGCGAACATTTGCGCATTTCACAAACACACAAACAATTGTTGTAATAGATTTTGCCGATGAGTTTGGTTAACCGTTAATTTCGTAGTAATTGTAATAATAAGTACATTGAAGTCTAAGCACTAAACGAATACTTTTGTTTTTGTAATGTACGAGTATGAGAATATTTGCTGGACTTAAAGGTATCTTAATATTTATGTGTATGTGTGTGTATTAATGTAATGAATGCAATCAATCTTTCACAGGAAATTGAGATTGTGTACAATTTAGAGAGTGTTTTTTAAGGTTTGATGTGCGTTTTTGTAGATTTTAGAAAATTAATCGACCGAAAATTATGCGTTTTTATGGTTAAATGTGGACTATGTTGCTTCGAGAGATGCTATAAAAATTCTAGAAATTCATACAAATGCAGAAAGCAGGATGTCTGGCGACTAAATACTCTCAGACTATAGTAACTGTTGGATTGAAGTTGCCATTTGTATGCGGCGATTTGTAGCGCGACGACGGTTGCGGCGGCTGTCGGCTGTGGTGATTTTGGTGATTAAGCTGGTGTTGCTGCTGCTGATGAGTGTGGCTGCCACAACCATTCAGCGGCGATCTGTTGCCGTTCAAGCAAAGTTCATTGCCGCCATTCGGCAGACTCCTCTTGCTCTCCACCACAGCGGTCGCGGCATGCTGGCTGCCATTGCAGGGCCACTGCTTGAGCGGCTCGCCAATTAGTGTAATTTTCACTGGCTTGTAAATTGCAGGTGTTGCTGTCGCTGCTGTCGCTGTCGTTGGCGTTGTTGGTTTTTCCCACGCAATCGAGGCGCGCCGCGGCTCGTGCAGCAGCTGCTGGTTGTGATAGTTGGTGAGTGTGGTGGAGATGATGGTGTGGCGTCGTGTCTGGTTGGCGGGGCATTGTTGCTGATGTTGAATGATGGTGGTGGCATCACCGCAAACCGTTGGAAAGTGCGTCGTATAACTGGTGTACTCGGGCTTACTTCTATTGTTGACGTTGGAGAGAGAGATAAAGAAACAAGATTAAATTTGTGATTAATTTTAATGATTTTCTTAACAGTGCAAATGTCTGAAAGACACCAATGTGCAACGTATATTTGTCATGCATGCCAACTTAACTTTATGCATAGGTATGTATGTACAAGTACTACATATATATGTATTGAACTAAGTAAATGTGCCAAGTGGAGAATATTACCTCACAGGACTATTTAATTGCCGCATGCAATTAAAAAATTTTACCAACTTTAGTACAGAATGTATTGAACAAAATTCACTTAAAATGTTAGCGCAGTTTTATTGCTAAGTTTTTACTTTGACATAATCGTTTAGTTTTACTTATTGTATTATACTTTGAATACTTTATATATACTTGTTAAATATTTATGCATTGAGTTACAAAACGTCATTGAATTTAATTTGCAAAGTATTTGAAAAATTGATTTCACTTTTGGTTTTATAGCAGGGACCGTAACAGTTATAAGTTTTATTATAAAAATCAATGTTTAAGAGTTATTTTTTAACTTTTATTTAATGACTCAACAAATAAAAGTGTTTTTAATTTATATTTTAAAAATTCTATAATAACAATTATTTTTGATTTTTTTCTTATTAGTCCACAAATAACAGTTTTTTCGATTTTTATTTTAGTTCTTCTATGATAACAATTATTGGTGACTTTTACTTAAAAAAGTCATCAATACAGTGACTTTTATTTTTTCAGTCATCAATAAAATTCAGTCAGTGACTTTTATAAAAATTATTCAGTGACTTTTATTTTTTAAGTCGCAATAAAAATCATTCAGGGACTTTAATTTTTTAAGTCATCAATAAAAATCAGCCAGTGACTTTTATTTTTTAAGTCATCAATAAAAATCAGTCAGTGACTTTTATTTTTTAAGTCATCAATAAAAATCATTCAATGACTTTTCTTTTTTAAGTCATCAATAAAAATCAGTCAGTGACTTTTATTTATAAAAGCCATCAATAAAAATCATTCAGTGACTTTTATTTTTTAAGTCGCAATATAAAAGTAATTTTCATTAATTGCACTACTGGATTCATTAAATATCGAAATGTATATATATTCTTGATCGGCTTAACAAGACCTGTCTTGACAATTCTGTTTTCTGGAAGAATCATAACTTTTGCATGCATTAATGAAAATGACTTTTATATTGCGACTTAAAAAATAAAAGTCACTGACTGATTTTTATTGATGACTTTTATAAATAAAAGTCACTGAATGATTTTTATTGATGACTTTTATAAATAAAAGTCATTGAATGATTTTTATTGATGACTTTTATAAATAAAAGTCACTGAATGATTTTTATTGATGACTAGAAAAATAAAAGTCACCAATAATTATTATCATAGGACAACTAAAATAAAAATCGAAATAAAACTATTTGTGGAATAATATGAAAAAAATCAAAAATAATTGTTATTAAAGGATTTTTAAAATATAAATAAAAAATAATTCTAATCTTTTAATTTTTCCGTAAAAATTACAAAAAAAAAGTTTATAGCCAATTTTTATTCTCCGTGCGAAAAGAAATGTATTGGTATATTTCATTTATTTGCATGATTTTTCCTTCATAGTAAAATTTTCAGTTATAGTTTTCATAAATAACTGTTATTTCCGGTCTCTGTTTTATAGTTTAGTTCATGAAGTTATGATGGTCTGAGCTTGAGCAGAGATCCTCCAAAACTTTTCGCATGCACACCAACAGAGTTGTGCCCTTAGGACGCTTCGTTGAATTGATCCAGCAAAAAAGATGTGGTGTGGAGCTTTGTTTATTGTTTGTTTATTTAAAAAGAAGCTTTCAATCGATTATAATTGCCAATGAGCTGGGATCTTTTTTGTTTGTGCGTCTTTCTCCATAAATCGTTTAAATTCTTTATGAATTAAAATCAGAGTATACGACTTAAAATTATGAGAACGAGTTGCTTGAGTTAGAACTGTTTAAAAAAATTGTGCAATATGGTTGCATTGTAAATTAACAGCCAAAGAGTAAATAAAAGAATTGTATGGCATAAACTTTCATAAATTTTTTTATCAAAAATATTGTACATATAAATATTTGATATTTGTAATACTTGTATGTCTGTTTATATGCTCTAGGAGACAGCGAGTGTTTGGAGACTTTCTATGAGTATCACAACAGTAAACATATGCACTACACGGCATTTCTTTATTGAGTACGTAAACTACTTTTATCATGTTGTTGTATTTTCAATATTTTAGATATTTGTTAAAGTAATGCAAAGGACGTTTTGTATTTTATACATTTTCTTACAGACAAGACGAACAATTGTCAATACAGGAATAACTTATGTGTAGTATACAGATAATGTTAATGGCACACAATACAATTACAGCCATTATAAGATCACAAAATAGTACCTGTGGTTCACCAAATTGAAGTCTACAAATGTTTTTTGTCCGTAGTTAATAACATAGTTTTTGTGAGTCGTATATATGTTTATTGTTAAGTGTGTAATTGTGTAATTGTTAAGAAAATATATATAAATATGTAGCATAATAAGGCCAAAGAAAGGCAGCATGTAAGAGATGAGAGGAATACATATTAATTAGAATTTTTCTGTTTTAGTTGATCAATCAACAACTAGTTTTGAATAGCAACAAAATAATATTTTTAACTATAATCCATAGACCCCCATATTATAAAATTTAGTCCAAAGGTGCCAACAGCAGGGCGCATAATTTTGTACTAAAAGAAAATTATGACAACCTGCTGCTAAAATCTGATAAAAGATTTTGATTCTATTGGCTTTTAAGTAGTTGAAAAAAATACTACTCTAACTTTACGGCATATTTCGTTGCAAAATGTAAAAGAAGTCAAACAAATTTGCAATCAGCGCATTGCTGACATGCGAAATCGGTACGAAAAGCGCAGTTAAACGTTGTGTGCGCCAAACGTTGTAGCGACCGACACAGTCAGTCAAAATATTGCGCGAAAGTTGGCGCATATTTTCGCCGGTCTGCGCCGCCATGGCATGCAAACTATGCAAATCGGAGCAACTGTGCGTGAAGCGTACAAATGCAAATGCAACAAGGCGTTGCGAGGCGTTACAGAGTGCCCTGCTTTCAACGAGCAACATATCCAAGCCCACAATCACCAGGCCGCCAAAGATTTCTTTGAAATGTTGCAATTTACTGGCCATGGCTCGACTGAGGCGATGCTGGCGCAATTTACATGCCAAATGTTTTGTGTTAATTTTTGTGGTTAGTCGATGCAGGAGTTGCCAGAGTTTAGTATTGAATTGAAAAGCGCCAAGCCATTTAGATATTGGAGAGTTGCAAGTAGAGGTTTGCGTTGTGCAACTGTCGAAATGAGAAAAATTACATCAATTAAGAAAACGAAAAATTATGTGCATAAATTAAGGTTACAATTAAATAAGATGATGTGAATTATGTGACGGGAAAATAAATTTTTTGTATTAAAATATATTCTAAAAAATTAAAATATAATTTAAAATATAAAGGAAAACCTATGTAAATAAATTAACTGGCAATAAAACCACTTACAAATAATAAAATTAAAAATTTATAAAAAATTGTAATTCAAATATGAAAAATTCTATATAAAAAAATTTTAAGTAAAACTAGAATATAAGAAATGGAAAACAAAAAAAATTTAATAAAAAAAAAAAAACCGGTCAAATAATTTGTTTGTATTAAAAGAAAAGAAGAATGAAAAATATAATTAAAAATAGAAAGGAAAAACTATATAAATAAATTAACTGGCAATAAAACCACTTAAAAATAATAAAATAAAAAATTTGTAAAAAAAATTCTAATTAAAATATGAAAAATTCTATATAAAAAAATTTTAAGTAAAACTAGAAAATAAGAAATTAAAAAACAAAATTTAATTAAAAAAATAAAACGGGTCAAATAATTTTTTTGTATTAAAATAGAATGAAAAATATAATTAAAAATAGAAAGGAAAAACTATGTAAATAAATAAATTGGCAATAAAACAAATTACAAATAATAAAATAAAAAATTTATAAAAAAATTTTAAACCATGAAAAATTCTATATAAAAAAATTTAAAGTAAAACTAGAAAATAAGAAATGAAAAACAAAAAAAAAGGTAATAAAAAAAATAAAACGGGTGAAATAATTTTTTTGTATTAAAATATAATGAAAATAATAATTAAAAACAGAAAGGAAAAACTATGTAAATAAATTAATTGGCAATAAAACAAATTACAAATAATAAAATAAAAAATTCTATTCTATTCTATATAAAAACATTTAAAGTAAAACTAGAAAATAAGAAATGAAAAAAAACATTAATAAAAAAAATAATAATAATAATAATTATTAACAATAATTTTTTTTGTATTAAAATAGAATGAAAAAATATAATTAAAAATAGAAACGAAAAACTATGTAAATAAATTAATTGGCAATAAAACCACTTAAAAATAATAAAATAAAAAATTTATAAAAAAATTTTAATTAAAATATGAAAAATTCTATATAAAAAAATTTTAAGTAAAACTAGAAAATAAGAAATTAAAAAACAAAATTTAATTAAAAAAATAAAACGGGTCAAATAATTTTTTTTGTATTAAAATAGAATAAAAAATATAATTAAAAACAGAAAGGAAAAACTATGTAAATAAATTAATTGGCAATACAACAAATTACAAATAATAAAATAAAAAATTTATATATTAAAAAAATTGTAATTAAAATATGAAAAATTCGATATAAAAAAATGTAAAGTAAAACTAAAAAATAAGAAATGAAAAACAAAAAAATGTAATAAAAAAATAAAACGGGTCAAATAATATTTTTGTATTAAAATAGAATGAAAAATATAATTAAAAATAGAAAGGAAAAACTATGTAAATAAATAAATTGGCAATAAAACAAATTACAAATAAAAAAATAAAAAATTAATGAAAGAAATTTTGATTGAATTAAAAAAATGTCTATATAAAAAAATTTAAAGTAAAACTGGAAAATAAAAAGCGAAAAACCAAATATAAATATAAATGTTATCATATAAAAAAAATAAAACATAAAATATAAATAATAAAAAATTAAATTAAAATTAAATTAAAATTAAATGAATTTAAATTAAAATTCAAATTAAATTAAATTTAAATTAAAATTAATTTAAAATTAAATTTAAATTAAAATTAAAATTAAATTAAAATTAAATTAAAATGAAATTAAAATTAATTTAAAATTAAAATTAAATTGAAATTAAAATTAAAATGAAATTAAAATGAAATTAAAATGAAATTAAAACGAAATTAAAATTAAATTAAAATGAAATTAAAATTAAATTAAAATAAAATAAAATGAAAATTAAATTTAAATTTAATTTAAATTAAATTAAAATTAAATTAAATATTTAATAAGAAACATAGAAAAAAAAAATTGTATAAAATTTAAATAATTAAAAATAAAATAAAAATTTAAATTTAAATTTAAATTAAAATTAAAATTAAAATTAAATTAAAATTAAATTAAAATTAAATTAAAATTAAATTAAAATTAAATTAAAATTAAATTAAAATTAAAGTAAAATTAAATTAAAATTAAATTAAAATTAAAATAAAATTAAATTAAAATTAAATTAAAATTAATTTAAAATAAAATTAAAATTAAAATTAATTTAAATTAAAATTAAAATTAAATTAAATATTTAATAAGAAAAATAGAAAACAAAAATTGTATAAAATTTAAATAATTAAAAATAAAATAAATCTAAAAATTAAAAATTAAAAATAAAACTGAAAAAATTCAAATACAAACAAAAATGTTACCTAATAACCAAACTTAAAAACTTAAACTATCTATCACTTAATCTCCAATTACTTTGCACGCAATACGTGAACTTTACAATTCCATAATTATCGAAAACAATTCCTATGCAAACTCACCTTGACAGCCCCTCCGCACCAATCGAAAGTGGTCGTGTCTGAGAAAATACGTTCAAAACAAATTATTCGACTTCATTCATTACGATTCCATTAGTCATTGCTTACCCTTTCGGTCTGTGTTGCCATACTGATGCATTCCTTCGCCAGTTCATTGTTCAGCGCTGGCACCACTGCAGACTTTGTTGCCTCCAAATTTTCAATGCGATTTCTTTGCAAACGTATTGTGCGATCACGATCTTCCACTTGACCCTGTTTGTTTGTTATTTTGTTGTGCAGTACAAAAAAAGTGCAGAAAAAAATTTTAAAATTAGTAAATTTCCGTGTGGTTATTCTGTCTTGAATAATGCAACTATTTTACAATTAAAACATGATAATACAATTAATACGAATAATTAAAGGGTCAAACGTAAAGCTCAGAAGACACTTTAAACTCAAGGCATGTACATATGTAGGTAGCTATGGTTTTGCTTTGTGGTTGTGTGGTCGATTGGAGTTTTGCAATTATTTCCATTTGTTGGTTACATTTCTGTACTATATTCAAGTATAACTAACAGTGAGTGAACAACAGCGAAAGTTTGCAGTATTTATGTTCTATTTTATATTTTTTAGATCATCGTTTGTCTAAATAAGTCCAATATTTGTTGATCAATAATAACGTCTTTAATGTAGACCTGGCCGAGTTATTGCCAGAGATCCAACATTTCAAAGACTTAAACTTTTCACCATTGTAAACTCATCAACGTTTTTTTAACTCACTATATGAAATTCTGTGCTCATTACAAATATATGTATACATGTGTAAGTATATATGTAAATGTGTTTTAAGTATTTACATGCTGCATTTATTTGATTTTTCATAACGCAAAGTACTAAAGAAATATTTTTTTAAGTACAAACAGTGTAAAATTATTAGAATGAAAAAAAAACGGCAAAAATTGGCAATTTTTTTTTTTTTTGATAAATTTATATGTAAATTACCTTAAGTTATAAATTAATGCAGTTAAGTTTACGGAAGTTTGGGAATTATGCAAAAACAATTTAACATATATTTTTGTTTACAGGTTTTTCTTGTTCTTCTCATATGTACAACCTAAACTGCAAATATTCGATATACTCTATAACCGATACACATTTCTTGTTGCAAAAATATTTGTTGTTTTTAATTTTTTCAAAAAAAAATCATTCAGAATACGTTTGCCAACTTAGGATTGAAGTTAATTAATGGCACTCAAAGAAAACATGAGGAAATTAAAAAACGTGCAAATACCTGAAGGTAAACCACCTGTCTTCGTAGATCGGCCAATTCTTGTATGGGATCATCTGTCGTCGACGACGTCAAACTGGCCAAGTCGATGTCATCCAAGAGTTTACTATCCAAGCCACAGGATGCAAAGAGTTGCCCATTGTCGTTTTCGAATGGGTTGAGAGTTTCCGTCTGAATAGAGAATGAAGTAATTTAAATAATTTCATTTAAGTAACTTGACATTTTTTATTGTATCTCAGACTTAACTTTAGGTTGTCTAAATAGTTATACGTTCAAGATTATGTATATTACTTTTAATTATTTGCACATTTTATAACTTTTTGTAACTTTTATAGTGTCTAAGCAAAAATGTGCTGAGCTGCTTTGATGAGTGTGTAATGTGTTACAACTTAGAAATGCTTAATGTGATGAATGCTGGGTGTGTAATGATTTTGCTTAAAGCATTTAGAAAGTTCAATTACTGTGCTAGTTCCCACAGGTCGTTATGGTTATGGTTATTGTGTTGAGCTATAATGATTTGCAGAAAACTGAAGAAACGACGCTTTCTAATGCGAATGTGAAGTGAATGGACTGAGGCACATAAAATTGTACGAAATGTTATGAAAGTGGAAATTGTTTTTAGATGTAAGACACACTTTTTAAGGTTTAAAAATAATAGATGGAGTGATCATAAGTATTTGTTTATTGTTCTAAATTTAATGCACAGTGGAATTGATAGAAAAATAGTGGGTAAAAATTCAAAGTTCTGTAATTAAAAGTTAATTGTAAAAAATTCTATGCGACAAAATAAAAATACATTTCTTGTCGTGTCAAATAAATTGTTAAATAAAATCAGCATTCATTGTCATTTTTGTTCTGTTAATTGGTATTAATTTAATCAAACACTCAAATCATGAAATCAAACAGTTCCCCTTTGTTTTGGCATTATTTCTTAATGGGATTGTTCACAAATTATTTAATAAAAAAATTATGATGACAATTTTTTTTGTTTTGGCTAATAACACAGCACAACAAAAAACACTTTTTTTCTGTTGCATGGAGTTTTTCTTCTGTTTCTTACTAATTTGGGTGCGCTGATTTCGAATCTATCCTCAGATTTTTTCTAGCAGCTCTAGTTAGTGAGATATAGGTACCGTGTCATTTTTTCAGTTTTTCTTCTACTTTTTCCATATTTTTGATCGTAATTTCTAAACCAAAAAACCGATTGACATGATTGACCGATTTCACCTTATCGCATTAAAAACATCGCACGGCTTCTTTTCCGATGCAACTTATTTTTATAAGTTTTAAAATTGCGCGGTAATTGGACCTCACAGTCGGAAAATATGTAATTTTAAGGCGTTTTCTTTGATGGTCAAAAACATACACATTTTTCGTAAATCAATTAACGAGTTAGGTGTATAATGAAAGCCGACACATCAAGCAATACAACACAGCCAAATTATTTGGCGGAGTACACATTCGCATCGAAATAATAACAAAAATGTACCATAGTTATTTTCATCACTTTTCATACTTTTTCCTTAAAAAATTAAGTGCCTCAAAATATGCTCTTTTATATGTTCCATTTACAGTCTGGAACACAAGCAAAAACCAAAAAAAATTTTGAATTGCTCCAAAATAAAAAAAAATTAAAAACTTTGCATATTTTGAGGCTCCTAATTTTTTAAGGAAAAAGTATAAAAAGTGATGAAAATGGCTATGGTACATTTTTGCTATTATTTCGATGCGAATGTGTATTCCGCCAAATAATTTGGCTGTGTTGTATTGCTTGATGTTTCTTCTTAAGATATTCATATACTTCGTAACTTGATTTATGAAACATCTGTACAATTTTCGCCATCAGAAAAAACGCCTTGAAATTCAATATTTTCCTACTTTGGAACCTTATTACAACGCCAATTTAGAACGCATAAAATTGATTAATATCAGAAAAGATGGCGTGAGATTTTGTTAGTGCAACTATATAAAAATCATGTCGATAGGGTTATTGGTTCAGAAATTACAGTCGAAAACGAGAAAAAAGCCGAGAAAAATTCGAAAAAGTGGCACGCCCATTTTTTGCGAAAACTAGAGCTATTACATAAAAACGGAGTATGGGTTTGAAAACAGCGTACAAAAACGATTCAGATTCATGTAAAAAACTCCATGCAACAGACATGCTGTTGTGCAGTGTTATTTAATAAAAAATGATGATGAAAAATTCTTTTTGTTTTGGCTAATAATGTAAAGTTAAAGTTAAAGTATAAAATAAAATATGTATAAAATAAAAAAATTTATAAAAAATTTATAGTTGTAAATTACAAAGTTTTAAAAATTTTTTTGCTAAAAATTTTCTTTGAATAAAATGTTCTTTAATAATGTTCTTTAACAAAAGCATGAACCCAAAAAAATATAAACAATTACGTGTATCATAAAGTAATAGAAATAAATGAAAAGGCAAAGAAAAAACCGAAACATACCCTCATCAAACAATCTTCGTCCTGTTGTTTGTTTGTTTGATTGCATTCACAACACAGAAATCAGACGAGAACAACACAAAAGCGTTTTCAAAATAATAGTTGGTGCAACATTTACAGAAATGAAACGAAGTGAGTGCGTGTGCGTTTGTTAACCCGAAACATGCAAATAGAAGAGACGGTGATATATGTAATCAGTGATAACTGCAAATCTGCGGATAGACGTTTGATAGGCGTGGTTACCTCCTGCAGTATGCGACGTAGGCGTAACAATTGCTTCTTGAATTGCAGCACGTCCTGGATCATTGCGTTCCTGAACGACTTGTCGTACAGCATCAGGTCATCGGATGAGCTGTGCAGCTCGCGCTGCTGGCGGTGATGGTGGTTGTGGTGGTGGAGATGCTGGCCGCTGCGCTGTTGCGATGCGTTGGTCGAGTTCGATGCAGTGGAAGCCCGTGAGGCGACGGCGCTGCGGCCGCGTATGCTGTGCGGCGACTTGGAGCTATCCGAGTCGGCGTTGGTCAGCGGGCATTGCTGCTGCAGGCGCGAGCGATTGAGGAGACGCGTGGCGCGCGCTGGCAAATGGGCACTGCAAGCAAAGCAAGACAAATCGTTGTTGTTAACAGTTAATCATTAGATTAGATAATTAGAGAGAAGTCAAGTTTAAAGCTATTTCAAAGTAAACTGAATTGAGTTGGCTGCATTAATTCGATGTTGCAACAAGACCTCAGATATGTGGCCTGGCCCTGTGGCGCACTCGTCGAGAGCCGCTGTGAATTGCAGCAACAACACGCACAGCAGAGTCCACGCCTGCAGCCGCACGCCGTTCTGCACAGCGCAGCGGTGGCGGGCAGAGCAACAGACGCCGCCGCAGCAGCAGCAGCAGCAACAGTTGTTGTGGCGCTCGTCGCTGCGGTTCGCCTTGAACTTTGCTGCAGCTGCGTGCTCGTAAATGTTGCATGATGCAGCGGTGGTGTTGTTTGCGTCTGCTGGTGGTGGTGGTGACTCGCGTAGTGGTGTTGGTAGGTGTGGTAGTGCTGCTGATGCTGATTGCCGCTGTTCGACGAGTGACGATTGATGGCAATCGGCGAGGTGGTTCTCGTGCGCGGACGAGGCGCACTGCTCGCTAGGAAAATATTTTCCGATGTTTTCAAATCGGTGCGTACACGCCGTGCACCGATTGGCGAATGCTGTTCTTGTTGTTGTTGTTGGTAGTGTTGTCGTTGTTGTCTTGGCTGCTGCGCTGCTCTCGAGTGTGCCATTTTTTCTTCAAATTGCCGCAGACGCAACAACTGTGTGACGCGCCGTGTTGCAACAACATTTGCGAGTTGCAAACAAATAAAGAAAATTTAACTTTTAGTGAATTTCTACTGCTCACTGCACACTTTTTGGTTGCTTTGCAAATGCACGTCGCTCTGAAAACTGCGGTTGACATTTGTGTGTCCGACAGCGAGTAGTTGTTGTGGCATGACACAATCGGCACATGCGCACTGCGAGAACAACAACACACGTGGACAGTGGTGGGTAGAGCGCGGTGAGTGCAGTGGCGGGGCAGACGGTGACACGTCAACAGGGTTGGGTGCCGCATTATGCCTTTTCGATTTTGCAGTAATCACTTCAAGGCAGATGCGGTCATGCAAACGGGCAAATCGTAAATCAAGCTGGCAGTTATAGGTTGTGTGGAATAATAAATTGAGTTCATAATGTCGAGTGCAATCTGCAATGAAATTCTCTTGTTTTTGACTGCGTTGTTGACTCAGAATTAAAATCAAAGATATGAATTTTAAATGTATTTAGTAGTAGAAGTAGAAGTTCCAGTAGAATTGCTAAACCGTGCGACACAAATTCAAAAAATTTTCACACCGGAAAAAATCCATATGGGCGTCAAACTAGAGACCAAACATAGTAATACTGCATACTCAGTTTTTCATTTCTACATCCTTTATCTACATCCTTAATTGATTTTGTATCTTTTTATTATTTTGAATACTGATTACAGCATCCGTCTTTTTTTAATAACTTTCGAACCTTTATTGGTTAGAGTAATGAAATTTTGACACGTGATCAAACAGATTTTGGGTTTTAACATAGTTACTTTTCAAGAAAATTCTACATAAAAATTCAAGGATATAAAGGATTAAAATTTTCAAAGGATCTTTTTCATATCCTTTTTTTACAAATAGATAAACAAACAATTTTATTTAAATTCTTGAGCCTCTCCTCTTTCATTTTATATACATATCGCCATATTCTAACTAGGTTAAGTATTTTTTATATTTTTTGTATTTTTTATCCCCTTAAAAATTTTGACGTCCTTTCAAAAGGCCAAAGGATGTAGAAATGAAAAACTGAGTACGCAGTATTACTATATTTAGTCTCTAGTTTCAAGCACATATCGATTTTTCCCGGTGTGAAAAATGCTGTCGCACGGTGATATCAGAATTCAATCCCATGTCTCAACTCCTTTGAAAGGTTGACAGATGAACATGAAAAAATCAGGGACAAAAGATCGGATATGGCAGCAAGTTATCAATAAATGTTATATTAGTCGATTTCATTGTGATATGAATTTTGAAGCAACAATTTTCCGAGGCAAATTGTATACAGTTTTGCATTGAAATAATTATTCAGAAGCTTTGCTCTTGAATACCGGTTAGCGCGTCATTTTGTATCAATACAGAAAAATTATTCTTTAATACAGACAAATGATTTAATATATATGGAAAAATACAAAATTATCACTTTTTGATTTCATTCAACCATTATTAAAGAAGCAGGGTTTTGATCAAACGCACACAATTCGTAGACTTCAATTAGGACACAAACTTTCCCTGATAACGCTACAAATTATTGGAAATTATTTTGGGGATAACAGTAAACATTTTGTAATTTGCTTGGTGCCTACTTAAATTAAACCCATAAATCAATCGTAGCTTTTACTATAAGATGAAAAATAGGTGAAGCTTGCTCTCAGGTAACTTTAGGGTCGAAAGGGTTAAGAAGGCACTCTAACTATTAAAAGTTCGTCTTAAGTTATAGTCGGAATGACAGTAAATGGATAAATTTTTCCTAATTTTCTGAATTAAATTAATTAGTGAATTAATTCATTAATTTCTGAATTAGATGTTTATTTGAAGATATGCAAATCTTTCAATTTTTGATTTCAGAACTACAGAAACAAAGGTTATCCTTTTCTTTTATTACACCATGCGACAGAATTTTTCACACTGGGAAAAATCCATATGTGCGTGAAACTAGAGACCAAATATAGTAATACTGCGTACTCAGTTTTTCATTTCTACATCCTTTGTCCTTTTAAAGGGACTTCAAAATTTTGAAGGGGATAAAAAATAAAAAAATATAAAAAATACTTAACCTCGTTCGAATATGGCGATATGTATATCAAATGAAAGAGGAAAGGCTCAGAATTTACATAAAACTGATTTTTTATCTATTTGTAAAAAAAGGATATGAAAAAGATCCTTTGAAAATTTTAATCCTTTATATCCTTGAAAATTTATAACGGATTTTCTTGAAAAGTAAGTATATTAAAACCCCAAATCTCCCTGATCACGTGTCAAAATTTCATTACTCTAACTTTATTAGTTCGAAAGTTATTAAAAAAAAGGCGGAAGCTGCAAGTCTAATGAAGTACAAAAATTCTAATTTATTTGCGTATCAGTATTTTAAATAAAAATAGATACAAAATCAATTAAGTTTAAATTTATTTTGTGCATCAAAAATAACACTTATTTTGTGACTTTTATTTTGTCGGTCAAATATATCAGGCAATTTGAATTTTTTCGAAGACCGTTTGACCGACAAAAAACTATTGATACCATTTTTTTTTAAATTAATGATAAAAATGGCATCAATAGTTTTTAGTCGGTAAAACGGCCTTTAAAAAAATTCAAATTGCCTGATATATTTGACCGAAAAAATATAAGTCACCAAATAACTGTTATTTTTTACCGATAAAATAAATGCCAAAAGTAACAATTATTTTTGCCTGAAATGATAAAAGGTCCAAAATAACTTATATATTTGTCGGGAATAAAATAAATAAAAAAATAAAATAGAATAAAATAAAATAAAATAAAATAAAATAAAATAAAATAAAATAAAATAAAATAAAATAAATAAAAATAAAAGTTAAAAGATAACAGTTAAAATCTGACTTTTTTGATTAAAACCATAACCGGTACGGTCCTTGAAAAAATTAGCTAAAAGAGAACTTCGTTTAGCTCTTATTAAAGTTTTTTTTAATCACTTACACTTTTATTTTATGAGTACATAGAAAAATTAAATTAAAACATTTGAGATGGAAGATATTATTTGACTATTAACTATCAACTATTACTTGAGCTACTTTGAAAGTGTGTCCAAAATTTAACGCAATTAGTTCAAATTTAACGCTTTCAAGGTCGCCTTCAAATTGAATCATAACAAGTTCTTTGCGCTCGCAAGTGAATGTGAGTAATCGTGGGCTCAGTTTCTTTGTTCAGACTAATGCCAAGCAATTGCAATGACAAACCAGCAAAAGTATCCACCAAGCGACACTGAAGGCAGCTTAGAAAAGCATACATGTGAGACAGATAAATGCGGTTAATTGTCACTGACACATTGACCACGCTGACAAAGCCTCTTTAGCGCACTGGCTGTCAATCTCCAAGTAAAATGGCGTAATGCCGATTTGTGCGTGTGTGCGTGTGCTGTCTTCATTTCAAGACCCCAATCATGCTGACACTGCTTCATTAGTGCGCCCCCAACAGTCTGGAAAATGAACAGTGGCAGCACGCATGCGCAATGCGCGCACATTGCTTAATTGTTTGCAACAAATCACTGCTGAGTGAAAGTCATAAAAATTGCGTGCAGCAAGTGGCTAACGTGGCTGGTGCGCTTCTGCCAATTTTCTGCGCTTTCGTTTTTTACGCTCGCATTTTTCTTGCTGCGCTCAGCGCATTGTCAGAGGTTAAAGTCATAACGCAACTTTTGAAGCTATACGAATCTATTTATTTACTATTACAAAATCGACTGGCAGTCAAACTGACAATGCCAGCTGAATTTCGGCAGATGTTGTCAATGGTCAAAAATTGTTATTTGTTTGGCTGCAAATGAAAGTTACAGGCATGCTTATGAATTGGCCATAACGATGCTGGCCGACATGGTAACCGGCAATTGCTGAATTTTCTGTTTATGTTCCCGCCACGCTGTCATTAATCCATCATTGAGAGCTATTAAAACAATCAGGCATGGAGCGTGCGGCGGGAATTTTCAAATGCGCC
This sequence comes from Melieria picta, assembly GCA_964056695.1. NCBI lineage: Eukaryota > Metazoa > Arthropoda > Insecta > Diptera > Ulidiidae > Melieria > Melieria picta. The sequence continues at coordinate 32,884,377 of OZ057399.1, read as the reverse complement.
GGAAAAGCAACCAAAGAAAAAAGCGAAAGGTTTTAATTAACCATTTGGCGGCTCACTCTTACTTTCGGCGCCAAAGTGGCATTTAACCATCTTTAAGCCACGTAAAACTGGTTGCTGCAGGCCGTGGCATTTCGAACGAGGTCGGTCCGCTATAAATCAATTCCCAGCACGAATTAAACGGCAGGTGGCTTGTACTATTTTCCCTTTGCGCCAGAATGCTGCAGTTTGATGGCTTTACACGCAGACCCCCAAAGTAGCAAACGCTAGACGTAACGGTTTAGGTACATTTAACTCGATTACTGCTTGCGCGCAAATATGCAAATTGGGTTTAGTTGGTATGCTTCGTTAGTTACTCGGTTGCGTTGTTGTGGTTCGAGTGGAAATTGTGCTTGTTTGCATGGGTAGTTGGTGTGGAGAAAAATTGCTGATGGGATCTTTGCATTTACGTTGGCATGCTTCGAGGTTTTTCAACCGTTTATGGCAATGTGAAGTCGTATTAAACTCGCTCCCAGCTCGTGCAATCGCGGTTTAATGGGAAGCTTTTAAATATTATTTGAAGCGCTCCGTTTCAGCTAAAAGTGATGCACTCAGGGAGGTAAATGTATTTAACCCTTAGTTCCCAAGAAGGCCTGTAGACATCCTAAGCTTAAACAAATTCTGTAAATTACACCTTATGATTTTTTTAGCTGATTTTACACGTATGGAAAGGGGAATCTCCATTTTATAAAATAAATGTTGTCAGATAACGCTGGCACATGCACAACGGCAGTAATTGTAAGACAAAGTTGAAGTTTCGTGAGAAAGTAAGCAAATAATTATTTTTGAATTTGTATGAGAAACAAAAATTGTTTTAAATAAATTGTGAGCCTCAATAAAACTAAAAAAATATTGGTGAGTAGCTGTTAATGTGTTCTTTGAGAAAATAAAAAAAATTGTGAAAAAAAAGTTGTTACACTCCTCCTACCTAACCCGAACCCTAGAGTGTCTGTAGGCCTGCTTGGAATGAAAAGCGTAAATAATTATGCGTCATTGATGATATTTTTTCGCTATTTAAGCATTATTTTTCTATTTGAACCGACATTTTGATACACCGCAATGTAAAAAAAGATCATATCACTGCAAAAATGTATACTAAGGCGTAGTCCGCGGGGGTAGATGAGAGAACTAGTCTCCCCTAGTCTTTTATTTCATGGAGTAGATTTATCGACATCTGTGTGAAAAGATAACAAGGCATTAAAAAATAATAAGAACCGCCATATATATATACCTATACCGATTTTTTTAGTTTTCCTAGTTTCTACACCCCCAAAAGCAGTGTATAAACTACCCCACGACACACTACCCCTCGCCTTACCCTCACCCCTTTTAATTTATTGTCTATTGCACGCAGAACTGAAACTGTTACCCGTTATTTATGTTTACATATATTTAAAAAAAAAATAAAAATTTAAATTAATTTAAAAAAAATCTTCATATGGAATTTGTTTTGGCTTTGTTTCCCAAGCAGGCCTGTAGGCCTGCTACTTTCTACATCCTCTATCACGCCTCCTATTGACATGAAATTTTTTTCCCCGAACAAACATTGCTTCTCCACCACAAAACTATCACTGGTAATTTTTTCAACAAGATTAAAAACTTTGGAACTAGAGGGTTAAGGAACACAAAAATTTTTTTTTTAGCATATTGTCTCTTAGCTGAAGTCGCGTAGAAAAAAAAAACACATCTTCCATTGCGGACACTTAATCTCCGGATTGGCTCGACCGATTTGAAAAAAAATTGTTTTAGTTCTTTTTATTAACTTATTTTTTACAAGAATTCACCACAATATTGAAGAAAAATTTTTAATTTAGAGTACTTTTTCTGGGGAAAAAAGGTGAAAAACACAGTCAATTTTTGACACATTTTTTTCAAAAAGCTCCTATCCTTTTATTTTTAGCGTTTTTTTTATTTTTGTGGTGAATTCTTGTGTCCGAAAGCTTAATAATTATGAATCTAAAAAAAATAAAAAAGAAAAAAAAATTAAATTTTTGTGTTTCTTAACCCTTACAATACGACTTTTGGCCAGTGAAGATATTTCTGTATAATTGAACTAAATATGCTGTAAATAAGTAAAAGAACATGTTTACATAATTTCAGATTTTTTTTTGTATGCACAAAGAGCACGCTTACGTTTCTGAACGTATACCAAGTATGAATTAGTTAGGTTATGCTAACCAACACACGTGTTGTGAAGTACTGACTACAGACTACTGTTTAGTCCCATCCCAGCACTTTAAAAGCGAATACTTTTCGCACCAGTAATTTTTGAACATTATCTGGGCCTTATATATCCCCGCAGTATTGAAAGGGTTTAACCTTCAATATATTGTAAAAAATTTTCAAAAAGATTGATAATAAAGGAGCTGAAAAATAAATAATTTTGTAAATCATTAAAAATTCCGCTTTCTAACGTGCCATGATACCTTAAACACAACCACTCAAGTTATTGCCCTCATTATATTTTAGCAGTAACGCATTTGAGAAAACTATTCATTTGATTGCAATAATTTGCCGTAATCCGACAACAAAATACGTCAAAATCTATCAGAAATATGTCATAATTATGTCCGCTCGCTGCCACCAAATCAACAAAGAGAAAAACGACAAACCATTGAACAGCACGCCGACAAACTGTCGCCGTCGACTGAAATCAAAATCCAGCGACAACAAGCTCAGCAACAAGTAAATAGCCGCAACCGACGTGTTCATTGTGGTCAGACTGCCAGCCCAGGCGGCCACACATAGTAAAAAAGACCTGCCGCGCAATTGGCGTCGGCACGCATGCGCGCCACATAACAGTAATTTGCCACAAGACAATAATGGCTTTAATGCCATTCCAACATTACAACGAGCACTTTTTGCCCAGTGTTGCTCTGTGGTCACAAATGTGCGAGCCAAAGGTAGGCAAAATCGCACGAAGCGAAAATCATAAAAATAAATGAAATTGTTGCAGCTCTCCAAGGAAAATGAAAATTGAAATTACCTCATGAGGTAGCCTGGTTGTTGTTGTTGTAGTCTGAAGCAGCTGTAGTTATATATATTGCTTTGTCCAGTTTTGTTATATGCGATATTTGCCTCAGCTGCTGCAATCACCACAACAACGTTGCCGCAGTTGCTGCTGGTGTTTTCAAATTGAGTTTGAATTATGCGATTCGTATTTTTCCCGCAGGTTATTGCAGCAAAATAATGTTGTAAGACTCTGACCCCTTTTCTAATGATATTTTTCTAGAGCGAGCACCCACAGCGTTTGCCACAGTAAGTGGAACAAGTCAATTGTGGTGAATGTTGCGATTTTTCTGTGCCATAGATTGGCATTAAGAAGAATGTTAATAAAATCAAAATTGGTTTGTTTGTTATTATAAAAGCCAAACTTTACAAATTCAAAAACCGACTCTAGACTTTCGTATATTTCTTCATCTTTCTCTCAGTCTGGAATCTGCATCTTAAGCGAGAAAATATGTTGAAACACTTAACTCATTGCTGCCTAATGGGTACAAATTTACCCTTGAATATTGACGTTTTAAAAAAATCACAGAAAAGTTCGTGGTAGAGATATCTCAAAATCATTGATAGGGATGGTTGGGGTAAAGATGGAACTACCTTAGTCTAGTGGAGGTCACCCTAAAATTCCGCCATCTAGCTAGAGTTACCAGACTCCAAAAATTTTTAATTTTCTTGAGGTGGAAAATGTGGCGAAACGTAGTGGCCTTAGAACTTCACAAAAATCTGCCTCCTCACTCACCTGTAAACAATACAACTTTTGTTCACGTGTTTAGCTGATCACTTTAAAAAGTATGGAAAAAATCTACTATTAAAATAAAAAATACCCAATGAATATCTCAGCAACGTGCAGAGATAGAAAGCTGACATTTTGTTTCTGATCATTTTGGGTCAATTCCAGGTCGTGTATGAAATTTTATCAAAATCGTATGGGCGGAACTGGTACCCGGCTTTAATGGGTTAACAATCGATTACTCCTCCACCTACCAGAAGTGTAACACACAAAAGCTTATATGGGGTTTTCTTAACCCTTTCGCTATTTTGTTGCCATATGGCAGCATGCTATTTTGTGGACGTCTGAATCATTTATGGTTCCAAGAATGAATTTTGTTGTTGGTCCTAAGAATAGTTAAAAGTTTTTCGAATAATACAAAATTAATAAACTGAATATTAATGTTTTGAATGTTAATCCTTACATAATAAAAATAGCAGAAAAATAAAAAAAATATCATAAAGTTTGAGTTTGACTTTTAGCTTTTTGCTTTAATTCAGATAAATTTTTTAAATAATTTTAGCTGAAGTAAATGAAAAAATATTCAAATTTAAGTTGTGCCTAAAATTGTAATGTTTAAGTTCGATTTTTAGTTGTGCGTAAAAATGTTATGTTTAAGTAATTATTACAGAAACCCTCTGATCTCATATGACAACGCAGCAATGAAATTAAAAAAAATTATTACGGAATGTTTTTGATGCAACCACACAGAAAACTAAGTCAATACATTCAAAATTTTACATTTCCCCAGTAAAAACCTGTAGCGAAAGGGTTAAACACAGAAGCGTGAAGGCTGGTACAAAAAATACTTTTTACTGGTTATCTCAGTTGAAAGCTACTACTAAAAAGTATACAAATCTGTTAACAATAAATTAATAAAACTGAAACTGTTAATAAAACTGAATTCGTTCGATCATATTCAGAATTGTGTGATAAAGTTCAGTGGAAGAGGAATAAGTCCTCGTCTTTAAATTTAATCGACTGGGTTTTGAACATAACTTCTCGATAATTGATCAGCGAAGATAAGCAATCTTGCGTCACCACTAAAGGCCTTTCTTGAACAACCTCCTCTGACACCAGATGGTCATGATTTTTCAGCTCACTTTGCATTACAGAGGGAAATAGTGTTCTCAGTACTTATCACCTCAACTCAAGTATCTATAAATTCTTCTTCCAAAAACTTAAAGAATTACTTTTGGAAACCCCGCCCCGAAATATTTTTCTGAATCCGCCCCTGGGTTTTAGGTATAATAAGTGAAGTTCCATTGCAAGTCGGAATTTTAGGATACGATCAGTAAGAATGCGAATAATTTTTCGATAGGAAAGTATCTGGGTATCTTTTGTATTTTTAAAGTAAAAATATTCCACTTTCGTCCAAATAAGATTATGCCGATATTTTTGGTATTTTACTAAAAATCAATTGACTATCAGATATATAAGATATCTAATAGATAGTCAATAGAGGAGTACAGTTTCTGGATCAATTTTAGAACCGATTTTTGAACATTAAGCGAGACATATTATGCACTTTAATGTACCATAAGAACTCAATGTTAAAAATATTGAAATTTTTAAAAGAAAACCGCAGCATTTAGACAATTTAAAATCTTATAAAATTAAGAAAAAATGACCAAATCTTATATGCCAATGAAATGAATATAACTCTGCGGCTAACAATATTTTGTCATGAAGCTTCATTAGAGCCGAAATACTGAAATTGTTAAGCTTGCTTTACTCCTCAATTCGAGGAGCTGGAAGGTATCTGGGTATCTTTTGCATTTTTAAAGTAAAAATATTCCACTTTCGTCCAAATAAGATTATGCCGATATTTTTGGAATCTCACTTAAAATCAATTGACTATCTATTAGATATCTTATATGGAGAAGTACAGTTTCTGGATAAATTTTTGAACCGATTTGTGAGCATTAAGCGAGACATATTATGCACTTTAATGTACCCTAATGACTCAATGTTAAAAATATTGAAATTTTTAAAAGAAAACCGCAGCATTTTGGAAATTTCAAATTTTATAAAATTAAGAAAAAATTACCAAATCGTATATGCCAATGAAATGAATTTAACTCTGCGTCTAACAATATTTTGCCATGAAATTTATTTATTAGAGCCGAAATACTGAAATTGTTCAGCTTGCTTTACTCCTCAATTCGAAGAGCTGGTAAATGTAAATTCAGCAGCCTGCCGACCGACGGTAACAACCATCTATGTATCAAGTTTCTGGTGGCTAAGTGAAATACAAATACTCATACATACATACATAAAACATTAAAATGTTATAAACCACTGCTACCAACAACATACTCGTAAATTATGCCGCAGCAGTTCAGACGATTCTTACAGGAAATCGTTAAAAATAGTACTTATTACAAAAGCGAATGATGCGAGAAGAGACACTGAAATCGACTGAAACTGAGGCAATGCATGATTTGTTGGTTGTTCCCCTTGCAAGCTTATTCCTTCATTAACGCCAAGTAGAGATAATGTGTAGAAAAAAATTAAAAACAAAACTGCTTCTTTCTTTTTCAGCATTCCATAGAGCATAATCAAGGCCTATACATCTATGTATGTATATATAGTATGTATAGATTTAAGCACTGACATGTGTGTGTGTGTGCCTGCCCAGCAGGCAGCAAATTAATCTTTGATATACGAGTGGGCAAGTGCTGAGCCTTCAGATAGATTTCTATTTGCTTCTCTCTATTTCTGATTTTTTTTCTGTTTAAAGGAAAAAAACTTCTTGTACTTCTACAAATGTTTTATTGTCAATTCGAATAGTCTTAGCAGCAACCAGCCACTATGAGAGGCTCTGCCAGAGGCTGAGGCTGTCTGGTACGCCTGCGGCAAGCGTCTGAGTTAATTTTCTTTGAACAGAGCGGAGGCTGTGTGTATTACATATGGATTGCATAAAGCCAGTTCGAGTGTGTAGATATGTATATAATATAATATTTATTATGTAGCGATGTCAATAGCTGGTAGGGGCCGGATATTGAGGCAGCAAAGTGGCTTAGTCGCATTGCTTGGCATTCCAGTGCGACAATGTTAAATGCTTTCTGCCCATTTATGGACGTTGGCACTTAATGCAAGTTCAACTTTGGCGGCAACATCAACGAATTGCATTATGTTGGCCATAATTCATGTCTAATCTACTATAGCACAGCATAGCAAATATTTGCAAAATTATTTCATTTTCCATTGGCCATAAATGACAGTCAAACAATGCGCATACTGTCGCCTTTTTCGTGGTATGTATGCTTTCTTGGGTCAAGCACCTCTTTGTCACAAAGCTGAGTGTAGTGTTTTGCATGTGTCATGCTTACCAGTTGGCGGAATTGCCAATTTCCAGCAATAGGGAGCCCTCGCAGTCTTTCATTTCAGCTGCTGACTTGTGCGATACTCTTCAATCGTTAATTAATCATAATTTGGCGATTTTTTCACTGTATGGTTTTCATTTCCTATTTTTATAATTTTTTTTTTTTAATTGGTTCTAGTATTTTTTGATTTTTACTTAACGATTTGTATATTTTTTTATTTTTGATTTATTCGCTTGATTGTTGTGTTATTCAATTAACATTTTTTTATATATGTGTGTTAATTTTACTGATGTATTTTTAATTATACATATAAAATTAAAAAAATATTTTTTGTCAATTTTTAACTTAGTTCGCCGTAATATTTGTTTAGCCAAAATATAATTTTTTTTTTACTTTTTTAAGATTTATGTATTTTTTATAATTTGTATTCAAGTACTTTTTGATTTTTACTTAACGATTTGTATATTTTTTTAATTTTTGATTTATTCGCTTGATTGTTGTGTTATTCAATTAAATTTTTTTTTATATATGTGTGTTAATTTTACTGATGTATTTTTAATTATACATATAAAAAAAAAAAAATTTTTGTCAATATTTAACTAAGTTCGCTGTTTTAAATATTTGTTTAGCCAAAATATAATTTTCTTATTTTTTTAAAGATTTATGTATTTTTTATAATTTGTATTCTCTATATTCAAGTATTTTTTTATATTTACTTAACGATTTGTAAATTTTTTAATTTTTGATTTATTCGCTTGATTGTTGTGTTATTCAATTACAATTATTTTTTATATATGTGTGTTAATTTTACTGATGTATTTTTAATTATACATATAAAATTAAAAAAAATATTTTTTGTCAATTTTTAACTTAGTTCGCCGTTTTAAATATTTGTTTAGCAAAAATATAATTTTTTTTTAATTGTTTTAAGATTTATGTATTTTTTATAATTTGTATTCAAGTATTTTTTGATTTTTACTTAACAATTTGTATATTTTTTTAGTTTTGATTTATTCGTTTGATTGTTGTGTTATTCAATTAACATTTTTTTATATATGTGTCTTAATTTCACTGATCTATTTTTAATTATAGATACATGTAAAATTTAAAAAAATATTTTTTGTACATTTTTAACTTAGTTCGCCGTATATAAAATAAAAAAAATATGTGTTTTGCATTTTTTAACTTAAATCGCCGTTTTAAATATTTGTTTAGCCAAAATATAATTTTTTTTTTTATTTTTTGTAAGATTTTTTTTTTTTATTATCTGTATTCTCTATTTTTTCTATAATTATAAGCCACTTTTAGGAACTTGATGCCTTGGAATCACTTTACTTATTTAACTGTTCTGTTGTTGTTTTCTTTTCATCTCTAAATGTTTGTCTATACTCTTTTATGCATTATTTTTTTTTGTATTTCACTTGCCTTGCACGCGTTCGGTTAGCTGAAACCGGCAATAAAAATAACAACAACAATCACAGCAAACATACAACAATTTTATGACAGTGTCAATACCAGCGCGTCACCACAAGCCACACGCTCCAGCTGACACACCGCAAGATGATCGAATTGCCGGCATTGCCGCATGCTGCAAATTTTTTTTTGCAGCCATTTTGCAGATGAGCTCATTTGACGCGTTTTTGTTGCCGCTGACAGTATGCAAATTGCATTGCCGAGATTAATGAATTAATTTGGTATTTGTTTTCTGCTCATTTCCTGCCATCTTTTCACTAAAATTAATATAAAAACTGTTATAGGGCAAACCTGTAATTTGCGACAAAGTGCGTGCGAATTGGCACGAAGCCATAAGAACGGCCTATTGTGGGTGTCTGTGTTTGTGTGTGTGTCTGTGTGTGTTTGTGTTCATGTGCTGCCATTTGTTGCTTTCACGTGTAGGAAATTGTGGGTATAATTACTTTTGCATAATGGTGAGACAAAATCTAATAAACTACTGAAGCACAGTTAGAAATTTGCAAAATTTGTTATGAGTTTTTAATGAGTTACAGTTTATGGAAATATGGGAAAAATTGTTAGAAATATGAAACAAAAGCATTTTTTTTTATAACTTCAAAGTTTACTGTCGTAAGGTACTAAGTGAGAAGATAGGTCGGAAAACGTCCAGGAGGGAAGGTAGAGTGAAACCAATGGTTGGATTTGAAAAAGCATTTATGAAAGCTGAAGACTCCAGCTACGTTTTAAGGATATCACTTTTGAAGTAAACCTATAAATTCATATTTTATAAGCATTTTAGTGCATGTTGGTTTAGTAATGGGTTTTTTGGATTTATGACCATTCGAAAAATATGTTAACAGTTGATTAATTATAGCTAAATTTATGGAGAACACTGAGAGGCAAATTAATTATTTAATATGCAACTAAGAGTAGATAAAGTTCAAAGACTGTAATGCCAACAAAAAAACTCATTAGGTCAACCCTCGTTATTAATAGTGTTTTGTGTTAAAGTAGGTGGCGCCAACTTGGACCGTGATACGTCTAATTAGCACCAATGTTCCGTTTCCGTGTTGCTTTTTCGAACTACTTTAAGACAATACAACGAATAAGTCTAAGTCTAAATTTTTGTTCGTGCAAATCTTTATTTAAATGGAACTTGATGTTATTTAGTTTAGTCTTTCGCTGAAAGCTAAGAAAGCCAATCATTCAGAGGAAGTCGATTGTTTGCACTCATTTTGTTCGCTGTAGTAAAAAATCATTGTGGGGAATCCCCTTCTCGGTGTGCGTGAGCCAATTAGCTAGTCACCTATGATCACTGCTATCAGCTTGGAGATTATTATTATTACATATTAAAAATTAAGCAATAAGAATATATAAGTAAATTAAGTTAGCATTTTTAAGTAAAAAATTAGGTCAATCCATACTAAAATTCTGTCAGAGTTCAAATATAATTTTTCAATTGCATTAATTTGAATGAAGGAATATTTTAGCAAAATTCTTAGTTAGCATTTTTACGTAAAAAATTAGGTCAATCCATACTAAAATTCTGTCAGAGTTCAAATATAATTTTTCATTTGCATTAATTTGAATGAAGGAATATTTTAGCAAAATTCTTAGTCAGCATTTTTGAGTAAAAAATTAGGTCAATTCATACTAAAATTGTGTTAGAGTTCAAATATAATTTTTCAATTGCATTAATTTGAATGAAGGAATATTTTAGCAAAATTCTTAGTTAGCATTTTTAAGTAAAAAATTAGGTCAATTCATACTAAAATTCTCTCAGAGTTCAAATATAATTTTTCAATTGCATTAATTTGAATGAAGGAATATTTTAGCAAAATTCTTAGTTAGCATTTTTGAGTAAGAAATTAGGTTAATCCATACTAAAATTGTGTTAGAGTTCAAATATAATTTTTCAATTGCATCAATTTGAATGAAGGAATATTTTAGCAAAATTCTTAGTCAGCATTTTTGAGTAAAAAATTAGGTCAATCCATACTAAAATTCTGTCAGAGTTCAAATATAATTTTTCAATTACATTAATTTGAATGAAGGAATATTTTAGCACAATTCTTAGTCAGCATTTTTAATATAATTTCATTTCAAATATAATCTTTCAATTGCATTCATTTGAATGAAGGAATATTTTAGCAAAATTCTTAGTCAGCATTTTTGAGTAAACAATTAGGTTAATCCATACTAAAATTCTGTCAGAGTTCAAATATAATTTTTCAATTGCATTAATTTGAATGAAAGAATATTTGAGCAAAATTCTTAGTCAGCATTTTTGAGTAAGAAATTAGCTTAATCCATACTAAAATTCTGTCAGAGTTCAAATATAATTTTAAAATCGCATTAATTTGAAATATTTTAGCAAAATTCTTAGTCAGCATTTTTGAGTAAGAAATTAGGTCAATTCATACAAAAATTCTGTCAGAGTTCAAATATAAATTTTCAATCGCTTTAATTTGAATGAGAGAATGTTTTAACAAAATTTTGTTGCTGATTTTGTATATGTAAATGTGTCACACACAAAATGATATTTTCATAAATATTCAACAAACATTATGCAATCAAGAATTTGCATGACATAGTAAAGTCGCAGCATGGTGCACCGTGAGGCCGGATACAATTTCAAGGGTGACACACTTTTTTAATTTTGCTGCTTGTCTAAATTCTCTCACACGGCAATTTATGCACGTATCGTATTACTTTAAGTCGCAGCGGAAGTTGTTAGTGACTGCCCCTCGGCCAAGAAAATTATAAACAACGCAAAAAACACAGCATTCAGAAATGGGAAGCAGAACACAAAGAAGCAGAACGAAATGTTGGCCAAAGCAACGCATGCGCACAATGCCCCAGCTCGGGTTACATCCCACTTTTGCAGCAATATTTGAAAATTATACACCATGGCCAACGGGCATTGGGCAACAGAGTATTTTGCTTTGGCAAAAATATAATAAAATTATTTAAAACAAAAAGCAGAAAATAAAAATTTATGCGTTCTGGCGCGTTGGCATCGCCGGCCGACCACAAAGCGGCTTTATCAAATTAAAATATATGGCGTCATGAAAACTGTGTTGGCTGGATTTTCAATTTTCGTAGCAAAGCATTGACACCTTTTTATGAGTCCGGCGCGCGCCGGCTGTCAGTGCGGCTGGTGTTAGAAAAGTAAGCGAAGCGTGTCAGCGAGAGCGGTCAGTGGCATTTGTTGACACATTCACTGCGGCATTTCGTATTCTAAGCAGCAGCAATTCTGACTGCTTTTATACACTTTTTCTGCTCACTTTTCATTGACTTAATCATTGATTTTACTCATCACGCATTATGTAAGCAAATGCATTGTTTTTTACTTTTCAGCTGCATATATTTTTAAAATAGATTTAAGATTTAAGAATATATTGAATTTTTTTTATAGATTTAATTTGCTTTTATTCACTTCTTTTTCTATTCTCTTTCTACACTGCAATTTCAACACTGCAACGTACTTCGCTCTTTGGCAAACAACAAAAACGACAGCAACGAGCAGACAGCGACACGAGATACGTTTGTACGCTTTCAACACTGCGGCGGCACTGATGCACGTTGTGGCGCTTTGTTGCCGCCGTAACCAACAAAACGTTATGCCAACGAAATAAAGTGGCAAAGGAACAGCAACAATGCCAACAACAGCCGCGCACTTGGCCAATACCTTTCGGCTAACAACACCAGCCAGCAAACGATTTCTTTTGCTTTTTGTTTACTAGCATTTAACATTGCCTCAGTTGTTTTTGTTGTTGTTGGTGTTGCTATGGAAACGGTTGGCAGTGTTGGTGTTGCTGGTAACATTGAAAAATATGAAGCAGTACGCATGTGACGTCAAGTTGATTTATTGCAGTTGGTAGATCCCAACACCCAACATACGAAAGAGTCTGCACCCAAGCGCGCTGCTGCCCACAGAGCGACCGCACACCGCGACTCAACCTGAAACATTCAGCTTTTTCAAGATTTGTTGTTGGTTGCCGGCAATAAGAAAAGAACAATAACAACAACAAAAACAAAGAAGTTGGTTCAACATGCCTACCCATCTGCGGACTTTTTGTACATATGTAATAAACCAACAAAAGTGGCAAGGAACACTATTTATTTGCTCATATTTACTGAGTTATTTCATCGATATTGCCTCTTCTTTTCTGCTAAGGGTTCTTTCTTCATATTGGATTAGAGTGTCTCGAACAGCCGCTGACTCATGCATTTGGCTTTAAGTTATTGCTGAAGCACAGTGCTGAACAAAATATGAGTAGAATGGGTTGGCTGGCTGGCGTTTGTTACGAAAGCGACAGTAAAAAGGTTTATGAAGAATTTTAATTACGAAATATAGTTTTAATTAGAAAACTAAAGATGTTACGTGTAAAGATTAAACTAAATAATCAAATAATCAATTAAACAAAATTAATTTACTAATAAAATACTTCAGATAATTAAGAATTTTAAGCTTCATAATCAGTAATTGAAAAGTTCAAGTAATTATTAGGCTTAATAAATTGCTTTGTTAATTGACTATATTTAAATTTGAATCAAGGTTCAATGTTCAATGTTCAATCAAAATTAATTTGTTAATAAAATACTTCAGGTAATTAAGCAATTTTCATAATCAGTTATTGAAAAGTTCAAGTAATTATTTTGCTAAATAAATTGCTTTGTCAATTGACTCGATTTAAATTTGAATCAATGTTATTGCATTTGATTTAATCAATTTGACTTAATTAACTAATTTATTTAGTTTTTATATATTGCACTGATTAATTAACTAAACCAATAAATTATTATGATTTATTTTTAATTAAACCAATCATTAGTTTAATTATTAATTATGAAGTAATTATGTTATGAAATTAGGAAAAGTAATTATTTTGCTAAATTAATTGTTTTTTTTTATTTTTAATTGTAAATTAATTTAATTCTTTTGACTTCACAAATTTATTCATTCATTAATTATTACATTGATTGATTAATTAAAACCACGAATTTTTATGTTTTATTCATCAAACCAAATAATAGTCAACTAATTTATTTAGTCTTCAAATATTGCACTGATTTGATTCACTAAGCCAATAAATTATTATGATTTATTTTTAATTAAACCAATCATTAGTGTAATTATTAATTATGAAGTAATTATGTTATGAAATTAGGAAAAGTAATTATTTGTATGACTTATTCATCAAACCAATTAATAGTTAACTAATTTATTTAGTCTTTAAATATTGCACTGATTTGATTCACTAAGCCAATAAATTATTATGATTTATTTTTAATTAAACCAATCTTTAGTTTAATTATTAATTATGAAGTAATTATGTTATGAAATTAGAAAAAGTAATTAATTTACTAAATTCCTTTTTAATTTTTAGTTGTTAACTTATTTAATTGTTTTGACTTCACTAATTTACTCATTCATTAATTATTACATTGATTGATTAATTAAATAATAATTGATTGATCATCAAACCAAATAATAGTTTAATAAATTAGTTGAGAACTTTTTTGGATTAAAAAAGATTAAATTTTTAATCAATTAGTAAGCCATTAATTAAACCAATCATTATTTTAATTATTAATTATGAAGTAATTTTGTTATGAAATTTGGAAAAGTAATTATTTTGCTAAATTAATTGCTTTTTTAATTTTTAGTTGTTAATTAATTTAATATTTTGCCTTCACTAATTTATTTATTTAATTAAACCCATTAAATTTTATGATTTATTGTTTATCAATTTAATAAATTAATTAAGAACTTATTTGAATTAAAAAAATATTCAGTTTATTAATCAATTAGTAAGCCATTAATTGAACTAATCATTAGTTTAATTATTAAATATGAAGTAATTATGTTATAAAATTAGAAAAAGTAATTATTTGACTAAATTAATTGCTTTTTTAAGTTTTAGTTGTTAATTAATTTAATTCTTTTTACTTCATTCCTAAATTATTACATTGATTAATTAATTAAATCCACTAATTTGTATGATTTATTGTTCATTAGATAGTTTAATAGTGTAATTAATTAGTTAAGAACTTATTTGAATTAGAAAAGTATAAAATTTATTAATCAATTAGTAAGCCATTGCGAACATCAAGTATTATATTTTGTGAATAGATGAATTCCATGAGTTATTGATTAAATCAAATGACTTTTTTGTATTCTCATATGTTTGAAATAATTTAATTTATTTAAGTTACTAAATCAATTAAACTCTGTTCGAATTCATTCATTACGGCAATATTTAGTTAATATATTTTATTTTAATTACTTTGCAAATTCGATAAATTTATATACTTGATTTTATTTAATTTGAATTGGAATTTTTTCTGCGTACACGTACAATTAATTACTAAATTAATAAAGAATTGTACTAAATTTTTATCTTAAACTATTTTAATACGTCAATTCAACTTTTATCTATGTGCTTAGGTTAGGATAGGTTATGATGCCGTATGCAGCTTTCCCTAAAATTCAGTTACTCTCTCTGGAATACAATTATTTTAATTTAATTATTTCAATTAGATACATATTTTTTTTTACTCGAATATTTGTAATTATTTTACGTTATTTAAAATGAAAAAAATTTAATATATTAATTGATAAAATGAAGAAAAATTATGTCGTCCGTTGTGTAACACAATTAAACTAATTAAAATCATTTAATAATTTCATAATGACGCTGTTGATTCTTCAATATTATTTATTTTAGTATAGTACATACAGTTTAAAAAAGTGTAAGTAAATAAATAAACAAATAAATTGATTTGATTGATCAAGCGTTCATTAACTATTAATTAACAAATTGGTTTTTGATCATTTAAATAATTAATTGGGGTTTTTTTTCAATTTCAGAAACTAATTATTTTTTAAATTAATTTTTATTTGAATAACTTAAAAAAAAAATAAATTTTGCCTAAATTTTTATATAAAACAATTTTTGTAAGTCAATTCAACTTTTATCTCTGTGCTTAGGTTAGGTTAGGTTCTGATACCGTATGAAGCTTTCCCTAAAATTTAGTTACTTTAATTACTTTACTTTAATTTTTTCAATTTAATACATAATTATTTTTTTAATCGAATATTTGTAATTATTTTACGTTATTTAAACTGAAAAAAATTAAATAAATTAATTGATTAAATGAAGAAAAATTATGTCGTTAGTTGTGTAAAAAAATAAATAAATGAATTTGTTGATCAAACGTTCATTAACTATTAATTAACTAATTTGTTTTTGATTAATTACTTAAATGATTAATTTTTGTATTTTTAAATTTCAGAAACTAAATATTTTTTAAATAAATTTTATGTAAATAACTTTTTTGTATAAAAAACGTAATTTGCCTTTTGACCTTTCGGCTGCAAGCCAAAAGTCACTCACAACTTTCCATTTTTGCCGTTCCACGGCTATTTTGTTACCACCGCAACAAAACACCAAAAATACCATCAAACATTTAAATGCCAACAAAAGACCGCCACGCCGACCCACCAACAATCAGCTAAGGCCACCGTAGAAGTTGAAATCATGACTTCACAGCGGCGGCACTTGCCGTTTCTCACACACAGAAAACAAATGATATTTTTTTATGAATAAAAGTGCAGCAGGCAGCAAAACAAACAGGTTCACATGTCATGACAACAACAAATCCGAAAAAATTGATTTTTATTTATTTTTAGTCTTTATGTGATTTTATTTGAGTTTTTTTTCTTATTGCTTGAATTGCTTTTTTCTTACAGTTGTTTGCTGCTAACAATCGCACGCTTCTAGGTAACAAGTTAACTATGGCAACACAAAACTCCAAGCTAAACAATCAACCAACCGTCCAACAACAACAACGACAAAAGCAACAATAAGTGGTAATAGAAATGGCAAAAAAGGAAATGTTGCTGCCACAGGAATGCGGCACCAAACAAAACAAAAGCAAAAACTCCCCAACGAGAAAAAAAGAGTACAGAAAATTGCAAAAGCTCTCCATCCCCTCGCGCCGCTGTAATGCCGGTACCAATCTTTAACCGACCTGAAAGTTACCGGCTCCAGACTGTGGCCAACTGCAGCGTCGACGACTGGTGCTGGTGCTGGTGCCGGTGTTGGCGGTTGTGCTGTTAAATCAGTTTCGAGTTGGGCAAAGCGACGACTAGAAAGTTGCACGTTCTTGGCAAATGCACTTTGTGTGTTGGCTGTCGTACAGAGTCGGAGTCGGAGTCGGTGCGTTGCGGCGGCTGCATCGCTTCACTGTGCTCTGGCGGCGGCCATGGCCGTTAGAGATTTCGCGGCAGCGCGTATAAAAAGAATAAGGAAACTATTGTAACGGCACATAATGTAGCGTTACATGGGTCATTCAGATGCAGCATCATGATACCCACTGCTGGGTATTACAACAACAAGCAGTTGGCAACGAGCAGCGAACAACAATCGACAATCAACAACCGACAATCGACAGACAAGACAACACAATTTGCGTTATGAGCAAAGGAAGAGGAAATAAATACTAAACTTACTGTTACAACAACAAAGCAACGAGGAAAAGTTGTACGAATATTTCTAGACATTTTTTACATTTATTATTACTAAGCCGTGAAGGCAGCAATTGTGGCAGCTTGTGTCAGACCTTTGCGCCACTTGCCTGCTGCCACATGTTGAGGTTGTCCGCAGTAAAGGGATCACCAACTGACAGTGCAAAGTTTTACGGGATTTTTAATAAAAAAATGTTAAAGAATCAATAAATAAAAGAAGCGAGTGTTTAAAAGGTACAATAACAATGAGTGGCTGTGATTTATTTGAGCAGCGATTTGTGAGTGCAAAAGAACTGCTTTCAAACTTGAGTTGGTTAATTGAGAATAGTTTCTGCACTATTGCAATAAAAGTATTTTAAGACTGAAGAGACCTACTCACGAACTTGATAGCCAATACTGGAGCTCAAACTCTGCCGGACCTATTTATTAATAAAACTTCATTTCAAAACTGATATAAAATTTGTTATCTGCCTGTTCGATATGAAGGAACCACAACTTGGGAAACAGTACAGTGTTGCCAGATCAGAAGATTTCCTCCTGGATTTAGGAAATTATTTTTTTTTAGATTTTTTAGGAGGAAGAATTATTTAGGAGAAAGTTTAGGAGATTTATATTTTACGTTTTTACTGATTTTTTTCGGATCCTTAGTCGATTTTTGGGAGATTTTTGTATAGCGAAATATAATGTATTGAGAACACTGGTAACAGAACATATTTTGGCAACTTTTTTAATAGTCAAAGCACCCTTTTGTGTTAAAAATTTGTAAACTTACAAAATGTAAGCTCGTTCCATCTCCGCCAAAAATGGCATTTTTTAATTTATTGGCATTAATGGCATTTTTTAAATTTATTTGTTATATGTTTTGTTTTTGTTAAGTTTTTGTTGTTAAGCTGAAGATGAATAAAAAAAGGCTGCATTAAAAACATTAGATGTATTTTTTTTTTTATTTTTTTATGAGAAGTTTAATTCATCTAAAATTACGCAAATTATAGGAGGATTTCTAACTTTAGGAAATTTCAGAATTTTTTTTAAGATTTTAGAAGAAAGTAATTTCAGGTATCTGGCAACATTGAAACAGTAACACTTTTTTTCGCATTGCACAGTGATTCGACTCCATACAACCGCGGGACAAAATTAGAAGGAGTGGTCCGTTCTTCATAAAATTTGGTATACTAGTTACTCATGGTCTGCTAAAGTGAAATCTCCATTTTGTTTTTCTTAAACTTTTGTAGTTTGGCAATGTCTGAGACTTAAATTTGCAATTTTCGTCATTTTTGGTGAGCTATAGCAACGAGTGTGTTGGCTAGATTTTTCAGATTTTACATTTAATCGGTAACGTCAACATTGATAATTGCAAAGAGTAACAGAAATTGTCTTAGGACCCTTTAGTTTTGCAATAAAAACGATAATAATAGACGTATGTTTTGCTTTTTTGCAGATTTTTCAATTTTTCATGCTGATTGCATACTTTTAGGGATAAATTAAATAAATTGGATCCACTTTTCAAATTGGATTATTTTCTGAGATCGGAAGATATCGGAGGATGTAACTACATTATCCGACAAAGAAAGAATGCTTCTTAAAATAAAAAAATCACATAAATTTTAGATATTTTCCTCTAAGTTTTGCCAATTTTCAGATTTCCAATTTAGAAAAATATTTTGAATTAAAAGTGATGTAAGAGCCTCAGCTTTACAAATTTTGAGAAAACATTAAAAGCGAAAATGGCCACATCATTTCTTAATCTATATTGAAAGTTTGAGCAACTTTGTGCTAACAATGTATTTTTACAATTTCTTTTACTCAATAGACTAAAAATCAGAAATTTGTGTTTACATTTTTTTGTGAAAAAAGTTTCAATTTTGAGCCGCTTTTGCACAGACACTAACTAATTTTTTGCACAGATTTTTTGGGGTTTTCTTAGTTGGAGTTTTACCTTTCAAATGACATCAAAATCGTTCAATTCTGAGACTATAACTTTGTTGAATTTTGTCTATGGAACGAATCACTGTGCATTGGCGCGACTCAAAGACTGAAGAAGCTCTTTTTTTATGCCGAAATTGTTGTAGTTTTTCAATGTTGATCGTTGAGTTGATTGTGCTACATATTCAAACTTAAACTTAACTACTTTCGGAGATCACTTTATAAATCGGTATTGACAGGCATTGGGATGACTTTACAGAAACCATGTTGCCATGTTGCCTTTCCACCTTTCCAATAAATGTTGTATGTTTATTGTATTTTTGTGTATATGAATGTCAAACAATTTTCTGGCGCTTGCACTTTCTCGTGCTGCCACAGAAAATGGCACGAGAGGCTGCAAAAAACGCTGCGCCACTGCCAATTGCCGGCCGACAATTCACACCGCCGCACAGCTGCGCATAAAACGTTCGAGAAGCGGCAACCATTGCTCGTTGCTGGCGATTGTTTGGCAGCCAGACGGGGCTACTCTGCCGCCGGTGTGAGGCGGTTTGGCGTTGCATATGCAAACAGTTTGGTGCAGCCGGCTGGCACCTTGCAAGCGCGCGTGATTTGTTTTAAATTTCGTGAAAGGTCGTTGCGTTGTGAATGTTGCGGTTGCGGTTGTGGTTGGTGGCTGCAATTTGGTTGTGCTCTGTTCCAGCCTTGTGCGCTTTTTTGAGGCAAAGTTAGTGTGCCCACACTATTTTATACATACACATGTATTTCCTCTATTAGTAGGTTTTGCATATTGTTTGGTTGCCTGTTTGTGTGTTTGTTTGTTTGTATATTTATTTGTGTCGTTATCGCTATTGTCCATCTGATCATCCGCTTTTGTTGACTCTGGTCATAGTTAATCACATTTCGTTTTGTCTGTTTTTCCCACACATTCACATGTTGGCATTTGTTGGTGAATTTATTATATATATAATTTATTATATTGCGCCCATATAAGCATTGTCTGGTTTGATGTATGAACGAGTGCAGCAAACACTTTGCATAATATCACTTTACAACTTTGCATACTTTGCCATGATTTGTGGGAATATTTTCGCATTCGTGCCTTGGTTTTGGCGACATCAGAAAAAATAATAATAATAATAAATTTCTTGTGGATTGTTGACTTGATTGTCCCTTGTATGGTTTCGACATTTTTTTTTGCTAGACAAAATTTAGAGTATACTGAAGCGAAGACATTTATTTTACTTTAAACTAATTGACCAGAAAAAATTACTATGGATATGTAATACTCTGAAAATGTTATGTATCAGGTGTACAACTTTGCTTCCGCCGTTTTTTTCCAAAATTAAAAGCTTTATTGCGAAAAAGTGCTTACAGATGTATTATTCAAAGTATTGTCCGTCGCTAGTGACAACTTTCTCCCATCTTTCCGGCAATTTTCGGATCCCGGCTCGAAAAAAGGAGTCCTCTTTTGACGCTATCCATGAAGCAATCCATTTTTCCAATTCTTCGAAGGATTGAAAATGTTGATCTGCCAGGCCGTGTGCATCGAACGGAATAGGTGGAAGTCAGAAGGGGCGACATCTGGGGAATACGGCGGGTGGGGCAAGACTTCCCATTTCAGCGTTTCCAGGTACTTTTTGACCACTTTTGCGACGTGAGGCCGAGCATTGTCGTGTTGGAGGATGACTTTGTCATGTCGCTCTTGATATTGTGGCCGCTTTTGAAACCACTCCCGACACGTTCTTTCACTCAGAGCAGCATCACCGTAAGTTTCTGAGAGCATTCGATGAGCTTCAGCTGCATTTTTTTGCGAATTGTAACAGAAAAGTAAAACTTCCCGCAAATGGCGAGAATTGGGCACATAAACGGACATTTTCGAGCGTGAATAATACGAAAACAAGAACAACTGTCACTGAAACGGCGATGACAATTCGTTAGGCACTGTCCACACTCACTTTAAAGGCATTACCATCTATGTATTTCAACCAGCCTCAGCCGGTACAGCCACCTATCGGAAAACGGCGGAAGCAAAGTTGTACACCTGATAATTAAATCAAATCTATCAATTAATCAAATCTAATTAATAACACAATAATAACACTGTGCGTGAAATTTGCCCTCAAAAATTTAGACATGGGGGGGACCTACTGGGTGAGTTTTCTATAGGTATACTGAGTTGAGATCCACCAGCCGTTTGGTAAGATTGGCTCTAGTTTATGAGAAATCCGACTTTGAAGTTTGTCGAGTTCGTCGCTTAAGTCTTCGAACGTTTAAATTCTAATAGGTCCTAAATCATTCCGAATATCGCTTTACTGTCTTCGGCAAGTTTGCAGATATTTTAACGACCAACAAATTTGCTTAAGACACCAATCCAAAAAAAGTACATTTAAACTGTGTAATTGCGATATGTGCATTTTTGAGCGCAGCGCAACGTGGCGTATGAGTGTTATTTAATTATCATTAACACTCATATAATTGACACTCACACGCCACGTTGCGCTGCGCTCAAAAATGCACATATCGCAATTACACAGTTTAAATGTACTTTTTTTGGATTGGTGTCTTAAGCAAATTTGTTGGTCGTTAAAATATCTACAAACTTGCCGAAGACAGTAATGCGATATTCGAAACGATTTAGGACTTACTTAAGCGACGAACTCGACTAAAATGAGCAAACTTCAAAGTCGGATTTCTCATAAACTAGAGCCAATCTTACCAAACGGCTGGTGGATCTCAACTCAGTATACCTATAGGAAACTCACCCAGTAGGTCCCCCCCATGTCTAAATTTTGGACTTGCACAGTGTAATTAATAACAAACAATAACAATGCGACAGCATTTTTCACACCGGGAAAAATCCATATGTGCGTGAAACTAGAGACCAAATATAGTAATACTGCGTACTCAGTTTTTCATTTCTACATCCTTTGTCCTTTTAGAAGGACTTCAAAATTTTGAAGGGGATAAAAAAAATAGGAAAAATTCTTAACCTTGTTAGAATATGGCGACATGTATATCAAATGAAAGAGGAAAGGCTCAAGAATTTAAATAAAATTGATTTTTTATCTATTGGTAAAAAAACGTAATGAAAAAGGTCGTTTGAAAATTTTAATCCTTTATATCCTTGAAAATCGGCCTCGATAGCTCAGCGGGTAGCGCGCTGGCTTCTCATACCGAGCGCCCCGGGTTCGATTCCTGGCTTGGGCTGAAAAAAACACTCATCTACTTCTGTCGCTATCCACATGAAGGGAATGAGAATTACAAGAATCGCACAAGTGCGCTCTTGGCAGGCAATGGCAAAACCTCCAAGTGTGAAAGAAAAACTGCCCATCGCCGTTCGGATTCGGCGTTAAACTGTAGGTCCGCTCCCCTCCCCTCCCTTTCCCCATCCGTTTGAAATGTGTGGTGTATCACATGTTGAAAAAAAACAGTGTTGCATACGCATTTCAAACGGGTGGAATCTGTGGTATCACAACGGGCCCAGTAAGAAGCCTAAGTGTGTCTCATACAGAGGCAGCCACCTCAACCTAACCTAACCTATCCTTGAAAATTGGCATCGAATTTTCAAATTTCATTATTCTCGCTTCATTGATTTTGTATCTACTTATTATTTAAAATACTGATACTCAATTAAATTAGAATTTTTGTGCTTCATTAGCCTTGCAGCTTACGCCTTTTTTTTTAGTAACTTTCGGACCAATAAAGTTAGAGTAATGAAATTTTGACACGTGATCAAGGAGATTTTGGGTTTTCACATACTTACTTTTCAAGAAAATTCTATCTAAATTTTCAAGGATATAAAGAATTAAAATTTTGAAAGGACCTTTTTCATATCCTTTTTCTACAAATAGATAAAAAATCAATTTTATTTAAATTTTTGAGCCTTTCCTCTTTCATTTGATATACATATCGCCATATTCTAACAAGGTTAAGTATTTTTTATATTTTTTTTATTTTTTATCCCCTTCAAAATTTTGAAGTCCTTCTAAAAGGACAAAGGATGTAGAAATGAAAAACTGAGTACGCAGTATTACTATATTTGGTCTCTAATTTCACGCCCATATAGATTTTTTCCGGTGTGAAGCATTTTTTTTATTTTTGTCGCACGGTGTAAGCTGCCCCAAAATCTGGAATCGCATATAATCCATTTCAATTTAGAAAACTTTAGAAAACTTATCAGCTTACAGCATTGTAACTACGTAATTGGGTGAAAATGTACTTTAAACAAAACCTAAATAGTTTCTAGATGAAAAACTTAGCAGGCACCCAAGATGCACTTAACAAAATTTACATGATTACTTCTGCGTTTAATGAATAACATGGCTTTTTAAAACTCACTTGGGGGGTTTTCTACAAATATAAGCAAATTTTTTGTAACATCAAAAGTCAGTTCATGGCCAGAAGTGAGGCTAATCTCCATTAACCCTCTTCCTCACACAAGGCAAATGTTTTATGTTATTTTTACATTAACCCTCTTCCTCACACAAATGTTTTATGTTTTTTTTTTTGGTTTCTTGCAACTTTGATGAAATAAGAATTTTGCATGGATAAATACACAAAGTAAGACATGTACTTTATACTCTTACGCACTAATGCACAACAAAAAGTATACTCGACTTCAAAGTTGCTGGCCGAGTGCCAACGTGCTGAGAGAAAAATCGATTTTCCTAGCACTCGTTGCGGCAAGCAGGCCGCGTCGCAGAGAAACACTCGCCCAGCATTTGTAGATACACAATTGTCGCATTTTAATTCTGCCTACAAAGAGTTCACTAAATTGAAAAGGAACTCAAAACAAACGGCATGAAAATAGATTTTAATACATAAACACTCGTTCATATAAATTCAATCGCGCCGTTTTTATTTTTGTTTTAGAATTATTTGCAGCAGCAAACTGCAACTCGAATGTGGGTTAATTGGCGCTATTGAGAAGTGACCTAGGAAAATGCCTGCAACACTGGGAACAATCGAACTTTGTGATGGCAAACACAGTGTTGCCATTGTTTGTTCTCTTGCAATCAGCTCATGAGGAAAAAATAAAGAAGTATATTTCACTTACATGACATTGTCTTTGTCCGTGTTCCTATTTGTGTGTATACGCATTATTGTGTTGAGCTCCTTCATCACGTCGCTGCCTTTGCGCTCCAGCTCTGAGAATAATTCCGTCTCATCGATTTTGTGCAGATCCGAACCGCTGCGACTGCGAATCGAACCCGATCTGCATACATGAAAGGAATTTCAAATGGTTAGTTGTGAAGCATTGGTCTCAGTGCCTCTCACTCACCGATCAATCGAATCCACACTGCTATTCATGTCAAAATCCATCATCAGGTCGTCGGAACAAATCGATTCGCATGGCGACAGCGTGTCCAGCGATTCGGCGCGCTCCATGACCGCCTTGCGCAAGGACAGCGGCGTGCGCAGACTCAGCTCAATGGCCTGTTGCAGTACACTGCGCGCTCGCGACTGGCTCTTCAACGAACGCAACGAAGTCGTTTCCATCAGCGTCGGCGTCTCCGTCTTCTCTTTGCGCGAAGCCGCCAAACTATCCAACGCATCCTGCGCCTCGCTGTTGAATAACAACGCCGGCTGATCGGCAATTTCGTCATCGATCAGATTGCCGCAATCGGACAGCGACAGCGAGTGCGAAGCGTGCGTCGGTGTGCCCGGCGATATGGGACTACCCACTTCTAGCTCGGGCGAGATCTCATCGATGTCCTTCTCCTGTAGCTCCTCGTTGATCTTGTGCTTCTTCTGCTTGCTGGCCGCCTCCTCCGATTCGGTGCTGCTCACCAGACTGTCCGTGGGCGAGGTCTCATCGTCCAGCAGGAAGGTGCTGCCGGCCAGCGCCATTTCTGCGAATTTCGACTCGTTGAGCGTGTTGTACAGGGATTGGGGACGATCGGGCTTAGGTTCCGCCACGCTGAATGTGGCATTCGAGAGATCTTCGTGCAGCTGTTGTGCTTCGACATTGCTATCCAATGTGGGCTTATTTGAAAGTGTTTCGGTAATAGACGCTGCAATTGATAGTAGACGATTAGAGTTATTTGGAATTTTTGGGTATCTGGTGTTGGGACACTTACAGATTGTGCTAACTTGCATGTCGGTATTTATGGTGCTCAGGTCGTCATCGTTCAGGTCTAATGGCAAGTTTATGGTCTTATTTTGTGTATTGTGCTTGTCCTCTTGCAACTTGTTGCTGTCCTCGCTGCTGCTAATACTGAGACTGCTGCAATCTTTGACAGCAAGTGACTCGCCGGCGTTACACCAAGACAGCATGATAGAGCTGCCGGGAGAGGAGGTCTTGCTGGAGCAAGTGTTGATGTCCTTGAATTGGTGATACTGCCGAACGAAAAATTCAAATCATATCGTTTAATTAAATGGCCTTAAAGTTGCGCATAGAAAGCATCTCTTACCTTGGTACTCTTCTCTGAAGTGGAACGATCTAGGTAGAGTTTTTCCTCATCCACACCCTCACTCTCCTCCGATGAATTTCTGACAATAGTGCCCGTCGCAGTTGGCTTCGATTTATCTATAACATGAGAAAGGATTTCAGATTAGCGTTGATTTAAGTTCAGATCAGGCCGGCCTCGATAGTCCAGCGGGTAGCGCGCTGGCTTCTCATACCGAGGCTCCAGGTTCGATTCCTGCCTCGGGCTGGTAAAATGCTCATCTACTTCTATCGCTATCCACATGAAGCAGATGAGAATTACAAGAATCGCACAAGTGCGCTCTTGGCTGGCAATGGCAAAACCTCCAAGTGTGAAAGACAAACTGCCAATCGCCGTTCAGATTCGGCGTTAAACTGTAGGTCCCCCCTCCCTTTCCGCATACGCTTGAAATGTGTGCTATAGCATATGTTGGAAAGACAGTGTTGCATACACATTTCAAAAACGGGTGAAATATGTGCTATCACAATGGGCCTCACAATAGACCTCCGAGTGTGTCTCTTATAGAGGCAGCCACCATAACCTAACTTGGGTTCGGTCCTTTCTCCAACCCTTTTCCTTATCTTCATCAACGACCTATTGTCGTCGACGAAGAATCCCATCTACTCGTTTGCGGATGACAGCACCATTTGTCATTCATACTCCTTCACAAAGCGCCCCAGCTCTGTGGAGATTGAGAGAGAACGACGCCGTATGAATGACACACTTAATAGCGACCTACAAACAATCTCCAAGTGGGGTCAAGCGAGCAGGGTCGATTTTAATCCTCGCAAGACCCAATGTTGCCTGTTATCCCACAAACGAGTCGCCCCACATCCCAATGCATCCCTGGTTATGGATGGTGTGTGTATTGCGGAATCGGCAGCTCTTGATGTTCTGGGCATGTCCATTAAGAACGATCTTCGTTGGAACGATCATATTTTTGGCGTGTCGAAAGAAGCAGCCAAGTACCTCGGCTTCTTAAAGCGGTGCAAAAAATATTTCACCCCGTCCGATTTCCGCATTATTTATACCAGCTATATCCGACCTAAAATGGAGTTTAACTCGCACCTATGGGCAGGGGCTTCAAAAACACATTTGTAGCTCCTGGATCGGTTGCAAAACCGTGCGATTAAACTTATAGGGGACAGTAGGGCATCCAGCTCTATTGACTCCTTGGAGCATCGTCGAAACGTGGCATGTGTGGTTTTATTTTACTGATACTTTTTCGGTAATTGCTCAGTGGAGATGAGCAGCTTGCTGCCATCACTCCGGGTATTTCCCCGGGCAACCCGTTCGAACACTGGCGGCCATGCATTCCACGTCAAAACGATGTTCCAGCGCACTACGCACTACAGAGAAAGTACGTTCCTGGCTCGTACAGCGCGATTGTGGAATGGTCTCCCTGCAGATATTTTCCCCAGCACCCAATATCCTTTCTCCCAACCTACATATCCTTCCTGAACCAGCGCAATGCCTCGCATTTATAGGGGTATCCCCTGCGCGTTGGCTCGTTTAAAACAAAAAAAAAAACATAATCTAAGCTCACATCAACTGGTCTCCTCTTTCAACTCACCCAGATCCACTTGCTTGCTGAGTGCATTGCTTCCGCCGTTGCGTTCATAAGTCTCTCGACTCAAAACGGTATTCGAACGCACAAGACCGCACAGCGGCAACGGTGCTGTTTGATTCTCAGTCGGCAATTTTGGCAAGGCGAGCGGCTCCACAAGCGAGCTGGACTCACTGGACAGCGGATCCTCCAGGTCGCGCACTTCGAACTTGTGCCGGCCATTCATGACCATTTGTAGATTGCGCGGTCGACTGCGGCTGCGCTTGGGCGAGGCGGTACGTCCACCACCGCCGCCACTGGAAGTCGAACTGTCCATCGCCATGTCCATGTTGGCAATGCCCGAGTCGGCGGATATTTCGCGACTGCCCGTGAAGCCACGACGCGTACTGTTCGCCATCTGCTTGGCGGTCTTCAGATCCATGTGTGACGGTGGCGCTGCGCTGGCCACAGCCACTGCCGTCAATGGATGTTGCTGTTGCTGATGCAGTTGTTGTTGTGCATTGAGCTCCTTGGCCAGTGCGCCTTTGGAGCCCGCCACAGTGGCCATTGTGGGCGACGGCGTATAGCTGCTGCCCGGAGTAGTGGGCGTGGTGGCGTTCACACTGATGGCAACAGGGAACTCTGGCCTGGGAAGGCTAACTGTCTGCAGCGTGAATTTCGAGTAGCTGGCGGGCGGTGCGCGTGGTGTGGGACGTACACTGTAAAAAAACAAAAAAACCAATTTTCTTTTTATAATTAAGCGCATTCAGAAACGATGCCAGCTGCACTCACATCACATTTGTGTGCAGGCCCGTGTTGATGATGTTCTTATGCAGCGATTGTTGCTGTAGTTGTTGTTGTTGTTGCGGCGTGTAGGGTTGTGCGTGATATGCTGGCCAAGCGACGCGTCCACTTGTGCCGCCTGTCGGCTGCTGAAAGAATTGGCGCCGCTGGTACTCAATGGTGCTGTTCTGATTCAGATTGAACGTAATCGATTTGGGTTGGTTTATTTTGGGCGACGGTGCTGCGCCACTGCCGTTGCCGGCTGTCGTGTCGTCGTCGGATGAAGTCAATGTACGGCCGGCATGTGCGCTCTTCGAGCGGCGTTTCACTGCAAAGTGAATAATGAAATCATTTCGCAATTAACTTAATGACATTTTTTATTTACTCGAGAGTAAAGTGTGGGGAAATGGCAAACATTTGGGGAGGCGATGTGAATGTGAGACCGAAAATATTAAGGATTTAGTGCATATTTTCATAGTTCCGAAAACATGGCATGGCGAAAGGAATATTTTTGTAATTGTTTCAAATAGGTCACTCTGCTTAGTGAACCGTAGGCTGCCACAGGTTCCACCAAACACAGTTTGGCATACGCTGCCTTAGGTTAATTGAAAGTGAGCGTTGTTAATGCATTTCAGTTGCGCACGCACGAGACCTTGAAGCAGAAATGCTCTTCGCGAAACCATTTGAAGCTATTCGTGTCGTCAATTCGAGCTTAATTGAGTTCACGGACTTGCAGTGAATGTGATTTTATGCAAATCCAAAAAAACAAGCTCGCCCAAAAATTGATTACTTGCGCCAACTGGACACTCACAGCTTACACCGTGCGACAAAAATTAAAAAAAATTTTCACACCGGAAAAAATCCATATGGGCGTGAAACTAGAGACCAAACATAGTAATACTGCGTACTCAGTTTTTCATTTCTACATCCTTTGTCCTTTTAAAAGGGCTTCAAAATGTTGAAGGGGATAACAAATAAAAAAATATAAAAAATACTTAACCTTGTTGGAATATGGCGATATGTATATCAAATAAAAGAGAAAAGGCTCAAGAATTTAAATAAAATTAAATTTTTATCTATTTGTACAAAAAGGATATGAAAAAGGTCCTTTGAAAATTTTAATCTTTTATATCCTTGAAAATTTATATAGAATTTTTTTGAAAAGTAAGTATGTTAAAACCCCAAACCTCCCTGATCACGTGTCAAAATTTCATTACTCTAACTTTATTAGTTCGACAGTTATTAAAAACAAGACGGAAGCTGCAATTCTAATGAAGTACAAAAATTATAATTTATTTGAGTATCAGTATTTTAAATAATAAAAAGATACAAATTCAATGAAGCGAGAATAATGAAATTTTGATACGTGATCAAGGACACTTTGGGTTTTAACATACTTACTTTTCAAGTAAGTTCTATATAAATTTTCAAGGATATAAAGGATTAAAATTTTCAAAGGACCTTTTTCATATCCTTTTTTTACAAATAGATAAAAAGTTAATTTTATTTAAATTCTTGAGCCTTTTCTCTTTCATTTGATATACAAATCGCCATATTTTAACGACATTAAGAATTTTTTATACTTTTTTATTTTTTATCCCCTTCAAAATTTTGAAGTCCTTTTAAAAGGACAAAGGATGTAGAAATAAAAAACTGAGTACGCAGTATTACTATATTTGGTCTCTAGTTTCACGCACATATGGATTTTTCCCGGTGTGAAAAATGCTGTCGCACGGTGTTATGAATTATAATGAAATATGGCAACATTCGGCGCCAGTTTGGCCTGTTTGCTGCATGCAATAAAAGCGTTTTTATGACAACAGTCACACACACTGTCACACACGTTGTTTGACTTTTGAGCACTTGAATTCGCCCATCAATACATGGCTGGAATTTTCGTGTGGCAATTTAGCGACCTGCAACGTGTCGCTGCCTGCTACACCCGCGCAACTATTTAATAGGATAACTTACAATTGCTCACTAGTGGCTTCGGCTCGCCGCCCGTTTCGCAGCAGTTATTGTTCGCCATATTGTCGTGCATGTCGCTGTGGTGTCGGGGCGTGAGGCCGGTCGATGCGGGCCGCACAATGTTGGTGCCACGGTAGCCAAAGCGATTGCCAGCGCCCGGACGGGGACTGGCAGCGGTCGGAGCCTGCTCCATGTTGGCCGTTGCTGTTCGATTCGCTTGATTGGAGCGCTGCGTTGCAGACGTTGCGTTGTTAGCGGCCGCCGCACCCACTTTCTCAAAGTGTACCTTTCCAACGAGCGCTGCGTTTTCCGGCATTGTTTTTATAGTTAATTTCATTTAATTTTTTCAAATTGAAAAGGAAGAAAGAAGGAAAGCAATTTTGTGGCATGTCAGACACTCATAAATCAGCAACACAAATTAAATGACTAACAAAGAAAGTAAAACTAAAACTGACACTTGTTGATTTCAGTCCAAAAATCTACATAATTGCACAAAAATGGTTTAAATTTCACGTCAATGGTTTGGTGGCGGCCATTAGCGCCGAAAACCCAGTCGCTCCCAGCACCCTTCTTTCGTTTATTTGCTACAGTCAATACCTCAATAAATGAGTCAATGCTCTGCCTGCTCTCACCTGCATTGCCATTATCGTCTTCGACGCCCTCCTGACTGGCGCTCCCCATTTCCGTATCTATCACAGTGCCCGCTTTGTCAACAGTGTCGCCATCGGCGTCCGTTGTGACGCCACCATCACTAAAGTTATTGCACTTATCCTGCTGCTGCTGCTTCTTCTTGCTGCCGGTGTCACCTTCCAATAGCTTTTTGAGTTTCTTCGGTGTGGTGTTGAGCTTCTTGCGAAAGCCAAAGGACATGGCCGTACCTTTGGTCTCCATGCCGGTTGTGTTGCCAAGCTTCTTGGCATGTTTCTTACTCTCAGTCTGACCCTACGGAAAATGACAAATAAACGCAAAGGGAATGAAGTCAATTTTCATACGAGTAGGCCTTGGCCGCGGAATAGTCTCTTGTAGAGCTTTATTGCCATAAAAAAAAGATTAAATATTTAAGTATTTCTCTAAAATGTCTCACATGTCCCCATATATTTTATACTGAACTGTATAGGTATGTATTTCGACTAATATCTGCCTGGATTTTGAAATGGAACACGTTTTAAGAAATTAAGAAAACACAAACGAACATGTCAAACATGTGAACAACTTAACTAAAGTTGAATAAATTAAATGATTCAATATTTCTTACATTAAAAAGGAACATTGGGTAACAAAACCAGAATGCAGAATGCGGAAATTATGAATGAAAAAAGGAAACAAAACCAAAAATTGTGGTGCAGTCAAAAATTATTAATTATGGTGAACAAGCTCTCAAAATTGAAACTTATTACACCGTGCGACAGCATTTTTCACACCGGAAAAAATCCATATGGACGTGAAACAAGAGACCAAACATAGTAATACTGCGTACTCAGTTTTTTATTTCTACATCCTTTGTCCTTTTAAAAGGACTTCAAAATTTTGAAGGGGATACAAATAAAAAAAATATAAAATATACTTAACCTCGTTAGAATATGGCGATATGTATATCAAATGAAAGAGGAAAGGCTCAAGAATTGAAATAAAATTGATGTTTTATCTATTTGTAAAAAAAGGATATGAAAAGGGTCCTTTGAAAATTTTAATCCTTTATATCCTTGAAAATTTATATAGAATTTTCATGAAAAGTAACTATGTTAAGACCCAAAAACTCCTTGATCACGTGTCAAAATTTTTATTATTTAAAATACTGATAGTCAAATAAATAAGAATTTTTGTACTTCATTAGAATTGCAGATTCCGCCTTTTGTTTAATATCTTTCGAACCAATAAAGTTAGAGTAATGAAATTTTGACAAGTAATCAAGGAGATCAAGTGTTTTAACATAGTTATTTTTCAAGAAAATTCTATATAAATTTTCAAGGATATGAAGGATTAACATTTTCAAAGGACCTTTTTTACATCCTTTTTTTACAAATAGATAAAACATCCATTTTGTTTAAATTTTTGAGCCTTTCTTCTTTCATTTGATATACATATTGCTATATTCTAACGAGGTTAAGTATTTTTATATTTTTTTATTTTTTATCCCCTTCAAAATTTTGAAGTCCTTTTAAAAGGACAAAGGATGTAGAAATGAAAAACTGAGTACGCAGTATTACTATGTTTGGTCTCTAGTTTCACGTCCATATGGATTTTTTCAAGTGTGACAAATTTTTTTAAATCTTTGTCGCACGGTGTTATTTGCCGAAAAACCGGTAGAGCGAAAAAAATAAAACAGGTTTTCGGACAAAGGAGAAATATGGCGCGACATTTTCAAATTTAATTTTTATTTTTTTTTATTTTTGACATTTTAAATGTCAAAAATTATTTGGAATCATCTGTAAGTCGGATTGATTGTACTGAACAATTCTGCATAGACCTTTAATAAATTGAGGCCTTCGATTCAGATGAAAATCAATTGAATTGAACGATTTCTTTTGTTGGAATTTTTGTCTCTTACGCTCCACCTAACCCTTTCGACCCCGAATTTTACCCTGTGTCTCGATATTACTTTTTGAAAAACTTGCCTAAGAAGTGTGCACACGACATTTGAAGTCGCCACGCCTCTTTGTTAGAGTTCTGGAGCTTTTTTTTTTACTTTTGAACAAGTTTAGCTTAAAACGAGTTAAATAAATTTTTTATCAATATTTTTTAATTACAGAACAATTATTTAATATTTATAGAAAAATACAAAATGATGACTTTTTGATTTTATTTAACCATTAATAAAGAAACGCGGTTTTGATCAAACGCGCCCAGCTCGTAGACTTCAATTAGAACTTTCCCTGATATCGCTGCAAATTATTGGACATTATTTTGGGGATAACAGTACAAATTTTTGTAATTTGCTTTGAATTCACTTCTAAAAATATTAATTTAAATTAAACCCATAAATCAATCGTAGCTTTTGCTATATATACAAATAAGTGAAATTGCTCTCAGGCAACTTTGGGGTCGAAAGGGCTAAACCGTTCGAAACGAAACTTGTTCCTAAATTTGTTTCTCGTTTGCGATTCTCATTTCGATTCGTAGTCGGCATAAAAAAGCAAACAAATTAAGTTTCTTAACCCTAATTCCCAGAAGTGAGCCTCACTAAAGATTTCAAATGGTGATAAATCCAAAAGATTTTCGATTCCATTATTTTATGTAATCGTCTAATGGAATGTTAGAATTATATTGCATTTAGAAATTTAACATTTTAGACAGTTTTTGTACTTTTTTTAAAAAATGTTTTTAGTAATTTAGCTCATATAAGCCTGACAGTCTCACTTCTGGGTTTACGTTACTTTTAAAATTCTGGGAATTAGGGTTAAAGAATCAATAGAAAATGCACGAACGCTTTGACGTTGATCATCATTTGTCATCAAAATAAAACCTTATATGACTACTGAAAGCAATGTGGCAAACTGAAAGCAATGTAGCAAACTGTCTACAAGACACCAAATCGAGAAAAGCAATTTATTTTCCATTCACGAAATGCCGCTTTTGCCTTTGTCAATGCGTCAATTGATGTGCGTCAATACAACAGTGCCGCTAATACGGCATCAAACACACACACACACACACAAATACTAAATCGTGGATGATTCATTGAAAACTACAAGAACAACAAAGTTGTTTAACGTTTACCAACAGCGACACGAGGCCCCCCGCAAAAAGTGAAATACTCTTAAGTCATAAAAGACGAGCTTAAAAACGAAATCTCAGCGGAACTTGAACAGCATTACAAGATATGTAATTGTTTAAATTACATTCCACACACACACACATTTAAGGTACAAAATGTGGATGGCATTCGTGCAACGTGTGTATACCAAGAAAAGCGAATTTCAAGTGGAAAATTGGTAGCGACTTGAAAGCACTTTTCGGTAAATTATTATAATTTTTCCCAACAATTATAGGAATGGTAAAAGGTATTTGAATAAAAGGCTAAAACAACTGAACGTTTTAGGCGTTTAGTTACCATGTTCTCGCCTGCGTTTAGAGCGTCCGTTAATTGTATAACTTCGGCGTCTGCGTTATCATTGATTTGTTGCTGTACTCGTTCGAACTCCTCGTATGCGTCCAAGCTGATGACGAGGTTTTCACATTCATCCATCTTGAACGGTGATTTTACTGGTGCAGCCCCCCAGATAGGCGGGCCCCGGTGTACGAACTAATGCTGGCCGACGCCGTTTTTAGTACAAAATTCTCGAAAACACTTTCGCAATATTTTTTTTAGGTTAAAATTGTTTGCTCTTTAAAGAAAATAAATCAGTTTCAACTGTTTTGAAATCTTAAAGCATTTTCATGTTCGCTATCAATGCTGCGCAGTACACGCGAAGAGCGAAGTGAGGCGTGGAGGTTGGCACTTGAAGTCTGCACGCACACTCACACAACCACACACATACAGCACTTTCTTTCGAGTCCTTGAAAGTAATTGCTGCGTTTACTTTTTCTAAATCAACACTTTTTTATCAGAAATATAAACGTTTATTCTAATTGTTGCTCTTGACTTGATTTTGTGCACTTTTGGAGTGTGCAATTTTTTTTTTTAAATCTGAGCACTTTGAATTTTGAGGCAATGTGTCGGCACTGCTGCTCACTGCAACGTCACACGGAAAATGTTGCTTGTGGCTGCAGTGGAAAATCTGCGAATTTCTTTATGCTTCGCTTTCGTCGCTACTAGTCGCTGTCTTTGTTTTTGTTTGTGTGCTATGTGGATGCTAAGTGCCCCTGCGGCCGCGGGCATGCGCCGTGCCCCCTAAACTGCCAAAGTGCTGAACGTTTCGCGACAGTTGCCACTGCCGGAGCGTGGTTTCAATCAATAAGTTTCCGTGTCCTAATCAAAGAGCGTCATCTGGCGGTACATTGCAATGTCCTCGTAGCTTTTGACGTAGTCGGGTTTTTTGCTCTGCTGAGAGCTTTGTGAGCGGGGCTGTTGTAGATACTTTGACAGTGATTGCGAAATGGTTACAATTTTGCAGAGTTCTGTATAATTCGTTGTATACGAAGCTCAATACAAAGTGCAATGCGATGTTTAAAGTTATTTTTTGCGGAATTTGAAATATACAAATTTGTTTTCAGAATAGATATTTGATTATTTAGCTTCTAGTTCTCATGCCTTGAATATGGTATGACACTTTAAAGCTGGTCGGTGGATATCTGTTTCCATTAACTTAAAGTTTAATTTAATAAAAACATGTTTTCATCATCAATAGGTGAATTTGGTATGATTTCAAATGGGAATAGAGATAAATACGATAAGACTGACAATGATACGAAGAGTCAAAAAGATATCTTCGAAATCAAGACATTTTGAAACATTCAGAAGGTCTAAAGCTGCAAAGCTAAACATTTATAGCTTTAAAAATTAGAAAATCGGCCTATTGTACTAATCGAACAAACTGAAATGTAATGACTTTAATTTACTTTCTTCTTTATTAAATTTATGATTACTTTCCGTTTTGTTTTAATTTGTTTTTAACAAAAAAATAATGTTCCTTTAAAGCAAACATTTTCTAATACACAGTGCGACAATTATGTATTAAGACTGCCTCTAGAAAACACAATTAAAACACGATATCTGCTAATTTTTCGGTATATTTATTCGAAATATTCCCCTCCTGATTCAATACACTTGTTACATCGATTTAATAGTGATTCAAACGCGTGTTCCAGCTCATTTTTCGGAATTTCCTCCAGTGCCCTCGTCGAAGCCCGTTGTATGGTCTGAATGTCATCAAAAAAGCATCCTTTAAACTTCAATTTCAGTTTCGGGAACAAAGAGAAGTCGCACGGTGCCAAATCAGGTGAATACGGCGCATGATTCAACACACAGACCTGATTTCGAGCCAAAAATTTACGAACAATGAGTGCAGTGTGACTCGGTGCATTATCGTGCAACAGAGACCAACTTTTTGGATCGCGGTATTCTGGTCGAATACGACGAATTCTGGCCATCAAACGCTTCAAAACTTCGAGGTAATATGCGGCAGTAACTGTTTAACCAGTTGGAACAAATTCTTTGTGGATAATTTCTTTGCTATCGATGATAATGAGCATTGTTTTGATTTTTGGAATGGAACTTTTCGTGTTTTTTTGGCTTGTTGTGAGTTTTTTGATTTCCATTCCGCACTTTGACGCTTGGTTTCTGGATCGTATTGGAAACACCATGTTTCATCACCCGCAACAATTGTTTTCAGGAAGTTTGAATCATTTTCTGCGGCTGCAACGATGTCTGTAGAACGACTGATTCTCATTAATTTTTGCTCCTCGTTCAATGTGTGTGGAACAAATTCACAAATCCTCGTGAAGAATGAGTCGAATAGCCCCTCTGTTGATGTTTAAGGCCTCTTCCATCATTTTCAGTGAAGCATTGCGGTCTTCTGCAATAAAATCACGAACTTTCTGGATCATTTCCGGCGTCCGAACTGAAATTGGCCTTCCTTCTTTTATTTCATCTTCCAGCGACTCTCTGCCATCCACAAAACGTGTATGCCATAAAAAAACATTTGATCTTGATAAACCAGCATCGCCATACGATTGCTGCATCATTCGGAATGTTTCTGATGCACTTGTACCAATGTTTGCGTGGAATTTAATGACCGCTCTTTGCTCCATGTTAAAATTTCAACATCAAACGAAAACGTGTTTTGCAAAATGAATTTTAATAAATTTTAAATGTCAACCAAATGTCATGAAATTTTGACAGTTAGTAGAGGAAGGTTGAAGCTTCAAAACGCATGTGCTCGCACATAGATGGCGCGCTTGGTTGCTGAGATATGGTTCGAGTCTTAATACATAATTGTCGCACTGTGTATACATTTTTTTCCTAATCAATTTATTATTTTCAATTATTTTATGATTTCCCTTAAAACTAGGTATAATGTTTTTGAGTTTAACACTTCCTAAAAAATATTTGTTTAGTCTTAAGCAACTAATTAAACCTCCACACATTCTAATATCTTAAAGATTTTTGGGCCATTTTTAGTTAAAATCATAAACCCTAGTGGAAGCTGAGTTTTTTGTGTGTCCTGTGTCCTGACAAGTACAATTTGATATACAGTTTGTCAAGAAAGTGTTTTTACAATGGGGAAAAAACATATTTTGTGGTTTTCTATGCACCAAATTCCACGAGATAAACGTTTTTATTGAATTTTTTCGTTCTAGGCATTTATTTGATGTATTTTAAAGCGAACAGTATAAAAAAAATGCAATTGCAAGAAATTGGAACAAAATGCAGGAACGAAAACAAAGCGATGTCACAAATTTGCTTGTCAACAAAGTGTTTTTACATTTCCTCTTAAGCGCTGTAGGCGCCTTACTGTCGCGCGCCGAGCTATTGTACAGTTATGGGTCCGATGCTCTGCATGCGTTGTTTTATGTTTTCGCAATATCATTAGATTTAATTGCGATTAGGTAGTCAAGCACAGTAGTTGTGATCAGATACAAAAAAAATTGAAATGCCTGGAAAAAGGACGACATTTGAAGTAGCTCAGTTGGTTTATTACAACCATCACATTGGAAAAAATGTTCGGGAGTTAGCAGAGATGTTCGCTTTGACGAGACAGACAATTTATAATATTTTAAACCGCGCG
The DNA here is from genome assembly GCA_964056695.1 of Melieria picta. Taxonomy (NCBI): domain Eukaryota; kingdom Metazoa; phylum Arthropoda; class Insecta; order Diptera; family Ulidiidae; genus Melieria; species Melieria picta. The sequence continues at coordinate 32,846,934 of OZ057399.1, read as the reverse complement.
GAAAAAGAGGGTAGATTAGAAGCAAAACCATCGACCGGCCGTCCGCGTAAATTATCGAAAAGGGCAGAACGGTTTTTAATTAGAAAAGTTAACGATAATCCGCGAATTTCGACTAGCAATCTTGCAAGTGAGCTTAAGGAAGTGTGTGGTGGTGATATGTCCCATGAAGCAATAAGACAAGTCTTAAAAAAACATAAGTACACTTCAAGAGTTGCTAGAAAAAAACCACTGCTTTCAGTGCAGCATATTGAAAGGCGATTATCTTTTGCAACGATTCACATTTCTAAGCCAAATGAATTCTGGGATGATGTCATATTTTGTGACGAAACCAAAATTATGATGTACTACAACGACGGTCCCAATAAAGTATGGCGGCAGCCTCTAACAGCATTGGAAAATCGCAATATAATTCCAACAGTGAAGTTTGGCAAATTATCAGTCATGGTGTGGGGATGTATTTCAAGCAAAGGGGTAGGAGATTTAGCATTTATTGAAAATACCATGGACGCACAACAATATTTGCAGATTCTGAAATGTCATTTGATAAACAGTGCCCAAAAATTTGACTTCGTTGCTGATAACAAACCAAAATTCAAGTTTTATCAGGACAATGACCCAAAACACAAATCGCATGTAGTTAGGTTGTGGCTCCTGTATAATTGCAGCAAAGTATTGGACACTCCTGCCCAAAGTCCAGACTTGAACCCTATCGAAAATTTGTGGGCTTATTTAAAAAAAAAAGTGGCGAAAAGACTCCCGAAAACCCGTGAGCAGCTTAAAAGAGCAATAGTAGATGAATGGCAGAAAATACCACAAGAATATAATGTAAAGGAATTAGTATATTCCATGAAAAGAAGACTGCAAGCCGTTATAGATGCCAAAGGTGGCCACACAAAATATTAATAGTATAATATTTACTCATTTTCGATTACTTTTACTTATAAAATGTTATATGTAAAAACACTTTCTTGACAAGTGAATTTTTGAATACCTGTTGTTTTTGTTGCGGCTTTTTTGCTAATACTTTTTGAAATTGTTTTCTTTTGTTACTATTAGTTTGAAAAAACTTTATTTATTGAAATGCAATAAAAAAAATCAAAAACAAACCCAAAATGCCGTCGTTTTTTTAAAGGAAAGATAGAAATTGCAACTTTTTTCCTTTGTCAAAACACTTTCTTGACAAACTGTATGTACAAGGTAACGCAAATATTATCAGTAAACAGATTCAAAATACAATCAATTTATGCAAAGTATTTTGTATCTTCACAAATGTCAAAGAAGAATTGACATTGCCACCATTTGCAAAAAATATAGAATCTTCCCATAGGGTGATGACTTTTGCGTCACCTTGTATATATGAAAGGACTCATTCTAATCCTGAAACTATTATATCTCAAACCTGAAAACCTCCGATTTCTAAAAATTTCCCTACTCAATGAGAGGTTCCCAAAAAAATAATGTTTAAAATTCTCTCGATGTTTAGTTTCATCTTTAAAAAATCTTACTTTAAAAAATCCTAGTTTTGCAATTTAAACTTCCACTATGTTTTTTGCGTACTCACCGCCTCGTCCTTATAGACATCAGCAATGTGCTCTTCATTTCTCGGTGAGTGAAATGACTGTTTTAGCTGTTGTTGTTGTTGTTGCTGATGCCGCTGCTCATAGCAATCGCTATAGTAATTTAACCTTTCGGCGCCATCTTCTGCCTCCGTTTCCGGTTCATGCGCCACCACACAATTTATTAATTGCAGTTTGCGCTTTACCTTGTGCTGCTTCTTCTTCTTTGTGTGATTTTGCTGCTGCTGCTGTTGCTGTTGCTTTTTGTTCTTAATATTCTTGTGGTTTTTGTCTTCTTTGATGTTGGCAACATTTACGCTGTCGTTATTATTGGAATCGGCGACATCGTCGCCATGTTGCTGCAGCCGCAAATGAGGCAAACAAGCATGTTGTTGTTGTTGCTGTTTCTGTTGTTCGAGGTGGTGCTGTCTAAGTTTATGACCGTCATTTCGGCTGTTGGCAACATGCAATGCAATATCAACAGCATCAACGTCCATGTGCCAGCCACTTGCGCCACTTTTGGCAACCAAAACCGCAGCAATATCGCTTTCATCATCGGCCGCCGCATCAACGCAGTCTTGGCGGTTGCGTTGGTCACGCTTAAGCTTTTCGTTTATTGTCCATTGGCCTGATTTGTTTTCATTGCGTTGCCGTCGCTCTGCAGCTACGTTATCGTTGCACTCTTGTTGTTGTTGTTGTTGCTCTTGTTGTAGCCATAGTTGTGGCTGCTGCTGCTGCTTGTCGGTGGCGTATTCGTTCTGGCTGCGATTGCGACTGGCGCCACGTTTGCTGTCGACCGAGTCGGAGGCACATAATTGATTATGGCGCTCGTCCTTGAGTGGAATGTACTCGGCGCTCTCGGCGAATTTACTCCAAATTTGGTTGGCAGCGACCAAATCCTTCTCGGACAGAGCTATTGTCAGCAACGAGGGATGCTTCGACACGCACTTGCCCATAGATGGCGCGAGGGCGGGCGGCTACGGTGCGGCCGCTGCGAACACTGTTGGAGGCGGACGGCTGATGCGCTCTACGGATGACGCGTCGCATGCACTAAGCAGTGCAGTTGGGTGTGTGGTGTTGTTGGGCGCCCAGCAATAATGCGGCTGCCACTTGGTTGCGTTGTCTCCGGCGTTTACGTTCCGACGTTGTTATTGCTGATTTTGCAGTCTTTGACTGTCGTTTGATTTGGTTTTATTGGGCTGATTTTGCGTCGCATCGAATGTTGCTAAGCAATGATGGCTTGTTTGTTGACTTGCTGTTGCTATAATGGTTGTTGGATCATAGTGTTGTGTGTTGTTGTGGTGATTTTTGAGGTAGTTTGCTGCAAGAAAAGGTAAACATATGAAATTAAACAGTTGCAATATGCAATATTACGTTTTATTATGAACGACTATATCGAGTTTGAATTTTGTATTTAAGGTTTGAGCATAAAAGAATTTTGCTTGAAGAGTAAACTTGCTCAGAGTTTGAACTATGCTGAAATTGTTTTCATATAATATTATTGCCTATGGTAACAGGACAGACGAAAGTTCGTGTGTTGCAATCCGCATTCCAGTGGAAGAAACTTTGCTTAATTTTTCTCTGGAGAAAATGTTGTCAGTTTTACAACTTGAGGATTGGCCATCGTCAAGGCGATATATGTATGACCCCTTGAGCAATGGTAAAGCCATATTTCATTGTAAAGGAAATTACACAGGCTACAATATGGTAGCAAACTTATTGTACCTTAGTAATGGATTTTTTCGAGAAAAAAATCCGTTAAAAAAAAATGTTTATAAAAAAATGTTTTTTTGCCTTAACACTTTTTATTAGTACATCTTACGTATCTAAACTTGCACATCAAAAGAAAGGTATGAAAAATACCTTTCGTTTGATACCCATATCGTGTAAATCAGTTGGAGATTAATTGAGTTTTTTTATAAAAACTTTGAACTTTGACGCCGAGCCACGCCTTTTATGGGCGTTTCCCAGGCAAAGTTTTTAGTTTGTTAGATGCAGAAGCCAACCCTCTATATAAAATCATACTCATTTATTTTTTTCACGAGGGTTCGCTATACTGTTTTTATGCCTCGACGAAAGTGGGGTTTTTGGGACATTTTTGTCGAAAACACAGTTTGAATGTATTGTTTTTGGATTCATGTCTTAAGGAAATTTGTTGGTCGTTAAAATATCTAAAAACTTGCCGAAGACAGTAAAGCGATATTCGGAACGATTTAGGACCTATTAGCATTTAAACGTTCGAAGACTTAAGCGACGTACTCGACTAAAATGAGCAAACTTCAAAGTCGGATTTCTCTTAAACTAGAGCCAATCCAGCCAAACGGCTGGTGGATCTCAACTCAGTATACCTATAGAAAATCGCTCAGTAGCCCCCCCCCCCCCCCCATGTCTGAATTTTCGACATGCACAGTGTTATTAACCATATTTTTGGGAATAAAAAAATTGCCCTAATTAAAGAAATTTCTAAAAATATTGCTTTACAATAATTATTCCCAAACATAAATTGTTTATGTCGCCTATAACTATTATCCTGTAATAAATATTTTTGAGTTGCATAATAACTCTTATAAGTAACAAGTATATTTTTCGTTGTCGATAATTATTATTTTGGGATTTTTTTTTACATTGCTTCATAACTTTTATTTATGATTTTTTTTTAATTTACGTTGTCGATAACTATTATTTTGATAAATTTTTTTTTAGGTTGCTTCATAACTTTTATTTAAGATGTTTTTTTCATTTACGTTGCCGATAACTATTATTTTGTGAATTTTTTTTTTTTTACGTTACTTCATAACTTTTATTTATGATTATTTTTATTACGTTGCCGATAACTATTATTTTGAAAAAAAAATACGTTGAATTACCACATTTTGGATATGAATTGATTTTTAATTATTTTAAATTGACAAACGCAAATTAACTGCAGAAACCTAATTTCCACCAACAACAAAATAATTAAAAATCAATTCATACTCAAAATGTGGTAAGGCAACGTAAAAAAAATTCTTTCATAAAAGTTATGAAGCAACGTAAAAAAAATGTCTCAAAATAATATCTATCGAGAACGAAAAACAATTTTTTTTCTGATAACAGTTATTATGCAACGTAAAAATTAGTTGTTGCAAATAATAAAAAAAATGTCTTAAAATAATAACTATCGAGAACGAATAAATCGAATAAAAAAAATGTCTTAAAATAATAACTATCGAGAACGAAAAACAATTTTTTTCTGATAACAGTTATTACGTAATCAGTTTTTACGTTATCAGTTATCTGATAACGTAAAAATTAATTATCGCAAATAATAATTATAATCAACAAATAAAATTTATGTTGCATTGTAATAGTTACATTGCAATTATTTTCTTAAAAAACTTATAATAGTTAAGTCCCTGGTTTTGGGCAAATAAAAATATTAATTTTTTAGAGTACTTGGCTGCTTTATAAAGCTATCTTTTTAAGTGTCAACTTTGTATTAAACATGCAATTTTTAAGTTTCTGGTTTTCATTCTACCTCTTCTCAACATTCAACTATCTACATTTCACGACTACATATTTCTTTCTGGGCCCTATGAAAATTGTTGATTATTTTATCCTCCATTGTTCCTCATTCGAAGTACTCAATATCGATATCCTGAAATTATGTTAGACATCAAAAGTATTTATTTCTTTTCCCAGTATTCGATGCTGTACCTGCCACAACTAGAAAGTGCACTGTTAAAGTTCTTGTTGTAGTTATGTCTTTTTCTTTGGCGTCTCCTTGTGCGCTCTGGAATTTTACTTAAAGTCGTGGCGTCTAGAATTTCAATTATGGCGCCATGGTCCAGTGCTTGCTCTACTTTTTCCACGTACATCGACAACAAACACAACAACAGCAATTTAAACTATCGTTCGTGCGCGGGAAAACGATACAAAATATGTTTACAGGCTGATCTCTTGGCTGCTGGTCGCTGGCTTTCACGCTGCTGTGCTTTGTTATTCTATGACTTCGGTCAACATTTCTATCATCTAACCAACATGTCAGTTGATAATGTGCTGTTGTTGCACATTGCAAGTTGTGATGAATAAAAATTCGATGCCGTTTCATTGTTGTGAAAATGTTTAGTGTAATTCAAATGAAATTATTGCGAATTCCCTCTTCTATATTTAGCGGAGTTTAAACACAGACAAGCGTTCATTTAAATTTATTATTAAAATTTAATCAATACCAACCAAATGCTTCCATACGCACCGGCACACATACACACAAACACACACACACAGATACCACTCCGCCACTCACTCAAACCAACCGCGCTCACAATAAAATTTAAGTACACTGTGGGCTGACGGTGCGTATGCGTAATGTCATTGAAGCTGTGTACAAGCATTGTTGTTGTTGCTGGCGCGCTAATGTTACATGCAAATGCTGCTGTTGCCACTGTGCCATTGTTGCTGTTGCCATTGCTGATGACTGCCAATTAGTTTTAGCCATTTCTCTGCTCCGCACCGCAAGCAAATATTTTGCTCGCTCGCTGTCGCTGTTGTTTAAACGGTTTCATTCATCTTTCAACGCATGCAAATTGTTGCTGCTTTGCTATTTTTTTTTCGCTGCTCACGTAAATGCGCATTTTCGGTGCACGCTATGCTAATAGTTGTTGCTGCTAATAGCGCTTATGCTAATTTAAATGTATGCGAAAAATGTTGCCAAACATTCGACTACTGTTCGCAATGATGCAGAAGATGACGCTGGATGTGCGGTAATTCAAATTGTATTGCTGTATATTGTTGTTGTTTGTTTTTGGATGGTACCGTTTTTGTTTACATGACTGTTTACCTCAGCTATCAGCTATGACGTGATGCCGTTGCCGCTGTGCACAGTTGTGTGCGTGCGCAGAGGGAGCAAGTGCTCACCTTCTGGAAGGAGACAATTAAAATTCATGACTTATGCAGTAATGATGAAAGGTGATTTTAAGCATAAAGTTGCACAAGTGCAATTAAATTTTGCGATAAACATTGAGGGGTGGCAATAAATTAATTTGAGTTTTGAGTACTTTGCAACGGGAAAGGGTTCCGAGGCTGGCGAAGCTTGGAGACGGTTGTGATACTGCGATACTTGGATACTGAAATGCTTTAATGGCATAACTAACAGGTTTTAAAAGGACAATAAATATTTGAGCTGGGAGTTTGTTAGTTCGTTATATGACTGAAATGCAAATGCTTTGATATCAAAAATGAGTTGAATGAGTGAAACTATGCTACACAAAGCTTATGACTGTATAAGTTATGTACGTCGATGTGTATTAGGCATATTTATTCAAACATTGAGACTGCACTGGCTGATCAGTATTGCCGTATTGACAAGTAACAAGGAATGATGGCCCATTCAACAAGCAGCCTAACTCACTACCAACCAATGGCCACAGAGAGGGCGAATGCAGACCCAGACATACGAACGGCACGTAAATCAGTGTGGCCAGATCAGGAGAATTTTAAGGAGGACGAATTGTTTAGGAGAAAGTTTAGGAGATTTATATTTTATGTTAGGGGATTTTTCGGATCCTTGGTGGATTTTGGGAGATTTTTGGATAACGAAGTATGATGTATTGGCAACACTGGCAACAAACATATTTTGGCAACTATTTCACCGTGCGACAGCATTTTTCACACCGGGAAAAATCCATATGTGCGTGAAACTAGAGCAAATATAGTAATACTGCGTACTCAGTTTTTCATTTCTACATCATTTGTCCTTTTAAAAGCCCTTCAAAATTTTGAAGGGGATAAAAAATGAAAAAAATATAAAAAATACTTAACCTGAAAGAGCAAAAGCTGAAGAATATAAATAAAATTAATTTGTTATCTATTTGTAAAAAAATTATATGAAAAAGGTCCTTTGAAAAATTGAATCCCTTATATCCTTGAAAATTTATATAGAATTTTCTTGAAAAGTAAGAAGAAATTCAAGAAAATTCGATGTAAATTTTCAAGGATATAAAGGATTAACATTTTTGAAGGACCTTTTTCATATTCTTTTTTTACAAATAGATAAAAAATTTATTTTATTTAAATTCTTGAGCCTTTCCTCTTTCATTTGATATACATATCGCTATATTCTAAGGAGGTTAAGTATTTTTTATATTTTTTTATTTTTTATCCCCTTCAAAATTTTTAGGTCCTTTTAAAATTACAAAGGATGTAGAAATAAAAAAACTGAGTACGCAGTATTACCATGTTTAGTGTCTAGTTTCACACCCAATTGGATTTTTTCCGGTGTACAACATTTTTTTAATTGTTCTAATAGGCAAAGCACCCTATTGTGTTAAAAATTTTTAAGGTTACAAAATGTAAGCTTGCTCTTTCTCGTTCTCACTTATTGCTGTCACAATGAAATCCCGCCAAAAATGGCACTTTGTGTTTAATTTATTTGTTATATGTTTTGTTTGTGTTAAGATTTTGTTGTTAACCCATTTTCGGCCGCTACCAGAAATAGCCAATATTTTTTTAATTCCTTTTAAGGACTTACATTTAGGACCTTAATCAAGAATATTTTTGGATTTTTTTTGTGTTTTTTTTGTATTATTTTTTTTATAAATTAATAAAAATTTAATTTCAAATAAAAACAAATATATTAGTGTATATAATTTTGGTCAAATAATAATCAAGCATGAAAACAAACAATTGTTGGCTTACATATGTACATACATGACGACTTCTGGCCAATGGTCGATTTTTCGACCACTGAAAAGTACGCGGTGCTGAGAGGTAAAAATATTTTCATAATCTTATGGATATCAATTGATTGTGGTAATTTGGTCTTTAGGCTTCGTAAATAATCAATAATAAATCCATAATTTGAAAAGGTTATATATTTTTCAGAATATTCAAAATATGACTAAAAAAATGTTTTTTTTCGTGCCTTCGCCACGTCTCTAAATTTATCTTTTTTAAAAAAAATTATTATTTCGAGGGGTTACCAAAAGACCAAAGCTATTTTATGCATCAAAAGTTCAAAGATATAATGTCTAAGTGCAGAGCTACTCTCCTTCAAAGTGGCTGGTTGAAAAATCGACCAGCGGCCGAAAATGGGTTAAGCTGACGATGAATAGGAAAAGCTGCATTAAAAAAAATTATATGTAGGTATGATATATATTTTTATTTTTTTATGAGAAGTTTTATTCCTTTAAAATTACGCAAAATATAAAAAAATCTTAAGAGATTTTTTAACTTTTGGTAGGAAATTTCAGTATTTTTTAAGGTTTAGGAAAAAGTCATTTCAGGGATCTGGCAACACTGGCGTAAATTTAATTAGGCGTCGTTGATCACATACAGCGAGGGAGCCTAGTTAGTTCAACAAGCGACGAACGGCACTGAGACCGAAACGATCGTGTGAGCCTTGAGCCCTTGGCACCGCCCTCTGACGTAATACGTAATGGTAGTGTCCGGAGGGGATTCCGGTGTGTAATAGGAGAAGGTATAGTGAGTTAAAGTCACACATTGACGGGGTTAGGCTTTAGATGTTTCCAGACAACACAAGCCAGACCGTGTTTTCTAAGTCTTCAACAACATGTTACTTGTTCAAATTGCTAGTTGGCCTTTTGCTGGCATTTGTCTTTAGTCATCTCTCACACAATTTTTTGTCTCATTTAACTAACATTTGACCCACCAAGGGGCGCATAAAACAATCCCTCTGCCGGCCCCGTGATTATTTAGTTTTAGCGCAACTGATGCTGTAAAATAACACAAAAATTAGAAATAGACTCCGCATAAAGGATAAAAATATTGCTAAAAGCGCAACAAAAGTAAAATAAAAACCAGTAGCTGAGCAATGAAAAAAATTAAATGCAATGCAAGTTGTGCTGAACAGAATAGAATGAAATAAAAGTAAATGAAATCAAGCGAAAATAAAGCGAAAAAGCAAATGGCGGAGAAGGCATAGCGGCAAATGGCCGAACAAAGCGCGCGCCGTAAAACTATGAACGCCAGCACGGAAGTTCCAATTACATTTGAAAAGGACGTAAGTATAGCTTCCGATGACTTCCAATTGTGGCAGCCGCAGCAGCGCCAACATCAGCGATGACAATGTGACCGCAGCGGTTGATTTTGACGGCGCATCAGTGCGCGCCATTGCAGGCGCAACGTTTTATGTTGATGCACAACAGGCCGAGGGTGAGCGGATGCGGCGCTGATGCTGCTGAAGTCTGCGCGCAAAGTCAGCCACTGCGGACGACAGTGATGAAGTGAATGCAGTGATAAAGTGAGTGCAATGCGAGAGGCCAGTTTTATGCGTCATAGCTTTGTTAAGTTGTACAAACTTTAAAGTTGCCATCAACTTTTCCACTTAAATCGGCTAACACTTGCAAGGGTGAAAAAATCGTGAGGTTTTCTAGTTTAATATAAACATTCAGCCATTTGCTTATTGAATGCTGCTCTCGCTCTTCTTCTTCCTTTTCCTCGGCATCTACCTTTCTGCATTGTGTTACCCACTTAATGTTGATTGCTGCTGATTTGTGTGCCATTGTGTTCGCTGACAATGATAACCGTAATAATTGCAGCCCATTTTGAAATATGAGCATAAAATAAAAATGAATAATGGGCACTTTATGCTGACCCCAATTCGATGGGATTAAAAATTCATAAAGTACAAAAAGATCGGACTGAGAGAAAAAATATTCCAGAGTGCATTTAATAAGTGAAGTGTTCCAGGAATCAGTTAGAGCCAATTCAGTTCAGAAGAGTCTCTCGGTGCTTCTAACCCAAGTAGGGCATTTATTTCATATCTACAATTTTAGTTATAAAGCTGAGGCAAATCATAAATTAAAATGTTGGTGGTAAATAAGAAACTAAATAAATTGATGGCCTCAGTGTATTTCTTTGAACTCTCATGTTTGTAGACTGAATTACACTTCATTCATATAAGAAATGCATATTTTTTAAAAATTCTTCAGAACCTGATTGATTAATTGATTTCGATTTCTCATCAATCCATAATAATTATACTTCTAATCGAAATTCGATTCCAAAGTTTGCCCAATTCCTGTACATAGTTAAAAAGTTGTATGCTTTTCTATGTTTCTCTCAACTTAATTTCAAATGTTCACTTTTTGTCAACTTTTCTACACATACAAATTCCGCTAAATGCCCATTTAGATTCATAAAATTTTTACAACTTTCCATACAACTTCCATGCGCTGCTACTTTCCTCCCCTGCTTCGGCATCCGTTGGTGTTTACTGTCAATTAGCAAAACTACTAAAGAAATATCTTCGCCTGCGCTTTGCCACTTTTATGTCTCACTTCAAGTATTAAAACTTAGTAACACTGCAGTGTTGCAAAAGAAAAAACAAAAAACCAAAAACAACAACGTCAAAAGTAAAATGGAACAACTGCAACATGGCGCGCCCCGCCATTTCAGTTCATTTCACTGCCACTAAAACTGCAGTGGCAACAGTCAAAAAACTTTTTCTTGTCTTCATTTCTGTTTTAGTTTTGTTGGTTTTTATATCTCTACAACCGAAATCGCGTCAACTGTCAGGCGAGTATACAAGTTTTTCTTTCGAAAAAAAAATAATACGAAACGAAATCACACATTGCACCGACACTAGAATCTTTTGAGAAGAACTGCTAAGAAATACTCAGAAGTACTAAGAAATAATAATTATCGCTAAAGTTGTTCGGAAATTGTTGACATTTGCATGTTGCTCGTTTTCACTTCACAGAGCTGCGTAGCCATTTGACAATTTTTGCGTTATTTGTGTAAAAAATTGTATGCCACGCAAACGGGTTGCAGTGGGAGTTTTATGATGTTTTTGAAGTCAGAAAAATGAACAAAGCGCAATGTGTATTATGGACTTTTGATAGGCGGAGCGGTTCAACAATGGTTATCATTGATTCTGTTGCTACTCTTTGAATGATACTTAAATTCAGATTTCCTCAGATTTTCTAAATCCAACAGAATTCAATTAAATCTAACTGATTTTCCACTAAAGTTATCCATTAAAGATGTTCTGGGGATCAACAAAATCAGACGTTTGCACATTTTATTATATCTTTTGGGCATCTTTTTCAAAATGGCATTGCACTCAATAGTTAGTTGTACAGAATCCCCCTCAAAATGTAATCCTATGTGCGCCACTGTATACTTGTATGTATGTATAAATGTGAAATTGGTACGGCTCCTAAGCTTAGATTCTGCTCAAGTTTTTCGTAACCATACATATTGTGTGTTCGACTTTATATCTGAATCGAAGGGCCCATATTTTTATGCTGATTTTGAACTGCAGTTTGGAAAGTGTTTGACTGACTGGGGATTCGAACTAAGACTAAGTTGGGATTCGAACTTACAGCTTCTTAACTTGTGATGCATAGCCTTTTCTAAATATAACAAACCTTGGCTCCTCAGGGACTACTTTCCAGAAGTTAATTTCTCGGCTTAACATTAAATCTACTGAAGTAGCGACTGAAAAAATCATTCAGTGACATTTCTAACTAGAAAAAAGCGTTTCGTAAAAACCATTTCATCCTCAGCATTTCTGCTAGATAAATATTTTATATGCTTCGATAACACCATGCGACAAAAAATTTTACACACGAAAAAAACGATATACTCGTGAAGCTAGGGGCCAAATGTAGTAAAACTAAATTTTTAGTTTTTCTCTCTGACGTCAGGATTTTTTTTAAAAGGATTTTGAAATTTCAAGGACATGTTTACATATTTCAAAAAATTATTTTAAAAACTGAGCGCATTGTAGAATAACAATATGTATATCAAATGAAAGAGAAAAGTCCTTAGAATCTTAGAAAATTTAATGTTTTAGTGCAAAAGGACGAAAAGTTATTGAAAATGTCCTTTTAAAACTTAATCCTTGAATATCCTTGGAAATTTTCAATACATTTTTTTGAAAAAAATATATTTTAAGGACAAATATGTACACTACCACATCCTTGAATTTCGTCCTTCTAACTTAATTAGTTTAAGATATACAAAATTTAATACCATTTCATCCTCAGCATTTCTGCTAGATAAATTTATTTTATATTGCTTTGATAATCGTAGCTTGTGTTCGTATAATAAAATTTATGTTTTGCAAATCAAGTAAATTAGTAAAGCAAGTATCATATAAAAAAATTATAGGAAATTAAATTAAGACATCAATTTTCCAAATTAGTGTATTGCATAGTTCATTGAATTAAATCTAAATACATCCGCTGATAATCAACGATTCCTTTTTGCTGTTTATCTGTCCCACGCTTTCAGTCATTTTTTACAGTAATCCCTGAACTCCTATGGAGTAAATTAGGCCCATAACAACAGTACATATAATAACGTGAAATACACCAAACCAACCGACAAATATGCCAACAACTGAATTTAATGAAAATATGAAAATCCACAGAACAAAACAACAAAAAAAAATGACATCATTACAAACGACCAAGCAAAAAAAAAAGACACTAATAAAAGACTCGGTACATATAAAGCATAAAAAATAGCATATCTACGCATATGTGTGCGTGTATGTGTGGGTATTGAAATCAATGGCAAAAACCCACCACTGAGAAAAACTGCAGAGCAATTGTCGGTGCGAGCAGTAGACAAATAAAAATTCAACTTTCGCTTATGTACGAACGCATGATGGCATTTGTGGCGTCACGGTTGTTGTTGTTGTTGATGATGTTGAAAACAAAATATTAATAAGCGCTTGCAACAACAAAGGCCGTAACGAAGTGCACACACCACCCGCCTCGTTATTTGGCACATTATGTGGAATGCGGCGAAAAATTATCATGGCGCATAAAACGCACACACGCCGCAATGGCTATGGCCCCCAGGAGTCTCAGGCGAAAAACGACAGCAACGCATTGCGCGCTGCGTGCGTTATGTGCGTGCGGCCAAATGCGACTTGTCGCATATGTTCGACGCTGGCAGAGAGGTGTGAATGCGTAACGAGAAGCTACGAGCAAAAGGTTGGGAGCAACATTGAAATGATTCAACAGCATTCAACGCCACGGGACGGTGGTGCATTTTCGGTGGCTGCGGTTGTTGCAGCGCATGAAATTGTCTCATCTAAGTTAACGGTTTATGCGGCCAAAGACATACGCCAAACATATATTGCAAGACGAGTAAATTGAATGCCGCGGCACAGCTTGAATGTGCGCGGAAGCCATCGTTTATTGGATTAAACACGCCAATAATAAATAAGTAAATAAATAAATAAAAAAAATGAATAAATAAATAAATAAATTTAAAAATAAATAAATAAATAATAAATAAATAAATAAAAAATAAATAAATAAATAAATATAAAAATAAATAAATAAATAAATAAAAAATAAATAAATAAATTAATTAATTATTTAAATATTAATTTATTTATTTATTTAATTAATTAATTAAATAATTAACTATTTAATTAATTAATTAATTTAATAATTAAATAAATAAATAAATAAATAAAAAATTATTAATTAATAAATAAATAAATAAATAACTAAATAAATACATAAATACATAAATAAAAAAATAAATGAACAAATAAACAAATAAATAAATTAATTAATTAATAAATTCATAAATAAATAAATTAATTAATTAATTAATTAATTAATTAATAAAAAAATAAATAAATAAATAAACGAATAAATAAATAGGTAAATAAATAAATAAATCAATAAATAAATAAATAAATAAATAAATAAATAAATAAAGAAATAAATAAATAAATCAAATCAATCAATCAATGAATAAATAAATAAATAAATAAATAAATAGATTAATAAATAAATAAATAAATAATAAAAATAATAAATCAATAAAAAATAAAGAAATAAATAAATAAATAAATAAATCAATAAATCAATAAATCAAAAAAATCAGTCAAATCCATCAAATCAATCAAATCAATCAAATCAATCAAATCAATCAAATCAATCAAATCAATCAAATCAATCAAATCAATCAAATCAATCAAATCAATCAAATCAATCAAATCGATCAAACCAATCAAATCAATCAAATCAATCAAATCAATCAAATCAATCAAATCAATCAAATCAATCAAATCAATCAAATCAATCAAATCAATCAAATCAATCAAATCAATCAAACCAATGAAATCAATCAAATCAATCAAATCAATCAATAAATAAATAAATTAATAAATTAATAAATTAATAAATTAATAAATTAATAAATTAATTAATTAATTAAATAATAAATAAATAAATTAATTAATTAATAAATAAACAAAAAATAAATAAATTAATTAATTAATTAATACCTTAATAAATATATAAATAAATAAATAAATAAATTTGTGGTGCACTTGTTGATCACCGGAATTTTGGCATTTTCACACACAATGCCACTATTTCAGAATTAGTCCTTAAATTGTAACAAACATACAAAACCCACGATTAACTCATTGAATTAAAAATTTTCCAATATACCTTTTTTTACATTTTGTATTCATTTGTCCAAAGTTAAATTGAAATGATTCAAATCCAAATATGTGCGCTTTTTGACTTAAATAGTTTCAAACGATGTGGCCAACCGCTGTTTTGGCTTGTTGGCCAACAAACTTGCAACTTCAAAGTAAAGTTGTTTATTTAGTTCGAAAGCATTTGTCATCGAACCTGTCTTCGTTTGTTAAATAAGTGTTGGACAGTCACTTACAGTGCACACCTCCACTATGAGCTTTTTGTAAGTACTCCAGCTCCAGCTCCAACTTCAAACACTCGACATTTTTGCGGTCATAGAAAACTATTTCATTTTCCTAACACTTCTCGTTTCCTACACACACAAAAAAACACACACACAAACACCGGTAGGTTTGTCGCTCATATGCAGTCAAATGGCAACATATCAAGTTGAGTAAAAAACTTTTACTAACTACCAAACACACTTTTGATTAATGATGTAACACACTTAAATCTTAAGTGGAAAATCAAGTAGAGAATGCCGCAAAAAAGCGCAAAAGTTTGGCCCCCCCAAAAACAAGAGAATATTAAAAAAGATTAGCAGCACCAACAGTGCAACAACAAACAGCAACAACAACGACAGAACAGTGTCGAATAACAAGCAGCGACAACTTCAAAACTTGAAGATTTTCGGCGTGAAAAACTAAACCAATTTATATATTGGAGTGCTGTGCACCGAGCAAGGGGGGAGGAAACACTAAGGCAACAACCAGAAAAAACAATATTTTGCTTTTTGCTAGCCAACTCGTAATCCCCCCAGCGCACGCACACACTTGCACCCCAAGCGCGGAGCGTTGGCAGGAAAGCCACACGGACACACGCTGTCATACGCAATGCCGGCAAATTGAGCGCACATGTGTGTGTGTGTGTGTTGTTATGGTGAGTACATTGTGCACGCTTAATACAATTTATGAAAATGACAAATGGCAACACTGCTGTCATAATATGTAAAACTTTGCGCCAAATTACAAAAAGCAGCAACAACCGAAACCCAACTAGTCGTCGAGCAAAAAACGCGCACCAACAGCAGCCAAACACACACATATGCAGACTGCAGAAGCAAACAAACAAACGAACAAAACAAAGCAAAGGAAAAAGCCGAAGAAATGAAGGAAAACGAAACGCACTTAAGTCTGCGCTGCCACGAGTGCGGATATCCGCAAGCAATTCACACATGAGCAGCGAATCAAAAGTTTGGCCGGAAGCAGTGGCGGCCATGACGGCCATGCCGGTAATGGTAATAGCTGCCGCGTCGCAGCAGCGGCCACAAGCAGCGAGCAGTGGTCGGGGCAATGGCGTTGCGCAAACTTTGCTGACGATTAGAAATGCGCGCGAACGCAGGACACGTCGGCTAAATGTCAAAGGTACCGTCAAGAAGTGGCAAAAATTGTGAAAAAAAAACAACTTTTACAACGCTGTCTGTTTTTCTTCGTTTGCTCTCAGGTTGAGGTGGTTTGCGGAGCGGTGCGTGTGTTGGGTGCCTGCACTTTGAATTGTTGCCCTTTAGTTATTCATTCACGAGCAAAAAACACAAGAAGCAAAAAGTATAAACTCAGCAAAACCGAAACTCGTTAATAGTTTGGAGATAACAAGACAACACCGAATGTGCCATTTATTTATTTATTTCGGTTTTTTAGCTGCCACTTAATCCGAGCAGCCGCCAGACAGTGAGGCCGACAGCTGAATTGAACAGTCAGCTGAATTGATTTTGAGTGACAGTTATTTGAGCGATAGAGAGAAAAAAATTAATAAAAAAAAAATTGTGCCTAAAGCATAAAGGCGGAATTATGTTCATGTTGTGTGTGTATGCGTGAAACTAAGCGAGCAATAAATGTTTACGATTGCGGCATTCAAGCAGAATTTCTTCATTTTATTTTTTTGCTAATGGATTAATACAAATTGTATTGTTATTAAACTTTAATAACTGCAATCGGAATTAATTCTGTTTGATGGTCGATGCTTTACAAACACTGATTTTTCTTGAGTTTTTGCTCTTTTCACAACAGACAACTACATAAATAACTGGAAACAAAATGTCTGATAAACTCGTAATATTCAAGCATATTTTTTAATGCCAACTGTAGCGTCTATAAGAACTCAAACGAGCAGGAAACCATCCATAACTTAGTTGTGCCTTTCCGGCCTTATCAAGAAGGAGGTGGAGGACACTAAGCAAGTTAATACATCAAATTACACAGCACAACAAAAAACACTTTTTTCTGTTGCATGGAGTTTTTCTACTGTTTCTTACTAATTTGGGTGCGCTGATTTCGAATCTGTCCTCAGATTTCTAGCAGCTCTAGTTTGTGAGATATAGGTACCGTGTCATTTTTTCAGTTTTTCCTCTACTTTTTCCATATTTTTGATCGTAATTTCTAAACCAAAAAACCAATTGACGTGACCGCATTAACAACACCGCACGGCTTCTTTTCCGATGCAAATTATTTTAATAAGTTTTAAAATGCCGCGGTACTTGGACCTCAAAGTCGGAAAATATGTAATTTTAAGGCGTTTTCTTTGATAGTAAAAAACATACACAATTTTCGTAAATCAATTAACGAGTTTGGTGTATAATGAAAGCCGACACATCAAACATTACAACACAGCCAAATTATTTGGCGGAATACACATTTTCATAATTTTTCAGGAGGAAAATAGGAGCCTCAAAATATGCTCTTTTACATGTTCCATTTATAGTCTGAAATACAAGCAAAAAACAAAAAAAAATTTGAATTGCTCGAAACAAAAAAAATTAAAACCTTTGCATATTTTGAGGCACCTAATTTTTTAAGGAAAAAGTATGAAAAATGATGAAAATGACTATGGTACATTTTTGCTATTATTTCGATGCGAATGTGTATTCCGCCAAATAATTTGGCTGTGTTGTATTGCTTCATGTTTCTTCTTAAGATATTCATATACTTCGTAACTTGATTTATGAAACATCTGTACAATTTTCGCCATCAGAAAAAACGCCTTGAAATTCAATGTTTTCCTACTTTGAAACCTTATTACAACGCCAATTTAGAACACATAAAATTGATTAATGCCAGAAAAGATGGCGTGAAATGTTGTAAATGCAACGATATAAATCATTTCGATAGGATTATCGTTTCGGAAATTACAGTCGAAACCGTGAAAAAAGTCGAGGAAAATTCGAAAAAGTGACACGCCTATTTTTTTCGAAAACTAGAGCTGTATCAACTAGTGGTATCAAAATAACGCCTAAGCGCTACTTGGATGCCGGAGCATCGCAACTAACCAACCAAGCAAAGCAAAGATAATGAAGTTATATCTATATATCGCACACCCACTACAAAAGTGAAACAACTCAAAATTTTTAATTTTTCAGGAAACGCAAAAAATTGTTTTTGAGCTGAATAAACATTTTTTTTTAAATAACGTATAGACCGTTTAGTAAAAAATCCTTATAGATTATGCTTTAGTATAAGTCACAAACGTTTTTTTATTTTACATTAGAAAATCCAAAATTTTGAGTTGTGACTTTTTTGATGATATTTTAATTCAATAATTACCGAATTATTTTAAGTTATGTCACTTTTGCTGAATTTAATAATTATAAATGACAGTTAAAAAGTTGAGAAGAAAAATTTTGAAAATTCGAAATTAATTTTTTTATTTGAAAATATATACGTAAAATACTGATACTCAAATAAAACAGAATTTTTGTACTTCATTAGAATTGCAGCTTCCGCCGTTTTTTTTAATAACTTTCGAACTAATAAAGTTAGAGTAATGAAATTTTGACACGTGATCAAGGAGATTTTGGATTTTAACACACTTACTTTTCAAGAAAATTCTATATACCTTTTTAAGGATACAAAGGATTAAAATTTTTAAAGGACCTACTTCATATCATTTTTTTACAAATAGATAAATAAATTTTATTTAAATTTTTGAGCTTTTCCTCTTTCATTTGATATACATATCGCCATATTCTAACGAGGTTAAGTATTTTTTATATTTCTATATTTTATATTTCATTTTGTATCCCTTTAAAAACTTTGAAGTCCTTTTAAAAGGACAAAGGATGTAGAAATGAAAAACTGAGTACGCAGTATTACTATGTTTGGTCTCTAGTTTCATGCACATATGGATTTTTCCTAGTGTGAAAAATGCTGTCGCACGGTGTAATAAAACTAATATTTTTTAATAAAGTTCCGGTTTCATTCGCATTTAAATAACCGTTCATACTGTGCCACATTGTCAATCGAATGAATATGTGACACACGTGTCAGTCGGACTGCAATATTTGTTTTAAATTTCAGGCGCCAATTTTTGAACGTGTTTGCGACTAGTCGCCACGGTTGTTGGTCACTTGGCTGCTGCCACAAACAAAGTGTCGGTTCTGGACTCGAAAATGTAATGTTGACGCAGCGAACGGCCGCAGAGTCGCCTGTGGTAGAATAAATTGAAATTTATTACAAGGCGCATTGCAAATAAACTTTTCCGATATTGCTGTTGTGCACACACACACACACCACTACACATCTATGCTTGTTGGTGAGTTTGTTTTATGGCCGTGTAGCGGCACAAAGTGCGCGGACAGTTGGGCGCACAAAACTATTCAGACTGTAAAATATTTTACAATTTACATTTTCCATATTTTTCATAGTTTTCCTGTTTTGCTTCTTTTACTTTGAAATGTTACATTTCTGATGTTGTTGTTGTTGCCGTTGTCTTTGTTTTACCTATTTTCAATATTTTCAATTTGATTTATGGTCAATCGAGCGGTTATTGTTGCAAAAATGTCAAGTGTGCGCCACTTCCGGTCTCTCTCACTAACTCTCGCTCCGTCTCTTTCTATTCGTTGATGTTCTCTACTTCCGTTCAATTGCGATTGGTTAGTAAAGGCAGTTTTTTATTGCTTTGTCTATCGTTGCATTTTATTTGCTTGGAGTTTTGTATTCACGTATTGAAAATCGGTCTCTATGTGCTGCTGACATGTCATTGCTTTTGCCGAGCACTGGCCACGCCGGCTGCTGCACTCCATGTGCCACTGCGGCCAGTAGAATTGCAATGATTGTTGTTGCTGTCAACGTGGCCGCCCATGTTGCTCGATTTTTGTTTCGAAACATCATTTCGAAAAGTTAAATGCACTCGGCAAACTTTAAACGTTTAATCGCTTGGCGTTGCCCTCGTGGTCGTTTTGGGATTTCAAGGTCCGCGTGAAAGGTTAATGCGAAAATGCCAACAATTTTACTTGTTTTACTTGTATTGTTCTAGTTTTTTGTCGCTACTAAAAGCGGCTTATCGAAGTATTAAAATTGCATTTTAAAAACAGCGTATGTTGATTGCTGCCGTAAACGTGAATTGTTCGAGTTAAAAAAAAGTAAAATTATTGGGTGTACAACTTTGCTTCCGCCGTTTTTTTTTCCAAAATTAAAAGCTTTATTGCGAAAAAGTGCTTACAGATGTATTATTCAAAGTATTGTCCGTCGCTAGCGACAACTTTCTCCCATCTTCCCGGCAATTTTCGGATCCCGGCTCGAAAAAAGGAGTCCTCTTTTGACGCTATCCATGAAGCAATCCATTTTTCCAATTCTTCGAAGGATTGAAAATGTTGATCTGCCAGGCCGTGTGCCATCGAACGGAATAGGTGGAAGTCAGAAGGGGCGACATCTGGGGAATACGGCGGGTGGGGCAAGACTTCCCATTTCAGCGTTTCCAGGTACTTTTTGACCACTTTTGCGACGTGAGGCCGAGCATTGTCGTGTTGGAGGATGACTTTGTCATGTCGCTCTTGATATTGTGGCCGCTTTTCTTTTAGCGCGCGACTAAGGCGCATCAGTTGCGTTCGGTAGCGATCTCCTGTGATGGTTTCACCCGGTTTTAAGAGCTCGTAGTAAATCACACCGAGCTGATCCCGCAAATGGCGAGAATTGGGCACATAAACGGACATTTTCGAGCGTGAATAATACGAAAACAAGAACAACTGTCACTGAAACGGCGATGACAATTCGTTAGGCACTGTCCACACTCACTTTAAAGGCATTACCATCTATGTATTTCAACCAGCCTCAGCCGGTACAGCCACCTATCGGAAAACGGCGGAAGCAAAGTTGTACACCCAATATAATAAAATTATTAATAATAAAATTATAAAATTAATAATAATAATAATGATATTTAATTTAATGACAATTTAATTAATGATAAAAAATTATTTTTATATAAAATTATTAAATTATTATAATTATAAATAAAATAATTATGTAATAACTGGATAACCGGAATTGTGTTACAAAATAGAAATTCTTTATTTATTGTTCTATTTAAAACTATTTCATCGCTTTCAGAGTACTCCCTCTTCGATGTAATCATTGGTGCACACAGGACTTCATTTTGGAGGCATTTTGCGTACAACTTTTGTGCCAAATTCCAGCAACTTTTGTATTTGGGAGGTTTGAACCCCCGAAACCCCCCTGTGTGCGCCACTGGATACAATTTTTTCATCGCACAAGTTTTATAGCTCAGAACGTGCGGTCTGCTGAGACGAAAAAAATGGTATCAATAGTTTTTTTGGTCGGTCAAACGGCCTTCGAAAAATTCAAATTGCCTCATATTTTGACCGAAAAAATAAAAGTCACAAAATAACTGTTATTTTTGACTGATAAAATAAAAGTCAAAAGTAGCAGTTATTTTTGCTTGAAATGATAAAAGGCACAAAATAACTGTTTATTTTAACTTTTATAGTAAAAGTATAAAATTTAAAAGCATTTAATAGCTTAGGCCATTACGATCATAAAAGTCAACCAGAAATGTTTTCGTTATGCCTTTTTGATTTGAAAATTATAAAATAACACTTATTTTCGGTCCCTGAGCGTAACTCAAATAAATGTGATTGAGCATTTATGACTTGAAATTTGACATGGATGTCTGTAACAGTGCTGGCAATCTAAGAAAAAAATTTTTGGGCGAAAATAATTGCCCGCGTAGTTTAAATTGGCAGATTCCGGGTATTTTTTGAACAGTAGTAGACAGTAAGTAGTATGGAGAAGTTGTGGGAGGGTGCGCGATAAGCGAAAATGAGCAGAGAGAATTGTTGTAAGGAGTACGAACTAAAAAAATGGTATAAGGTATGAAGCATTTATAAGTTATGTGATATGTCTACCAATCAAAAGTATCTCCAGGATCTTCAAGATCATCACTTTAGATATATCCAAACACAGTAGTGCACATAGGGGGTATTTTTTGGAGGTTCAAACCCCCTCCAACCGCAAAACTTGCTGGTACAAAATACATTGCGACAAAAAAGTACCCGGAAATTGTAAATAAAACGGAAAATATTTAGTTATTCATCAATATTTATTTTGTTGCCTTCAATGTGATCCCCATGAGATGAAATACACTTATGCCAACGATTTTTTCAGTCCTCGAAACACTTTTCATAAGCACTTTTTGGGATGGCCTTCAGCTCCTTCAGCGAATTTTGTTTTATCTCTTCGATCGACTGAAAACGGGTTCCACCGAGTGACCATTTCAGTTTGGGAAACAAGAAAAAATCACACGGAGCCAAATCTGGTAATGGTATTTATTGCGTTTTTGGCTTTAAATTCGGTCACAATCGTGGCTCGATGCGATGGTGCATTATCATCGTGTAAAATCGATGAATTGTTCTTCCACAATTCCGGTCGTTTTCGACGGATAGTCTCACGCAAACGCCTCAATACTGCCAAATAGAACTCCTTATTGACCGTCTGTCCCTCGGGAACAAATTCATTATGCACCAAAACACAAATATCGAAAAAAAAC
Organism: Melieria picta; assembly: GCA_964056695.1. Classification (NCBI taxonomy): domain Eukaryota; kingdom Metazoa; phylum Arthropoda; class Insecta; order Diptera; family Ulidiidae; genus Melieria; species Melieria picta. The sequence goes on along the minus strand of OZ057399.1, from coordinate 32,824,142 downwards.
AATGAGCATCACTTTGATTTTTGAGCGGCTTTAGCTTGGTTTTTTCGGTTTCGGGTCGTTTTTTTCCCTCCATTCCGATGATTGTTGACTTGTTTGCATGTCAAACTCATAGACCCATGTCTCATCGCCAGTTATAATGCTCTCCATGAATGTGGGATCAGAATTCGCATGATCAAGCATGTCCAAAGAGACCGGTTCACGGTACTCTTTTTGAAAAAAATTCGCAACAAAATCACAACGCACTACTGAGGTGTACCGAATTATGCAGCTGCTGTAAACAAATTGGTTGACAGATAGCGCTCATATTTGGCATAGTAATTAAGGACAGTCCTAACAACCTAACAAAATACAAAATTTTTTTAAATATCATTTACCCGGGGAATTTAAATTACAATTTCCGGGTTCTTTTTTGTCACAATGTATGATTTCGAATGGTATTCAGCTCAAAAGATGTACGCGAAACCCCTTCAAACTGAAATCCTGTGTGCGCCACTGTCCAACTATCGGCTTCGTCAACTGTATGACATTTTTCTTTGAAGAAAAATTCTGTCATAAAAGAATTCTTTTATAATTTCATAGTAACTTCAGTACTGCTACTGCCCAGCGCTCAGTAGAAGGATTCAAACAGTAGTTCAACGTTTACACCGTGCGACAGCATTTTTCACACTGAGAAAAATCCATATGTGCGTGAAACTAGAGACTAAATATAGTAATACTGCGTATTTAGTTTTTCATTTCTTTATCCTTTGTTCTTTTAAAAGGACTTACAAATTTTGAAGGGGATAAAAAATGAAAAAAATGTAACAAATACTTAACCTCGTTAGAATATAGAGATATGTATATCAAATGAAAGAGGAAAGGCTCAAGAATTTAAATAAAATTTATTTTTTATCTATTTATTACAAAAGGATATGAAAAAGGTCCTTTGAAATTTTAATCCTTTATATCCTTAAAAATTTACATCGAATTTTCTTGAAAAGTAAGTATGTTAAAACCCAAAATCTTCTCGATCACGTGTCGAAATTTCATTATTCTCGCTTCATTGATTTTGTAACTTTTTATTATATAAAATGCTGATACTCAAATAAATTATAATTTTTGTACTTCATTAGAAATGCAGCTTCCGCCTTTTTTTTAATAACTTTCGAACCAATAAAGCTACAGTAATGAAATTTGGTCACGTAATCAAGGAAATTTCGGGTTTTAACATACTTACTTTTCAATAAAATTCTACATAAATTTTCAAGGATATAAAGGATTAAAGTTTTCAAAGGACCTTTTTCATATCCTTTTTTTACAAATAGATAAAAAATCAATGTTATTTAAATTCTTGAGCCTTTTCTCTTTCATTTGATATACATATCGCTATATTCTAACGAGGTTAATAATTTTTTATATTTTTTTTTATTTTTTATCCCCTTCAAAATTTTGAAGTCCTTTTAAAAGGACAAAGAATGTAGAAATGAAAAACTGAGTACGCAGTATTACTATGTTTGGTCTCTAGTTTCACGCCCATATTGATTTTTTCCGTTGTAAAATTTTTTTAAAATTTTTGTCGCACGGTGTTATACGAAACCTCGCAGAAATATCCTACGTCGATGTTGCATGGTTTGACAAAGTAACTGAATTTTAACAACGGGCCTGCAACTGTCCCACCATTTCAACCTAAGTACCAATGATTTTTAAGCTGATGGCACCATGACAAAACCGACCTAAACACTCTTTTTTTTTTTTTTTTTTTTAAAATACGAGCCAACGCGCAGGGGATACCCCTATAAATGCGAGGCATTGCGCTGGTTCAGGAAGGATATATAGGTTGGGAGAAAGGATGTTGGGTGAAGAAGTTGTGGACTCTTGCCTTGAACCCATCAAGATCATAAGTGCTGGGGAAAATATCCGCAGGGAGACCATTCCACAATCGCGCTGTACGGGCCAGGAACGAACTTTCTCTGTAGTGCGTAGTGCGCTGGAACATCGTTTCAACGTGGAATGCATGGGCGCCAGTGTTCAAACGGGTTGCCCTGGGGAATACCCGGAGTGATGGCAGCAAGCTGCTCATCTCCACTGAGCAATTACCGAAAAAGTATCTGTAAAATAACACCACACATGCCACGTTTCGACGATGCTCCAAGGAGTCAATAGAGCTGGATGCCCTACTGTCCCCTATAAGCTTGATCTCTTAGCATAATTTTGGGTTAGCTGAACGATCTCTTTCGCAACGCTGATCGCAACTTCATACCAGACACGCCTCAGTCGGTGGGTGGAACATTTCATGGTGCTAGAATATTTCACTTTAAGCCGAGCATAAAAACATTGCAAATGAAAACAAAATTGGACATTTCTAATTAAGCGCGCTGCGGCCGTTCAATTAGTGTCGGTCAATTGCCGCCAGCCACGCAATATTCTCGTGTGTTCACGAATTGCGCTGATGGATTAGCGTTACGTGCAATTCTTTTAAACTGCAATCAAAATAAAAGTTGTGCTGACAGCGCAAACTGCATGAACGCCGCAACAACAACAAAATGCGCGCAATAACAAATAACAAACAGAAATGAACAAACAGCATAGCGGGCGGTCGAGTTTTTGGCGTTGGCGTCAGTGTCGGTGTCGGTGTCGGAGTCGGCGTGAGCCAGTGGGCCAGTGGGCGGTGCAGCGGCGTGTTGTGGTGGCGTAACGGCGAAATGAAAAGAAAATCATAAACGGCGTGGCAAATAATGGCAAAAAGTTATTATTGCATTTATTATGGCGCTGCATGCCGCGCCACAAGTGGGGTCAGGCGGCGAATGCGCCGATTGCGGCGTCGACTGAACGCATAATGATGATGAGCATGAATGAAAACCGAACTCATCAACAGCGAGCAAATGAGTGGAGGGGTCTGGGGTCTGGGGGCCGAGTGCCAAGCAACGCGTATGGCACGGAGCGGCACAGCACGGCGCAACTTTTCATTTTAATACAATTTTAATGAAAATTTCTGTATATGTAACGCGCAGCGAGTTTCCAACGTTAAAGACACAAACTCAGCGTCGGCCGGCAGCAAACGCAACGGCACAACCCAGCTAGCCCCGGCGGCCGATGCCGAAGGCAACAGCAGCACCGCCAGCCGCCACACCGCCGCCAGAATTGCTTAAATGTGTGTGTTAATAAATCACGCCTTTGACTGCACACTGCCGCTGGTACATTGAAGTACGTCCGTTTGTCTGGCGCGTGCTGCCTGCCGCGGCGCCGCTCACGTGTCCGTCGGTGCATGGGGCGCGCGAAAATAATTAACACAAAATAAAAATTAAAAATCATGTAATTAATAAAAAGCAAAGGCTGAGGATATTTTTGACTTGGGCGTGCGGTCGTGGCGGCCAACCGCCAACCGAACACCGAGTTGCGAAATGTGAGTTCTGCTTCGGCTGCCGGCAATCCATCGAGCCGCACTGATAGTTGAGCAAATGCGGCTTGGCGGTGGCTTTGTGCGAAAGCGCATCCAGCAAAACGAAATCTGGAATTTGTTAGAAAACGTGCAGCATGTGGCCGAATAGAATTTAATGGATACATTTCGTGGATATTTGTTTAAAGTTGAACAACCATAACAGATGCAAAATTCTAAGCATGAGGAAGAGGGTGAACGCTTGATGGTCGTTGCAAAAATATGTCAAGCGCTTTCATCATTATTCGAACTGTAGCACAGTGCTTCGAGAGTGGACAAAACTAAGACAAAACTAACTAACTAACTAAAAATTATCGCGGATTTTGACGAAAGTAGTATCATGTTAAAGGTAATTATTTAAGTAAGCTGGTTCCGAAATATTTTATCGAAAAATTGTCGTGATTAGGAGATATAGCTTGTCAAAGTAGGATATATTTTCACAATAATTTAAGAAGGTGAAAAATTAGATCTAGGCAGGGACCGTAAAAATTATGAGCTAAATACAAAAATCAAAATATAAAACTTATTTTTTGATTTTTACTTTGTGCTCACCGAATAAAAATTATTTTTTGATTTTTTTTTTTGATCAGAAAATAAAAATTATGCGGTGAGTTTTATTTTTCACTTGCAGAATGAGATTTTTTTTCAGTTTTATTTTTTGTTCACAAAATAAAAATTACGCGGCGAGTTTTTGTTTTTGATTCAAAAATAAGCCTCATGTGGTAAGTACAATTTTTCAAATTGTATTCTGAAAATTATTATCTGAGTAATACTTTTCGCTCATGAAATAAAAATTCTGCTAAGAATTATATACTTTTTCTATAAAGGAATGAATGCAAGAATTATATACTTTTTCTATAAAGGAATGAATGCAAGAATCCGATTTTTCCCGATACCTACCCAATGAATGAATGTTTGTACTCTAGATCTCGCTCTGAAAAGTTCTATTTTGGTTGCATTATTCGTTACAGAAAAGAGGATTTTGGAGGAGAAATTTTGGTTTATTGCTTTTTTGATAACTGCTTTCAAAAACAATCACTTTATTGCACTACATGATATATCTGCAATGCTTCCTTCATCTTGATTTTTTTGATTAAAAATATTGCGATAATAATTATTTACGGTCCCTGGATTTAGGTGCTTGTAGAAAAAAAAATTGTAGAAAATGCATTGTTATAGATAGACCACCAATTTCTTTTTATATTAAAACTACCTTGATAGGAGCGGAACTATTGATAGTTTTTTTTTTTTGTTTAAAAAATAATTGCGATAAAAATTATTTACGGTCCCTGGATTTAGGTGCTTGTAGAAAAAAAATTGTAGAAAATGTATTGTTGTAGATAGACCACCAATTTCTTTTTATATTAAAACTACCTTGATAGGAGCGGAACTACTGATTGTTTTCTTTTGTTTAGTGTAAATATATTTTTTACGAATTTTCAAAAATTAATTTTTTTTTATCAATGAAAATGAAAAATAACCAAATTTAGAAAGGGAATTAAAGTCGAATGGCGTGAACTGGCGTAATCCTTCTTATGACTTTTTAAAATTGGACTTTCTTCTCTTACATCCGCAAAAAACATTTTGTGTCTTTTTGCGCCTTTGGATAATAATCAAATTTTTCTAATTTACTAATGTATGATTTTTTCACAGGATTTGCTTAGATTAAAATTGCGACCAAAATATATAACCAAGTCAATCAATGAAAGTTATGAATGTTTTTTTTTAAACAAGCTTGGCATGCCTACTTAACCCATTATGAGCCGCATTATCCCATTTTTTCATTGTTATGGAATTTGTTTGCTAAAACGTGATTTAATGCTTATTCTAAAAAAAAAGAAGGAAGGTCTAATTTTGAAGAATAATTTCTTTGATAGTTTCGCCGTTATAAATTGAACTGCATTGCATATTCATAGCTGTGACAAATAAAAAAATTATATCCTTTAAGCAACTTCACTGCCCTCTTTCCAACCTTTAAATCTCGAATTTAGAAAAACGCTGAAATACGTATTTTGTTATTCCTTTTTTAGTATATATACACAAAATTTTAAAACAATCCTACCAAAAAACAATATCCGCCCATATAAGCTTCACCACCCTCTTTCATCCTTTTCAAGATTGAAGTTTTTAAAATCGCTCGTTTTTAAGGGTTGACTTTTTAAAATACAACTATTGACCAAATTTCATTGTTATAGCTCCAGCGGTTTGGGCTCGGTGGTGATAAAATAATCATATATATATTCAATTTTTTTTAACTACTTACATATATAACTTTTTTGGGAAAACAATCAATATTTTTTAAGTCAGGAGCCCAAAATTACTTAGACTGCAAATTTTCAGCGAATTTCAAGTACACCTAATTCTGTTTTCACACGGTCTTCTTTTACACGGTTTTGATTTAACACGGTTTGAAAATAAATAAATTTTAAATTTTTTACACGATTTTATTCCATTTAGCACGATTCAAAATCTTTTGGGTTGACATTTTTTTGTCAAATTTAATTTTTGCGAAACATGTTCATATCACAAATTTAGGGAAATCCCCTTTTTGTGAATACAAGCAAATTTAATTGTTAATTGTTTTTTTAATTGTTTTTAGTTCCTGAACTTGTCATACATTTAATTTACATTACTTTTAAGCTTAGAGTGCATATCTATTTTTTTCTTTAATAACTATGCTTGTGTAAGTACACATTATATATGTGATTGAATAAAATAAACATGAATACTTGTTCTTAAAAAATCCTTGTTTTCACTAATTTTAAGAGATTTTAAGGTTTTAGAGATAATGAACCTTTTTACACGGTTTTTTTACACGGTTTTTCCTGGAACCAATCTACCGTGTGAAAACAGAATTAGGTATACTCCTATTTTTGTCCCAATTTTGTATGAAGTCGAAGCACTGTGTGTCGTCTCTATGTTAGTTCATACAGAGGAGCGTAGGCAAAGCTGGAATAGGGGTCAGGTTCCTTCATGACCTTTAACAAAATCGATTTGTTTCCGCAGTAAGCAACATCAAACAGCGGACCGACCGAATCAGATTCTTAGTGAACGGATGATTGAAAGCCATATGGTCGGTCTGATTATATTGTAGACCAAAGTCTGATATAGCAATTTTCAAGGCCATTAATGTGTATACTTTTGTTTAACTGACCTTATAAAATGTTTGTAAGAGTTATAACGTTAACCCTGCATTACTATCGTCTATTACACTAACGCCATTACTAACTATGGCTGTAATCCACCCACAACTTTTTATTATCTGTTTTACTTATCCATTGAAGTAAAATTAACAAAAATCAAATTTTTTCATAATCAGAACATCATAACATGTAAAAACAAAAATAAATTGTTTAATTTTGTTAATTCATTTATTTAATATAAACATTTGTTTATGTGCATCTCATTTCAAGAAAAAAAAGATGAAATAAAAAGTTGTATTGGGAAAATAGCCACATCTTGCACAATATTTAAGATATGTTTCTTGGGCTTAGTGATTTCGAAAGCTAAAAAAATAAGTAATAAATAATTATTTAAAAATTTTTTTCGCACCGAGGTAAAATTTTGTGTAAAAACTCAAACAAAAATCAACAATATACCTGCTACTTTTTAAGGTTCTCAAACATGTCGTCATAGCTTGCGTTCATTTCTGGCAATGTTGAATTGATTGATTCATAGCAATCGGTGCAGAGTGGGTTACTGTAGATTTTGGAAATACATATTTCACATTTTCAGCATGTTGTTTTTGTTTTTCTATCTTTTTCATAGCCACATATAGTGACTTACTTTTAGTTGTGTCGTCGAGAAGCTTGATGCTATTTGATCGCTGCAGTTCAATGCAAAAGAGTCCTAATTCAAATTGTGACACTTTTGACGAAATAAATCTTTGTTGGAGTTAATTCTAAGTAAAGTTGTGACAATTTTAGTTTATATTTTCAAATAAATTAATTAATTTCGTATTTTCAAAATTTTTTTTTCGACTTTTTAATTGTCATTTATAATTTTTAAATTTTGCAAAATTGTCATAACATGAAAAAACGATCAGCAAAATTGACATAACTTAAAATAATTCGGTAATTATTAAATTAAAATACCATCAAAAAAGTCATAAACAAATTTTTTGTTACTTTTCGTAGAGCATAATTTTTAAGGATTTTCTACTAAGTAAATGGTCTATAATGGACTAAGTAAATGGTCTATTTAAAAAAATTTTCGCCAAAAAGTGAATAAAAATATGTAAATGTATTTTATAAAAAATACAACTTCATTACTAACAATCGGTGTTAAGCACCCAGCAATGTTATAACGTTTGATTATTACTTTGATTATATTATTACTTTTGAATACAATTATATAGAAACAATTGTTTTCTTTATAAAAATGCAATATACTAAAAACTAAAAAAAAACCTCTAAAACCTTCCGAAATATGCAAATGTTGATTACATTATAACTTTATTTTGGTTTTGGTTAAAAAATCTATATTTTACTAAGAAATTGAACTCACAGGGTGGATTCCACCTTAACGATAGTAATGGAGAGTTAATTAAAATAAGGATATCCAATGATTTTTCTCCACTTCTTTTCATTCAGTGACATTTCAGTGTACAAAACGTAATGAGGTGCATAAAGGCGAAAATTCTGTTTCTAAAACCATACAAATTTAGTCTCTCTTCTGACGCAAACGAACATTGCACCAAAACACATAACATTTATGCATACGTTATTTTATATTATTTTCTCAAGCACTGCTTGTCCGTCATGTTTACAAATGCATTTATTTAGGTTCTTTGTGTTTCAGTGAATGCCAACAGTCATGCATCACCAAACGTATTAACACAAATCAATGCGAATTCACACAAGTCAGCCACAGGACTCTGCTGCTGTGTACTGCAACAGAAGTCAACTCAACAGCCGTCAAGTAAATCACATTTGCTGCACGCTTTCCCAATCCATATGTGAGTATTTATGTGTATGTGTGTTGGTTTCTTGGCCGAACCGTATGTTTTGCGCTTTTGTTTTTATGATTTCGCAATGATATCTGGGGAAATCATTGCAGCACTAATAGAAATGCCCCGAAGACGGAACTTGACATCTCTTATAATGCCGGAAAATTGTAACTCTAATAGTTGGCGCTCGTGTGTGTGTGTGTGTGTGTGCGCGCAATAGTCATGCGGGGCAGTCTGCCACACACAGGCACATCCTGCTCCATATGCCACATTGTGCCGCAGCACAAAAGTCGGAAGGATCTGCGCTCCACTACAGCCAAGCACGACTGCGCGGATGCGAGCCCTGTCCGGCGAGAGCGACACAAGGCGCACAAATGTGAAAACACTTCAGCCAAGCATCAAATAAATATGTTTGTCTACTTGTGTTGGATGTTTGTCGGTGGCTTTGTTGGTGTGTAAGTGCAACACAAAAACAAAAACACCGGAGACTCAGCGTAAAAGAGTTGAACGCGTTGGCGTTAGAATGTGTGTCTGTGTGTGTGTGTGCATTCATAAAAGGGTGGCAATGCTGTTTTCGCAAAAACAAATAAGTACAAAAGAGAATATGGGCACAAACAGTCGATCGACCCGACCGCCCAAGCAAAGTGTTACTTCTATGCGTTGTTCGGTGTTCTTGTTTTTGTGGCGGTGGCGATGTGTTCTGGCTGCGAGGACACTTTGTTTTTTTGGGGTTAATGGAGTCGGACCTATTGGCATGGCAGTCGGATATTTATGAGCTGTTATACGCATTTGTATGTTATTATGTTGGCATCAATAATTTGACGTGCATTCCTGCTTGTCCTTTGTTTGCTCGTTGTGCCGTCTGCGCTCAGCAGCGCACGGCCTTTTATTATCCCTGCTGTTGCTTTTGTGCACCGCTGAGCGCCTACTCAACGGTGAAGGCGTAAAAAGTAAAATAGGTGGGCAGGGTGGCGGTGCGGGACGTTGACAAAGGCGAGCGATTGGGCCTTTTCATATCGAGCACAAATAAAGAAAGAAGAAAATATTGTAATAATGTTGGTCGCTGCTTGTCGTGAGTGATGATGGTTGCGAGCGGCGCGGCGCCAGCGGTTTCCGTTGAGTGTGTGTGTGTGTGTGTGTGTTCGTGTGTGAACTGCTGGGAGTTGGTTCCTCGGTTTAAGTGAGTGTTGCCCGAACGTACATAAATGTTGATGGCTTTTCAATTAGGTTTTATGGTTTTTCTCTTATTCGGCAACTTGTGCCGGCAAGTTTGCATGTGTGTATGTGTATGTGTTTCTGAATGAGTGTGTGTGTGTGTGTGTGTGTGTAGAGGCGCCTTTTATTGGCCCGACAGTGTGTGGGTTTGATGCGCTTTGAAAGCGTTTTGTAAAAGGGAGCCTGTGCAAATATTATAATAAAAATTTAAGACACTGGCACTTTGTTGAGCCCGCAGATAACCTCAGTTTCACAGCCATCGTTGCACAACGCCAAAGTGAATGCCACTTTCAGTAATGTTCAAATTCTAAAAATGTATTTTGTATTTCAAACTTTAATGAAATGATGCACAAAAAATTGAACAGCAATCCACACAAATTTTTGTTTAGGGGACATCTGTACTAAAGCGGCTTCTTTTACTGAATTTACGGAATTTTGTTTAATGCAAAGCACAGTCGCCACTTGAGATCTTTAAAAATGTTTCAAGAAATTTATGTTTTCTGAAATGTTAAATAAGTTGCAATGTGCTAAATGTGGTTTGAAATCAAAGCAGTTTTATATGAAAAAAAAACTTTTATTTAATATTGTTTTTTTCTTACACTGGACTAGAATTTATCACAATTAAATATGTAATACAGTCAATACAGGCCAATAAAACTAAACAGAAAATAACTGGTAAGCTATCAGCAAGAAAAACAGTTTTGGCTATTAATTCTGTAACTCGGTTTGAAAATCAAATCACATCAAGTGACTAGTAGATCTGTAGAAGACATGTTTTAGCGTACGGTAACAGTGTTTTTAGAACATTGAAATCTATTAATGGATAATGGGTTTGTATCCTTTTTGCTTTGTTCAAAGCTCAACTTGCAAAAGTTTGTTTAGACTCTTAAATATTGATTCTGTTAACCCTTTCGGTACTTCTTTTTTGTTTTAGACTTTAAAAATCATTCTTTTCCATTTTTTTTACTGTTTTAGCCTACATAATGAATAATCAAAAGTAATTGTTTTAAATATTGTTCGAAAAAGTGGTTTTTGGGCATCATGCCATATGGCATAGAATGTACTTAAAGGAAAAAAAATTATTATTTTTAATTATTAAGATTTATTTATTAGATTTAAAGCAGAACTTACTAATAAAATAAGCTGGGTAGGTATATCAGAGACATATCTGATAGATCAGTACATGATTTCATGGTACACAGATGGCTCCCTAATGGAGGAAGGTAAAGGAATCGGGGTGTATGGACCTGGGATTAGATACTCGGAACCTACAGGAAAGCAGACCACCATTTGCCAGGCGGAAATATACGCCATTGAAAGGTGCGCTCACTTCAATCTGGTGAGGAAATATCGGAACCGGAAGATCGCGATCCTGTCAGACAGCCAAGCGGCAATCAAGGCATTAAGATCCTACCAGGTATCCTCGAAACTGGTGTCGGAATGCCTTGAGAAGCTGAGCGAACTTGGCCGTTACAATCAGGTATGGGTCCTCTGGGTTCCGGGTCACGCCGGTATTGATGGGAATGAGCAGGCCGGCAAACTTGCAAGAAGGGGGCGTCTACCCCATTCGTTGGCCCAGAACCCTTCTGTGGTCTAGGCAAAGGAGCACTATCCATCCGACGAAATAACCATCCGGAATCAATACTGGGAAAATCAACCAGGCCTTGAACATTCCAAGATGGTTATTGGATCTTACAACAAGAAAAAGTTCGAGGAATGTATGAGTCTCTCAAAGAAAAATCTAAGGATTATTACAGGTATATTGACAGGGCATTGTAGATTGAACTATTGTAGGGTGAACGAACTCTGTAGGTTCTGTTTGCAGGACAAATGAAACTGCAATACACATACTAGGCATATGCTCTGCACTAATATACAAACGAAAAAAGCATCTGAGTGATTTTATCATACCAGGTTCGGACTAAGTTTGCAGAGGCTTAGGAAATGTACTAAGATTTCTCTTGGATACTGGACTCACGGACGAACTGTGAAGTCCAAGAAGGGGGCACAATAGATCTTTTAGGTCGCAGTGCACATTCCCTGCCAATAATAACTTAATAGTTCATAAAATACAATAAAAAACATAAAAAAGGAAAATTTTATTGCTTATCAATGTAGCGTGCAGCCACTGCCGCTATTCAATCAAATCAAAAATTTTATTTCCGTTGGGTAAAATCTATGCCATATGGCATAGTAAAAAATTAAAAAATCGTACAGCCTTGGTGAACTATATTTGGGATCTAACTTTTTTTACACTTACTAAAGCAATAAATACCTACTAGATTACTTACATAAAGCTTTGAAATAAATTTATGTTTGTAATAGAATAAATAAAAGTACGAAGTGATCTTTTTTTGTAAAATACGCAGCTCGATAGGAACGCGCACTTTCTGAACCCTTACAATTTACTGCGTACACTAATCAAAATATTTTTTCATTATTTGGTATAAAAAACTTTAGAGAAAAATACAAAATATATAAAAATATAGTATCCACAAGTTTTTTGACCTAAAACAGGCACTGAAAAGAGACTATGCCATATGGCATAAAATATCCGAACCAGCGCGCTACCCGCTGGACTATCGAGACCGGCGACTGTCTGGGACTCAAATTTAATGCCCGAAACTTACTTAAGTGTCCAAGTTCTTGTTTACTTAAATCTTTACTTAATTGGTTGAATTCCTCTTGTCGCTTATCAAAAAAAAAGGCCAGCTGTTTTTGAAATACAATGACTATAAGGCTTCCGGTATCCGCTAGTGGATAGACATTTCTGCATCGAGTCATCTGCACATCTTGCTGGAAGAAGGAATTGAGCTGAATAGTTTCCGGAAAACATTAACCTTTGTATTATTATTTGTAAATCTAGCTGGTACTATTTATTGTATCGGGATAGTAAAAATGGACTATAATAAACCATTAAGGATTCAAGTGTAATCTCCTAGTGAACGCATTTTTCTTTAAGTGACATTGTTTGGTTGTGCTCGAATTAGTAAGAGTTGGAGGATATTTTCAATAATCTTTTGCAGATAAGTTGAAGTCAAGTCTAGACAATAGTTGGAATATTCCATGTTCAGATATTTTCTAAAGCAAAACAAGTATACATAGTGTGTTTCCTAAGAGCAATATTATGAAATATATAAACATTTATTCTGTAAACAATATTCACTTTTTTCTATAAAAACGCATTTTATTAAACACTTATATGCATTTCACTACTTTTAGTGTTGTACCGAAAAAAATCTTGAATATTTTTTTGCTCTTCACGATTTTGTACCAATTATGACATTTCTATTTCACAAAAACTCTGCTGCATAAAAATATTTAAGTCGTTTTTTGTTTGCTTTTTCATGTTCTTATTTATTCGAAACGTTCTTTTCACCTATTCGGATGTTCACGTTGCAAAGTTTTCTATTCAATATAAAAAAATATCGTCCACACGAACCTAATTTTCATGTTCAGCCAACCCTGAGTTCACTGTATTTAGTTTTCTCATCTACAAATTAACATTTCCCTCTTCTTAGGTACTTGAAATATCTTCATTTGGAATTATTTTCCTTCTACGAGTATATCATGAATTGCTGTACTAAAATTTCTAATTAATTTTTGATTACAAATCAACTGTACAAATATTTTTTCTAAGCCAGAATATCCTCATCATGCACCTGCAATCGAGTGGCGATACTTAACTTTGTCGTAATACGAATGAAAGAAGTTTTTCACTGAATCTTGTTATTCATGAAATTGCAATTAAAAAAAACTCTTCATTTACTGAAGATCTGCATTTTTCATGTACTTAGCACACTCGCCGGTGTGAGGCAACATTTGTATGAGTTTTTTTTGGCCCCTCAACGCGTTAGGCCTCCATTAATTAGTGTTAGGACAACTTGAACAAATTTACTAAACAAGGCACGGATACTTCACATGTGTTTCCGACTCGTTTGAACACTTAAGGCTAGGCACAAAATATTATTGTGCACATTAATTCATAGGGAAAAGAGGCGCAAAGAAGTCAACTTCGGGCCGCAGGTATTAATAAAGTGTGCGCCAAGTGTGCTTGACTCACTGTACACAGCACACAAACACAAACACAAACACACATTTAACAACTCTTGTTAATACGAATTTCCGCACTCGGCGCACTTTTAAGACGCCAAACCGTCGAGTATGTGTGTGTGTGTGTGTGTGTGTGGAAACAACGATTTACAGGGCGCAAAACACACTGCATGCAGCCACCTTGGAGCGCGCGTGGAGCTTCGAGTGGCAACAGCAAAAACTCCCCACTTCCCCAAAAAAAATCGAAGTAAGTGAGGAAGCGCTACACTAAGAGCGGCCTGAGGCCGCCAGCCAGCCGAGTGCGGATTGAGGCGTGTGGTGTGTGCGGAGAACGGAGTAACTGCGATTACTGCCAAAGTCGTCGTCACTGATTATTTTATGCCTTGTTAAAATGAGTGCTGTCGCTGTTGCCGCTGCTTGCGCCGCTTGTGCAACAATCTAAGCGTGTATGTAAGTTAATAAAAAATTGTAATGCCAGCTGCTGGCAACACGTGCACACACACACACACACACAGGCACAAGTGGAATGAACGCACTCGAATTCTCTTTCAAGTCGTCGCTGCCGCCGCCGCACATAATGGCGGATACTCGTACTTATGCAAACAAACAACAAGCATATGCGGCGTACATAATGACGCCACATATGAAAGTGTAACACAATTTTTTTTTTTTTTTTTTTTTTTAAACAGGAACAAACGCGCAGGGGATGACCCCTATTAATGCGAAGCATTGCGTTGGTTCAGGAAGGATATAAAAGGTTAGGAGATAGCATAATGTTGAGCATAATAACGTAATAATATGTCGCTTTCATTTCGGTGGGGCTTGATGTCTGGCGGGAGGCAAGAAGCGAGATATTCCATAATTATGTGTTTAATTAATTAACGCCCACTTCGTCGCTTTGGCTGTATTTTGCCACCAAATATTTACTTTGTGCACTGGAGACGAGGTGGCAGACGTAGTATTTATAATTGGTAAAAAAAAAAAATTATTGGTGTAAAAAAAGTACCTTTGAATGCATACAAGACGGCATGAAAGCCTAGAAGTCAATAAAAGTTGTTTGCGAAATTTGCAGAAAAACATTTCTATTGGCTGTTTGAGAGAAATAGAACGAAGTTTTAAATTAATTATAATATAATTTTTTAATAATTTTTTTATTATAATATAATATAATAAAAATTATAATTATATAAAAAATATCTACGAACATGTGAATGTTGTTTTCATACCTTATGATCAAAAAAGAACGGGAATGAATTTTAAATTTCCGCGTTTATCCAATCGGTAAATTTTTATTTTCTCAACGTTGGCAATACTTTTATTAGTGATCTGTCAAATTTTGACGCATATCGTAAAATTAGTATTCGATTGGCGTCTATACGAAGAAGTCGAAAAATTGTTGTGTGGCGATTTTTATAATGGATGAAAAATTAGAACAACGCGCGTGCCTATAATTTTGTGTTAAAAATGAAATTTCGTGTGCCGATTCGTTGAAAATGAAATACAACCGCGGGACAAAATTAGAAGGAGTGGTCCGTTCTTCATAAAAAATTTGGTATACTAGTTAATCGTGGTCTACTGAATTGAAATCTCCATTTTGTTTTCTTAAACTTTTGTAGTTTGGCAATGGCTGAGACTTAAATTTGCAAATTTCGTCATTTTTGGAGAGCTACAGCACCAAATGTGTTAGCTAGATTTTTCAGATTTTACATTTAATCGGTAACGTCAACATTAATAATTGCAAAGAGTAACAGATATTGTATTAGGACCCTCTGGTTTTGCAATAAAAACGATAATAATAGATGTATGTATTGCATTTGTGCAGATTTCTTAATTTTTCATACTGATTGCATACTTTTAGGAATAAATAAACTAAATTTTATCGAAAAATACGTACGACGTAAATACGTAAATACGATGTAATTATATTATCCGACAAAGAAAGAATGCTTCTTAGAATAAAAAAATCCAGGAACATACTTTCACATACTTTTTAGATATTTTCTTCTAAGTTTTGCCAATTTTCAGATTTTTAATTTAGAAAAATATTTTGAATTAAAAGTGAAGTAAAAGCCTCAGCTTCGCAAATTTTGAGAAAACATTAAAAGCGAAAATGGCCACATTATTTCTTAATCTATATTAAAAGTTTTAGCAAGTTTTTGGTAACCATGTAATTTTATAATTTTTTTACTCAATAGAATAAAAACCAGAAAATATGTGTTAACATTTTTTTGTGGAAAAAGTTTCAACTTTAAGCCGCTGTTGCACACACACTTATTAATTTTTTGCACAGAGTTTTTGGGGTTTTCTTAGTTGGAGTTTTACCTTTCAAAATGACATCAAAATCGTTAAATTCTGAGACTATAAATTTTTGGAATTTTGTCTATGGAACGAATCATTGTGGAATGGTATAAAAGGTTCAAAGGCGGCCTAGAGCACGATGAGATCCCTGGACGGCCATCAACGTCTGTTACCGAAGAAAAAATCGAATCGGCAAAGCAAATCGTGTTGGAAAATCGTTGTGTATCGATTAGAGAGATTGCTGTGTTGTTGAGCATCTCATTTGGATCAGCCGAACACATTTTAACTGATATTTTGGCCATGAAATGCGTCGCTTCTCGGCTGGTTATTTCGGAATTTTTGGCAAAAAATTCGACCAATGTCATCAGTCAAGCACCATACAGTCCAGACATGGCCCCGTGTGACTTTTTTCTATTTCCCAAACTCAAATTGCCATTGCAGAGAACGCGTTTTGAGACCATAGAGGCCATAAAAGAGAATTCGCTGCGTGAGCTGAAGGCCATATAAAAAATGTATGGAAAATTGGATCAAACGTTGGCATACATGTATTGACGCAGGAGGAGAGTATTTTGAAGGGGATAATAAAGAAATGTATTAAAATTGAAATTTGGGTAAGGTATAAGTTAAAAAAATTCTTGTTTGTCACATACTATTTTAATATTTCTAGCAATGGAAGTTTTGACAAAGAGTTATAACAACACCTTTCTTTATTTATTGATCGTTATAAATTTCTGTTACAAAACGTTTTTCTAGAAATTGGAATGGATTTTACGTAACGTTTGTTACCTAACGGCATTGGTAACAAAATTCAAGCGAATTGACAAAAATTTTAAACAAACACGTTATGGCTGAAGAAGGCAACAAACGATACTCAATCACTTCCCACGTCTTATGGAGTTTCAATACAAACCGTTGGCGTTGATTTGTCAACAAAATCATGAAAAAATTGGCTGGTAATTGTAATTCTAAGAGAGTACTGTTGTTATGTAAAGTTTTCAAATGAATTTTGTGTACTTAATATGCTGCTAAAGACTTCGTGAGTGGGTAACTTTGCGGCCAATACAAATTATTCACATGAATTGTGGAGATGGATTTTGTCAAACACTCTAGTTTACATATAGGTAGCTGGTACTGTTTGATTCGAAAATGTTATTAAGTAGGGAGAAAAATATGCGCATATAATTTGCTTCTAAAATTTGACAATATGCATCTAACATTGGAAAATATGTGAAAAAAAATTTAATAAATTTATTTATAATTAAAATTTGCAATCCATAAATTTACTGAATTTTAGTTCATACTTAAATATATAAGAAATATAAAAAAAATCAAAATTGAAAAATATGCTTAAAAAAAGTATATACTTAAATATATAAGAAATATTAGAAAAATCGAAATCATAAAATATGCTTAAAAAAAATTATGCATTTTGTTCTAAATATGCAAAAATATGCTTTCAAAGCAAAACAAAAAGCTTCAAGCTACAAATATGCATTTCATTGCAAATATGCCAAATCATGCATTTAAAGCGAAATATATTAAAATTAAAAAAAAAATAGAATAATACCAACAATTGAATTTGAAAGGAAATTGTTTGATTCGAAAAGATATTTCATCCATTCTGCTTCAAACATTCCTAAACAAAACATGCATTTGTATGGAAATCCGCTTTCTAGTTATTATACAATGACCAATAATAGTCATCAATAAAATAATAAATAGCCGCTTCTTTGTAAGGATATACAAGGTCAAATTAAAATTTTATTCAAAAACTTTTAATTGGAAATATAAATAAATAAATAAATATAAATAAATAAATAGTAAGTAAGTAGGCAGTTGTGGCTCCCCCAAGAGTACACTTGGGCCTATTGTGATACCACATGCGATCGAGCCTAGAACCGCTCACTCGTTGAACGAGTTGGAGCTATTAACGAAGCTTAGCGGAGGAAAGCGAATCGTCTTATCAGCTTGATCCTCTAGAAGACACTCAAAGAAGAAGCTGCCCAAATACGTCATCCTTCTTCTGGATAGAGCAGAACAGTTGCATAATAAGTGAGGTATATTTTTTCCTCCTCTTCGTCCATGTAACTGCGACACAGTGCTGCCAGATACCTGAAAAGACTTTCTTCTAAATCTGAAAAAAATACTGAAATTTCCTCCCAAATTTCCTCCTCCTCCAAAAAAGTAAAAAAAAAACTTTTTTTATTTGCGTCATTTAAAGGAATTAAACTTCTCATTAAAAATGTATTTACATATACATAATTTTGTTTAATGCAGCCTTTTTTTATTCATCTTCAGCTTAACAACAAAAACTTAACAAAAACAAAACATGTAACATGTAAAAAGTGCCATTTTTGGCGTGATTTCATTGTGACAGCAAAAAGTGAGAACGAGATAGAACGAGCTTACATTTTGTAAGCTTACAAATTTTGTGAAATCAAATATGTTTTGTCGCCAGTGTTCCCAATACATCATACTTCGTTATCCAAAAATCTCCCAAAAATCCACTAAGCATCCGAAAAATCACCCTAACATAAAATATAAATCTCCTAAGCTTTCTCCTAAACAATTCTTCCTCCTAAAAATTCTCCTAAAAGACCAAGAATCTCCTAAATCTAGGGTAAATCTCCTGATCTGGCAACACTGCTGCGACAGAAGTCATTTGAAAACATTCCCATCCTTTTTGCGTGGGTGCCAATTAAGCAATGACCCGAACACCAATCATGGTTCTGATCTGGGATTTGTTCAGTGAGAGGAGTTCTTGAGAACGTCGAAGGTTTAAGGTTGGCCAAATCTGGCGTGAAGGAAACTTATCCTCAGCTCAGATGGGTACGAAGCGTACAGGTTAAGAGAGGGTCTTGACATAACTGCTCAGTAGTACCATGCCGAGCGAGTTCATCTGATCTACAGTTGTCTGGAATATCCCTATGAACCGGAACCCAGCATAAGCGAATTGGAAGCTGCTTGGCAGTCTCGTTGAGAGATTTGCTGCAGCTGAGGACAGTCTTTGATGTTATTATAACCGCATCCTATGAAAAAGGTCCTTTGAAAATTTTTGTCCTTTATATCCTTGAAAATTTATATAGAATTTTCTTTAAAAGTAAGTATGTTCAAACCCAAAATCTCCTTGATCTCGTGTCAAAATTTAATTATTCTAACTTTATTGGTTCGAAAGTTATTAAAAAAAGCGAAAGCTGCAATTCTAATGAAGTACAAAGATTCTAATTTATTTGAGTATCAGTATTTTAAATGATAAATAGACACAAAATCAATGATGCGAGAATAATGAAATTTTGACACGTGATCAAGAAGATTTTGGGTTTTAACATACTTACTTTTCAAGAAAATTCTATATAAATTTTCAAGGATATAAAGGATTAAAAATTTCAAAGGACCTTTTTCATATCAATTTTTTACAAATAAGTAGATAAAAAAATCAATTTTATTTAAATTCTTGAGCACTTTCTCTTTCATTTGATATACATATCGCCATATTCTAACGAGGTTAAGTATTTTATATATTTTTTTTATATTTTATCCCCTTCAAAATTTTGAAGTCCTTTTAAAAGGACAAAGGATGTAGAAATGAAAAACTGAGTACGCTGTATTACTATGTTTGGTCTCTGGTTTCACGCCCATATGGAGTATTTTCGGGGTGAAAAATTTTTTAATTTTTGTTGCACGGTGTAATACTCCATACAAATTTGTCTATGCATGTCAGAAACTACTAATAACAAGTAAAACCGTTTAATATAATATTGGTCGACTACTAAATGCACTACACCATCGCCACGCCACAATGCTCCATTACCGGCAGTGAGAGATGCTGCCGGTGTGGATGGCTCCTGAGTAGTCCATATACTTACTATGATATGATTAGTATGTCCTTGCAACCATATTTTTCACCAGCAGTTTTTTTATTTGGGGGGTTTGAATCCCCAACACCTTCCCTCTCCCCTGTTTGTGTCAGTAACTCTGACACGCATGCGCAGTGCACAGGAAGCATTGAGTAGCTCTGCGTATGGCCAATGAATATAGCATTTTGAAGTAAATATCAGCAACAACTACAACACAGACTACCTGTTAGTCATGCATGCAGTGCAGTGCTGGCATAGCATGAACGACTGTTTGACTATAACAAAACCACTCAAACTCATTGGTATGCAAAGTTTGTGGTTTCAACTTTGGTAAAAAAGGTTGTAGACAAACAGTCGTTTGTACCTAAGACGGTTCAAATCTTTAGCAAAAATAACTTCCGATGCAAATTTGTCCATATATGATGGCGACATGTTGTATGTTTTGTGAATTGAAAATGACTAAAAATCGATTACTAAAAATCATTGACCCCGCCCCAAGACCGATTTGATTTGGTAAATATTATCAAAAACTTATGTATGGAAAACATAAACAAATTTGGACCTGAGCTTTATTTATATCAATGTTTTTCTTATAATAAGCAGTCGTAACTAAAAGGGGAAAAAATCTTTGAATAACATTAACCTCTTCACTATCAGCAGACTTATTTGTCTAATATGAATGTTTAAATAGAAAGATTTGCTATAAAACTCTCTGTGACCTATTTATGTTTTTTTTTTTTTGGTTTGATCATTTTGATATGCGTTACTAATGATAAGTTTGCCAGCGCTAATAGCAAATATGTTCGTACAGAATTTGTCATGGCAGGTGCTAACACTATTCAGATCCAATCTAATGAAATTGCAAACTTGACTTGACACACTTAGTATATGTAATGTTTATAAGAATTGAATCAAAAGAAGGCGTTCTACGTGATTCACTTTGGCTAAATAATTAAGAAAGCAAATACACACTTAAGGTATCTAAATAATTTCCATAATCATTAGTCAAAGTTTTAATGATAATATTCACAGAAGCACAGCAAAAAGAGAAAACTCAAATATTATTCATCATGCAAATGAGCGTAAAGAATTGTCTGTCGCAGCAAAGGTGTGACGAATATGCTGAAAGCAAAATTTTAGCGATATTTAATATCTTAACATACTTCAAAGCAGTTCAATACAGTAGACACTCGCCACTTGAAACGCCGACAGGTGTTTCGGTCGATTGTTGCAAATTTGCATAACCACTAACCGCTCGAACAGACAATCGTTGATCACAAACGATCATCCACTGTACTGTTGGTCGGCATGCAAGTAAGAAGTCACGGCCGACAGTTGGCTAGTAAATTGGAGCGGAAAACAAGAACAGACCATATTGCATTGCATTCGAAGTGAACTCTTTTGACAAATATCAATTTCAAAATTTTGCACACTTGTAAGCTTTCAACATATACAGGGTGCAATATACGCGGATCGGGCGTTGCTCAATACTGCATAATAGAAAATATTGAATCAATCGTTATATATTTGTCAATCGTCATACATAGACTTTGTTATTATTTAAGTTTGTAATTGATAGATTTAAATTTAATTCTGATTGGAGAAATTTAATTCTGATTGAGGTGTAATTTAAAGACTTAGCTCTTACTGCACTTAATGTAGGATACATCTCTAAAATAAATCAGAGACTTAAAATAATTATTATCCATATTTCTGCAAATAAAAAATTGCCCTAATTTAAGAAATTTCTAAAAATATTGCTTTATAATAACACTGCACAACAAAATCACATTTTTTTTAAATAACAAGGTTCTGACAACGGATTCTGGTAGAGGGGACCAAAAACACATTTTCAGATTTGGCATAATTCTGGCGTTGAAATTAATTTCTGAGCTTTGATGTATTCAGAGACCTATAGTAGAATTTTATGGTAAATATCAGGTGTACAACTTTGCTTCCGCCGATTTCCGATAGGTGGCTGTACCGGCTGAGGCTGGTTGAAATACATAGATGGTAATGCCTTTAAAGTGAGTGTGGACAGTGCCTAACGAATTGTCATCGCCGTTTCAGTGACAGTTGTTCTTGTTTTCGTATTATTCACGCTCGAAAATGTCCGTTTGTGTGCCCAATTCTCGCCATTTGCGGGAAGTTTTACTTTTCTGTTACAATTCGCAAAAAAATGCAGCTGAAGCGCATCGAATGCTCTCAGAAACTTACGCCTTAGTCGCGCGCTAAAAGAAAAGCGGCCACAATATCAAGAGCGACATGACAAAGTCATCCTCCAACACGACAATGCTCGGCCTCACGTCGCAAAAGTGGTCAAAAAGTACCTGGAAACGCTGAAATGGGAAGTCTTGCCCCACCCGCCGTATTCCCCAGATGTCGCCCCTTCTGACTTCCACCTATTCCGTTCGATGGCACACGGCCTGGCAGATCAACATTTTCAATCCTTCGAAGAATTGGAAAAATGGATTGCTTCATGGATAGCGTCAAAAGAGGACTCCTTTTTTCGAGCCGGGATCCGAAAATTGCCGGAAAGATGGGAGAAAGTGGTCGCTAGCGACGGACAATACTTTGAAAAATACATCTGTAAGCACTTTTTCGCAATAAAGCTTTTAATTTTGGAAAAAAACGGCGGAAGCAAAGTTGTACACCTAATATTTTCGTGGTACATTTTTTCCTTAAAAAGTCCTGTTTTACAGGACATTTTTGGCATTTTAGAAAAAAAGGGTCAATTTGACCCATAAAATAGTAGCTACAGGGTTAAAATGATCCACAAAAATATTCTTCGTAGTATTTTACATCAAATTTCTGAACCCATCATATACCTAAAATGTAACGTTAGATGGCTTTCGTATGCCGATTCACCATAAGAATGTGCAAAAGGGGGAAAACTTTGCCCCCCCTAAAAAAAAATTCAGACGTAAACTTTCAAAACGCCGATACACGTATATTTTTTTTGGTCCCCTCTACCAGAATCCGTTGTCAGAACCTTGTTATTTTGTTTGTGTTGTGCAGTGTAATTATTCCCAATTAGAAATTGTTTACATGACCTGTATTTTTTTTTGGAATTTTTATTAAAGTTGCTTCATAACTTCAGTAAAAATAATAATTTCTTTCATAAAAGTTATGAAGCTACTTAAAAAAAATCAAAAATAAAAATAATGAAGCAACGTAAAAAAATTTTTTTAATAATAGTTATCTGTAACGTAAATAAAAAAAGTAAAAAATAAAAGTTATAAAGCAACGTAAAAACAAAACATCCCAAAATAATAATTATCGAGAATGAAAAAAAAAATTTTTTCTCATAATAGATATTACTGAACGTAAAAATTAATTGTCGCAAACAATAATTATAATCAACAATTAAAATTGATGTTGCATTGTAATAGTTACATTGCAATTATTTTCTTAAAAAACTTATAATAAATAAATAAAAAATATTTGACTAATGAGAAACCAAAGTGGGTTAACCCTTTCGACCCCGAATTTTACCCTGTGTCTTGATATTACTTTTTGGTATTTAAATCATGAAACATTTGCTTAAGAAGTTTGCACACGACATTTGAAGTCGCGACGCCTTTTTTTAGAGTTCTAGAGCTAGTTTACTTTCGAACAATTTTAGCTTAAAACGGGTTAAATAATTTTGTATCAATATTTTTTAATTACAGAAAAATTACATAATTTTTATGGAAAAATACAAAATTATCACTTTTTGATTATATTTCACCATTATTAAAACAGGGTTTTGATCAAACGCACTCAATTCGTAGACTTCAATTAGAACACAAACTTTACCTGATATCACTGCAAATTATTGCAAATTATTTTAAGGATAACAGTAAAATTTTTATAATTTGCTTTTAATTCACTTCTAAAAATATTAATTTGTTGGTGCCTACTTAAATTTAGCCCATAAATCAATCGTAGCATTTGCTATAAGACGACAAATAGGTGAAGTTGCTCTCAGGCAACTTTGAGGTCGAAAGGGTTAAGAAGGTTTTTGGCTGGTACAGAAGGCCAATGAGATTAATCAGTTTTTTTTTCATTGCCAAAGGGTTAAATATCTTCAAATTCATATCCTTTTGTGATATGAATAAAAGATGTATGAAAAGGTTATAAGAAAAGGTCAATAAAGTCGTTATGAGTTTTGCGTGTAAATGGAACAAAGTGTTATAGTTAAATTTATTCATATGAGAATTTTTTTTATCGGCTCTTGTTCTTAAGATATTTTTTAAATTTTAAGAATTTTGTCAAAAGAATTTAATTTCAGCATCGAATATCTGCTTGTCTTCAGTGTCAGTTATCAGTGGCAAGATCAGAAGAAGAGCCACAAACAACAATAACAACAAACCCAATAAAACATTATTTATCTTTTAAATACTAAACTTCACACACCTTTTGCAATCTTGCTGCCTGTCTTTTTGTTGCTCGTTGCTGCTCTCCTTTCTCCAAGTTCTTAATTATCTTATCAGCATTTGTGTACCGAATACTTTCGCAATGGGGTAATTTTGTTTTTAAATTAACTATGCAAATGGGTTTTTATAATAAATACTTCTGACTGCTTGCAAACAAGTGAACTCTGAAATTTCACATTCTTTGCGCTGAGCAGCTTTTATGTAACTTTATTTTTGTTTACTGAACAAATTCTCACTTTCGAACGCTGCTTTACGCACACATTGACACATAAATAATTCTACAGAGTGGCTTTTCACATGATCTGGTTGAATTTGACAACAACAAAATAGTTTTGCACTTTCAATGCGACAATTTTATTGCAATTGTTGGGCACATTTCCTCTTTCACATTCACTGCGGATTTCCGGTTTTTTGTCTTGTGGCTGCTGAATGCAAGCCAATTGCCGAATCCACCAGCGCACTTTGACGGGCTTGTGATCGCACTGTGCACCGCTATACCGTCTGATTGTTACCAAAACACTAACTTGGCGCATTGACTCACAGTTGGCATCAACGTTGACGTCGTCGCCAGCAATAGCCGACGATCGAACGTTGGAGCTATGAGAAACGCTCGCAGTGTTGGCAACGCTCGCCGTCGATCTTCACACCGCCAGCGTGTGGCGTGTGTTCACGCTTCAGCTCAAGGTAATCGCCAGTCAGCCAGCCGGGCAGCCCCACCAGTAACCGTCAATACAATTAAGAGCGTCACAAAGCGTGTCTGAGATGGCTGAGCGCAAGAGCGTCAGAGAGACGGCGAATCGCTGGCGGGTTTTGTCATTGAAATTGCGTTCTAGCTGCTCGAACGTAATGTTGTTTGATTGTTTTCATAGTTGTTGTTGTACTATGTACTGATAAGCCCACTGCACAGAGAGTATTTCGTGAAGCTCCAGTGAAGACGTTTTATTTGAATTTCAGACAAAAACCACACAAGTCAAATGCATTGAGCGACAGAGAAATTGCTAAGCAAGATTCAGAGTGCCAGCGTTTATTGTTTAACAAAAAAGCAGTTTTGTTTCGACACAACGTATTTTTTTTCTGAACAAAAGTGTTAAATTGTTTGAATTGAATTATGAATTATAAGCTCAGTAATAGATTGTCGTAAGTGCTAATATGTGTCAGTTTTTAAGTTCTCTCTGCCGCTCTCTCACTAATAATTTTCTGTCGCGTGCTGTCTTTGCGTATAGCAATTAGTTTGAATTATTTAACACTTTGCATTGCTTTACAAGAAACTAACTCAATTTAAAGAATATGAAATTCATAGTTACCGACTGGTTTCATGCACAGAAATGTGTGATTGCAACATATGATTATATGCATTCCATATAATCATATACGAATCTATGGGACTTATGATTTAGTTTGTTAAACTTTTTCAAAAAAATTATATTCTGGCATGTTTCCCACAACGGGGTTTCCGTATTAAGGGGTAACTCGAAATTTAATGATCTATTTCGCGACTATGGAAAGTATGAGAATTTCTTTTCAAAGGGAATATTGAGCACATATTGAGGTATGGAAAAAATGTGTTTAGCGTAAGCGTCACGCTTCGAAATGGCCTCATCTTTTTTAACTTCCAAACGGATGGACGGATTTATTGTAATGTGTAGAACTTGGAGAAAAAACAAATACATTTTATAATCTATGTTGGTATAATCTATGTAGTCAAAACAGTTTCATAATTGTGTTACCAGGATGCAAAAAACATTGTGCATAAATTACATGTGGGCAACGATGCTGTCGGAAGGGGCGTGAAACTCATCAGAGACTATAATGACACCTTGTGACATAGAATACAAGTTTTGCTTCAAGCTGCTTACGCAAGGAGTACCTATACCGGCTGAATAAAAATTCACATTTTCTCACAAAAATCTAATGATTTCTTCTTAACACTCAATTACGATTGCAATTATATTCAAAGTAGGGAGGCTAGTGGGGTTTCGACAATACATTTTGATTTTTGCTTTGTAGAAACCCAAAAGTTGACAACCTCACAACTCCGATCGTATGGGAGACGCCCTCTGGTGGTGAATTTCTGAACCTTAATTAATTTTGTATTTTTTGTGTTCAAGAATGTTGGTGATCACTGAATAAATCGTTTAAATCAGTTCAGTAGTTTCCGAGATACGATGTTTTCTCGCTTACTTAACTACTACATTTACAAGTGGGGAGCCAATTGCATAGAAAATGATCAGTTTTGTATGGCAGCTCCCTTTAGACTTGGAGATAGCGGGTAGGTATGTTTGGAAGAAACATTCGGAAAGGAAAATAAATGGATGTCGGTCATACATTTGACACGTCTGGGGGCAACCTGGGAGCAGTGGGAAACTATTTTATAAAAATGACCATTTTGTATGGGAGCCCCATCAAGCGTTGGAGATAGGGTATACATATGTTTTAAAGAAATTTTCAGTAGAGAAAACTAGTGAGGATCATTCATATATTTTAACCCTCTCAGAGCAACTTCTGACCAGCTGTGGAGCAATTTGTCGAATTTCCCAGCTTTTTTGTGAACTTTGACCTCGATGCGACGCCATTTAGCCCCACCCTAGCCCCAAAATTTTTTGGCTCATGCATTTTTCACTAAACCGCATAAAATGAGAGGTTGCGGAGCATCGAAATCGAAAAATCGTGCACTAAATCCAGTCTAATGTTGGTGCACTTTTGAAAAAAAGGTATCGATTTTTGGCTCAAACAATGTCAGTTAATTGTTTATAACAAAACAAGCTTCCATAACATCAAAAAGCGGCCACCTTGGAGCCACCAATTGTGAAGCTAACTACTGTCAAAATTCACTTCATACCGTTGATCTATTCGACGTCGATCAATCAATCAATCCATTCCAAAAAGAGTTAAACGATTTTTTTTATTATAGGCACAGCTGGATATTGCTTTTATGACTCAAAGGTATTATTTCAGCCGAAAAACAAAACATAAATTTATCAAAATCCTAGAGTGGTGTTACCCCTTTCGACCCCAAAGTTGCCTGAGAGCAACTTCACCTACTTGTCATCTTATAGCAAATGCTACGATTGATTTATGGGTTTAATTTAAGTAGGCACCAACAAATTAATATTTTTAGAAGGAATTCAAAGGAAATTACAAAAATTTTACTGTTATCCCCAAAATAATTTCCAATAATTTGCAGCGATATCAGGGAAAGTTTGTGTTCTAATTGAAGTCTACGAATTGGGCGCGTTTGATCATAACCCTGTTTCTTTAATAATGGTTAAATTAAATCAAAAAGGGATAATTTTGTATTTTTCCATAAATATTAAATAATTTTTCTGTAATTAAAAAATATTGATACAAAATTTTATTTTTCCATAAATATTACATAATTTTTATGTAATTAAAAATATTGATAACAAATTTATTTAACCCGTTTTAAGCAACAAATAAATATTTTTAGAAGTGAATTCAAAGCAAATTACAAAATGTTTACTGTTATCCCCAAAATAATTTCCAATAATTTGCAGCGATATCAGGGAAAGTTTGTGTTCTAATTGAAGTCTACGAATTGGGCGCGTTTGATCAAAACCCTGTTTCTTTAATAATGCTTAAATAAAATCAAAAAGTGATAATTTTGTATTTTTTCATAAACACTAAATAATTTTTGTGTAATTAAAAAATATTGATAGCAAATTTATTTAACCCGTTTTAAGCTAAAATTGTTCAAAAGTAAACTAGCTCTAGAACTCTAACAAAGAGGCGTGGCGACTTCAAATGTCGTGCGCACACTTCTTAGGCAATTGTTTCATGATTTAAATACCAAAAAATAATATCGAGATACAGGTTGAAATTCGGTGTCGAAAGGGTTAAGTGTTATTCTGAATGAACAATGATCTTATTAACCAATTAATAATTCCGTGTAATATTTCTTATGGACATTTGTCGACATGCATTATCTACCTTCTCAACAACTATTAATTGTTACAATTTCTTTTAAACAGTAGCAGTAGAATTGTTAAATATTACAATTTCTTTTAAACAGTAGACTCTTTATTTTTACCTATTTATCACATTTTCTATATACAATTACAATTTATTTTAAACAGTAGTA
Organism: Melieria picta; assembly: GCA_964056695.1. Lineage (NCBI taxonomy): Eukaryota > Metazoa > Arthropoda > Insecta > Diptera > Ulidiidae > Melieria > Melieria picta. The sequence goes on along the minus strand of OZ057399.1, from coordinate 32,795,839 downwards.
GTAGAATTGTTAAATATTACAATTTCGTTTAAATAGTAAACTCTTTATTTTTACCTATTTATCACATTTTCTTTATACATTTGCTTTCAAGTCTGTTGTCTACTTGACTGCACAAATTGTTAACCGTAGGGAAGCACACAACTAAAGCATCGACTTGCTTCTGGTACATCACACACCACCACATATGCACATAAGCACATTAAATCAAAAATTATTGCATCAAACAAATTCATCGACAGCAGCATTATTGCAGTCAAGCTTATCAACATTATCGCCAACATACAAAGCCAACACCCAACGCCATTCGTCTGCTGTCTCGTCAACGCCCCCATTCAGATCGTCAACAATGTCATCGACGCCATCAGCATCGTTGCACTTCAGCATCGCCATCGCCATTGCCCGTCGCCGTCGCCGCCGCATCATTATCGTCATCGTTGTCGTCGCCAATGCAGCACAGTGAAGTTTACACAACCGGAAACGAGTCAACACAAAATTTATTATGTTGTGTTGAAAATTACAATGTTTCGCACTCAAAGCATGAATGCACTTCAATTTTACCGCAAGCATGCAATACGCAAACACAAACACAAACACCCACACACACACACACACACACACACACAAATCATCAAGCAAATGCCAGTCAGCTACGGCGACAGGCGCCAGCAAAAATGATGGAAAAAAAATCGCATTCATTTCAAATGCATTCGCAATGCATTTCAATTCATTCATTTTGAATGCAATTTTCATTTCTTTAAACAGCAAATGAAAACATCGCTGCAAGAAAAACGTAGCCACGCAGCATTGAAGTGAAAATAATCTGAAACAAAATTAAAAAAAAAATTGAAAAACCGAGCAAGTGTGAAGAAGCGCAGGATATGAGTTTGCAACATCGGTGAGCCATTCACAACGAATATGTGGCACAGTGGCAGGCAATAAGCAAGCGATATGCCGTTAGGTCATATGTAATGCAGCATCAGCAACAACTACAACAACAGCGAGAGTGTCAGCAGCCGCAACAGCCGCACTTCTGAAGTGTTCATTGAGGTGCGATGGCATGCCAACGTTTTGATTTGCCTTGCGTTACTGTTGTCCTGTAGGCTCCTGGCTGCTTGTGTGCGTCTTTTGCATTCCTTTGGGTTTGAAACACTCTGCACTAAAGTGCCAGATTTTAGTCGATTTGGTATGGGGCTAGTCATGGCGTGACTTATATAGAAAAATATATATAAATCTCCTATCAGAGTCAGCAGGAGAAACGATTCGGGCATGTTTTTGTGTCTATCAATATGCCGGTTTATCTGGCCGCCTGATCATTTGTTTACCTTTCTGTCCATTAGCAGGCAACTTAAGATGTGGAAATAAATTGAGGCTTGAGTTATGCTGCGCCCTAAGCTACAAATTTACAATAAAATGGACAATGTAGAAGCAATAGAAAATTATTCTATGAATACGAATATTTACTCCTAGAAATGAATACAATGTGACAACTGCGCTGATGGCAGTCCATACAAATGTTTTAAGTTTTCTTTAAATTCTACTTTTTTCCAAACATGTTTTTACGTTTAACATGGAAAATTTCATATAATGCAGACTGACATAAAATTGACCGAGCATGGAAGGGTCGCCTGGAAGCAGCTTACACTTTAAAAATAATTTTGTTTCTTCTTTTTTAATAGTCTGCCCTTCTTTCTGAATTTTTTATTGCACTGCCTTTTTTATATTTTGCCAAATAAATGTATCTTGCATCTCTGACTTGTGTAGTGGGTAATATGGCCTTTGTGTAGGTTTAAATGTGCGTGCAACATGTGTACAAATGTAGCTAAGGCATTTGCCTTTGTTTTGTCTGGGTGCTAAAACTGTGGGTAATCACACCAAGGAGTTGCCACACTGTTCTTATATGGCAAGTGATATTGGCATACCGACAGTGGAATGGTTACACCGAATAAAAACTTACTACTCAAAAACCTATTTGAAGGATTTTAAAATAATTCTTTTTTTGTTTTTTAACCAGAACTCACAATTAAAATAATCAGACCACAGAATGTTCATTATTTACATTATTACAATAAATTATTTCATTTAAAAAAACACATGTTTGCTTACTGACTAATAAAGAACAAGCTAAACTTTAAGTAAAAAATAGTATTACATAATAATTAATAACACTACTCGACACGAAAAATGCGCCTAAAAATAAAAGTGTTTTCAAGACTAACTTTGGTCCGCTGAACACGAAACTGAAAATCCAAAAATTTTTTTAAAACGCGTTTTCGAAAAATCTTCGTAAAACCAGTTTTTTCCCTGTTGTTTCAGTTATGAGCACATATCTCGTAAACGAATCATCCATCGTCATCATCGTTCAGAAGATAATACCTTAGCCTTTTTAGTGATACATAGATTGTCCAAATCCGATCAGATTTGGGTAAGTTACTGATGGTGAAAATTGTAAAAAAGTGATTTTTTCGACCATTTTCAAAAGTCATAAATTTTCGAATGATTGTTTTAGAGATAAAATAAATTATCTCCTCTGGTTTTAAAATCTAAAATGAAAGATATTTTATTTGAGCAAATATTAAGCCTCATATTCGATTCAATGGAATCGAAAGAAAAATGACAAAGTTATGATGCACTGAGTGAAAACACCAACTTTACACTTATTACACCGTGCGAAAAAAATTTTTTTTTGCCGACACCCATCCAAATGTTGATATAGACGTGCAACTTGAGGCCATTTATAATATCCTGGCCTAGTCAGTTTTTCATTTTCTGGCCCAAAGTCCTTTTAAAAAATTTTAAAATTTTAAAATATAATTTTAAGGACATACATATTTCAAATATTTTTTTTAAATATTTGCGGTTGTGCAATGATGAAGATATGGCTATCAAATGAAAGATAAACATTTTCTCCTTTTAACTAAATTTTCTATTTGGAACGTTTAGGACCAAAATATGTCAGGTAGGAAAAACATACATACATGTTTTGGATCTCATTCTGTAGATTTTAAATTTTTAAATTTTATTCTATTTCAAAGTTCTCAACAAAGTTACACACATTTTTCATTTTAAAAACACACACATTTAAATGATTTTTATTAAATATTTGCGACTATCAAATGATGAAGATGTGAGTATCAAATGACCGAGAAAACTTGTTGCTTTTTGACTACATTTCCTATTTTGAGCTTTCAGGACAAACATATTTAAGTAAGTAATATCAAAAAGTATAGAACATACTTACTTTATTAGTTCGAAGGCGGAAGCTGCAATTCTAATGAAGTACAAAAATTCTAATTTATTTGAGTACAGTGCAAGCTCGGTATTCGCGACTACCCATTATCGCGACGGCTTAATTTTTAACATTGCAGGTTCTATAATCGCGACAGTTTACGAAAAACAAGGTTCTATTTTCGCGACTTTTATCTGTTTTTTTACATTTTATTACAATGTCTATAACTAAAAAAAGGAAATCGCCGCCTTTTGGTATATTAACCTTTTTGGATTTTTATGCCGACAACAGCACTATATGAACTACGTGATTCAGCTGTTATTTTAAAAAATTATTTGCCAAAAAAGCAACTCAAAATCTCCAATATCTTTAAAAAGGTTTAAAATGTAAATATATCAGTTAAAACAATTGTAATTTTAAAAATTACATACAATTTTTCAAAAAAATGTTGGGTTCTGTTATCGCGAAAATTCAGTTTTCGCGACATGTCTGGTTTTTAATTAGTCGCGAAAATCGAGCTTGCACTGTATCAGTATTTTAAATAATAAAAAGATACAAAATCAATGAAGCGAGAATAATGAAATTTTGACACGTGATCAAGGAGATTTTGGGTTTTAACATACTTTTCAAGAAAATTCTATATAGATTTTCAAGGATATAAGGGATTAAAATTTTCAAAGGATCTTTTTCATATCCTTTTTTTACAAATACTTAAAAAAATTAATTTTATTTAAATTCTTGAGCCTTTCCTCTTTAATTTGATATACATATCGCCATATTCTAACGAGGTTAAGTATTTTTTATATTTTTTAAATTTTTTATTCCCTTCAAAATTTGGAAGTCCTTTTACAAAGACAAAGGATGTATAAATGAAAAACTGAGTACGCAGTATTACTATGTTTGGTTTCTAGTTTCACGCCCATATGGATTTTTTCCGGTGTGAAAATTTTTTTAATTTTTGTCGCACGGTGTAATACCTCAAAATTTTATTTTTCTATTTTGTTTTATACACAAAAATTATCCAATTCGTATTCCATACTAAATTCTTGCTTATGGATGGAAACTAAATTTTTTTTAACTCTAAACCAATAAAATTGAAAGAATGAAATTTTGAGATATTTTAGTACAGAACAAGATCCAAAACATATATTTCTTCAAAAGAATTTCTTTAAAAACTTCAATATATCGACGGATACATGTTTGAAAAGACCTCACTGACATATTTTAGTCCTAAAAGTTTAAAATTGAAAATTTAAGGAAAAGGCTTTAGTTCTTCTCTTTCATTTGATACTCATATCTTTATCATTGCATAGTCATAGTCATAAATATTAAAAAAAAATTCTTTGAAAGTGTATGTACTTAAAATTTTAAAGTCCTTTTAAAAGGACATCGGATCAGAAAATGAAAAAATGAGTATGCCATGTTACTATGAATGTTACTATAATTTCAAGTCCATATAATCTTTTGGAGGGGTCTCAAAAAAAGTGTTATCAGATCATATGGAACACGAATTCGACGCAGCAGTGTCAGAGGACTCAGTTCCCTATTTGGACATAGTAAGTAGGGTAGCCTTTGTGCACTTGTAACGCACATATTTGTATTGCTTGCAGTGATCTCGCTCACAAATATCACAATGTGATCAAAAAATCCCATTCAAACAAACCGCTCTGGAGATATTTTCAAAATCCTTTTTTTCTGGGTTGGTACAACTGTCATCTGGTTCTCAAATATCTGTAAAAATTAATAACCATACTCATTTAGAAATAGATAATTAATTTAATTAATTAATTTTATTTAATTTTAATTTAATTAATTTAAGTTGCAAATTACTGAAAACTTACAAAGAATCAACACTATTTGCTTTAGTAAAATGAGGCTAAATTTTTGAAGAATAAAATAAATAACTGTGCATAAAAAGAAAATCAACTAATAAAATCCATTTTGCTTTTGAACGCACTGAGCATTCTAAAACTAACATAAAGACGAATGTAAGTGGTTTTTAATATATGGACTGCTGTGCCTAAAAGCCACTGCCTGCCGCCTATTTGACACAGCTGATGCCAAGCAGCTTTGACTCACAATCATGCAAAATAAATGAGGTTGACTTTATTCCATTTTCAATTGCACTACGTGTGTGCCTGAGTGCGGGTCTGTGTGGTAGAATAAACATGGTTATGCAAATATTTGCAAAAAAAGTAATAACACGGCAAAAGGGTGTCAGAGCCAGGTTTGCTTGGGGTGGGGGTTGAGACTGGGTTTAGTTGGCTCATTGCGTAGCTTCGCTGCTACGTTGGCGGCACAAAGTGGTGCGAGTGTTGTAGGCGTTGTCAGCAGCAGCAGCAGCAGCAGCAGCAGCAATAATAGTTCTAGTGGCGCGAAACTATGCTAAAAAATTCGCAATTGAAATGTCACACACGTGAATACACGAATGAATGAAAACAAAAAAAACAGTGCCTAAGCAAAACAAAATGACAAAATAAATAAAAACGTTTTAGCGGCTGCGATTGAGGCAGCTTAAAAATAAAAATAAATAAACGCAATAAGAGAGATATTATAAAAAAATAAAAACAAGTATAAACTAGAATTCTAGACCACAAAAAGTTGAACAGTTTTATTCGTGTGTTGATAAAAAAAATAAAAACAAGTATAGACTAGAATTCTAGACCACAAAAAGTTGAACAGTTTTATTCGTCTAAACATTTATTGGCAGCCACAATTGCAAAAGTCACGGGAAATGTGACGCTTAACAGCCAAAGCATTATTTCTGAACTTGAACGAAAAATGGAATGGCAAAAAAAAAACAGTCCAAAAATTTAAAAAAGGTAGGAAACTCCATATTGTTTTAGTTGAAGATAGATTTTCTTTGTTTTCTATGTTCTTTGCTCAGACTAAAATTACGAGAGCTATTGAACGAGCACTCAGCTCACGTATGTTCACACTTAAAGGAGCTTAAAGGAGGAAGTGGGACATCATCAAAATAGCGAAACCCCAAAGCATTTGATTTGCATATTGAAGTAAAAAAAGGAATGTCCTTGCCTGTCACTTTGCACTGTTTGTGGTTCCTTCGGGCAAGTGCCAATGAAAACATTTCGAATGAGTCGAGTGTGTGTGGAGTAATGGGTTGTATGTTCGAAACGAATTATTAAAATATTTAGTATTAAATAATGGGTTGCATGTTCAATCGAATTATTAAAATATTTAGTATTAAATAAAATAGTATCAATTGGACTACAATTAAATGGGTAAATATTTTTATTTTGTATAACTTGAGTGGTAGTTTGAGTCAATTACACTACTCGACACGAAAAATGCTCCTAAAAATAAAAGTATTTTTTAGACTAATCCTCGGCCGCTGAACACGAAACTGAAAATAAAAAAATTTTCTTCCGAAGCGTTTTCGAAAAATCTTCGAAAAACACGTTTTTTTCTTCTTATTTCAGTTATGAGCACATATCTCGTAATAGGACCAAAATATGTCAGGTATGCAAAACATAAATGTTTTGGATCTCAGTCTGTAGATTCATACATCTAAATTTTTTTCTATTTCAAAGTTCAAAGTTAAAATTAGAAAATTTAGTTAAAAGGAGACAATTTTCCTCTTTCATTTGATATCCATATCGTCATCATTGCACAATCGCAAATTTTTAAAAAAATATTTGAAATGTGTATATCCTTAAAATTTTAAAGTCCTTTAAGAAGGTTTTTGGGTCAGAAAATGATAAACTGACTATGCCAAGATACTATAAATTACCTCTAGTTTCACGTCTATATCAACATTTGGATGGGTCTCGGAAAAATTTAAAAATTTTTTCGCACGGTGTAATAAATGAAAAGTTGGTGTTTTCACTCCGTGCATCATAACTTTGTCATTTTTCTTTCGATTCTATTGAAGTTAGGCTTAACATTTGCTCAAATAATATATCTTTCATCTTAGATTTTTAGATAATTTATAAGAGATAATTTATTTTATCTATAAAACAATCATTCGAAAATTTATGATTTTTGAAATTGGTCGAAAAATTCACTTTTTTACAACTTCCATCGTCAGTAACTTCCTCAAATCTCATCTGATTTGGACAATCTATATATCGTTGGAAAGGTGAGTTAATTACCTTCTGAACGACTAATTACCTTCTGGGCCAATTGTGTTAGTCGGATGTTTGGTTTACGAGATATGTGCTCATAACTGAAATAAGAGGGAAAAAACGTGTTTTTCGAAGATTTTTTCGAAAACGCTTCTTAAGAAAATTTTTTGATTTTCAGTTTCGTGTTCAGCAGCCGAAGATTAGTCTAAAAAATACTTTTATTTGTAGGAGCACGCGATGAACCCGTTTTTTGTCGAGTAGTGTTATTGAAGTTTTACTACAGATTTTTGTAATATTTATATCAACGCGCAAATAATTCTTTCTGATGAAATAGTGAACTCCAATATTAAAGTAAACTAAGCACAGCGATCTCAAAGGAGTTTAGTACCAATAGGTCATTTCAAAGATTACGAAAATTGTATATATTTATTCACTCAAATACATAAAGTTGAATGAATTTTGACCAAAGTTCGTTTGTACTAACTAACTAGTGGAGCATAGTATTTCAATTATTTATCTGAGAAAATATTCCTGCATATACTCGTATCTCTCAAACATTAAATAAACGAATTCTGCATTTCGTTGAATGGAATTTATTGTATTTGACTTTGATTGTTCGTCTTAACTACATAGGAGATAATTTTTCAAATATGCAGTTGTCGCATTTATCTTTGATTTTCAATGGGCTTAAACGAGTGCAAACAGTTGTGAATTTTCCTCGCAATATTTACAATTACATATACATACACATACACATTAAATCAACATCATTAAAGAAGCTTCAACAGAAAGAGAATTTCGTGTTGGCACCTTAACCACGCACACAAATGCAGGAAATGAGTTTCCAAAGTTTATAAACAGCAACTTCCGGTATAAGTTAAAATTTCAATACACACACACTCACTCACTCATTCAAACACACACACACATATATATATATGTACATACAAACATAAACTGTAATATATGTGCAGCGACAGATGTCTGTACGGCAAATTGTGCAGTAACCACGATAGCTAATGCTGCAGCGCCTTGCGGGCGAAGGCAGAATACAACAACGCAGACATTGAATAGATAAGGCGAAGAAGTTCGCCAGTACTGCCACCTAGTTTCAGCAGAATACACATATGTGGGTGTGTGTATATTTGTTGCCGTGTGCTCATATGCGGCCATGTTAAGCGTGCTTACTGCACCGTTACCACCATCAACTCCACCGGCACTGCTACTAAGTACACAAACACCTGCAAACAAGCGCACAGAGCCGACAGCCACTGCAACTGCCACTTTGCCAGCTTTCTGCCATCTTACGCTACCGTTGCAATTATTTTATTATTACGTATGCGAATGCGCATAGACGCCGAGCATGGTGCGGCCTGAAGTTGTGTTACTCGGCAGACGTTCTACTTGGCAGATGTGTGTGTGTGTGTGTGTGTGAGGCTGTGTGATAATAGTGAATTTTCCGCCACGCACATTACAGGGAAATACCTCAAATAAAGTGCCACAATTTCAGACACGTACGCACAGCCACACCCACACTTGTGCTACTTGTGTATGTATGCAAATATGCACTTCGCCGTTACAAATACAATGCAGCGCACCTAAATATGGTTGCCTGTGAGGCAAATGGCATCGCTAAAAATATTTCACACACACTTTGAGAACATTTGCCGCTACTCGTGCAGGGTGCGGGGCGTTTCTGCGGCTGTTAGTTTGTTTATGGCCCCGAAGTGCGGCTCTACGCAAAGGATTTTCTATGTCTAGGTTAGAAGGATACCCTCGGTGCACAATTGAATGAAATGTTGACAGTTTTTAGAATCAAAATACTTGAAAGTGCTCAAAGACGCATGAAATTTAATTGCTGAACGCGGTTATGTGGTGTGTTGAATAAAAGTTAAGGAAAAGTTAACCCTTTCGACCCCAAAAGTTGCCTGAGAGCAACTTCACCTATTTGTCATCTTGTAGCAAAAGCTACGATTGATTTATGGGTTTAATTTAAGTAGGCACCAACAAATTAATACTTTTAGAAGTGAATTCAAAGCAAATTTAAAAAAACTTTACTGTTATCCTCAAAATAATTTCCAATAATTTGTAGCGATATCAGGAAAGTTTGTGTTCTAATTGAAGTCTACGAATTGGGCGCGTTTGATCAAAAACCTGTTTTTTTAATAATGGTTAAATAAAATCAAAAATATTTTAATAATTTTGTATTTTTCCATAAATATTAAATAATTTTTCTGTAATAAGCAAATATTGATACAAAATTTATTTAACCCGTTTTAAGCTAAAATTGTTTAAAAATAAACTCGCTCTAGAACTCTAACAGAGAGTCGTGGCGACTTCAAATGTTGTGTGCACACTTTTTAGACAAGTATTTCATGATTTTAATACCAAAAAGTAATATTGAGACACAGGTTAAAGTTCGGGGTCGAAAGGGTTAATAGTGTGCAGCAGTGGACTTCATTTGGGAGGAGGGGGGTTGAGTAAACTTTTAAACTCAATTCCATTTGAAACCATATTTTGCACCAGCAATTTTTGTTTTTGGTGGGGTTTGAACACCCAAATCCACCCTTGCCCACGCTCCCCTCCTTTGTGCGCCATTGCCAGTGCGAAGGATGTGTAGATACGGTAATAAATAACGACATAACTCGGAATCAGCAAACATGTGAATTGTTTTATAGTTAAACAATTTTTAATTTTTAGTTTTGATAATTTATTTAATCTTAATAATTAATTATTTATTGATTGTTTGGTTCAATTAACATTTTTCTTGTGTTATTGATTAGTATTGGTCGGAAATGTGATATGATAAGAACGTCTTTAGTTGCAGAGTGCAATTTAACACTAGAATTTTGACTACATTGAGGTCTTTTATTGTAAATAACTTTTATTGCATCGGTTTCTAAAAAAATATCATATGTGACCTTTACTACTTTTTAAAGCTAAATGGTATAAATAAATTAAAAATATTGTAAAAAAATTGTTTACCCCAATTTTGCAACATTTACCTTAAATCAGTGATGCCAACAAATGTTTGAAAAAAATCCCTATCGCATCTCAAGAAAATCCCTATTTTTCCTTACGCAAATAAAAATGTTCCTTACAAGTTTCCCTACATATATTTTCAAACATTGAAATCACACGTCGCAAGCTGCACACTTGCATTTGAAATTATTCGTTTCTATTTTTTGAAGCCATTCCTTGAATTCTTCCATTTCCAGCCAGCTGTCGTTAAATTTTTACTTCCGATACTTAACTTTTCCTCGCTTCGTAGAACCCGTTTCCAAAAAGGAAGATGAATCAGAAGAATTGCTCATTGTTCTATAAACTATTTTAAGTACTGAAAAATAAAAAAAAGTATAACATTTGAAGCAACTTACGATTTTCGAGTAGCACCTTAATTCAGAATCTGATTAATAAATAAAATAAATTTAAAAATGTACTCGAAAACGCGGCAAAATTGAAATTAAGCAAATAAGCTGACAAATGTGTATGTTCAAGCATATATGAAGAATTTACTTGCCAAGATTGCCACATTGAAAAAATTTGAACGCATTAATCATAAAAAGAAATTATATGCGAACAGAAAAATAAAATTTTTTTTTAAGTATAGACAAATTTCAGATTTTTGAAATTCCCTACATTCTGTCCTTTTTCCCCTACATCGTAAATTTAAGGCTGAATTTCCCTACATGTAGCCTCTTTTCCCTACGGTTGGCATCACTGCCTAAAATGCCCAAAAGGAGTCATTTTGACTACCTATGTATATAAAATTTTCAGCAAATCTTACTGATAAATAGACAAATATGCAACTTCAATTGCGAAATATGAAAATTGCAAATAATTGAAAATAGTGTAAAAATATATATCATAGTAGGTTGTGACAATTCTCAAGTTTTTCAATCCAAAATTCACTCACAAAATTCATTCAGAAATTCCCAATTCCAAATTTCATTCCATTTTGTCCCATTTATGTGTAAAGTACGACATTATATTTAAATGAATTTACTTTGTAAACCATAAAAAATAAAAATGAAATACTTATTTTACATATTTTAATGTTGTGTGCATTTATTCATATTTGCTACTTAAAAACCAATAAAATAAAAAAAAAGTCAGTAAACAATATTGTAGTCAAAATGACTACCTATGGGCATTTTAGGTAGGTCAGAATGTCGGGCATTCGAGTGTTAATACAATAATGCCGAATCAAATGTGTTTTTCTGTTTCTTATCTCAATTTGGTAATTAAAAATTTACACACGTTTGCGTGTGAAAACAATTGCAAATGCGGCCACGTGAGAGGAATTGCGTATTGCTTCCATTACTTTTGTAACCAATTGTTCTCAATAAAACACTTTAAGCGCTTAGAATTGTTTTTGATTTTGTTTTACTCTTCATTCACATTTTGAAATCTCTAAGAATAGGTTTTGGATGGGTCAATACACTTTACTTTAAATTATAAATAATAAAATTAAATTTACTGCAAAATGTTGTGCCCAGAATTTAATTCATTTTTAAACAGAAAAACGCTTCTGGTTTTTATATTATTGAAAGCCATATATGACAAAGTTTATTTATTCATTATTTATTTATTTTTATTCATTACTATATTTCATTTGATTTTTAGTAACTAATTTAAGATTAAACACCAACAACACTGTTATCGCTGCTTAGTGAGAAAAGGCTTCCAGTGCGAACCTCATCAGCCATCGACCCGATAAACCAAGTCACCAAGACCACTCATTCTGCAGTAGACAGCAGCCGCATTCACGTGCCGCTGCACAGTGATTTGTTCCATAGACAAAATTCAAAAAATGTATAGTCTCAGAATTTAACGATTTTGATGTAATTTGAAAGGTGAAACTCCAACTAAGAAAACCAAAAAAAATCTGTGCGAAAATAATTAGTGCTCAAAGTCGGAACTTTTTTCACAAAACACACACAAAACACATAAACACATATTTTCTGTTTTTTAGTCTATTGAGTAAAAAAAAATGTAAAAATACATGGTTACCAAGAAGTTGCTAAACCTTTCAATATAGATTAAAAAATGATGTGGCCATTTTCGCTTTTAATATTTTCTAAAAATTTGCAAAGCTGAAGCTTTTACTTCACTTTCAATTTAAAATATTTTTCAAAAATAAAAATCTGAAAATTGGCAAAACTTTGAGGAAAATATCTAAAAAGTATCTGAAAGTATGTTCCTGGATTTTTTTTAATTTTAGGAAGCATTCTTTCTTTGTCAGATAATGTAATTATATGCTCCGATATCTTCCGATCTCAGAAAATAATTCAATTTGAAAAGTGGTCTAAACACCTATTTTTCGACAAAATTTATTTTTTTCATCCCTAAAAGTATGCAATCAGCATGAAACATTGAAAAATCTGCATAAATACGAAACATACATCTATTATTATCATTTTTATTGCAAAACTAAAGATCCTAAGACAATTTATGTTGCTCCTTGCAATTATCAATGTTAAAGTAACTGATTAAAAGTAAAATCTGGAAAATCTAGCCAACACACTTGTTGCTATAGCTTTCCAAAAATGACGAAAATTGCAAATTTAAGTCTCAGCCATTGCCAAACTACAAAAGTTTCAGAAAAACAAAATGGAGATTTCAATTCAGCAGACCATAATTAACTAAATAGTGTACCAAATTTTATGAAGACTGGACCACTCCTTCTAATTTTGTCCCGCGGTTGTATGGAGTCGAATCACTGTGCACTGCCACAAATCGACGTGCCACAATTGACGTGTCAACAGCACAATGGCGGCCATGAAATTCCGTTGATCATTTAATTAGACGCGTTCAAAGGCTGCCACTAGCTGCACACTGCACACTGAAAGCGACCAACGAACGGGCCACCTGACAGAAAAGGTGACAGTTCACCGGGGCGCAATGTGGCACCAGCGCATTGGCCGAGAGTGCGGTGCTCCTACTTGAACTATACTCGTATGCAACCGTTTTAGGGCCGCGCACACACACACACACGCACAGCGGGCAATTTGAAATTGAAGCGTTTCAATTGCTGCCGAGTGTTTGATTAGTTGCTCCAAATGAAATTTATTGTTTCTACGTTTCTCAGCAGCCAGCCCAGCCAGCCCAGCCCAGCCCAGCTCGTCGCAGCGCAACCGCAGCCAAATCGCCATTATTGGCAGCAGTGAGTGTGCTCGTTAGTGGCAGCCGAACAGCTGCTGGTCGGTCATGCATTGCACTCGAAAGCAGAAAATGGCGTTTAATAAACTTTTAAAATTGCCAGCAGTTGGCTTTGTGTAGTCGCGCGCCTCGTTGTAGGTATGCCTCGTTGGGTGTGCGTGTGCGGGTGTGTGCGTGCGATGTGTTATTGCCATTTTCTTGAGTGTTTTCGTAAGATCAACACTCTTGCCGCCGCTCGCCGCCAACACCAGAAATCGCAACTTAATGAAGGAAAATTGCACGCTCCCTCACATCCGCAACCACTCCCTGGCTCCGCTCACTTGTCGGCCATTCGTTGGTGTGCGCATGTGTGTGTGTATTTTTATGCTGCTGCAATCGCATAGGTAGTTGTGGTTTAATCTTTGCGATTGCAATAATGGCGACCGGAAGTACCAAATTGAGTGGAAGCAATAAGTTTTCGTTAAGCGCCTACACACACACACACACACAGTCTATGAAAGATTTATTTACGCTTATTGTGTATGCTGCAAGCAGTGCTCCAAAACAAATCCCGATCTCACAGGAAATAGTTTCACTCTGTTGATTTACACATGAAGCGGGTGGCCGCAATTGAATAATGAAAAACTTAATGAATCATTAAAAAAATATACAGAAGTAATTAAATTCAGACAAGTCCAAACCAGAAACATGAATCATGTATGAAATAGATTGGTAAAATTAGTTTTTCAACATCTTCGAATGATGGATTGTTGAAGCAGTATTTTAATTTTTTTTTATTAATTCTGTAATGAAGATAAAAAGAGAGATATGGGGTATGTAAGGGCCAAAAGAAAATGTTTCTATCGTTTTCTTGATTGAACCAGAATCACCAAACGCTGAGCCATTCTCAATTACACTGCACAACAAAATCAAATTGTTTTTTAAATAACAAGGTCCTTTGTCAGACCTTTGTCTGGTAGAGGGGGCCAAAAAAAAATATACGTGTATCGGCGTTTTGAAAGTTTACGTCTGAATTTGTTTTTAGGGGGGGTCAAAGTTTTCCCTTTTTTGCACATTCTTATGGTGAATCGGCATACGAAAACCATGTAACCTCATATTTTAGGTATATGATGTGTTTAGCAATTTGATGTAAAACACTACGAAGAACATTTTTGTGGAGCATTTTAACCCTGTAGCTCCTATTTGTATGGGTCAATTTGACCCTTTTTTCTAAAATGCCAAAAATGTCCTGTAAAATAGGACTTTTTAAGGACAAAATGTACCACGAAAATATGCGCCATAAAATTCTACTGTAGGTCTCTGAATACATCAAAGCTCAGAAATTAACTTGAACGCCAGAATTGAGCCGAAACTGAAAATGTGTTTAAGTGTTTATTTCGTACTTATTCAAAATTGGTACTAAAATCTCCTACAAAACTTGATTTTTGAGGATTAGTGTGTATGGGAAAAATGTTGAACGCAAAATTTTACTATAAGTCACCGTAAAAAAGAAAGCTCTAGATATAATATATATAAATAGAAAAATGAGAACAATTTTGGGTATTTAAGGTTTTCATTATATTTTTCGTTTAGCTCTTGGCAATTCCACACCGTTATCAAATAATTTCCAGCATACATCAGCTATAAAAGAATGAATACCCTTGCCTTTATACCGTTCCTCAATGCGGTCCAGTGGCGGATTCAGGGGGGTATTTGGGGGTTGAACCCCCCGAAATATTAGGATCGACTTTAAAACTACATACAAATTAAAAGGCATTTTATAAAATTTAAAGAAATACTTTTTGATTAAACACAAAATATTTAATATGTTTACATAATTGTTTGTAAGGTTAAATGGCCAATTTAGGTGCATTTAAAATATATTCCACACACACATACATACACACATACATACATCGGCACACACAGCCAAGCACATTTGTGCAGCATTCTCAATACACACAGAACACGAATGTGGCGGGTGGCGGGTGACAGGTGGCTGTTGGCGGATGTTGGAACGCTGTACACGAACATTCCCAGCGGAAATTAGCGTTGCCACTGCAACCAGTGCCGACGGGATATTATCAAGATATCAAGGCACAAAAACAACAGAGCCAGACGACGCAATACAACACCCCACAGTGGAAATTTATCAAAATGTCACCAGCAGGCGTAGCCGGCAGCACTCCAGCTGCAACGGCAGCAGTTGCAGACGCATTTGTTGCAGCTACCAGCGAAAACAAACACGACAAACAAGATAGCCGCCGCGGCCATGACGCGCAACGTTAGCTGCATTTGCAATGAAAACGGCCAACAACTGGCGCAACAACAAAAACAACACCAACAGCCAGCAACGACCAACGTGCATCGTTGCGGCAGCGAAAATCTACAATGAGCACTCGGCAGCGGTGGAGGCTATGCACATTTCGCTACCTGGTTGCCATACATCAAATAATCTCTTTGTTGTTGTTTTTGTTGCTAGAGTGGATTGTTGTTGTTGTGTTGTAATGGTGTGTTTACAAACACACCGAGAAGCGTGCCGGCAAATTTTAATGCATCTGAATATGCGGCCGCTGCCATTGAGACGGCATGGCCGAAAAACTCAACAAGTAAGGTTAGGTGTCTTGCAGTCGCACTTGGCCAATTTAATTACGCCTGGCACAGGACCCACACCTTTTTTGGCTTTTATAATTTTTGTTCTTAGTTTAAGGAACAAAGCTGGCTCTAACACATTTCTACAAAAACATGTTTTGAAGAAAACATTGATTTAGATCAGAGACCTAAAATAATTATTATCCGTATTTTTGAAAATAAAATAAATTGCTCTAATTTAGGAAATTTATATAATTGTTGCTTTATAATAATTATTCCCAATAAGAATTTTTTTAAGTCGCCTGTAACTATTATCATGCAATAAATATTTTTGACATGCATTATTTCGTTATCGATAACTATTATTTTGAGATTTTGTTTACGTTGCTTCATAACTTCTATTTATGATGTTTTTCATTTACGTTGCCGATAACTATTATTTAAAAAAAAAATTGTTTAAGTTGAATTACGACATTTTGGATATGAATTGATTTTTAATTGTTTTAAACTGACAAACGCAAATTAACTGCAGAAAACTGATTTCCACCAACAACTAAGCAATTAAAAATCAATTCATACTCAAAATGTGGTAAGGCAAAGTAAAAAAAAAGGTCATACAAGTTATGCAACAACGTAAAAAAAATTTTCTTTCAAATAATAGCACTGTGCAAGTCGAAAATTCAGACATGAGGGGACCTACAGAGGACTTTTCTATAGGTATACTGAGTTGAGATCTACCAGGCGTTTGGCTGGATTGGCTCTAGTTTAAGAGAAATCCGACTTTGAAGTTTGCTCATTTTAGTCGAGTTTGTCGCTTAAGTCTTCGAACGTTTAAATGCTAATAGGTCCTAAATCGTTCCGAATATCGCTTTACTGTCTTCGGCAAGTTTGTAGATATTTTAACGACAACAAATTTGCTTAAGACACCAATCCATAAAAAATACATTCAAACTGTGTTTTCGACAAAAATGTCTCAAAAACCCCACGTCGAGGCATAAAAACAGTATAGCAAACCCTCGTGAAAAAAATAAATGAGTATGCTTTTATATAGAGGGTTGGCTCCTGCATCTAACAAACTAAACATTTTGCCTGGGAAACGCCCATAAAGGGCGTGGCTCGGCGTCAAAGTTCAAAGTTTTTATCAAAAAAACTCAATTAATCTCCAACTGATTTACACGATATGGGTATCAAACGAAAGGTATTTTTCATACCTTTCTTTTGATGTGCAACATTAGATACGTAAGATGTACTAATAAAAAGTGTTAAGCCAAAAAAACATTTTTTATAAAAAATTTTTGTTAATGGATTTTTTTCTCGAAAAAATCCATTACTAAGGTACAATAAGTTTGCTACCATAGTATAATATGGCCTGTGAAATTCCCTTTACAATGAAATATAAAAATGTATACTTTGGTTTTTTCTGAATACATTTTTTACATTTTTTTCTAACTTGACTCTGGGTCCAAAGCAATTTCATATTCACCTTCGCAATCAATTTAATGTTGGGTGTTGTAATGTGTTTAACGTAAAAATTAACTGTCACAAATAATAATTATAATCAACAAATAAAATGTATGTTGCATTGTAATAGTTATATTGCAATTATTTTCTTAAAAAACTTATAATAGTTGGTTACTTATAATGGTTTAGATAGCTAAAAGTTTAGTAATGCACGATTTCTGTAGCAGTTGGCTTAGCTTCCTCGATCAGCATTTTTTTTTCGTATTATTTTCTAAGTATTTTACAATTTCTTTTCATTCGTTTCAGTTACCATTACTTTAGATGTTAATGACAAATTTTGTCTACATTAATGTCAAAAACAGCATCTTAAAACTTAATTTACGATCTTAGAACGTTGTCAGTGTTGTCAGTGAATTTCAGTTATAATTTATCATTTCGAAATACTAGTAACCGATGATAATTTATCTTACTTGAATAGAGCGGCAATGCTGAAGTTTCCGTTGAAAGAGGACCCCCTGTTTTGCTGTATTCCCCTTGGAAATTTTACTTCGCTCGTTTGTACTTCTTAACGCAGTGAATCAAACGTATGACCGATGCTGTTTCAAACAATTTTTTAAACATACTTGACGTTTTTCTCTTACAGTCGAGGTGGGCTCAATAGAAAATTAACATTTTTATGATATTTACTGACACTATTCCCATAAAGTTGAAACCAATTCCCACTTATTTCTGAACAAACATTTAATATTTCATTTAACATTTTGATAAACTAAATCCCACAACCTTTCACGACAACTGTCAATTGATATAAAACTTTAAAACATTCTAAAACGTCTTAATATTTAATATATAAGCTGCCTAAACTTTGAATTACTTCAGAAGCCAACTAAGTAAATGCTTCCGGTAATAGCTTCTGCCTACACAACTCTGCCCACAAAGTATACGATTCTAGCTTCTTCGTTGTCAACATAACATACATAGATATATACATTAGTACCTGTGTCAATTTAATTAACACAAATCACATCATTCATAAGTTCGACGGCAGCTGCTCCTTGTGCGCGCACCATTTGTCTTTATTAGTAATAGTTGGCAGTGTTTTAGCTGCGCACTCGCACGCACACGCACACGCTCGTTTGCATTTGACAGCGCGTCTGTCGAGCGGAGACAGCAGCAGCCGCAACGCACACTCGCCTCACATTTGTAAAATAATTAAGTGACAATTGTCATGTCACATTAACATTAGCAGAAAATAAATCTTGCCAGCTGGGTGCTGCTGCAGCAGCCACATTTTCATCGTTTGTCAAAATGTCAATTAATCGCCGTGTATATCTGCGCAAACACACCCATACACCAACACTAAAGCACATAATAGATGTGTGTGTGTGTGGCTGTGCGTGTGTAGTGCCAACGTGTAGATGCAACCCACATGTCAGCTGTGCGTACAGTTGAAATTTATTCGGTAGCGCTTTTCTATTCAAGCTTAAAGTTTGTGCACCGAGGCGTATGAGTGTTGTTGGTTTTTACAGTAGATACCATAATTGCAGGGGTGCCTGGGGTTGGGGATTTGAACTTGCTGCTGCTGACAGTAACTAAATTAAATTTCGTAAAGTATGCAGGCAAACATTTATAAAGTTGCACTTCGCAACCAAATGTTTGATCAAAAGAAGAAAAGGAAATGCTAAAATTTTGTTTTTGATTTATGTATATTTGCACGTTGACTGCCAACTTATCCTGTCATATGATGCTCTTTGTATAGAAATAAGTACTAGGACATAAAAAACACTTGATGATTTCAATTCAAATGACATAATTTGGCAAGTATTAGTTAATTGTTTTGATTCGCTGACTGCAGCGCTGAACGAAGCTAGATACAAATTTTCTTTAAAATAAAAAATTTATAGTTTTTTATGCATTCGAAACACATTGACGGAGTGTCTTCTAAATACATAACCACAATAAAATCTTCAAATATGTTGAGATTGATTTCTCATTTTCAAAAAACCGCTTTATGAATTCGTTAAACTTTTTTTTTATAAATAGTTTAGCTTTTGATTTTTCAAAAATTGCTTTTACATTAAATTATGTTCAACTAAGCCCATAACAATTTTTATTGTATTCATTGGCTAATTTTAAATAAATAAATAAATAAACATTCAACCCATTACCGCTAGTAAAATAATTTTTGTAATTCAATTAATAAAGAACCAAAGGAGCAAATTGTTTGGATAACTAACGTAATTACTGAAATAGGACCACAACCGCCAGCCACTTGAACTGTCGCCAACAATGCGTGCTACATGATATTATTTATTGGCCAAATTGGCATTAACGTTGAACTGTTCTTCTTGTGTTTGTTGTGTTCATGTTCGTTGATACATGTGTTTGTTTTTGTGTGTGGCATAATTTCTTACTAAATGCTGCCACACTCGATGCGACTGTGTGTGGTTATTAACAATATCAGTGAATTATTGCGGCTATTTATGCGCACATTCTCCCATACATACATACATACATGTAGAAGTAAACACACTGGGAAAAAATATTAATTTTGTTCTAAGCAAAAATTATTTTGTCCTAATTTAACTAAAATGAATAAATAGTTAATTAATAATTACAAATTAAATAAAATAATGAAATAAATAAAAAAAATTTATTAAAAATCAGTTACGATTCTAATTATTTTATCATTTACCATATTAATTAATTATTAATTACACTACACTTACACTTACTAATTAATAATTACAAATTAATTAAAATAATGAAATAAATAAAAAAATCATTACAAATCAGTTTTGATTCTAATTATTTTATTATTTACCATATTAATTAATAATAAATTATTAATTACACTACACTTACACTTACTAATTAATAATAACAGATTAATTAACATAATGAAATAAATAAAAAAAATCTGTTATGATTCTAATTATTTAATTATTTACCATATTAATTAATAATAAATTATTAATTACACTACACTTACACTAACTAATTAATAATAACAGATTAATTAACATAATGAAATAAATAAAAAAATCTGTTATGATTCTAATTATTTAATTATTTACCATATTAATTAATAATTAATTATTAATTACACTACACTTACGCTTACTAATTAATAATTACAGATTAATTAACATAATGAAATAAATAAAAAAATCATTACAAATCAGTTCTGATTCTAGCTATTTTATTATTTACCATATTAATTAATAGTTAATTAATAATTAATTATTAATAATTATTATTTTTTATTATTAACTATTAATAATTAATTATTGATTATTAATTACACTACACTTACACTTACTAATTAATAATTACAAATTAATTAAAATAATGAAATAAATAAAAAATTATTACAAATCAGCTATGATTCTAATTATTTTATTATTTACCATATTATAATTACAAATTAATTAAAATAATGAAATAAATAAAAAAATGATTACAAATCAGCTATGATTCTAATTATTTTATTATTTACCATATTATAATTACAAATTAATTAAAATAATGAAATAAATAAAACAAAATCATTACAAATCAGCTATGATTCAAATTATTTTATTATTTACCATATTAATTAATAATTAATTACACTACACTTACACTTACTAATTAATAATGGAAAATTAAATAAAATAATGAAATAAATAAAAAAATCATTACAAATCAGCTATGATTCTAATTATTTTATTATTTACCAAATTAATTAATAATTAATTATTAATTACACTACACTTACACTTACTAATTAATAATGACAAATTAAATAAAATAATAAAATAAATAAAAAAATCATTACAAATCAGTTATGATTCAAATTTGTTTATTATTTTCCATATTATTTACTAATTTATTATTAATTACACTACACTTACACTTACTAATTAATAATAACAAATTAATTAAAATAATGAAATAAATAAAAAAAATCATTACAAATCAGTTATGATTCTAATTATTTTATTATTTACCATGTTAATTAATAATTAATTTTAATTAATTTTAATTAATTAATTAATTAATAATTATTTATTAATTTTAAATAATATTAATAATTTTTTTATTTATTTCATTATTTTAATTAATTTGTAATTATTACTACACTTACACTTACTAATTAATAATTTCAAATTAATTAAAATAATGAAATAAATAAAAAAATCATTACAAATCAGTTATGATTCTAATTATTTTATTAATTACCACATTAATTAATAATTAATTATTAATAATTATAATTTTTTATTATTAATTATTAAATTCACTACATTTACACTTAGTAATTAATAATTTCAAATTAAATAAAATAATGAAATAAATAAAAAAAATTCATTACAAATCAGTTATGATTCAAATTTTTTTATTATTTACTAGTGTCCGACCGAAACCACTTTTTTGGGCCGAAACCGAAACCGAATATTCGGTTTTTTTTTAATATTCGGCCGAAACCGAAACTTTCTAGTTGAAATAAAAATCACCATATCAAGCACTTTTTTCAACAAACGAGTTTTACATTAAGTAAATAAAGAGCAAACAAACAAACATAGCATAAATAAATAAATATTTATTAATAAAAACAATTTATTCATTTTTTAAATGTAAACAAGAAGAAATCACCCTTTCGTACCTTACTCGCTAATATTAAAAATTAAATAATTTAATATTATATGCTAAAAAAATAAGTTTATTTACATTGCTGGCATCTAAATTACTCCTCCTTTTACTATATATCTGCTACACAATAAAATGTAAAAAATATTCAAGAAAGTTTCGGTTTCGGCTATTCGGCCATTTTTTGGCCGAAACTGAAACCGAAACCACTTATTTGGGCCGAAACTGAAACCGAATATTCGGTCGGACACTATTATTTACCAAATGTAATTATCAGTAAATTATTAATAAATGCGTTTCCAAACAAACGACATTCTACTCAACGAAAGTTTTTTTTCGTTAATTCCCACTTATTGTTGTTATAATTATGGTAGTTGCTTTCAGTGTATTGCACATGGCAACCAGCTAATTCAGAGTCATTAGCAGCTACTGAACACTGATGACCTGTCTGACTTCCAACTTGCCTGCCATCATGTGACCATAGCGTCAAAGACCCACATGAAAGCAATCGAGGATATTTTTATCAGAAACGTGAGGTTGAAAGGGTAGAATCGTGTCGGTGCGCGTGTGTGTTTGTGTGCGTTTGTGTGCAGCATTCACTTTTCGCTTTTGCCACTTACGCTAAATACGACTTTTCCACAAGTTTCCACTAGACACATTGTCGAGGCAGTTATTAACGAAAGTCTCCACCTACATACATCGACTGCCACACAAACACACACCACCAGACACATGACCATACAGAAATTTTATCTTGCATTATGCGGCAACGGTAAACACCCACTTTATGTGCCGTGCATGTATTATGTGTTGATATGTATGCACGTACGTGTGTCGGTTGAGTGCTTGTGGCCTTTTTAACCTATTTCGACGGCAGGTCTCTTGAGTTTGTGTTAATTTCAAGACATTAAGACCAGTCAGCAGAGTCAACAAGACACCATTAAGAATTGCCGACTGCTCTTTGCCGACTTGTACACCCGCACCCGGACTGGCGCTGTCGGCGTTACCCTCACCGTCGCGCTTACGTCTCCTGGCTTTCGTGCGTGCTAAGCAACGGTATCAATTCAAAATGAATTTTATACCTCGTTCCTCGCTCCAGTCCATGCCACTCTGGTCCGGCCAAAGTCTCAAAATGGACTGTTGCTGACTCCTGTCGTCAATATAGCTTCGTGCGCACGTGCCGCTCTATATGTGAAATGCTTATTAGGGTGGCGCATGAGAAGCGAATATCAAGCAACAATTTCAGCAAATTTGGCTAATGCCTTCAGTACGTTTGAATGAAATTACACTCTTTCATTACATCAAAAATTCAGCTAGGGTAAGCTTTTTGAATGAAATTTATTTTTGCAATATTAATTGTAAATTTTTCATACATTTGTTAAAAAAAAAATATCATAAAAAACAAAATTTAATAAGGAATATCATAAATCTTCTGCATGCAATTCTTTAAGCTTATAAAACTGTTAGTAACAGGTCACAATCCTTGCTGTTTTTTAAAGGACCAACCTTCAAATATGATCAACTTCGAGCGAATATAATGGATTCTAAAAGCTTTGGTGTTCATACCATGTTCCTTGGGGTTCCCCCCGCTCCCTCAAAATGAGGCAATATGATATGTATGAGGATTAATTCAGAGGGCTCATGATAACTACAAGGTCTGTCCCACGCAAAACGAGACTGCTCAAAAAACAAAACAACAAATATTTTTGTTTTGCAAAATTCATTCATTTTATTCACAATAGTCTCCTTATGCTTCGATACATCGTTTTGTACGGTTAATTACGCCATCTGTGTCCATCGTCTTCAAAATTTCGATCATTGCCTTTTGAATCGCTTCATCAGAATATCGTAGTCCTTTCATCAACAAATGCATTTTAAAGAACAGATAAAAGTCACACGGAGCCAAGTCAGTCGAGTAGGGCGAGTGGTTTATGGTAAAAATGGAATTTTTGACCAAAAAAACAGTTAGACAGTGAGTTATTGTGTAACAGACGCAAATGTAAATGGTCGGTCATAATGCGATAAATTGAATTTTCGGATTCAATTCCATGAGATCAGTTCGATTCTTCCTTAACTTTTCGGTACATCTAGAACCAACCCAATTATATCGAATGGATGGAAGCATTTCCAGAGTGTTAATCTTTGTATGTAAAACATACAAACTCACAAATTTCAAGTTTTCGAAATCTTTGCAAAATCTTTTCCAAAAAATCGTCAGTCCTAATCATATTGACGACGACTATCGCAAAACCATAAACAACATTCAGCAGTTAGCAGTTATCTTCCATATGAACGAAAAAGCTTCGTCAAAAAAAGGTGAACGACGCGGTAGTTGAAGGTCTCCCATGTAAATGGAGACCGTGTCCCCAGTAGCGGGATCAAGTTGAGGATGTCCTATCATCGCTTAGTGTGAACAACTGGAGAAGGCTTGCATAAAGCAGAGACGGCTGGAAATAATTTTTGCATAGCCCGCAAACCGGTAACGGGTTGTTTTGGCCAGTCATGTAAGTAAGTAAAAATAACTGCAAAATAAGTAAGATGACAGGCTTTTAGGGGACTAAGACTCATCGTAGCTATACATGCAGTACGAGTGTCTTTATACATTAAACGAAGAGATCCACAAGTTTACGGTTGGTAGCCAGATTTTATGTTTTTACCAGTTAACATTTGGCTTTTAGCTTTGGTAGAATACTTGGCGAAAGTTTTCATGTAACTCATGGTATAGTTTTCAATTTTTTTTTTTTAGTAAATATCTATTTATTTTAACATGAAATTCGAAATGTATTTTTGAGAAATATGCCTCGGCTAAGGCGGGATTTTTTAAAATTTGTGGTCTAAAGGGGCATAACATGGGTTAACATGTGTAAGTTAATTAGCCAATTGGCTTCAATTTTGGTAAAAATACTTCAAACCAAAACCAATTTGACACGTATTTTTTAGTTTTTCGAAAATTAAAATTTAACGCAGTGCATTCGGAAAGACTATACGAAAAACATGAACCGATGGGTTTATTGGCTTCAAAATTGGTAAAAACACATGCTTTTAATTTTTTTCTTAAGGTATCATGGCACGTTAGAAAGGTGAATTTTTAATAATTTACAAAATTATTTATTTTTCAGCTCCTTTATTATCAATATTTTTGAAAATTTTTTTTTTTAGCATATTGTCGCTTATATAGGTGGAGGTCGGATAATCTGAAACAAAAAAGATTCATAATTATTAAACTTTCGCACACAGGAATTCACCAGAAAAATTAAAAAAAACGCTAAAAATAAAAGGATAGGAGCTTTTTGAAAAAAAGTGTCAAAAATTGACTGCGTTTTTCACCTTTTTCCCCAGAAAAATGTAAAAAATAAGTTATTGAAAAGAACTAAAAAAAAAAAAATTTCAAAAAGATTGATAATAAAGGAGCTGAAAAATAAATAATATTGTAAATCATTAAAAATTCCCCTTTCTAACGTGCCATGATACCTTAAATCTAAATCTGACGAGGTCAACGATGAATTAAACATTTGTGTGAGGAAAAATGATTTAATATTTCTTCAAATATGGTGAAAACACTGAATTTTTAATTAATTATAAATTAATTTTAATAATAATTTTTTTTTCATAAAAATGCGATGAGGTCACCAGAATCGTGATTTATTGAGTCCATTGATTTTTTAAAATATTTATACTCAATGCAACACAAACAACATGTTCCAAGTTATTCAACAAGCACCACCCTAATACTCAAACACACAAATGCACGTGCGTATGTATGTATGTGTGTACGTATGCGTTTGCAGTGCATACAAAAACGAGCCGAGTTATGGTCTATAAAAAGCGTTTAAACCTGCAAAATTATTCTCGAATAAAATTTTATATTATTAACCTTTGCCGGCTGTGGACTAATCAATGGAAATTAATTAATTTTATATTACCGTTATGACCGAGCCAAGTCAACCGAGCGCCGCCGAAAAGCAATGAAATCATTTGGGCGCACATTCAAATTACTTCGTTTTGCGTTGAATTTATACACACACAGCATTTTCATGGCGTTGCGTGTGAGTGAAATTCTGTCGCATACGTCCACACCATTTGAGGCACATGCGACAAGTGGGTTTTGGAAAATATTGTGCCTTCAGTTAAGCATTTGCAAAACTTTATTACGACAAAAAAAAAAATGCCAAACAAACAAATAACATTTCAGTGTGCTCGCCATAAATTTTGCATTTCTCATTAAAAGTGTGAGTGAACGGGACGTGAGTGAACGGGACGGGTGAGGTGATATTTTACAGTCGCGGCGACGGTTAGAGTTTTGAGATTTTATGGGTCCTAAATGTCAACCAATCAGCCATATTTGCGGCAGAGCGGGATGTCGTGTGCAAATGAAATATGTGGGGGTTTACATTGGCACATAAAAGCGAAATAAATGCGCTTTCGAATGTTCAGTTGAAGCAACACGTGCGTACAACTTTGCGCGTCGCGTTTTGTGCAAAAAGTTTAAACCACGTAAGAAGCTGCAGCGCCCATAATACTCAATCTCATGTGATTCGAGTTTTTTATATTTGGAATTGACAGACTGAAACGGAGAATTGTTGAGAGGCGATAAATTTGCCAAAGACATATGTAGATCTTTTAATAATATTAAAGATTATTTAAATTTTTATTTAAATCGTATTTTATTACTTACTAAACTTGACATAATAACCTGTTCCTGGGTTATGGTCCGCACGAAAAAGTTCTCTTCAGGTGTGTCTGCTTAGCGCACGCCTTCTCCAGTTGGTCGCACCAAGAGATGATAGGGCGTCTTCAACTTGGTGCTTCCACCGAAGACACGGTCTCCCTCTACGCCGTCGAACTCCAACTACCATGTCGAACACTTTTTTCGCCGAAGTTTTATCGTCCATGTGGAAGGCATGGCGAGGCCAGCGTAGCAGCTGTACATCACAATAGGCCTTTTGAGGCTCCCGCGTGTACTTGCTTAGAAACTGACAAGCTGCCTGACTTACCTTACCTATCCTAGTCCTTTGCTTAATCTCCAGGCTGACATCGTTAGTGCTGTTTACGGCGCACATTGGGAAAAAACAAGCAAAAACGCTCGCATTGGAGCAAATTCAAAAGTTGCGAATCTGAATTTTTTTTTACTTGTAATATACGAGTAGATACACTAGCGAGACAGCAAATCAACTTTTCAAGTCTCTTCATCCCATGACTTGGACTTTACGGCCTTTCAAAGTTGAACGTTTTATAATATTATTTTCACTTCTAGCAAAATATCGTTAACAAGGCTGTCTTCAGATGCCCGTAGAATCTATGTTTTTTAATGAAATCCAATAATTTTTCACATGTGGGGTTACGATATTTAAGCAATATATATATCAAAAAATTTTATTTCAGAAATGTTTATTTTGACAGAAAAAAGCATATCTAACCTTTGCCTAATTTTTTGATAAAAATGAGAAAAATCGGGATTTTCTCTGGACTGTAACTTTTGAGATTCCACAGCATTCCACGAAATACGTATACACTGATTAGGTGGGACATTCAGCTAAATGATGATTCCAAACTTATCTGCGTAGTGCTGCGTAAAAATTAATGCGAGCAATTTTCGCATGCCAACCCAAGCACTTTTTGTACTCAGTTCTGGTGAGCAACGATATATTTTTAATTGCTGAGCAAAACTATAACGTATGAAAAACAGCACGGCTGGTGTTGAAAGGAATAAATATGTATTAAAATACATAGAATTGGGATATGTATATATATATCGCATTGATTTATATCTGTCCGTCTGTTAATACGTCTTCCAATTCGTCTGTCTGATGGAAGGTATTCATAATAGCTTTCGAAAAAGTTGAGACACGAAACTGAAATTTCGTACAAACACTTTGAAAATCATGAGAACAACATATTGCCTAAAATGGGCGTGGTTTGCCCATTTCTTAACAGGGTTGCCATATAAAGATATTTTTCAAAATATTAACTTTTAAATATTTACCGTCCGTTTAGGGATATTTTTGTCTGGAAATAGGTGTGACATGCCTCTTTAAGCCCTACATACTAAGTCATTACTTTATTTTTTAGTGAGGAAAGTTATACTTGTCAGTTAACCTTTTCCGTGCTATATAAAAGTAAATGAATAGTTTAGATTTTTTTAAGAAAGAGTTTGCCTACTTTTATAAAAGAGGGCTAAGTGTCTCTAAAGAACATTTGAATGCATGACAGCAAAATTTTAGCCTATTTTAATATTGTTAAAAATAACGTCTGTATGGAGAGTAGGCGTGGCCGTAGGCGAATTTTTTTCATTTTTGGAATAAATCATCTTCTACTTATGGGAAAAAGTTATGCTAAAATTCAATCCTTTATCTTTTTTATTTCCGAAGTTATTAAATTTTTCGTTATACACTATGATCAATAAGTACCGGGACTGTGTATTTTAAATTTTCCGCCGTTGCCCGATGCAGATTTTTTTTAGGTCGGTAGGACCTTAACTGACATCTGTGTCAAATTTTGAGCAGGATTGCATCATTAGTTTTTGTTTGGCAGCTGTTAGCGTCAGTCAACTTTTTGTACTTCGTCGCATTTTACAATGGATAATTTTGTTGATCAACGTATTTGATTGAAATTTTGTCTTAAGAACGAAATTTCTTGTGCCAATGCGCTTAAAATGTTGCAGAAAGCATTTGGGGAGTCTGCTCTATCAAGAACCAGAGCGTTCGAGTGGTATAAAATGTTCAAAAGTGGTCGTGAAGTGGTCGAAGACTTTCCTCGTTCTGGACGTCCTTCAACATCGAATACCGACGAAAATGTTGAAATTGTGAAGAAAATCGTGCTTGAAAATCGTCATGTGAGCCTTAGAGAGATTTCTAACGATCTTAACATCTCTTATGGAAGCGCACAACACATTGTTGTCGATATTTTGCGCATGAAACGCGTCGCCGCACGGCTTGTTCCTCAAGACTTGAATTTCGTCTCACAAAGCACACATTATTCGCGATTATTTGAACAAACACAGTGTGAATATCATCGATCAGGCTCCCTATTCTCCAGATATGGCACCATGTAACTTTTTCCTGTTCTCCCGACTCAAGTTACCGCTTCGTGGAAAGAGATTTGAGTCCATAGAGGTCATAAAAGAAAATGCGACGCGAGAGCTGAAGGCCATACCTGCTTCGGCTTACCAGAAGTGCATGGACGATTGCATTAAGCGTTGGCATATGTGTATTGCTTCAGATGGGGCTTATTTTGAAGGGGATAAAATAAATTTACCAGAAGAATAAAACAATTTTGTTTTTTTGACACAGTCCCGGTACTTATTGATCATAGTGAATTCTGAAGATAATAGCGAAATTTCAGTTCTCTAGTTCAAAAACTGTAGATTCTAAAGCTCAAAACAGGCGATGCGAGCGGTTTTGCCTGTTTTTCCCCAATGTGCGGCGGTGCCAAGGTAGACGAATTCCTCGACAACTTCAAAAGTACGGCCAAGACGTACTTCGTCTTGCTCTCATTTACCACCAGACCCATTTCAGCAGATTCTCTTTCGATTGCCGCAAAGGCAGTGATGACATGTCGCTCATCAATGTTTGTTTTATTAAATGTTAAATGTTTTATTGCAGTTTTAATTTTTTTATTTCAATTTTATTTTTAGTTTTGATTTTGAGTCCAAGTCTAAGTTCAAGCCTAAGTTTGCATCTAAGCTAATGTTGAATGATTTATTTAACCCTTTCGACGCCGAATTTTACCCCTGTGTCCCTTGTATTTAAATCATGAAACACTTATCTAAGAAGTGTGTACACGACATTTGAAGTCGCCACGCCTTTTTGTTAGAGCTCTAGAACTAGTTTACTTTTGAACAATTTTAGCTTAAAACGGGTTAAATAAATTTTGTATCTGTATTTTTTAATTACAGAAAAATTATTTAATATTTATGGAAAAATACAAAACTATCACTTTTTAATTTTATTTAACCATTATTAAAGAAACAGGGTTTTGATCAAACGCGCCCAATTCGTAGACTTCAATTAGAACACAAACTTTCCCTGATATCGCTGCAAATTATTGGATATAATTTTGGGGATAACAGTAAACTTTTTGTAATTTGCTTTGAATTCACTTTTAAAAATATTAATTTGTTGGTGCCTATTTAAATTAACCCATATAAGCCTAGCGATTTTTTTTTGTCAATATTCGAATGAAAAAGTTTTTTTTGAGGTTAAATGAGGTCGGACAATTCAAATTTCGGGTCAAAAAATTTGGTGTTTGATTAATCGAACACGTAACTATAAATTTATATTCTGGCTATAATATTGGTAAAAAGTGTAAATATGTTTTCAAGAGTTTAATCAATTTTTAACAAGACTGCATAGTTACGTTTTTAAATATTATTGTTTTTTTAATGTTTTTCGATGCTTTTGAAATTATGTCAAAAATAACCTTTTGTTTTGGGAATTCATACAACTGGGAAGAGGTGTAAGAAATGAATATATTTTTATAATAATTTATTTATTTATTTATTTAAGTCATTGAATAAACAATTCTTACAGACTAATAACAATGTATATTCAAAACAATTCATTTAAAAAATTCAGCTAAGTATCTTAAGACTAAGCTTTTAGGAAGCGCGAGATCGAGTTCAGGAACAGAATTTAAGTTGCAAAGAGCTCTAGTAATTGGAGCATTTTTGATATAATCAAATCTGCAGAACCCAACATTAAAATAATTTATCCCATTTATCCCATATTAAACAAAATATCCCATATTAACTCATATCAACTCCCATATTACAAATCATACCATCATATCATGCAAAACTTTCGCGTTTAAAGTTTAAAAAAGAGCCCACAAAAATTTATGGAAAATGCTAAAAATTACTGTTCGATTAATCAAACATTAGGCCGATATGGGTTAAACCCATAAATCAGTCGTAGCATTTGCT
This sequence comes from Melieria picta, assembly GCA_964056695.1. Classification (NCBI taxonomy): domain Eukaryota; kingdom Metazoa; phylum Arthropoda; class Insecta; order Diptera; family Ulidiidae; genus Melieria; species Melieria picta. The sequence goes on along the minus strand of OZ057399.1, from coordinate 32,764,782 downwards.
ATAAGATGACAAATAGGTGAAGTTGCTCTCACGCAACTTTGGGGTCGAAAGAGTTCATTTTATTTATTAATTGATTTATTTTTTTTTCGACAATCTAAAATTCGATATTTTATACCCCTTTGAAAAAATCTAAACATTTCCATGAATCAAATTGATTGCTTCAGCAGCTAACAACACTGTCGGTCCTGGTATTTCGACCAATTCCAGAAACTGCCATCAAACCATACAAAATGTCAACAACATTTTCTATAAATGTTTTCTTGTCAGCTGGCATTGTGCTGAATTTCATTTTGAATACTGAAAAGCTCTCACCAACACAACTTAATACAACCGATCAACGGTCATGGCATACCAGCAGTGAAGTAGTAGTAGTAGAGGTTTTGTAAAAACAAAGAAACAACAAACTATGTCAGGAGCCTCCTGATAGGAAGGTTTGTGCCGCCTAAAAATAAAACAACAACAAAAATTCAGTAAAATCATATAAGTAAAATACATTTCACAAAAACTGTATCCAAAAAATGCTAACCGAAAAATACGGCAGCACAAAAAAACTCGATGTCAACTATGTGCAGCAGAATAAATCCAACATTCGCTGAGTCTTGCACTCACACCGCTCACCATGAAGTCCTGCTGACAGAGTGTCATCAACCCATTCAGCATTAAATCGAATCGTAGCGAAAAGTGAAACAAACTTTCATTCACCAGCAACGTGTTGCCAACAACGATACAGTTGCCACCTTTCTGCTAACCGACACCGACAAACACAAACATATACGTGCCCGTAACCAGCCATCGGCCGCATGTGAGTCGCTTCGGCTATGAGCATTTTTGTAACAGCTCGTAACTTGTCCATTTTATCTGTCGCTTTAATCTCGCACATTCAATTTCCTACCTTTTTCGCCGCATTTTGCTTGCGCCCACCGAAAGCGTCGGCGCCTTAGTGTACAGTTGGAACGCTCGGTCGCTTGATGGGCGCGCACTCGTTTTGGGGGCGCTCAATTGACGTTAGTGTGTTGTTGTTGTTAATCAGATTTTTTCCAAACCCTTAACAGTGTTTCTATTGCTTTCTTTTTTGTTGCCCCTATTGCCACTGTCATTGCCAACGACAGTGCCGGCCACTGCCGCTGATGTTGTTGTTCTTATTGTTGGCGTTGGTGTTGGTGTTGGTACATTTTGGCACGTTTCTAGGATGTATTGGTATAGGGCATCGTATACAGGGTGATGTGGAAGTTTAACACATTGCACAGTGATTCGTTCCATAGACAAAATTCAAACAATTTATAGTCTCAGAATTTAACGATTTTGATGTCATTTGAAAGGTAAAACTCCAACTAAGAAAACCCAAAAAAATCTGCGCAAGAAATTAATTAGTGTGTGTGCAAAATCGGCTCAAAGTTGAAACTTTTTTCACACAAAAATGTAAACACATATTTTCTGTTTTTTAGTCTATTGAGTAAAAAAAATTGTAAAAATACATGGTTGCCAAAAAGTTGCTAAAACTTTTAATATAGATTAAGAAATGATGTGGCCATTTTCGCTTTTAATGTTTTCTTAAAATTTGCAAAGCTGAGACATCGCTTTTAATTCGAAATATTTTTCTAAATTAAAATCTGAAAATTGACAAAACTTAAAGGAAAATATCTAAAAAGTATGTGAAACTATGTTCCTGGATTTTTTTTTTGTTTTAAGCAGTATTCTTTTTTTGTTGGATAATGTAATTACATCCTCCGATATTTTCCGATCTCAGAAAATAATTAAATTTGAAAAGTGGTCTAAACACCTACTTTTCGACGAAATTTATTTTATTCATCCCTAAAAGTATGCAATCAGCATGAAAAATTGAGAAAACTGCAAAAAAGCAAAACATACGTCTATTATTATCGTTTTTATTGCGAAACCAGAGGGTCCTAAGACAATTTCTGTTACTCTTAGCAATTATCAATGTTGACGTTACCGATTAAATGTAAAGTCTGAAAAATCTGGCCAACACACTCGTTGCTATAGCTCTTCAAAAATGACGAAATTTGCAAATTTAAGTCTCAGGTATTGCCAAACTACAAAAGTTTAAGAAAAACAAAATGGAGATTTCAATTCAGCAGACCATGATTTACTAGTATATCAAATTTTATGGAGAACGGGCCACTCCTTCTAATTTTGTCCCGCGGTTGTATGGAGTCGAATCACTGTGCAATGAGAGATTACAGTAAGAATGAGAGCTTAGAGTGACAGCTGACAGATGCGCTCTAAGGCAGAGACGATGACGTTTTGTGTATGGGAGAGAAATAATTTGAATTCCCTAATAAACCGAAACAAGTCGAATATGTTGAAATATCCAGATCAACAAGGTTGACAAGACTAGAGCTAACGAAACTCAGTCTCTTCTGGCCCCTTCCTTATCAACTCTGGCTGTAACTACGATCGAATAAATAAATAAAAAAATAAAAAATAAATAGATAAATAAATAAATACTAATTAAATAAAAAATAAATAAATAAATATATAAAAAAATAAAAAATAAATAAATAAATAAGTAAATAAGTAAATAAATAAATAAATAAATAAATAAATAATAAGTAAATAAATAAATAAATAAATAAAAAAAAATATATAGATAAATAAATAAATAAATAAGTAAATTTCTAAGTTCAGATATGTGGCGGCTCAGGCGTAAAATTTAATTGATTCTACTTCAATCAAGTGATCACCATATATCCCTGAATTGTTTTCCATAATTCGTCTCCTAGGCGAATGTGTGGTAAGTAGATTCATTGACCATTCGATAGAAGCAACTAGAACTCCAAGAAAGTAGAACTCCAGTTATCAGTGTGGGACCCAAAATCTCCTTGATCACGTGTCAAAATTTCACTATTCTCGCTTTATTGATTTCATAGTTACTAAAATGGGTAAAAATTGGGTAAATAAATAAATTAGAATTTTTGTACTCCATTAGAATTGCAGCTTCCGCCTTTTTTTAATAACGTTTGAACCAATAAAGTTAGAGTAATGAAATTTTGACACGTGATCAAGAAGATTTGGGGTTTTAACATACTTACTTTTCAATAAAATTTTATTTAAATTTTCAAGGATATACAGGATTAAAATTTTCAAAGGACCTTTTTCATATCATTTTTTTACAAATAGATAAAAAATAAATTTTATTTAAATTTTTGAGCCTTTTCTCTTTCATTTGATATACATATCGCCATATTCTAACGAGGTTAAGTATTTTTTATATTTTTTTTAATTTTTATCCCCTTGAAAATGTTGAAGTCCTTTTAAAAGGGCGAAGGATGTAAAAATGGAAAACTGCGCAGTATTACTATGTTTAGTCTCTAGTTTCACGCCCATATGGATTTTTTCCGGTTCGAGGAATGGTTAGTTAAACACAGACGAGTTGGTGATTATTTCAATACTTTCAAATCAATACACTTTATTCCACAAGCCATCGAAGGCTCGTATTCGGTGCAACCAATATTAAGGTATGCCCTGTTCTTTTCAAATCCACTTGCGCTCGTTTTCACACACACGTCGATCTCCACACCTACACACACACAGTCATTTGCTGACCATCTCCCTCGCTTCTTGCCACCGCTTGCTGTCCTTTGGCAACTGCTAACGCCAACCAAACATGACGCAAACGAAGAGACAAAGGATTTGGAATTGGAAATTCCTCTGGATGGCGCGTACTTGTGCCCCCGTAAGCGCCCCCCTCGGGTGTGTTCGGCCTTTGCATAATTGAATAAAGTTCGTTAGTAAAGTATTTAGAGTTTTTATGGCTGGCTCCCAATGTGCTTGGACACGTCTACGCATGTGCGTATGTATGTGTTGTGTGTGTGTGCGCGTGTGTGTATGTGTGTGTATATTTGTCCGCATAAAGCTATAATGGAACCGAGCTGTTAACAATACTGTCGGCCGTTAAGCTTATCTGATGAATAAGAGTTCGATTTTTTGCTTTGTTCTCGTCACCAGTCAACGGCACTGAAGCTCGCTTCGCTTCAACTGTATTTTAAATTTCCATATTGTAGCGTTCGCATGCATTGACCGTTTTCGGTTATTTTTTTTCTGTTCTCCGCTTGTTGGCCGCTGTTGTTGAGCGCTTAAAAATGTCTAATTTAAATAAATGAAACTTTATTTCATTGACTCGACTGTAGGTGGGACTTTTCACGCATTTCGGGCACCTCTATTGCATTGTAAAATATTTATAAAAATTGAAGTGCACGAAGCCGAGTGAAAGAGCAGGTAGGCCACCGACGTGTTGTCCCTTGCAAAAAAAAAATAAAAAAACAAACCAAAATACAAAAGAGCTCGGCAAAAAATAGCAAAATTAAAATATGTATTGGCCATTATGTGGCGCCACAAACAGCAGCAACACAACAACTTCGGCCTACCTTTGCCGTTGTCAGGCACGACATGGAAAACGGTACTACAGGAAATTGGAAACATAAAATTTTATTTTATTTTTCAACTATTTATAAGTGTGTGTACAAGTGCCGGTACATCCGCTCGTACATATGTAGATATGTATGTGCGCATTTATTTGTGCATGTGTACGAGTATAACTGTATGGCTGAGCGCTTTTCCGCTTCCTCTGTCGTGTGTGCGCGCGCTGATTTCCGTTGGTTAAGTGGTATCGCATTTTCGTCCTTTTCAAAAATGCATAAAAAATCGAAAATCGTCAGTGTTCATGTGCGTATAATGGCTTTTGCACTACCTTTGCCACAGACACAAATACTATTCGCACACGAATTCGTGTCCGTTTGCAGCCCAATGCAAATTATTTTCCTTTTCTGCAGATAATCACAGCCTTTTCATTTCTTGTAATTTACTAAAAAAGAAGGTTCATTACTTTGATATCAGGCCCAGCTATCCGAGGCCACAGTTATCCGAGTTTTGGATTAAAAAGAGGACAACAGGAAGAACCTCGAATGAAGAAATGCCTTGAATACAAAAGTTTTGTATTAAATGTAAAATTAAATATTTATAGAATACAATTAAAGTATTTAAACCATTTATCATATGGTCACCTTGTTATTTTTAAGTGCAAAAATGGTTCTATAAATACAATTTCAGCATCCTTAATGATATTGAAATTATCCATATCCTATAGAGAGAAGTATTAAATTTTTTATATCTTCAACCAATAAAGTTAGAAGGACGAAATTCAAGGATGTAGTAGTGTACATAATAGTCCTTAAGATATATTTTTTTCAAATTTATCTATTGGAAATTTCCAAGGATATTCAAGGATAAAGTTTTAAAAGGACATTTTCAACACCTCTTCGTCCTTTTGCACATAAACATTAAATTTTCTAAGATTCTAAGAATTTTTCTCTTTCATTTGATACCAATATTGTTATTGTACAATGCGCTCAATTTTTGAAATAATTTTTTTAAATAAACGTGTTCCTGAAATTTCAAAGTCCTTTAAAAAAAAATCCTGACGTCACAGAAAAAAACTAAAAACGCAGTTTTACTACATTTGGCCCCTAGTTTCACGAGTTTATAGTTTTTTTGTGTGTACAATTTTTTTGTCGCACGGTGTAATATATATAAGCAACTTAAAGACTAACGAAACCCGGGCCCGGCAAGTGAGAAAGAGATCAACGTTCATAGATTGAAAATATACTTCAACTAATGAAGTAATTCATATATGGGGTCTTTTAAAAAAAAGGAGACTTCAAATTTCAAGTCCTAAATACATTCCATTAAATTTTTTTGTGAAAATTTTAAGCCATTTTGCATATCTAGTTCAGAGATATGTTGGATATATGTTTTGGTCTGTTTGGCAATTTCTTGCTATTAAAACAATCGACTACACTGTGCGACAGCATTTTTCATACCGGGAAAAGTCCATATGTGCTTAAAACTAGACACCAAATATAGTAATACATTATTTTATTTTACTTTTATTTACTTTACTCTACTTTATTGGTTCGAAAGTTATTAAAAAAAAGGCGGAAGCTGCAAGTCTGAAGCATGAAGTACAAAAATTCTAATTTATTTGCGTATCAGTATTTTAAATAATAAATAGATACAAAATTAATGAAGCGAGAATAATGAAATTTTGACACGTGATCAAGGATATTCTGAGTTTTAACATACTTACTTCTCAAGAACCTTCTATATAAAATTTCAAGGATATAAAGGATTAAAATTTTCAAAAAATCAATTTTATTTAAATTCTTGAGCCTTTCCTTTTTCATTTGATATGCATATCGCCATATTCTAACGACGTTAAGTATTTTTTATATTTTTTTATTTGTTATGCCCTTCAAAATTTTGAAGTCCTCTTAAAAGGACAAAGGATGTAGAAATGAAAAACTGAGTACGCAGTATTACTATGTTTGGTCTCTAGTTTCACGCCCATATGGATTATTTTCGGTGTGAACAATTTTTTTAATTTTTGTCGCAGGGTGTTATTTGTAGAGTCCGACTGATCAATCGGCATCCGCTAATATCGGCCACAAAAATTAGTATCGGCATCGGCCTATTTTGACCGATGCCACATTAACATTACATTAAATTTTAAGAAGAAGAAGAAGAAACTGAATTTTAATGCAATATTTATAAATAAGTCGAGTTTACATTAGTATTTTTGTTTATCCCAGTGGACGTGTGGAATATACGAGATATTTTATTTTTTTTTAATACATGCATGTTAATTTTTTTTTTTCGTTTTTGTGTTTTTTATGTGAAATATGTTACAAACAAATGTATATATTTAATATAGCCCTTCGTTTTTGTTCTTTTGTAAATTAAACTGTTTTTGATTGAATCCATTCGTTTTGGTTTTTTTTATAATATATTTTCTGCGGTCGGACTCTAATTATTTGTTCACACATTGTTGCTTGTTTGTAGTGTCCGACCGAAACCACTTTTTTGGGCCGAAACCGAAACCGAATATTCGGTTTTTTTTTAATATTCGGCCGAAACCGAAACTTTCTAGTTGAAATAAAAATCACCATATCAAGCACTTTTTTCAACAAACGAATTTTACATTAAGTAAATAAAGAACAAACAAACAAACATAGCATAAATAAATAAATACTTATTAAAAAAAACAATTTAATCATTTTTTTAAAAACGTTAACATGAAAAAATCACCTTCGTACCTTACTCGCTAATATTCAAAATTAAATAATTTAATATTATATGCTAAAAAAAGAAGTTTATTTACATTGGTGGCATCTAAATTATTCCTCCTTTCACTATATATCTGCTACACAATAAAATGTAAAAAATATTCTAGAAAGTTTCGGTTTCGGCTTTTCGGCCATTTTTTGGCCGAAACTGAAACCGAAACCACTTATTTGGGCCGAAACCGAAATCGAATATTCGATCGTACACTACTTGTTTGTAATATCTTTTTGTCAAAAACCACACTTTTGGTGGCTTTCGTAACTTTTTCCTTTCCCAGAACTGAAAGGACCCATGAAAGAGCAAAGATTTGCCACAATTGAGGAGATAAAGACGGCATTGCTGAAAGATTCAAGGCCACACCAAAAACCACATATCAGAAGCGCTTCCAATTGTGGAAAAGACAATAAGTATATCTGACGGAAATTGCTTTGAAAAATACAATGTCGATTTTAATGAATAAATAAGTATTTTCCAAGAAACATAAACAGTCACAATTTTGTTCAATGCACTCAAATACATTCAAGAACAAAAAGTAAAGCACATTTTTGTAAACAATGAAATAAAATATTCTTATCCGGAATACAATCTTATCTTTCATCTACATAACATTCACCATTTATTTTTACGTAAAGTCAAATGGGGAAATTTGTAGCACAAATTGCAACAATAAAGAACAACATTAACAACGTTATTGCACTGTTGAATTGTGTAGCAAACTTTTCCAAACCGAAATGATCCTTAAACTGTTGACAATAAATTTTATAGCATTTTGCATATTCATCAAATAATCGCGCTTTTTCACAAATGCTTTTATCTGTATTAACATTTTCTCGTTGTTGTAGTTTTGCTTGGCAAATTTTGTCGACATTCCTTTTCGAGTCTAACGCTTTCATGCGGTGTTGCTCTGTTGGCATTCGGCTTTGGGACGACAAAATTGAAACTGTTCGGTGGTAGCGGACAAACTCAACGAAAATTGTGAAAATAAAAATGACGACAAAAGTCGGGCGAAGGGCTTTTGCAGCGCAGCGCACCGAAGTGAAACAAACTAAACCAAACCAAACCGAGCTGCGCAGCGCGGCAGCAAATAAAGTCTTTCACCTTTTAGCGTAAAGTACGAGTGTGTGTAGAGTGCAGCCGGTTGAGGCGGCAAATGGCCGCCGCTTGACGCTCGGTGCGCCGGCGAGGCGGCGAGCAATTCACTTTATACTTTGGGTACACATGACACTTGCTCGCGTCTGCCTCGAGTGTGTGTTTGTTTGCCTAACAGATTTGGCCGAGTTCGGTGCATCCAGTGGCGGCACTGCTGCGCTGTTATTTGCACAAGCAAATAAGCTACTAATGGACATTACTGCCAGCGCGGCCACTATCTGCGCGCACTGCCATAGCCGCTGCGATGGCAAACAACATCCACCGATAGCAACAACTTTTTTTGTATCTTTGTGCAGCCACGCACACACACACACACACCGAAAGCAGCTGCGGTAGTGTCTACAAATGGTGCAATTTATAGTGGGAGAGGACACCGAAAAAAAATCAAGAGAGCATCTAACAACTAAATGTTATTAAATTCATATTAACCCTTTTGACCCCGAATTTTACCCTGTGTCTTGATATTACTTTTTTGTATTTAAATCATGAAACACTTCCCTAAGAAGTGCGCACACGACATTTGAAGTCGCCACGCCTCTTTGTTAGAGTTCTAGAGCTAGTTTACTTTTGAACAATTTTAGCTTAAAACGGGTTAAATAAATTTTGTATCAATATTTTTTAATTACAGAAAAATTATTTTGTGCTTATGAAAAAATACAAATTTATCTGTTTTTGATTTTATTTAACCATTATTAAAGAAACAGGGTTTTGATCAAACGCGCCCAATTCGTAGACTTCAATTAGAACACAAACTTTCCCTGATATCGCTGCAAATTATTGGAAATTATTTTGGTGATAACCAGGGAAAGGATTTTGAGGACCTAAAAACCTATAAAAAAGGCAAAATAAAATAGCAAAAAAGGCACGGAAAGGCACTAAAAACTGCCAAAAAGTCAGAAAAAAGCACTAAAAACTGCCTAAAAAGGCAAAATAGGGCACTAAAAACTGTTAAAAAAGGCAAAAACAGGCATTTAAAAATAAGAAAAAATACTAGAAAATCTAAAAAAAAGGGGAAACGGTATGTATTTTTAAATAATTTTATTTTATCTGACGTATGCGACATACAATATTTATACCTCGTTTTTTGTAAAAGAAAAGGAACATCGACGTTTTCAAAGATAGTTTAAAAACTAAAATTAAGATATTTTAATTGAAATGTAGGCACATATTTTAAATTCATATTTTAACTTCTCATATAAAAGCATAAAAGCCGTACTTGTATCACAAAAAAATAAATAAAATTTTAGCGCTCACCGAACTTTTTTATTTTTTGCATGTTTTTTTCTTTAAATTTTCCACTGCACAACAAAAAATAACGGCTTAGGAATGATCAAATTAATGTAAAAACATCGATAAGTTAACGAAATTGCAATGTTGCCACTTAATTTGTTTTTAGTTTCAAGGTATTTTTGCGAAACAAAAGGAGGAAATATTAAAAACGAAAGAAAAAATAAAAAGGCCCTCGACAAATCTTGAAAAAGGCATTTTGTGGCATTTATATTTAAAATATGCACTAAAAAAGGCATTTATGGGTGAATTCTAAAAATATTAATCTGTTGGTGCCTACTTAAATTAAACCCATAAATCAATCGTAGTTTTTTCTATAAGATGACAAATAGGTGAAGTTGCTCTCAGGCAACTTTGAGGTCGAAAGGGTTAAAAACGATTTTTTCTTAACAAATTCAATGTACTTGTTTCTTTATTAACTATTAACTAAATTGAAGACAAAATCTATTACGTTTTTAATCAATCTAAATTATATTTAAAATTTTTGTAAACGTTTAAATTAATTAAATTTAATTATTTATTCAGTTAATTTAGTTTATTTTTAAATTTAAATTGCAATGTTCAGTAATTTCAATTTGAGGTTTGAATTTAATTGAAAATTGCATTTCATTTTCTTTCATAAAAATTATTACAAATAAATGCATAATTAATCATTAATAAGTTTGCCCAGATTTGAGAAAGCAATAGAATAACTTTGATAATTTTTACTTCAAACATTTTTTTATACATAAACGTGCGAGTGTAATACAATTCAGCATTCACTCGTCTAAGTTTTGAATTTATTACTTCATTTGAGTATTTTTTTCTGGTGTATTTACCAGAACTCAATTCGCGCTCAACTCGGTTCAACCCCTGCAGAAACAAAGTTTTCACACCTACATACATATGTACGTCCACGGGTTGCTGTGAAAAATTCACACTTGTCATGTTACGCGTTGCGAGTGCTCACCGTGAATACTGAGACCGACACACCGACACACAGTCAGAGAAACAGTGAGGTGTGCATCGTTGCATTGTGGGTGAGTGAACAGTTGGCTAGTTGGCTAAGCGTGTTGTGCGGTATGTTGCATAAATACCAAAACGTTTACATTAACACACACACACATACACAGACACACTTGTTACATTCATGCGCGCATTTTTGTATTATAATTTATTATTTTGTTAAAACGTTTTTACAGTTTCCAAATGTATGACTGTTTGTTGTAATTTTTTTGGTTGCTTTATTGCCGTATACAGACAGTCAAATCTGTTTGTATGGGACATTATTTATTTAATAACTATTCGATGCTAGCAACTGCCAAACAACAACTGCAAACTGAGCTAGTTTGGATATTTAGAATTTGTGGTTGAGTGTTTTTGTTACCTGAAGTTGGCAGAGAGTATCTTAAATTAGATTTGTGGTATCACAACTATATTTTATTACCATATATTGTACATATGTAATATGGATGGATGTGTATGTGCACTAAATTGCAATGGCTTTGCCAGTTTCTGCCCTTCGCACTTTCGCAGAGTACTGTCAAAATTCCATAAATACTATTTAATCCTACATGAAAAATTTTTTGTTGTTCATCACATCATACTTTCAAAGCAATTTTATAATAAGCGCAATTTGGTAGTTGTAATGAAATTATATGGAAAGTGTGAACTGCAAATTAACAATATCAAACCATTTGTGTTTGAAGAAGACACAACGAAAATAAATTCCTTTATACTCACATATTCACAAAAGTATTTGATTTAACTATATCACCGTGCGACAAAAATTCAAAAAATTTTTCACACCGGAAAAAATCCATATGGGCGTGAAACTAGAGACCAAATATAGTAATACTGCGTACTCAGTTTTTCATTTCTGCATCCTTTGTCCTTTTAAAAGGACTTCAAAATTTTGAAGGGAATAAAAAAATATAAAAAATACTTAACCTCGTTAGAATATGGCGATATGTATACCAAATGAAAGAAGAAAGGCTCAAGAATTTAAATAAAATTATTTTTTTATGTATTTGTAAAAAAAGGGATATGAAAAAAGTAGTGTCCGACCGAATACTCGGTTTCGGTTTCGGCCCAAATAAGTGGTTTCGGTTTCAGTTTCGGCCAAAAAATGGCCGAATAGCCGAAACCGAAACTTTCTAGAATATTTTTTACATTTTATTGTGTAGCAGATATATAGTGAAAGGAGGAATAATTTAGATGCCACGAATGTAAATAAACTTCTTTTTTAGCATATAATATTAAATTATTTAATTTTGAATATTAGCGGGTAAGGTACGAAAGGGTGATTTTTTCATGTTTACGTTTTTAAAAAATTAATAAATTGTTTTTTTTTAATAAGTATTTATTTATTTATGCTATGTTTGTTTGTTTGTTCTTTATTTACTTAATGTAAAATTCGTTTGTTGAAAAAAGTGCTTGATATGGTGATTTTTATTTCAACTAGAAAGTTTCGGTTTCGGTTTCGGCTGAATATTAAGAAAAAACCGAATATTCGGTTTCGGTTTCGGCCCAAAAAGTGGTTTCGGTCGGACACTAGAAAAAAGCCTTTAAAAATTTTAATCCTTTATATCCTTGAATTTTTATATAGAATTTTCTTGAAAAGTAAGTACGTCAAAACCCAAAATCTCCTTGATCACGTGTCAAAATTTCACTATTCTCGCTTCATTGATTTAGTATCTTTTTATAAATAAAATACAAATAAAATACTGATACTCAAATAAATTAGAATTTTTGTACTTCATTAGAATTGCAAATTCCGCCTTTTTTTAATAACTTTCGAACCAATAAAGTTAGAGTAATGAAATTTTGACACGTGGTCAAGGAGATTTTGGGTTTTAACATACTTACTTTTCAAGAAAATTCTATATATTAAAATTTCAAGGATATAAAGGATCAACATTTTCAAAGGACCCTTTTCATATCCATTTTTTATAAATAGATAAAAAATCAGTTTTATTTAAATTCTCCAGCCTTTCCTCTTTCATTTCATATACATATCGCCATATTCTAACGAGGTTAAGTATTTTTTATATTTTTTTTATTTTTTATCCCCTTCAAAATGTTGAAGTCCTTTTAAAAAGACAAAGGATGTAGAAATGAAAAACTGAGTACGCAGTATTACTATATTTTGTCCCTAGTTTCAGCAGATATGGACTTTTCCCGGTGTGAAAAATACTGTCGCACGGTGTAATATCAATTCATATTCAATAAAATACCCGTAAGTCAAGCTTGCGTTGAACATGTCTTTAACTCTAAAAATATCAAATAATAACTTTTGCTACAAAACAAAATTCCAACACAGTGCATATATTATTATCTATGACCTTAAGTCCAAGACTGAAACAACTTCAGGCATTTTAAGGATGTGGCAAAACAGAAAACAATTTCTTGAAGAAGCAGCAAGTGCCGATCAATGTGCCAGCAATGTTTTTCACATAATCCGCATTCCACTTAGCCAGCCGAAAAAAGTTGGAAAAGTCCAGCACACACACACACACACACACACACACCTATACTACTCTGTACTCGGTTAGTTTTTGTTTAATTTTAAACTGTCGTCCTGTGTGTTCACTGTACACTGTGCAGCCAAGTTGGCCAAAGAAATGCACCTGATTAAAAGTTTTGCAACACCAACTAAAATTAACTGTAATAAACTGTAGCTGAGAAAAACTGCACATTGCATAGTTACTGTCGAGTTTTGCGATTGAATGTGATACTGTTACGGCGGGCAGATCGGAGCACAACGGCTGCGTTTTTTTTACCAACTCAAATTTTGTTGCATTGTGGTTCGTGTTCGTCTTTTGCGGCTAGAACAGTAAAGGAAATTCACAGAACTCGTTGTGAGTGTGAAAGAAAAACATTGAGTAGATGGCAAACATAGGAAAGATGGAAATTTTTGAATATAGAATTTCTTGTAGACAGCAACGAACTGTCGAGCGCTTTATGCGGTCGATTGAGAATGCGTTGTGGTTGCGAATGTGTGACTGTCGAAGGGGAACAATTTGAAATAAAAAACTCTTGTACTTTATTGAGAAGTAAAATGTCAACGGCGAAATCTGAATTCGTTACAAAAATACATAGGAACTATGAAATATATTTTGTACCTCTTATTTCAGTAATGGTTTGTTGCCTATTTGTCTTTCAAGTGGTCTCTTTTAAGGTAAGCTCGAAGCGTTCAGCTGGTCTAAGAATATCAGAATATTTGTAGGCAATATCGTTAAAGTCTCTAAGATAGTTTCGGCTGAACCCATATGAATGTTTCTAGGCCAATTAATTTGCACGCAGCGAGATTGTGCATCCCCCGCAATTCTTTATGTAGGAAAACAAACGAGTGTATGTGAGTCTCCCATTTATTGAAGACTTATTCGAGGAAGCAACAAGAAAACGGTACACTATTGCTAACTGAGCGAGTTAAGCGATCTCCTGCCTACCTCTGGGATAGTTAAGATGGTCTTACAATCCAAAACTCAGTCTCTAGTCTTACATCTAAGAGTGTCCAAAATTGTGACTGAAACTCTCAACAACAAATGCAATCCTAGAACTTGTGTTGAACATCATATGGCATGAGAGTGCAGAGCAGATCCAAATAAACTTGGCATATTGCACATTGATTGGTTATCCTTGCGTAGTTTTTACTAAAAAATTTACAGATGCTATGAAATGAATGCTGAGTCGTCTGCAGCTCTTTGAACTTCAAGAACAATGCCAGTTGATGCGACTTCTAGAATAGCGCACACAGAATTTCATTTGTGGGCTTTCGTACACAACAACAACCAAACCATATTTGTCATTCCCGAAACCCAACTTAATTAATAATAATTACTAACCCTCTAGTTCCTAAGTTTTTAATCTTGTTAAAAAAATTACCAGTGATAGTTTTCTGGTGGAGAAGTAATGTTTGTTCGGGGGAAAAAAAATGCATGTCAATAGGAGGTGTGATAGAGGGTGTAGAAAGTAGCAGGACTAGAGGCCTGCTTGGGAAACAAAGCCAAAAAAATCCCATATGAAAATTTTTTTTTTTTAATTAATTTAAATTTAAAACTTTTTTTTAATATATGTAAATAGCCAATAAATAAAAAAGGGTGGGGGTAAGGCGAGGGGAAGTGTGTCGTGGGGTAGTTTATACACTGCTTTTGGGGGGTGTATAAACTAGGAAAACTAAACAAATCGGTATAGGTATATATATATAGCGGTTTTTATTTTTTTAATGCCTTGTTATCTTTTCACACAGATTTCGATAGATCTACTCCATGAAATAAAGAACTAGGGGAGACTAGTTCTCCCATCTACCCCCGCGGACTACGCCTTAGTATAAATTTTTGCAGTGATATGATCTTTTTTACATTGCGGTGTATCAAAATGTCGGTTCAAATAGAAAAATAATGCTTAAATAGCGAAAAAATGTCATCAATGACCGTTAATTATTTACGCTTTTCATCCCAAGCAGGCCTACAGACACTCTAGGGTTCGGGTTAGGTAGGAGGAGTGTAACAACTTTTTTTCACAATTTTTTTTTATTTTCTCAAAGAAGTTCAATAAAAACTTGCTGTAATGTGTTGCAAAACCAAGTATTCGGTAATATTTTGTCCATCATAGATACTCATATTTCAATGAAGAACAAATTTTTCACGTTGCTAGAATTTTTAATAATACAATTTAATGTTTCCTTTCAAAAATTTTAGTCAAAATATTGCAATTTTAAGGAATTTCCATTTATTTATTTTGCATGTACCACACCCATTGCGATAATGCGAAGCAATTCTGGAAAAGAAATGTCATGCTTAAATATTGTAAGTTAAAATCGCCGCCAACTGGGCAAACAACACGCACCCACCGGATGTAAGGCATTGTGCGGCAGGCGGCCATTGAAACTCGAGGCGGCACGACAAGAGAGCAACACTGGCCATTTGCAGCAAACGGATGGCGCAGGGACACGCTATCTTCAAATGGCTGGCGAACGGGTTGAACACTTTGTGCAGCAGCAGCAAAGAAAAGCAAAACGAACGCAAACAGCTGATGCAGTGGAGAGCGGAAAGTCAGAAAGGAGACGATTGGGGTATCGTGTTACGGTGTTGCAACATGAAGTGCTAGTAAAAAATGTTGCCAAAGAAAAACGGAAAAGTTCTGACAACAAATTTACAAAATACAAAGAAAACATGTGCTAAACTTGCATTTCCGGTTGGTACGTGTGCACATCCGGTCAATAAACAAACGCACACAACTACATACGTGCCGTACGTACGAGCATTGCTTTATCCGCAGAGAAATGCGGCAGCAGCGCTGCGAGAGGAAGCGAACAAAGTAGGCGCTGCGGTGCGGCGAGTTTCGGAAGTGAAGGCAAAGGTGCAGCCACTGCATATGACGGCAGCGCAGTGCACAAATATTTAGAAAAACTTTTGCTTCCTCTTACTTGAAATTTTCCCATTTCTCTGTATGCGTTTTTTGGTTGTTAATTTTTTTTTTTTTGCTTACTTATTTTGCTTTATTTTCTTGGTGTGTGTCTTCTATCAGCGAACACTGCTTGGTATTTTCGCTTTATCAGCGAAAAGAATAACAAAAGTCAAACAGTGGCCAAGGAGAAACGCACACACACACACACGCACACACAGTTTCACATTCGTACGCACACTGGCTGCAGGGAGAAGAGTGAGCGCATCTCTATGAATGCACATTTGATGCTGCTGTTGTCGGCGAACTTGTGTATGTATGTGTATATATGATGCGTGTGTGTGTGTGTGTTTGCATTCTAACTGCAGGTAAATCAAAAGACAAAGTTCAAAGCTCAAGTTGCTTGGCGTATGCATAAGCAATGGCCGTCAGGATGCGTTTACAGTGTTGTGCTGCGTACGAACAATGAAGGCAGCTGACGCAGGAACGGCCAAGTGCTGAGGGGTATGCGCTACCAACACAACACGAGGATGTTCAGTTGCATGTGGCATGTGGCGCCCAACTATTGAGCCATTATTGTTCGCACCAAAGCGCCGTGGAACATGGCTGCTCATTGTTCATGTGTGTGTTTAGAAATGTTGCGCTGAAAGTTAGATTGTTAATACAACAAACAAATTATTTTGTTGTAGAGTATGGCGGCGATTAGGTCAAGGCGAACTCTGCCCACATGCGGACAACAACATTTCAACTTTTCTGCCAAGTACTCGCCATAGCTGACCGGCATTTACCAACTACACTGTGCAGCAGGGTTTCTGATCAAATAATTGATTATTTGACATTCGACGTCGATATTAAAAACACGATGTTTTCATCACCAAAGATCCTAAAAATATGCTACTAAAATAGTGTGTTCAATAAGTGCATTATTCCCCTATTTTCATATGCATTTTCTATATACAGTGCAAGCTCGGTATTCGAGACTACCCATTATCGCGACGGCTTAATTTTTAACATTGCAGGTTCTATAATCGCGACGGTTGACGAAAAACGAGGTTCTATTTTCGCGACTTTTATCTGTTTTTTTTATTTTATTACAATGTCTTTAACCAAAAAAGGGAAATCCCCGCCTTTTGGTATATTAACCTTTTTGGATTTTTAAGCCGACAACAGCACTATATGAACTACGTGATTCAGCTGTTATTTTAAAAAATTATTTGCCAAAAAAGCAACTCAAAATCTCCAACTTTTTTAAAAATGTTTAAAATGTAAATATATCAATAAAAACAATTCTAATTTTAAAAATTACATAACATTTTTCAATAAAATTTTGGGTTCTGTTATCGCGAAAATTCGGTTTTCGCGACATGTCTGGTTTTTAATTAGTCGCGAAAATCGAGCTTGCACTGTATTTGCTGTTTATACAGTAGAATCTCCCAAAATTCCACCATGGGTACCTACTACGTATGTTTTTTGAATGAGCAACCAAAAAGTTGCTTTTTTTAGATAATTACGTTTTCTCTTGAAGGCGGTTGCGTTTATTTAATAATTGCGTTTTTCGAAGTTGCGTTTTGGGAGATTCTACGGTATATATTTTCTTTATTATATATATATTATTATTTTTTATTATTTATTATATATATATATTTTTCACGGCAGCCGCCGTGGCTCAGTTGGTTAGTGCGTTGGACCGCGAGTCGAAGGCAGCAACCGCAGGTTCAAATACTGCCTGTAATAACACCTAAAAAAAATAACGGGAAAACTCGTTTTCTCTTTCGGTGGCTGTCCTCTCAGCTGGAAATGGAAACCTCTGAGAGTAAAAATTGCTTATGAAAAAGCTCCCAACCTGCCGTTCGGAACCGGCATAAAACTGTAGGTCCCTTCCACCCGCGTACAAATTCACACGCACAACACGGGTGGTTGCGGGAAGCTAGGCCTTAGTCTCGCGTAAGCGGGCTGTCGTGCCAGTCAATTATTATTATTTTTATTATTATTAATTAATTAGAAGAATCAGGTGAACTATTTTCGCCTATTTAAGCTTAATGAGTTTTTTTATTTATTTTCCAAAAAAGTGCATTTGATTTTTGTCAAATTGTTTCTGTGCTACTGGCAGCTCTAAAATTGGTCCTTGCTGTCCTTGATGATTTTTTCCAAAAACGTATCAATTTCCGAACATCTAATGGAGATGCCGCTCCCCATTTACGCCCCTCCGGGAATGGTCTTCCAAGCACTTCCGATAGCAAATTTGCAAATTATCGAAATTAGACTTGTAAAAACAATCGATTTATTGGAGCAACGATTTCCAACTGGCCATCAAGATCGTGAAAAATAACATCGTGCAATTTTTTTCTTAATGATTTTTGTGAAACCTCTGACTTATGGAAATAAATTACACACGATTTGTGAGCTCAAGACAGAGATGCAATACTTCATGTGATGAGAGACGCGTGCAATGAAAATATCACCACTCACTCAGTAAATTCGTTCCATTCTTAATTCACATTTGGGCCAGTGGCGCACAAAGGAAGGAGTTCAACCTTTAACTGCCGCCCCCCCCCCCCCCCCAAATACAAAAATTGCTGGTACAAAATATAGTTTCAAATGGTATTGAGCTCAAAAGTAGTACGCAAAGCTCCCCACAAAAGACATTTTGTGTGCGCCACTGATTGGGACATTCCATATGAAACCCAAAATGTGTGTAATTTTCATAGGACATATGTATGTAAATAAAATTAGAAATACATTTACATAGATAAAAAAGCAAAATTGTTTTTGTGTTGTTTTCATTCGAATCGAAACTTCTTCCAGTTCAACCAGTTCATTATTTTATTTTTGGCCTCTAAGAAACTGTTCCCATTATTTAATGAATGTCAGTTCTTTAGATGAATGTCAATCCTTTAGTTCAATCGTCTTCTTCTTCAGTAGTTTTGCAGTTTAAAAATAAAGTTTGTCCAAGAAAAACATTTTAAAAACACTGGGAAAGCTGCTATGGAATTAAAAAAAGAAAGGTGAACTGGCTTTTTAGGATGGAAAGGAATGAAACACATTTTGTTTATGAATTATATAAGCCCACTTTTTTATTCTAATTTTAATTTATTCGTAAGTAAGCATTTTTTCAACTTTTTCCATGTTGAAACCGCAGAAACTATAAGACAAACATAACAACAAACTCCTCCTCTGGACATTCTGAGATAAATAAACTATACAGAATCTTAATGAAGCAAAATTATAGCTAAAAAATAGTTCAAATAAAAGTCTAAAAACACTTTCCAGCTTTGTGTCTTTTATATCTGATCGACTAATTTCCGATAAAATTCATTAGCGAAGCATAAAAAATTTTAAGCCTGAATAAAGAAAAGATTTTTTGCAGCCTACAACGGACCGATGTCGACTAGCTTGACTGACTAGCGCAAGTAATGATGCCACCAACATCGACAGCAGTAGCAGCAGCAGCAACAACAATGCGACAGCAAGCAGAACGCAACACCAGTGGAATTTAATTTCAATAGAAAGCGACCGCAAACTTCGCATTCTCGCCAAATGTGTTATTGTCAAAAAATTCAAAATTGGAACAACAGCATATTTGATTACAGCACCGCCGTGACAGCTTTTCACCTTTCTGACTGTGACCGTGTTGCAGCGCGCATGAGCACAGCTCACATTGAAGCTTGAGCACATTTGCAGTTTTGGGACACTCAATGCCGAGTGGCTCAGTGCAAAGTACTCGCATAATGCAGCACATGTTGTCTTGTGGAAAATAAAATCTTGCGATGTTTTCCATTTGTTCGTTACACTTGTAACACTGACCTGTGTCAATATTGCTTATGTATAGGTTTGCGTACATTAATTGTATGAATTTTTTTTTAAATAAACGCGTCAATTTTAGACAATTTGGCATTTCCGTGCAAAGTGAATAATTGAAATTTTATTCAGTAAATTCAGCCTAAAAGTATGTTGGAAAGGAATATAAATTTTGCGGCATGTTTCAATGTGGCGCTTTTGCATACTTTTGGGCTGTGATATGTTGCACTGCATTATCGACAGCTTTCACAAGGTGTCTGTGATTGCTCAATAATTGTTTTAAAAACTTTAAACTTTTTGTCGTTTAAAACGACAGCAGCGCATTTTTGCAAACAAACGCTTTTTATTTTTTAAATGATTATTTACATTGAGATTTGACACTTCTGCAGTGACCGTTCGAACGATGCTTGTGAGTAAATTTGAGTCAACCATAGTAATCAAAAGAAAGGTAAATGAAGGACAATGTGCTCTATCTATAAAAATTAATGCTTGCCTTTTTGTGTGTTTGTTTGTACTTATTTACATATCGTCGCCGCAAAAAACGAATGTCGTATGTTCCATTGAATTTAGTAGCACATACGACAATCGTTTTCTTAGGCGACGATATGTATGTTTGTCTATTTATCTTTATACATATAATTGTTTGCCCTGACTTACTGACTGATTCATCATCGCCCAGCCCAAACCGCTGAGGCTACAAACATGAAATTTAAATGTAGATACATCTTGAAAAATGAACCTCCGCTAAAACGGGATTTTTTGAAATTCGGGGCTTAAAAGAATAAAACATGGGTTAAGGTGTTGTATGAAAAAATGTGATTTAATAGGCCTATTGATTTCAGAATTGATGAAAATACTTTAATTAAGAATAATTCGACATGTACATACTTTTAAGTTTTTCGAAAATCAAAATTTAACCGGTGAACATTTGGTTAAGGCTCGTAACGGAAAGACTATGAAAAACATGATCCAATGAACCTATTGACTTCAAAGTTGGTGAAAACAATTTAACCCTAATTCCCAGAATTTTAAAAGTAACGTAAACCCAGAAGTGAGACTTATATGAGCTAAATTACTGAAGACATTTGTTTAAAAAAGTACAAAAACTGTCTAAAATGCTAAAATGTTAAATTTATAAATGCATTATAATTCTAACATTCCATTAGAGGATTAATGGAATCGAAAATCTTTTGGATTTATCACCCTTTGAAATCTTTAGTCAGGCTGTGAGGCCCACTTCTGGGAATTAGGGTAAAATCAAAAATCATTGGACAAGTGTTTTTCATTTTTTTGAAAATCAAAATGTAACAGAGTAAACCATGGGTTAAAAGTTTGTATGAAAAAACATGATTTAATGAGTTTTGTGATGATTTATGATTTAATAGATCTATTGACATCAAATATGGCAAAAGCACTTCAAATGGCAAAGCCGCCGGGTCCTGCTAGTCTTTTATATACTCAGAACTACTAAGTCAATTGATTTTAAATTTTGTCCAGGAAAAGTTTTCTGGATATATATTTTGTATACGGTCAAGGAAGCGTGGCACCTTCTATACAACTAAATTCCATAATATTGTATAACGTCGAAATTTTGTGTCAGGCAGATACACCCAACTTTGCTGATATCTTTGGAACTATAAGTCGCACATCAATGATACTCGGTATGAACTTTCTACTTCCGCCTTTTAACTGGAAGAATATGGTAGGCATTGGATGAAGTGGCGTGGCACCTTTGCTAAATTTATTTAACCGTGAAATAAACTTTAAAAATAGACACACTCGTTCTAAGTGTATTTGTGTCTTATTAAATCATTTGGAGTCTTTGAGGAAATTAAAGACTAAATTTATGGTACCAACGGATCCAATATGACCTAAGTTCCTTCTTGAGTTGCGGCACTTAAGTACTAAATCGCTTTCCAGTTCATCTTTTCAGTTCAGTTTATGGATATGGAATTTATTTCTATAACAAAATCAGATTTACAAGATTTTTTTAAAATTTAATTTAGCATTAGAAGTTGTTCCAAAACAACTGAAACATTTAATTTTTTTTAAGATATCAAAAACTCTACCAAAAAAAATCGCTAAAAAAGTTGCATTTAACGAAAAACGTTCAAAAAATTTGTGAATTTGTGCATAAACTGTATCCACATATTCATAATTTTTGAATCAGTGAACGCGTTTATAAAAAGTTTAGGAACGCATTCATAAACCTTCGTGTTTACCGAATGCTCATGAATGCGTTCATAAAAATTATGAATGTATTCAAAAAGCTTATGAACGCATTCATAAGCCTTCGGGTTTACCGAACGCTCATGAATGCGTTCATAAATTCTATGAACGCATTCATAAGCCTTGTTCATAAACCCGAACGTTTATGAACGAAAAAATTCCTGAAATTAAAAATCCCTAAAAAATTTAAAACATTGGTATATTTTTGAATTTTTAGTTTATTTGAAAAATTCTAATACTTTTTATGGAAACTTACAAAAGTGAAAGTGATTTATAGTAAACATGTTAAGTAATTATGAATAATATTTCTACAAATGCATATTTTGTTTATTAATTATAAATATGAAAAATTAATTTTTTAATAATGATATACAAAATTCAAATAAATTCGCATCTTTGACTGCTAAAAAGAAATTGACAATAGCAATGAAGTAATAGAAAAATAAATAAAATAATAATTTAAAGAATTTATTTAATTGAATTCGACTTACCTGTCTCGCTGGCTGGTAAAAACGCTCATCTACTTCTATCGCTCACCACATGAAGCAGATGAGAATTACAATGTCAAAACCTCCAAGTGTGAAAGAAAAAACTGCCAATCGCCGTTCGGATTCGGCGTCCGACGGCCAAACGAATGGTTTAGGAACGTGTTCAAAACTGATTCATAAAGTTTATGAAAAAAATCAAAAAATTTATGAATGTTTCATAAAAAGTTCAAAATAAAGGTAGCCTGCCCGCTCGGCTCGTACCCGAACCAAAAATGTGAGATTCGGCTTTTATGAAATGGTTTATGAACGAAGTTTCACAAATTTTATGAACGCTTTCATAAACATATAAAATTCATAAATTTCATATGTTTCATAAATTTTATGAAAAAAATCAAAATATTTATGCATTTTTCATAAAAAGTTCAAAATAAAGGTTTATGAACGCCGTTCATAAGATTTTTATGAATTATTTTTACCCGTGTATTTAAAACAAAAATAAAAAAACACAATTTGCACATCTAAATATTAAAAATAAATTGAATTTAAAAATTTAATAAGGCGAAGTCTCGATTCTATTACATTTTTACACTTTTACCGTAAAATTACAAGAATACTTTAATAATGTGACAAGTGACATGGATTGAACAACTACTGCAAGAATCTTATAAATTTGAAGAATTTTTTCGTATATTTTTTATTTTCTTTGAGTTTATTTAATATTCAAATTAATGTCCAATGCGTTTTAGTAAAAAAATGTGAAAAAGGTTGTTTTATTTGTGACACTTTTCCATAACCAGCAACGGCCAAGAGGCTTAAAGCAAAAAATTTCATTTATTTATGGAAATATTGTTTATTTTTCACATTTACTGTCTCTTTCCTAGTTTCGTTCTCCTGGCAGTTTAAAGTGACCACTAAAACGCTATCGGTGAGTGCTCAGTGCTTAGTTGATTCGATTAGTTCCACTTGTCGCAATGTCCATTTGATACAAAAAATGCTTAGCCCGACCAAAAACAATCGGAAGATATCAACCCTCTCTGATGTCATTGGCCAGAAAGCAATTTTATCAGCTCTCAACTCAGTCAATTTCTGACTAAGGCCACTAGTGCCTACCGAACATTTGTAGTCCAGCCGAATCTTGACCATTAAAGTAACAATTGTTTCAATGTCTTTCACACCAGGCCACTCAGCGTCACTTTGACTGTGACTCTGTGCGCTAATCGACCACAGCAAGAAGCGAAAATTTACGATTAGTTTGCGGAGTGTGTACTGTGCGCTGTGATTATTGATTCCTGTGTCAGAGCGTTTCACAAAGTGTTAATTTGCAAATTCACTTTGTCAATCAGATTGTCGCATTTGTTCGCTAATCAGTTCATAATGACGCGATATGGCGGCTCAATTACGATAAATCTTCTCAGGTATGTCAGGCGTGTTTTGTTTGCTCCATTTATTTATTTACGCATTTTTGCCTGCCTGGCTGTTTTGTCTGTTTCACATCAATCAATCAGCGATTGCTAAACAATTTCTGATATAAATAGTGACAGTCAAAATTTGTAAGCTAAATATGGAAAATTTCAGTAGCGTCCAATTGTTATTTTTACTCCTTACACGCCCACACACACACATACACACACACGCATAGAGATTCACAGCGTGCAAAGAGTTTGTCAATTTTGTCAACTGTTGAACGATGTGCGAGAAATCTCAGAACTCTTCATTAACGTCGTTTTCCGTTCGTGGCGTAGACGAATTTTATTTTAAGCCACTCTCGCAGTGGGCGAGCGGGCGGGTGGGCGGGCGGGATGCGCCAGAAAAGTTGGCATGGAAATTTTGCTTTTGCTTTGTTCGCTTGGGTCGGATTGTGTTGTGTTGTGTCTGGGCGTAATTTTGCCACAAAGTTGCCAACTTCTGTTGTCAGCTACTGTAAGCATTCATTGCGTTGTGTGGCCGCAAAGCGGAGACGCTTCACCGCTCGAGTGCCGCCGTGTAGCGTTTCCGTGAAGTGCGACGTCTTAACCTGAGGCGGCAAGCCGGAATGAACGGAGGGGGTGGGCTGTAGTGTGCAAGGTTGGCGGTGGTGGTTAGCACGTGAGGCCCGTTTCCATTATCATATCGTATTAATCCGATTTGTGGCATTGCGCGGAAAAATATTGGCATATCGGCGTATCGGCGCAATGTGCTAAGTAAGATGATTAATTAGCGCTACCGTAGCTGCATTTTCTTTTGGCAATGGCAACAACCATAGTCGCACTGAACTTGGCCGTGTTTGAATTTGACAATTTTTGCTGTTTGCACACAATAATTCGTATGGCAAACAATGCAAAGCTTTGACTTTTAATTGTATGCTTAGTGAAAAATTCCACAATTAAGCAATTTTAAATCGAGCGTAAATTCTTATGTAAGCATTTGGCGCTTGAATAATAGAGTCAGGTGGTTGTCTGGGTTCTGATTCTGGGTGGGGTGGAATGGAATTAGGTTGTATTTAATAGAGTCTAACGTTGAGTGCTTAGGTTAAATCATGTGGTAGATTAGCCCATTTTCGGCCGCTGGTCGATTTTTCGACCAGCCACTTTGAAGGAGAGTAACTCTGCACTTAGACATTATATCTTTGAACTTTTGATGCATAAAATAGCTTTGCTCTTTTGGCAACCCCTCGAAATAATAATTTTTTTTAAAAAAGATAAATTTAGAGATGTTGGCGAAGGCACGAAAAAAAGAATTTTTTAGTCATATTTTGAATATTCTGAAAAATATATAACCTTTTCAAATTATTGATTTATTATTAATTATTTACGAAGCCTAAAGACCAAATTACCACAATCAATTGATATCCATAAGATTATGAAAATATTTGTACCTCTCAGCACCGCGTACTTTTCAGTGGTCGAAATATCGACCATTGGCCAGAAGTCGTCATGTTTGTACATATGTAAGCCAACAATTGTTTGTTTTCATGCTTGATTATTATTGGACTAAAACTATATACATAGATATTTGTTTTTATTTGAAATTCAATTTTTATTAATTTATAAAAAAAATTTGAAAAAAAAAACACACAAAAAATCCAAAAATATTCTTGATTAAGGTCCTAAATGTAAGTCCTTAAAAGGAATTAAAAAAATATTGGCTATTTCTGCTAGCGGCCGAAAATGGGTTAGGGTTAAATCGTTTATTAAAAAAATGTCCTTTGTTACAGATTTTTTTAAAAATTTATTTATTTATTTATTTATTACAAATAGTCTAGAATTAACAACAACAACAATTCAATTAACAATTCATACTGACTAACAAACAGTAAAATAGTGTAAAAATTAAAATACTTATAAGCCTTTTCAGCAAATTCTTAAATACGTTATTAGATAATGAAAAATCTAAAGAATTTGAGTATAAGTTAACCTCAGTCAAAGCTCGCAAAATTGGGGCATTAACAGTAGATATAGTTTGTTTTACGACGCGGAATGAGAAAGAGATTTTACACACATTTGACCATATAAAAGCTGACACTATTTGGTGGCAATTTACAGAACCCGTTCCAACCCTGGAAAGAGGCAGACGGAAGTTAAAAGCAAGAACCCATGCATATTTTTTAGGGGGGATTAACAATTTTTAAAAGATGTCCTAGTAATGCCGAATTTACGCCGAGAAGAAACACGCCCCGTTGGGGAATTTGCCAAAACAGGTCGCTTTATCAGGCTCTTTTCATTTCCCTGTATGAAAAGGATAACTCATCCAGAGGAGGTTAATTGGGGTTTCGATAATGCATTTTGATTAGCTTTGAAACGCAAAAGTTGACAACCACACAACTCCGATGGGAGACGCCCTCTGGTGGTAAATTTCTGAACGTTCATGAATTTTGTATTTTTTGTACTTAATAATGTTGCCAATCGCTGAATAAATCGTTCAAATCGGTTCAGTAGTTTCCGAGATACGATGTTTTTTCGCTTACTTAACCCTTTCGCTATTTTGTTGCCATATGGCACATTGCTACTTTGTGGACGTCTGCATCCTCTATGGTTGCAAGAATACATTTTTTTGTTGGTCTTTAAAATATTTTGAAGTTTTAGGAAAAATACGAAATTAATAAACTGAATATTTAAGTTTAAAGAAGAGAAGTATACACGTTTTTTTAATGGTATACCTTGACATAGTAAAGGAAGAAGAAGCAGCAAAAATTATATAACTTTTTAATTTGACGTTTTCTTTCAATTTTGATACTTTTTTTTTTAATTTTGGCTGAAGTAAATGAAGAAATATTCAAATTTTCGTTATGCGTAAAAAGTTTTATGTTTAAGAAATTATTACAGCCACAACGATGTGGTTGCTCTCATAGAAAAACACTCTAAAATACAGGGTCCGAGTATGAAAATTAAAAAATTTCTTATGGAATATTGCTAATACAACCACATAGAAGCCTAAAAAGTAAAATTTAAAATTGTAACTTTCCCCAATAAAAACTTGTAGCGAAAGGGTAAAACTTAAATATTCAGTTTATTAATTTCGTATTTTTCCTAAAACTTCAAACTATTCTAAAGACCAACAAAAAATGTATTCTTGCAACCATAGAGGATGCAGACGTCCACAAAGTAGCATGTTGCCATATGGGAACAAAATAGCGAAACGGTTAACAACTACATTTACAAGTGGGCAGCCAATTGCATAGAAAATGGCTAGTTTTGTATGGCAGCTCACTTAAGACTTGGAGATAACGGGAAGAAACATTCAGAAGGGAAAATAAATTGGTGTCGGTCATACATTTGATACGTCTGGGGGCAACTTGGGAGCAGTGGGATCCTGTTTTATAAAAACGACCATTTTGTATGGAAGCCCCATTAAGGGTTGGAGATGGGGTATAAGTATGTTTGAAAGAAATGTTCAGTAGAGAAAACTAGTGGGGGTCAGTTATAGATTTTAACCCTCTAAGACCAACTTCTGACCAGCTGTGGAGCAATTTGTCGAATTTCCCTGGTCTAGTTCCACAATTTTTTGGCTCATGCACTTTTTCACCAAACCGCATAAAATGAGAGGTTGCGGAGCATCGATATCCCATTATTAAGAATCTCCATACAACACTAAATCCTGTCTAATGTACATTAACTCAAACTGCATTGCGGCACTTACTCGACTCAATCGTAATCAATCAACATTGGAGGATCTCTCGCTGCAAAGCCAAGTCCGTCGCCAGTGAAGCGCGCGTGTGCAACGCGCACCGACGCTGTAATCACAACGATTGCTATAACGCAGAAATCTTATGTAATTTAGCTACTTAATAAATGTTTAATTAAAGTTTCACTCCTTCCGCAGCGTCTAAAACCTTTCCCTCAAAGCACCCGAAGTGCTGGTGTCCGCTTTTCTTATCGCCAGCCGCAAAACTCTTATCGCGCCACATGAGCGAAGCGGAACGGGCAGGGCAGCTCACTTACTTACCACTACTTTGCGGACGTCTTGCGCTTTTTGAGTACTTAATCGCTTCTGAATTAATAACATTAAAAACCAATTGCCATAAAGTCTTCCCATAAATAAGGAGCACTCGAAGCATTTTGTTATTTACGACATTGCACGAAGACGGCGAGCTCACATGTCCAGCAGTGACCAGCGGCTACAATGGCCAGCTGGGCTGTTGGCCCAATGCGTCTTAGGGAGAATGCACGCAGTGAGCCAATCACTTGAATTCGCCTTAAAGCGCGCTCGTACGGGGATTTCTGCTAAATCAGGTGTCGCACAGCCGTTGGGTGATCGATTCCAAACAAAGTTGGTGCTAGTTGATGGCACCGCTCAGCTGCTGCCGGAATATTTAGTCAGAATAAAATATGCAGCGTGCTTTGCACTCGCATTGCATAAGTACACAAGCATTAACACTTTCGCCGGAATGCGTCGAAGTGTCGCATTCGTTCCACACACGCACGCATTACATTGGATATTTGTTATTGTTGCATTTCATTGTAACTGCCGGCGAATGCACTCGTCGCATTCGAGCAGTGATTGCATGAATCAAAGTACTCGAAGTAATTGAAATTGTTGCGAGAACTGTTGGTAAAGCAGAATAAAAATGGCCAATAGCAATAGCGAAAGACATTAGCACTTGACAGTGGCGGTTTTGGGGGTTGAAACCCCCTCAAAAATATTAGGATCAACTTTAAAACTACATACAAATTAACCCTTTCGCTACAGGTTTTTACTGGGGAAAGTTAAAATTTTAAATTTTACGTTTTAGGTTTCTATGTGGTTCTATTAGCAACATTCCATAAGAAATTTTTTCATTTTTATTCTCGGACCCTGTATTTTAGAGTGTTTTTATATGAGAGCAACCACATCGTTGTGGCTGTAATAATTACTTAAACATGAAACTTTTTACGCATAACGAAAATTTGAATATTTCTTCAATTACTTCAGCCAAAATTAAACAAAAAAAAGTATCTAAATTGAAAGAAAACGTCAAATTAAAAAGTTATCTAAAGTTTTCTGCTTCTTCTTCCTTTACTATGTCAAGATATACCATTAAAAAAGCGTGTATACTTCTCTTCTTTAAACTTAAATATTCAGTTTGTTAATTTCGTATTTTTCCTAAAACTTCAAACTATTCTAAAGACAAACAAAAAAATTTATTCTTGCAACCATAGAGGATGCAGACCTCCACAAATATCATGTTGCCATATGGCAACAAAATAGCGAAAGGGTTAAAAGGCATATACATAAATATTTATGAATATTAAAGAATTACTTTTTGAAACCCCCCAAAATATTTTTCTGAATACGCCCCTGCCTCTTGAGATTTGCACTATTAATTTCAGAGACCTACAAGAATTGATGAAGGCTGTAGTCATTAGATGAAAGATCGATAACTACGGCAGACCTCTGGACAGTTAATCTTTCTCATATAGAAAGCAAAAGGGTGTCTGATTAATTAGTCTGCTTAGGCGAAATCCCAATCAGAGTGGTTTTTAGACCATGAGAATCTGGTAGTAGCTCACTCATTAAACCAGTTTGAGCTTCTTTCGACGCCATGAAGATTCTAAATTAGATTCTTATCGATTAGATCCCATAGACTGTCCAAGTAGAAGTTGCCCAGGTGATTATTTCTTCTTCTAAATAAAGCAGGACAAGTTCTATGCACTTGTCTTTCGCGCCCACACAGAAGTTCTTTGAAAACAATCCCAACCAGGGACCCTAAAAATTATAAGCTAAATATAAAAATCAAAATATAAAACTTATTTTTCGATTTTTACTTTGCGCCAACCGAATAAAAATTATTTGTTGATTTTTTTTTTATCAGAAAATGAAAATCGTTTGTTGAGTTTATTTTTTGGGGGAAAAATAAAAATTATGCGCTGAGTTTTATTTTTTACTTGCAGAATGAGAATTTATTTTTCAGTTTTATTTTTTCTTCACAAAATTAAAATTACAGGACAAGTTTTAGTTTTTGATTTCAAAATAAATCTCATGTGGTAAGTTAAATTTTTAAAATAAATTCTCATTCTGCAAGTGAAAAATAAAACTCACCGCATAATTTTTATTTTTCCTTCAACAAATAAAACTCAACAAATAATTTTTATTTTCTGATAAAAAAAAAATCAACAAATAATTTTTATTTTTCCCCCAAAAAATTAAACTCAACAAATAATTTTTATTTTCTGATCAAAAACAAAAATCAACAAATAATCTTTATTCGGTGAAAAGTAAAAATCGAGAAATTTTGGTTTATTGCCTTTTTTGATAACTGCTTTCAAAAACAATCACTTTATTGCACTACATGATATATCTGCAATGCTTCCTTTATCTTGATTTTTTTTAATTAAAAATATTGCAATAATAATTATTTACGGTCCCTGGTCCCAACTTGTTAGTCTGGGTATGCTCTATTAAAAAAAAATCTCAAGTTTCCGAGAATACCTGCATACACCTTTACATTTACATTATTGCCGGATTGTACTTATGTATATAACTAAAACCAGTGTTTTAATTAAAGACTACAGCTGATGAAAATGACATCCAATTTTAATGACATCCATTTTATGATTATTATTTATATCTTGGCATTCCGTCATTTATACTCTTTCGTCCTCATATTATTGAAGTTTTATTCTCAAAATAACAACCACTTATTAATCCGTTCCTGTCCTTTCATTTAAAAAAAATATATAGACAGTGCAGTGGGAAAAAAGAAAAACAATTTTACATTCAGAAGGAAATGGCAAACCTCTAAAAGTGAAATAAATGCTTTTAAAAAAGGGGCCAACTCGCCATTCGGAATCAGCATAAAACTGTAGGAAGCTACGCCTTAATACACAAATTGTATTTTTGTTTTTATCGTATCGTTTTGGCAACAGTACACCTAAATGAGTTAAGATGACAGAAATAGATTGAAAAAATATTTGGTTTGTTTGCTGAGCGAATCATTGAGTGAGTGAATCATTTTATGGGTAATGTCACTATCCATTCGACTTTGTTACTAGGCTATGCATCGTCCGAACATATAAATCTTATTTTGTACCAATATTTGGGTACATTAAGGAAAGTTGAAAATACAGGAAATTCAAAGAAACATTAATGGGTTGGATTATCAATCGTTTCACTCACAGGGATTCAGAAATCGAACCTCTGACATGACTTTCTAAATACTTTTAAATACAAACGTCAGAAATACGTTCAATATGAAAACAAATGGTTTTCTGTATGGAAAACTGTTAGCCATTAAAAAGTTTGTTCTGATCTGTTGTTTGATCTATGTTATCCTGTCTGATTAGGAGATTTCACATCGGAGAAATTCCGTTGATGGTAAAGTAATTTTTAAGGTCAGCTATGAGGTATTTTTATAGATTATACTTTGGAGATTTGATATACAGTCGTGTCTGGATATAGTGAACTAATTATTGCAAGGCCTGTTCACAGTATTGAGGTTGTTCACTATATCAAGTTTAAAATTTTTGTTCAAAAACTCGTTTTATTTGCTCAAAATACACTATTTGCTTTTTGCTTGAAATTGCTTTCAAAATTTTGTTCATGATTTAGAGGCTCCATGTCAAAATTTGGGTGTTCACTATATCGAGGTGTTCACTATATAGGGTGTTCACTATACCCAGACACGACTATACATACAGTGAAATCCCTTATTACGGACAGTCATTAAGTTTTCCATACAAATATCATTCCAATAACCGGACGCGGACACTATATTTCAAACCATTTTGATTAAAAAATCTCTCATAAACGGACAAAATACAAAAATATGCCCAACCAGTTTTTACAAATTTGTACTACCCTATAATACAAATATTAATGTTATTTGAAAATGAACATTTGAAATTAAAACAATCAGTGTTTAGGTTATCGACCATACACAATTTTTTCAACCAAAGTAGCATTCAAATTTAAAGACTTGTACATTGTATGTACTTTACCAATACATGTAAAAAATATTAAATAAATATTCAATATTCAGAAATTCGTACAAAATATTAAATACATAAATAAACATACATAAATAAAATAAATAAAAAAACAGAAACATTCGAATAAAATCTCCCATAAGCGGACATCTCCCATAACCGGACAAAAACACTGCGACGGTGAGTGTCCGGTTATGAGGAATTTCACTGTATACCTACAGTTTGTCAAGTAAATGTTTCCAAACTTAAAAAAGCTAGAAAAATTATTTTGAAAAGCTTATAAATATAACAGAAATTGAAATATTTTGAAATTTTTTTAAGATATAGATTAATAGTAATGTGTATTGATACGCGAAAAGTGTAAAAAATCAAGAAAGGAAATGAAGCTATACTTCAAACTGTCAAAAAATTCGTCTTCTTTCAAAACCAAGATTGCATTGAAAAATTTGGCGCCGTACAGTTCCGAACAGTTTCATGAGATACATCAGTTCCGCATTCTATTTTTATATCCAAAGCCATTTCCCTTATTGAGATACGGGGGTTTTCACGAACTTTTCGGATGATTTTTCTTTCTTCTCTGTCAGACAGTTTTCTGGGTCGTCCAGGAGACACTTTCAAACCAATTCGCCCTTCAATACGCGAATCAAATAGACATTACTTTGATATTCTATGAGAGTGAAATATTCAATTAATCTATATTTTTCAAATAATTTCAAAATATTGCAATTTCTGTTATATTATAAGCTTATCAAAATAATTTTCTACCTTCTTTAAGGTATCATGGCACGTTAGAAAGGGGAATTTTTAATGATTTACAAAATTATTTATTTTTCAGCTCCTTTATTATCAATCTTTTTTTTACAATACATTGAAGGTTTAAGGGACACAAACAAATTTTGTTTTTTTTTGTTTTTTTAGCATATTGTCTCTTATATAGGTGGAGCTGAAGTTGCGAAGAAAAAAAAACACATCCTCCATTACGGACACTTAAAATCCGGAGTAAAAAAAAAGATTGATAATACAGGAGCTAAAAATAAATAATTTTGTAAATCATTAAAAATTCCCCTTTCTAACGTGCCATGATACCTTAAATTTGCAAACATTTACTTGACAAACTGTATGTAGCCATGTCCATTCATCTATTCGTCTGTTTTCATTTTTCCTCTGACAATTTTTCTTTTGTCCATTCTAAGAAAACCCCCTTTTTTTAAATATTTTTTTCCAATTTATCAACTTCAGACATGCAAATCCCACCTGCCGATCCACCAGTGCCGATCAGAACTACGAGACTGACAAACAAATAAACAAACTTCGAGACTATGATTCGAGCTGCAGAGATCTCAATAAGAATTCTCCCATTCGGCGATCGACAGCCAACCGCACCGGCGCTATCCAAATCGAATTGCTTCGCTCAGCGAGAACGAACTGAACTACAATCGCACTGTTTTCTGCGAAACGTCAAAATGACTCTGCACGTTTTTCGACAAAGTTGGCGCAATGTGCCGTCGGCAGTCGTGTGCACGTAGCGTGTGTAATGTGTACGCTTCGGAATGTCAACTGGAGCTGGGGTACTCAGTGGCGGTGCCGTGTCGTGGCTGAGAGCGTTGGTCTGAGTGCGTTTTCCGAGCTCTATCAATGTTGAATGCAACACGAGTGCGCCAGACAGTGCAGACCGTGCATGAGTATCTGCTATCTGATCGATTAGGGAGAGCAGCCGGCAATGTGGAGCGGCGCGTAAAGGCCAGATCTGGTTAGTGTGCGTGTGTGTATTTACTGTATTTTTGCTTAAAACGTGATGTGAAAAGCAACAGTAAATCATTGATGGGAGAAACGTGTAAGCGGCAACAAGTTCAAGTTTCGGAGATACAAAAATTCCGGTGCGCGCACTTTTATTGTTGGTACATCGAGCTGTGCATAGAACAGCCGGTCGACTCGTGTCGCAACGTCTGCCGTTCGCGCGAGTGTGCCGTTCAGTGAGTTACAGTGACAAAAGCGTGAAAGTGCCCACAAGTGACTGAGTCAGTGAGTGAGTGAGCTAAGAAGTGAAGCACCCCAAGTAGGTAGCGGCGGCTGGTTTATGCGAAACTCGACGCCGCACATTGTTGATAAAAACGTTGTTGTTGTTGCAGTGGAAAAGTTTGGATTAGCAAATACCAAAGCGAAGCGCGCAGCGAAAAGAACGATTCCCGGTCGGATGGGCGGCTGTTCAAACGGACGGACGCCCTGTGCGATTCCATTGGCGCGTCTGGTTTCTAGTTACTCTTGTTTTTGTTTTCATATGATTTTCGCTGT
The DNA here is from genome assembly GCA_964056695.1 of Melieria picta. Classification (NCBI taxonomy): domain Eukaryota; kingdom Metazoa; phylum Arthropoda; class Insecta; order Diptera; family Ulidiidae; genus Melieria; species Melieria picta. The sequence goes on along the minus strand of OZ057399.1, from coordinate 32,730,632 downwards.
TTGTTGTTCTTTCTTTGTTTTGTTGTGGATTCGTATTTGTTGACTGGGGGATTTCGGTGAATTTTCTTTGTTGTCTGCCAGCAGTTGGATTTTTGTTGGCAATTGCGCGAAATAAATATCGAACTTGCAGCCTTTCGCCACTATGGCCGTCTGCCTTCGCCGCTGGCAATCGCTTCATTGCTGCTGGCGAGCAACACCTAAAAATCTGGCATGTGCGTCAATTACCGTCCGTCGAATTCTATCGACTGCAGTTTTTCATACCTTAGCGGCGACATCATTAGCCTATTTGTTGTTGGAAATTTAAACAAATGGGGTTTCATTGTAAAAGCCGTGGAAATGTCTACACGCCCATAAAATCAAAAAATGCAAAATAACCAGCAGCAAAATAAACATTCTAAATAGAAACACAGCAACAGCCATTTACTTGAAAAAATAAAATAAAAATAATGACGAAAAAGTCGAAAATTTACGAACCGTGCAGCTGTCGCCTTGGATCTGCTGCCGCTAAACATGTGCGCATAAATTATTTTGAATTGAAAAAAAAGTCATTAAAGTTTGAAACGTGCAGAGAGCAAAATCTTAAGGGTGCTTCCAGCTGACAAATTATCTAAAAATATGCCAGCACCTGAGGATGTTTTGCGATTTTCGCAACGCAAACATTAAAGTCGACAAATAAAATTTAGCACAAAAGATACGGCAATTTTTATATTAATAAAAAAATAAAAATAAATAAAAAACCGGCAATTTGAATGACTTGTGTTGTTCACAGAAAATCCTTAGAAGAGAACAATTATGCTGAAATCATGTGATGTGATGAAATTTATTCATCTTTGCAAAATACTTACAGAAAGTGAAAACTTAATTTATGGAGAGGCATAGGAACCATTTTTCGATTTTTTTATTGAACCCCTAATTTTATGAAGTTTAATGAAAAAATACATATCTAGCCCAAAAATTGTTAAGGTGAAGTAAGTAAAGGAGGTAGAGCAGAGAGGAGATAGAGTAGAGATACAAATTCAAATACAGAATAAAGGTTAAAATTCCGGGATCCCGAAGCATCAGCCTTGGGATCGCAGGGCTTCGGGATTTCGGGATTGAATGCCTTAGTGCAAATGGAAGACTCAGTCTCGTTTTTCATATTTATCAACCAGCTAGTTTACAACAAATATTTCGCAACATTGCACAGTGATTCGACTCTTAAATTCGACTTAAATTTGCAATTTTCGTTATTTTTGGTGAGCTATAGCAACAAGTGTGTTGGCTAGATTTTTCAGATTTTACAATTAATCGGTAACGTCAACATGAATAATTGCGAAGAGTAACAGAAATTGTCTTAGGACCCTTTAGTTTTGCAATAAAAATGATATTAATAAATGTATGTTTTGCATTTGTGCAGTTTTCTCAATTTTGCATACTTGATTGCATACTTTTAGGGATAAATAAAATAAATTTTGTTGAAAAATAGGTGTTTAGACCACTTTTCAAATTGAATTATTTTCTGAGATCGGAAGATATCGGAGGATGTAATTACATTATCCGACAAAGAAAGAATGCTTCTTAAAATAAAAAAGATCCAGGAACATACTTTCACATACTTTTTAGATATTTTCCTCTAAGTTTTGCCAATTTTCAGATTTTTAATTTAGAAAAATATTTTAAATTAAAAGTGAAGTCAAAGCCTCAGCTTTTGTAAATTTTGAGAAAACATTAAAAGCGAAAATGGCCACATCATTTATTAATCTATATTGAAAGTTTTAGCAACTTCTTGCTAACCATGTAAAAACAGAAAATAAAATAAATATATTAAATTTTTTTGTGAAAAAAGTTTCAACTTTGAGCCGCTTTTGCACAGAAACTAATTAATTTTTTGCACAGATTTTTTGGAGTTTTCTTAGTTGGAGTTTTGCCTTTAAAATTACATCAAAATCGTTAAATTCTGAGACTATAAATTTTTTGAATTTTTTCTATGGAACGAATCACTGTGCATTGTAATAAAAAACCATTTACCCATGAACCAGCGAGCATATCATCATAGTGCACAAAGACAAACATTTCAAAAATATTTACATTTCACATTTACACTATCAGTTTGATTTGGTTTTTAAAACCTAACAGCCACACGAAACTTTCATTGAAATAAATTTGAATTCAATGCAATGGACGCAAACGAAATGAAACGAAACAACCGAAACAACTGACTGAATTGTCAGAAAATTGTAAAATAAATTAAATTTTTAGTACGACACCATACCAATTCCTTACTTGTATTATATATTACATATTTTTAATTCGAAGAGCAGGTGTCGTATTAATGAATTTATGATTATTGCAATTTGTTTTGAAATGTTTTGTACGCTTGCTCAACAGATAAAAATTGAAATTCTCAAATAAAATACATATGTACATATGTATGTATGTACCAGCAGTGTTGATTTATAACATTGGCACGTGATTCACTTATTTGATATTTGTGCTCGTGCGGTGTGTTCCCGATCTGCCGCCCTACGCGTCGCATTCAGCTACGGAAACACTCGAAAGCCAGCGGGGGTGAGTAAGCAAAAGCCTTGATAACTGTTTATATTCTGTAACGATAAGTAGCCATTTTTATATTTTTGTTATTGTCACACTTCATGAATCGAGTGCAGTCAATTCCGTAGAAAATTATGAATACACATTTTATCAGATTTAAAAATTCGTTTAACAATCTCTTTAACCCTAGTTCCGAGAAGTGAGCTTCACAGTCTCACTAAAGATTTCAAATGGTGTTAAATCCAAAAGATTTTCGATTCCATTATTTTGTAATCCTCTAATGGAATGTTAGAATTATATTGCATTTAGAAATTTAACATTTGAGACATTTTTTGTACTTTTTAAACCAATGTTTTCAGGAATTTAGCTCATATAAGCCTGACAGTCTCAATTCTGGGTTTACGTTACTTTTAAAATTCTGGGAATTAGGGTTAAGTGTGAGGGTTTGAGAGTAAGGACGGAATTCACCTTCGCGTGAAATTTTGCTTATTTGTTGGATAGCAAATGTAGTTCATTAGATGTACTTAGCAGGAGAAAAGCAACGGCTGTCTAATCTGAAGGTAGCCAACCTTAGCAAATATCGACTGAACAAGTTTAGCTTGAAGAATTCGAGCACCGAGTACCGGTCCTGAGCCAGAAGTTTCATGGGGAGGGGGGGGGGGGGGAGCCAAATGCCATTTCCAGAGACCTAAAATAATTATTATCCATATTTTTGGGAATGAAAAAATTACCCTAATTTAAGAAATTTCTATAATTATTGCTTTATAATAATTATTCCCAATAAGAAATTTTTTACGTCGCCTATAACTATTATCGTGTAATAAATATTTTTGAGTTGCATAATAACTCTTATAAGTAACAAGTATATTTTTCGTTGTCGATAATTATTATTTTGGGATTTTTGTTTTTTACATTGTTCCATAACTTTTATTTATGACTTTTTTAATTTACGTTACCGATAACTATTATTTTGAGACATTTTTTTTATGTTACTTCATAACTTTTATTTATGATTTTTTTTCATTTACGTTGCCGATAACTATTATTTTGGAAACAAAATTTTTTACGTTGAATTACTACATATTGGATATGAATTAATTTTTTATTGTTTTAAATTGACAAACGCAAATTACCTGCAGAAACCTTATTTCCACCAAAAACTAAACAATTAAAAATCAATTCATACTCAAAATGTGGTGAGGCAACGTAAATAAAAAATATTTCTTTCATAAAAGTTATGAGGCAACGTTAAAAAATTTTCTTTCAAATAATAGTTATCGGTCACGTAAATAAAAAAAAATCATAAATAAAAGTTTTGAAGCAACGTAAAAAAAATGTTCTCAAAATAATAGTTATTGGTAACGTAAATAAAAAAGTCATAAATAAAAGTTATGATGCAACGTAAACAAAAAAAATCGCAAAATAATAATTATCCAGAATTAAAAAAATATTTATTTCTCATAACAGTTATTATGCAACGTAAAAATTAACTGTCGCAAATAATAATTATAATCAACAAATAAAATTTATGTTGCATTGTAATAATTACATTGCAATTAATTTCTTAAAAAACTTATAATAGTTAAGTACCTGGCCATTTCATTTGAAAAAATATTTTCTACTCACAATATTTGTAACAAACAGATACAATATTTATGGACGTTGAACCCCCCTTGCGTGCGCCACTGGCATGTAGTAATTATTTCTGTCTGCAGCAATTAGTTATTTTTAGTTAGAGTTATTTTTTCCTCACTTTTAAAGCATTTTATTATTGGACAAATTTGTTTGACTAGTCGACAAAATCGTGAGTACCGCCAGTGTGCTGCATTCACGTTTTAAGTTCAATGAACCCATTTGTGCAGAGAGTGTAAAACATAGACCGAGTCAATAGGCGGAATGTTGGTAATAAATGTTGGTAATGCATAAAGCAAACTTTACCTTCATTTCATGCTGGTTGGAGCAAACATACAAAACAACAACAAAACTCTGTGGCATATATTGGCACAGTTTCGAATATGCTCCACGCAGTCGTGTAGTTGTTTTCGAAGAAAGAAGCTGACGTCTGAAGACTGTTTATTCGCTAAGAACGTAAATAACTTTTTCTTTCTCGGCTTTAAACTTCAAATCATGGCAAATTGTACAGAAATGCTTGATGCAAATGTTAATTAGGCAATGACGAAAAAAATGCTAATGACAGAAAGTCGTCTTTCGAGTTATGCAAATTTGTACGGAACAACCGCATCACTGCCGATGATGTCCAGCAAATTGGGAAATTACAAAAACAATACAACAAAAAAATTATTAATTGGCTAAATCCATTGGCTTTGCAATTAAGCGAATGTTAACTTGAGTGCGGTTCATGAATGTGGCAAATATTTACTACTCTGCAATTGACCAGCGATTGTCTTCAAATTGAATCATGTTTATTAGTTCAAATTAATTTCCATTTTCCATTTGCCATTTCTATACATGACAAAATATAGTACATAACTGTAACAAATAGTATCAAATAAGTAGCTATGGACGTATCGCTTTGATTACACTGCAATGTTGCTTATAAATCCAGAATCTTCTGGAGTTCAAAGCCAATCAATTCACAAAATGCCAACAAGCAGAGATTAGAGAAAACAATACGATTTCAATTATTTGCTAGCCAGTGGTTATCGCATTGTCGTTGTCGTCATCAGTCTGGCATGGAGCATGTAGTGAGTCACGTGCGCGCGCAAATTTTTCTCACACCTCCGTCAAGCAACGCTCGGTTTCAGTTATCCCTATCGGACGTTTAATGTCTTATCATCACTCAGAAATTTATAAATAAAATTTTTCCATAATTGTCGCATAAATGTGAGCCAGTTGTAGAAACTCGCCCAGTTCAGTTTCTGTTATTTGCTTTAGTAACATTTCCTCTGCATTGATAGCAATATTCACATTTGAATTTGTATCACAAATATTTATAAGTACTTACATGTGACATATTTGATACAAAAATTGTGGAATACTAACTTTGGACTCTTCGAATTATTAAACCATTACTGATCATAGAATCCATTCGACGAATTTATGTGCTATTCTATTAGGAAGCTTTTATAAGTTGTTAAAGTTGGAGTGGTGAAGTGGTGGTCACTTAAGCTACGAAGGCCCATTTTGATACCACAAACCATCGAGCTTAATGTCAGTCACTCTTTGAACCAGCTTGAGCTTCTCATGAAAAGCCAGTAGACTGTGAATAGTCCCATCAGCTGGATTGCCTAGAAGCTCTATAGAAGGACGAAAGTTTAAGGTTGCTAACGTACAAAAAAGCAGAAAAACTTTTCTGCAGAAATGTTGTTGCCTAACGTTGTATGCAACTTTGTGAAGAAGAAAGAAATCATTGGAAGCTTTTCTTCTTTAAACACCTGGAAGAGTCTTCATTGTCTTTGAGTAAAACATTTGCAAGTTTTTACTTCAGCTTGACTGTATACAAAAATAAATGCTTGTAACATTAAAAAACTTTCTTCAATGAAAATTTGACAAAACTTACATTATCCATGTGACATAAGCAGGGACCGTAAATAATTATTATCGCAATATTTTTAATAAAAAAAATCAAGATAAAGGAAGAATTGCAGATATATCATGTAGTGCAATAAAGTGATTGTTTTTGAAAGCAGTTATCAAAAAAGCAATAAACAAAAATGTCTCGATTTTTATTTTACGCTCACCAAATAATAATTATTTTTTGATTTTTTTTTTTCGATCAGAAAATAACAATTATTTGTTGAGTTTTATTTTTGTATTTCATGAGCGAAAAGTATTACTCAGAAAATAATTTTCAGAAAAATTTTCAGACAATTTGAAAAATTGAACTTACCACATGAGGCTTATTTTTGAATCAAAAACAAAAACTCGCCCCGTAATTTTTATTTTGTGAACGAAAAAATAAAACTGAAAAAAATTCTCATTCTGCAAGTGAAAAATAAAACTCATCGCATCATTTTTATTTTTCCCCCAAAAAATAAAACAACAAATAATTTTTATTTTCTGATCAAAAAAAAAATCAACAAATAATTTTTATTCGGTGAGCACAAAATAAAAATCGAAAAATAAGTTTTATATTTTGATTTTTATATTTAGCTCATAATTTTTACGGTCCCTGGACATAAGTCATCTTTTACGAAAACAAACGTTATCAGTTATTTTTTTGAAGAGACGTATGAGGTGTTCAAAAATCTTGAAAACCCCCATTTACTTCCAGAGTAATACTTACTTACTTAACCCTAATTCCCAGAAGTGAGCCTCACAGTCTCACTAAAGATTTCAAATGGTGATAAATCCAAAAGATTTTCAATTCCATTATTTTATGTAATTCTCTAATGGAATGTTAGAATTATATTGCATTTATAAATTTAACATTTTAGACAGTTTTTTGTACTTTTTAAACAAATGTTGTCAGTAATTTAGCTCATATAAGCTTGACAGTCTCACTTTACGTTACGTTTACGTTACTTTTAAAATTCTGGGAATTAGGGTTAACTAGCCATTAAATATAGAACCCTTTACCGGGTTACGGCCAGCCGCAAAAGTTCTATTTGCTTTGCGCACACCTTCGCCAGTTGGTCACACCAAAAGATGATAGGGCGTCCTCAACTTGATGCATCCACCGGAAACATGGTCTCTCTCTTCGCCGTCGACTTAATACTGCCGCGTCGAACACCTTTTTCGCCGAAGCTTTATCGTTCATACAAAAAAAAAAATGGCCCAGAGTATTGCAGTGTTTTAAATAAACAAAAATTAAAGTATGCCATAATTTTTAGATCATACAGAATAATTAACAAACATTTGGACAAATGTTACAACAGTTTCACACAGACACACAACATTTTCAAGTTTAATAACCTTTTCGATTTGATATTTTTGAAAGCTGCACTTTTCAGCCAGTGTTGCGTCTGACTTTAATTTATATATCTGCGCGCATGTCTGTGGGCAGAGTGTGTGTATATGTGTGTGTGTGTGTTTTGTTATTGTCGTCAATTAATTTCAATTAAAATTCAATATATGTGTACGTATGTTTTTAATTTTTGTGCTCCTTCATTGTTGTTGCAAAACCCAAAGAGCAGCCGCTCGTTATGTGTATAATGTATATGCTTCGTATGTACATATGTGAAATATTGAAGTAAATAAATTACATTGAGTTGGCACAAATGAATTCTACATTAATAATACAAATAAATGTTATATTTTATGCCGACGATTACTTAAATACTGCACAGTCCAAGGTTCAGTTTGTTGCTATTATAAATTTTGTTGTTGTTATGGCGCATACATTTTCGTGTTAAATAGCGTTAATGCAGTTTAATTTATCGATTCAGTTGTTTACTAATAATTTTTCACTAACTATTACTGCGTTATGGTAACCTTGAAATGCGATTTTACGCTTTACAACTATTTTTCAGTTGCTCTGAGTGAATGTTTACCACCCGAATGTTGAAAATTCATATTTAACATGCGATTTTCTGCACAGTAGTTTGTGGGCACTTTGCCATCAAGTTCAAAGTTAATTTAACCCTAAAAGCAATTCGAATAAATAAATCGATGAAAATGTTTGAGGAAGCTTTGCATTTCAGTCGCACTGCGCTCGAGTATGCTTCGAGTATTTTTGCATTCGTTTTCATATATCAGGTATCTGAGTTACATACATACAATTATTGGAAATTATAGACCGCAGAATATTTTCATAAATAGTCAAGTAGTTGCAATTGACAGTGGCGCTGAGGTTTGCGGTATAAAACCTCCCTAAATATCTTTTTGTTCCAAAATATTTGGTGACAAATATACACCTAATTCTGTTTTTACACGGTAGATTGGTTCCAGGAAAAACCGTGTAAAAAAACCGTGTAAAAAACGACATTGATCGCATGCAAAAATAGGTGATTGGTTCCTTATCTCTAAAACCTATTAAAATTAGTGAAAAACAAGGATACATAAAATATTTAACAAAAATAAGAAAATATATACAACTGAATGAATATAAAATATTTTTTGGCTTACCTTTTATCTCAATGCGTTAAAATTAAAATAAATGTAACGTTGGAAAAACTTATTAGACTATAACAAATTTCTTTACCAAACACGTCTGATTGCATTGATAGTTCACAAAATATTAACACATTTCAATTGCTCTGACAAGTAAATTTGCTTGTATCCACAAAAAAGGAATTTCCCTAAATTTGCGATATGAAAAATTAAATTTGACAAAAAAAATTTGACAAAAATTAAATTTGACAAAAAAAAATGTAAGCCCAAAAGATTTGGAATCATGCTAAATGGAATAAAATCGTGTAAAAAAATTTCAAATTTTTTTATTTTCAAACCGTGTTAAATCAAAACCGTGTAAAAAAGACCGTGTAAAAACAGAATTTAGTGTAGTTTCAAATAGTATTGACTCCAAAAGTTGTCTACAGAACCGGCCCTCCTCCCCCTCGAGAGAAATCCTGTGTGTGCCTCTGGCTAGTGATATATCCAGTATCATCATTTTTTTATAAAGAAGACGTAAGAATATAAAATATAGGAACAAAATGAAAAACGAAAAGAGCAAAATCTAAAATGACAGTTGCTTCCTTTAGTCATGAGACGTTGGAAACAGTTTGATATGAATTGAATTGAGTTGAATTTCTTGATATCCGTCATGGACTAGTTGGCTTAATTCACTTATGATCCAAATGAAATGGAATTGAATGAAATTTAAGGCATTATTTAACATAGAATGAAATTAACTTGTTGTAATTTTGAAAGCAATTCCATTTAAATTCCATTCTCTCTAAAAACCTTGGTCCCTATCGGCAAAAAAAATTAGGACAATCGGTTTTCACCAACTTCTTCTGAGGCAAATTTTTCATCAAAACATTCTTTTGCCATAAACAAAAACAATTAGTGTCTGGTCCGGACTATAGGTGGGATACATAAGAACATCTCAATCAAGCTTCTGTAGCTTCTGGCAAATCACCATCGTTGTGTGTGGCCTCACGTTGTCCTGATGCAACACAATTCCTTTCCAATGGACCAAAGCTGGCCACCTTCTTGGTAATTGCTTTCTTCAGACTGTTAACAGCAGAGATCTGAATTAAGAGTTTGGCAGTAAGAAAGCAGCTCATAGTTGTTGATTTTCTGTCAATCCCATCAAACACATAGAAAAACCTTCCTGATCGTAAATACTGGCTTGCCCACTGTTTGCGTCCACTCACCGCAATTCGACCACCACCGTTTTTACTTAACGTTGTTGTGAGTGATCCACTTTTTGTCACCAGTTACCATTCGCTTTAGAAATGGATCGATATTGTTGCCATTCAGCAGCAATTCGCAGATAGAAATTCAGTACATGAGGCTTTTTGAACTTTTTTTGTATCCAACTTCATTCAAATGGTTCCGGACGATTTTTATGCAATATTTAGTTCTTGATCAATCAAAATAGTGCTTACATTACTATCTGACTCGACGACTTCGTTGATTTGATCGACATTTTCGACAATTGGCCTTCCAGATTGTGATGCATCTTTTCACATCAAAATTATCAAAACCAGAATCGTTGAAAGCAAAATTGTGCGTGATTGGCTGTTACAGTATCAAATCAAATCATGAACACTACTAACATTTGTAGCCTCATGGTTTTTGGATACGGCCTGTTCCGAAAAAAAAAACTGTAAAATATCTTCTTACCTGGTGTCCATTTTTGACGAACGCTTAAACAAAACCTACTCAAGCAATTGCAAAACTGTCTGCTAAGTTTTTTTTTAGTAGCAATAGTAGTAGTTTTTTTTTAGCAAATGTTAGGTAGATAAAAAAAATATTTTCATGAATTTAATAATTAACAAACGTAGTAGTAAAATTGCGTCAGCTTAATGGAACTGACAGCAAAAGTCGTGTATGCAATCAGCAAAAGTCATTTTTAACTAAAATTTAAATCTTACTCTAGCTCGCTAAATACAATGTCATTGCTTTCTATTTATTGTTGCTAGAAGCCAGCTTCGAATAAACAAATAATAAACACACTGTGAGTGGTTTTGGCTGGAAGCGTTTGTTCATATAAAATCCGCCTCTGTTTAGCTTTTGGCTTTGGGTGAACTGTTTCAGTAATGAAAACAAACTTTAGTGTTGCTAATAAAGTACAAAGAATTTTAGTATCAAGTAAAAATAAAATTTACTAAACGAAGCTTCTAAAGCTGAATGGAAAAAGTTGCTCAAAGAGCACAAAAGTACCAAAAAATTATTTGACTTTTTTATAAAACTAATTTAGAAATAAGAAAAGTAATGGAAATTAAAAAAAATAATATTAAGTTCATTAAAACATGAAAATAAAATAAAAAATATTAAAATAGCTAAAAATTATTAAATTTAATAATTATTAATTATTAAATAACTAAAAATGTATTTTTGTTTCTGTGAGGGAGAGTCGCTTACAGAGCACAAAAGTACCAACAAATTCTTTTTTTTTATAAAACTAATTTAGAAACCAAAAAATTAATGGAAATTAAAAAAAAATAATAATAAGTTCATTTAAACATGAAAATAAAATAAACAATATTTAAATAACTAAAAATTATTAAATTTAATAATTATTAATTATTAAATAACTAAAAATTATTTTTGTTTCTGCGAGGGAAAGTCGCTTACAGAGCACAAAAGTACGGAAAAATTATTTGATATTTTTTATAAAAGTGTTTTAAAAGTTAAAATATTAATGGAAATTGAAAAAAAAACAATAAATACGTTCACTAAAATATGAAAATAACATTTAAAAATATTTAAATGTATTAAACTAAAAACTATTTTAGATTTTTTGTTATTATTTTCAAATTATGATTTATTTTATTTTTTCTGAAATTCACTTTTAGTATTATAAAAAAACGGAAATAAAATTTTAAAAATATTTTAATATGTTCAACTGAAAAAGCCTTTTCAATGCTTCAAATTGATTTTAGATATTTTTTTTGTTTTTAGTTTTTCTGTCAGTGATTATTGGTATTATAAAAAAATAATTTTAGGTTTTTTTTGATAATTTTTTATTGTAATTTTTTGTTGTTTCATTGTTGTTAATGGAAAAAGGCATTGAAATAATAATAATGTTTTGTTTATATTTTACCCCAATTTACCGCAATCAAATGTCCATAAATCTGTATTTTCTTTAAAAATGTACTTGCCAACGCGTCACTCAAAGTTCACTTAAATATTTGTCAACCGTTGACAAAAATGTTCACCCCTCCTTTAGCTCTTAGCTCTTTCTCTTCCTCCCTCTTTCAGTTTCAAGGACAACCAATGTCCGACTAACAAGCAACATAAAATGATAGCTAAGTTTTACGAAAAGGACACAGACGTCGCCATTTTGCACACTTGTGTCAGCTCAAAGCTTTCTCATATTTCCAATTAATAATCCATAAGCAGAATACAACAAGTGGCAATTTAATGGACGCGTATTTGTCAGTTGAAATCGATGGGTAATGCAATTTTACAATAAGAAAAAACAACAACAACAAACACCAAATTATACGCTAAGAAAATGTGCAAATCGTTATACAAGTGAATACGTTAAATTACACCAACAAAATTGAGATTAATAGATAAACAAATACAAATAAAATGCCAGACATACATACATAGGTCATTATCGCCTTCAGTAGGTGTTGTTGTTTTTTAGTGTATAAAAGAAATCGGCGAAGCAATTAATTGAGTAGACATTCGTAGCGTGCCCGCCCCTTCTAAACATTATAAATGGCAGGTAATTTATGTGATTTTTTGACGCAACGTTTTTTGGCCAATTTTTTGCAAATTAATTACAATTGTTAATTTGATTTGATAAAAAATTTTCCAAAGTCTGCTTTTGTCTGAACGTAACGCAAGACAAAAACTGTTGTATGCGATTTCCGTTTCAAAATTTATTATTTTATTAAGACTTTGGTTTGCAAGAAACCTAAATGTGTTGACGTTGCCTAATTCTGACTGCAGATCATCAGAACCGCAAAAATTGCGGAACTGAGGTCATCAGCGTAAAGCAGGTTGCATGCGATTTTAATTTGAAATTGTCAAAAATTATTGGAGACTGTGGTTGGAAAAAATCTAAATATGTAAAATGCAATTTATTTTGTGATATTCACTGAGTACTGTTGACCAAACTTAATACTAAAAGCCTAAATATTTACATACATATATCAAAAACTTGCATGCGATTTTGGTGATTTTGAATAATTTTGCCAAAGTTCTACATAAAATATATTCATACAAAATCAAACTATTGTGCGGAAAATTCATGAGACATGTTCGTATATATGTATACTATATACATAGAAATGTATGTATGTATATTATATACGTACACAGTGGCGCACACAGGAGTTCATTTGTGGGGGCGAGAGTTGCGTACAACTTTTGAGTCCAATGCCATTTGAAATCATATTTTGTACCAGTAGTTTTTTTGTTTGGGTGGTTTGAACCACCAAACCCCGCCCCCCTGTGTGCACCACTGTACGCACATATATAAAGCTTGTGAATATAAATTATGTAGTTATGTATCGGGCATGTGTTGTTTTCCATATACCGGTGACACACTCCCTCACCAGAAAACTTGTAGGCGGCAACTGCTTAGCTACCAGTCAACTTTCTACAGAATTGCGCATAATAACAGTTGTTGACACTCACCTAAAAGGCACACAACACCACACACACACACACACACACACACACACATAGACAGCCAACTCAAACGAATCTCATATCTAGAATCACATATCGATGTGACCTAGAAGGCTGAAGTGCGGCGTGTTGCGCGCACAACACTTCTCGAATTGTGCGATTTCAATAACGTAAAACTGCAACAACAACAACAAAACAAATATAGAAAATGCACTAATATGTAGGGGAGCACGTGATGTATGTTCGACTTTTTTTTAGCATAGTTGAAACTGGTGACTACATGTTGAAAACAACTGGCAGATAAAAATGTACTGGAATTTCATGTGCGTGGAAAACCCTCAATAACAGTCGAACTCGTGATATAAATGTCATAATTACTAAATGATACAATTGTGAGTGATGAAATGAGTGTCCTATGGTCGTCGTACGCCGAATTTCATTCTATGTAGTCAATGAGGCCAATAAATCACGTTCTTCTTCTTCTTAAGCCTTTGCTGATCCCGTCAGATTTTTATAAAAAAAAACTTATCTAATTACTTCTCATTAGAAGTGCTTTCACCATATTTGAAGTTAATTGGCACATTAAATCATGTTTCCCCATACAAACTCTTAACCCATCGTTGACTCCGTCAAATTTTTATTTTTGAAAAAATTAAAAACACGTGTCAAATTATTTCTCACCAAGAGTACTTTCACCAAGTTTGAAGTCAAAAAGGCGCAATAAATCATGTTTCCCCATACAAACTCTTAGCCCATCGTTGAATCCGTCAGATTTTGATTTTCGAAATAAATGAAAAACACGTATCGAATTATTTCACATTTAAAATACTTTCACCACGTTTGAAGTAAAAAGGCGCAATAAATCATGTTTCTTTATACAAACTTTTAACCCTTGGTTCAACCATTTAAGTTTTGATTTTCAAAAAAATGAGAAACACGTGTAAAATTATTTTTGATTAATTAAAAACACGTGTCAAATTATTTCTCATCAAAAGTACTTTCACCAAGTTTGCAGTCAAAAAAGCGCAATAAATCATGTTTCTCCATACAAACTCTTAACCCATCGTTGAATCCGTCAGATTTTGATTTTCGAAATAAATGAAAAACACGTATCGAATTATTTCACATTTAAAATACTTTCACCACGTTTGAAATAAAAAGGCGCAATAAATTATGTTTCGTCATACAAACTTTTAACCCTTGGTTCACCCCTTTAAGTTTTGATTTTCAAAAAAATTAGAAACACGTGTCAAATTATTTTTGATTTCAAGTGTTTTCGCCAAATTTAAAGTCCATAGGTCAATCGCTTCGGGGGTTTTTCGTAGTCTTTCCGTATACGCACCTTAACCCTTGGTTCACCCCGTTAAATTTTGATTTTCGAAAAATTGAAAAAATACGTGTCGTATTATTTTTGATTTGCAGTATTTTAACCAAGTTTTTTATTTATGTTTTAATTTATTAAAAATAGCCTAGAATTCAGTAACAATTCATACAGATTAACATATAGTAAAATAGTGTAAAATTAAATACCTTAAAAAAAAGCTTTTTCAGCAAATTCTTAAAAAGTTTTTAGATAATGAAAAATCTAAAGAATTTGAGTATAAGTTAGCCTCAGTCAAAGCTCGCAAAATTGGGGCATTAACAGTATAGTTTGTTTTACAACGCGGAATGAGAAAGAGATCTTGACTCCGAAGAGTTCTCAACGGAGCTAAAAAGTTTTAAATCAATAGACCCATTAAATTGCGTTTCTTCATACAACACCTTAACCCATGTTTTGCCCTTTTAGATCCCGAATTTCAAAAAATCCCGTCTTAGGGGAGGTTCATTTTTCAAGACAGTTTAAGTTTCATATTTGTAGCTTTAGCGGTTTGAGCTGGGCGATGATGAATCAGTCAGTTAGTCGGTCAATCAATCAGTCGGGACAAACAATTTTTGTATAGAGATTGAGCTCACTTTGAGCAGTTGACAGCAACTTGTGACTGAGTTGTTAGCATTGAGTTGAGAGTTGAATCTTTATACAATAGGAATTTTTTTTACTAAAAATTATTATTTTTGTGCGTAAAAAGTAGTCAGATATACATGTATGTATGTATCATAATATATCAGATTTATCCACTGAGAGAGAAACAAACATAGTGACGTAAATATTGCATACAAATTCAGTTTTTTATTCAACTTAAAATTACGATTTTTATATTAAAATTTGTACTCTCAAATTGTGACCCGTTGTACAGATGCAGTGGGAAGAAGTCAGAAAACAAATTTGGAAAAAACAGGCCTGTTAAAAAAATGCTTCTAATTAAAAAAGGAAGGATAAGATTGAAAAATTAAATGCCCCTTCCTCTGATATCCACATTAAGAGACGAAATGCATAGACATTTCGAGAAAATCTGTGTTTTTAAGAATACCTAGTTTAAAAAAAAATCATTTCTAGGAAACATTTATATTAAACAGTATCTAAAAATACATTACTGAAAAGGGGTATAAGAACCCGTTGGTGCAAAAAATGAAAACAAAAAAATGAAAGCAGAAAAATAGGCCGATGGCATCATCGACCAAAAACGGCCGATACCGATGCCGATACCTATTTTTTTGGCCGATGCCGATACTAGCCGATGCCGATACCAATTTTATTGGCCGATACTAGCCGATGCCGATTAATCGGTCAGACTCTAACAAAAAGGAGTACCACAAATTTAATTTGTTCCAACAGAAGTTGCAATCTGCATGCCAAAAAAAGCGTTCAAGTATTCGAACAAAAAATTCCTCGTACTCGCTGCGCATGTATCGAATTTATTTCCTCCTTCTTCCTATCACATTTTCGGCCAAATCATTTTTCTCCAAATCCAAAATAAAAAATATCCACCTCTTGCCTTGTGTGTAATGTGTGTCATTGCAGTGGAACCGGATCCACACTTCAGTTTCAAACGAATGCGCGGCGTTTTGCAGCGTCATCGCACGCTCACCTGCATTCGCAGCGGCAGCGGCAGCGGCAGCGGCAGCGGCAGCGGCAGGTAGAGTTTCAAGTTCAATGTCGTTGCATTTCTTTGCGAAACCAGTTTTGGCAGCAAGTCGCCTGCTTGCCGGCCACCAGCTACCAGTCACCGGCCATCAGCCGCTCGCCAGCACGTTTGCCGCACGTCAGGCGTGCAGTGCGTCGTGTGCCTTGTCGGCTGGATTGCGGAAAATGTACTGAGCGTGTGATTGGTCGCTCTCGTCGCGTTGATTGTATGTTCGTCTTGTTCTTGGCCACCGCTGACTGCTGTGGTCCCAATGAGCCCGTTGACTCTTGACTGAATTCCGACTGCGAGTCTGGCCGCTACCTGTTCGGCACGCTGCCCCGCACTTTGGCAAACGACAGCAGTCAAACCAGTTTGTTCTTGCCCGCAAGCGCAGACCTTTTTTTTGGAGCCTCGTACAGTAGGAAAAGTTGCGTAATGGAATTTTTATAGAACCACCGGTGGCAAGTCGGTCTCACACGGCGCCAAATGCCGCATCATCACTCGAGTGATGCGCTCACGTGACGCGAGACAGTTGGCCAAATTCAACTAGAAATAAAATTCAAATTTCAAACTAAAATTAAAATTAATGATAGCATTAATCGCGTAGCCCGATTTCAAGGTAGATATTAAAAAGTTGAACAAAATCTAAATGAAAAAATTTCAAAAGCAAAAATGTATACGAAAAACACACAAAATCGAAAGTAAACATTGTCATTGACAATGCACTGACGCGGAAAGACTCCAACTGGAAGCAGCGGCGGCCGCTGGTGACAGCTTTCAGTGTGAGCTAATGGAATAATTATAAAGCGGCTCTACACGGGCTGGCGCACGAGTGTGTCGTATCTCTGAGCCGGCAGCAATTTGCTTTAGTGCGATTGCTGCGTTTTTGTTTCTTTTTTTTGTCGTGTGTCGACTGTTGCAATTGCTGAAAATATTGAAATGACATATGCCGTTTTATTGCCACCATTGTGCACAACATTTGAACGAATGTCGCTGTTGCTCTAAAATCGCGCATATTGTGAATGGTGAAAAGACAAAACAAAGACAACAGTTTACGTGCCGCAATTAACATACGAAAAGTTATTGCATTGTGAAATGGGAAGCCGAACTTTAATTGAAGTTTTGCGCAGATTTGCGTGGCGTGTCAGAGCAAATATTTTCTTATTTCAGTTAGCCATATAGCAAAATATGTGTAATTTGGTTAACAATTGCGGCAAATATTGACGTACATATTTATGCAGCGGCAGAGTCAGTGGCACTAATGACGTGCAAAAAATGCTTCCTTTCAAGTGCTGGACTGACCAGTTATATCATCAAAAGTGAAACAACTCAAATTTTTAAATTTAAGGATTTATGTGCTAATACTGTCCACAATGCATCTATGAATGTACCAAAAGGCAAAAGCTCTGTATATTTTGTTGTTGTTAACTGTTGCCAAAAATAGTGAGGTCCCTCTTCAGGTCGAGAAGTTTAATGCTATCTGACCGATGCAGCTCAATGCAAAATAGTCCTAATTCAAATTGTGACACTTTTGAAGAAATAAATCTGTGTTGTAGTTAATTTTAACCCATTCCACCCCAAAGTTACCTGAGAGCAACATCACCTATTTGTATTTTTATTGCAAAAGCTACGATTGATTTATGGGTATAATTTAAGTGGGCACCAACAAGTTAGTGTTTTTAGAAGTGAATTCAAAGCAAATTACAAAAATTTTACTGTTATCCCCAAAATAATTTCCAATACTTTGCAGCGATATTAGGGAAAGTTTGTGTTCTAATTGAAGTCTACGAATTGAGCGCGGTTGATATAAACCCTGTTTCTTTAATAATGGTTAAATAAAATCAAAAAGTGATAATTTTGTATTTTTCCATAAATATTAAGTAATTTTTCTGTAATTAAAATATATTGATACAAAATTTATTTAACCCGTTTTAAGCTAAAATTGTTCCAAAGCAAACTAGCTCTAGAACTCTAACAAAGAGGCGTGGCGACTTTAAATGTTGTGTGCACACTTCTGAAGCAAGTTTTTCATGATTTAAATACCAAAAAGTTATATCGAGATACAGGGTAAATTCAGGGTCGAAAGGGTTAAGTAAAGTTGTGACAATTCTAGTTTATATTTTCATATAAATAAATAAATTTCGTATTTTCGAAATTTTTCTTTCAACTTTCTAACTGTCATTTTTTTAAATTAGTTTTTTAAAATTATTTTTTTATAATTTATAATAATTCGGTAATTATTGAATTAAAATATCAATAAAAAAGTCAGACATAACTGAAAGTTTTGGATTTTCTAGTGTAAAAAAAATTTTTTTTACTTATCGTAGAGCATAATCTGCAAGGATTTGCCACTAAATGGTCTATACGTTATTTAAAAAAAAATTATTCAGCTCAAAAACAGTTTTTTGCTAATTTTAAAATTTTGAGTTGTGTCACTTTTGAAGTGGGTGTGCAATATATAATATCTTGAATTTAGATTACTTATGATCGAAAAAGTCAGCCGATGCAGTACACAAATTCATACAAAGTCTGTTTCTAAAGAAAACTAAATATAAATAAATTTTTTTTTCATCATTGTGCTTAAATCAGTTGAAGATAAAGTTGACGAATTGCGACCTCAAGGAGAGCAGATTCTTCTTAATAATTTTAAATAAGATGTCCTCTTTTTAGCACAAATGTATTGAAGTATGACACTTCCAATTGTCATACAGCACTTCTGAAATTTCTATTTTGCAGCATTTTTTACTGATGAATATACAACAGATTTTACAGTTATGTGTAATATATATAACGTTACTTGCGAATAATTCAATGTAGTTTAATTTTCTGAATTGTTATGACTTTTGCTTTAGCGTTCAAATCATTTTTGGTTGTAGGCTTACTGTACCTTGAAACATATTTATGTATGAGTTGAATACCAACTCGTGATCTATGAGTCCAGCTTGTATTTTTTTCTAATATTTATATTATATTTATTTATAATATTAATAATTTTTATAAACTAGCTGGAAGTGATTACTTCATTTCACTAAGCTTAGTCTGAAAATAGACAGAAAACTAGTGGTTTTCTGTATCATGCAGTAAGACAAAATAATCTAAAAATATTACAATACATTACAGAAAAATTTAGTTTTTTGGGATATGGCTATCTTTTCTTAACTGAAATCGATCTTATTAAGTAATAAAGAGTAATATTTTTCTTATTAATTTTTTCCTAAATAAATTTCAAAACTGAATTTTTGTTTTATAGTTGATAAATATTAACCACCTGACATTAATCACTCGAACTACCTACACACTATTACACCGTGCGACAGCATTTTTCACACCGGGAAAAATCCATATGTGCCTGAAACTAGAGACCAGATATAGTAATACTGCGTACTCAGTTTTTCATTTCTATATCCTTGGTCCTTTTAAAAGGACTTCAAAATTTTAAGGGGATAAAAAATGAAAAAAATATAAAAAATACTTAACCTCGTTAGAATATGGCGATATGTATATCAAATGAAAGAGGAAAGGCTCAAGAATTTAAATAAAATTGATTTTTTATCTATTTGTAAAAAAAGGATATAAAAAAGGTCCTTTGAAAATTTTAATCCTTTATATCCTTGAAAATTTATATAGAATTTCCTTGAAAAGTAAGTATGTTAAAACCCTAAAACTCCCTGATCACGTGTCAAAATTTCATTACTCTAACTTTATTAGTTCGAAAGTTATTAAAAAAAAGGCAGAAGGTGCAATTCTAATGAAGTACAAAAATTCTAATTTATTTGAGTATCAGTATTTTAAATAATAAATAGATACAAAATCAATGAAGCGAGAATAATGAAATTTTGACACGTGATCAAGGAGATTTTGGGTTTTAACATACTTACTTTTCAAGAAAATTCTATATAAATTTTCAAGGATATAAAGGATTAAAATTTTATAAGGACCTTTTTCATATCCTTGTTTTACAAGTAGATAAGAAAATCAATTTTATTAAATTCTTGAGCCGTTCCTATTCAAATGAGGTTAAGTATTTTTAAAATTTTTTTGTATCCCCTTCAAAATTTTGAAGTCCTTTTAAAAGGACAAAAGATGTGGAAACAAAAAACTGAGTACGCAGTATTACTATGTTGGGTCTCTAGTTTCACGCCCATATGTATTTTTTCCGGTGTGAAAATTTTTTTTTATTTTTGTCGCACGGTGTTATCTATCGTTGTCTAGTATATTGAAAAGTATCAAACATTTTGTCTAGATTTAAGAATCCTCTACCACTGAATCAAAAAGATCTCAGTGGTGCGTCACCCATCCAAGCAGAACATTGTAAACACCTCGTACGAGGCCAAAATGTCCTGTGACTTTCCAACAGCTTTGGGTTTTTACCATTCATTTCAGTTATTTTTGGTATTCTCAACCAATTGATTGTAAATTTTGATTGACAGCTTTGCCACGATAACATTTTAGTGATCTGATTGAATTTTTACTACGTGTGCATGCATTGTTTTTTATTGTACACATGTAAGTACATAAATCATTGCTCGAATACCTCAACAGTCATGTGAAATGTGCTGCAAATCTCCGCAGGCGATAGCTAAAAATATCGTACTTGTTAATATTTTCAGCACATGCTGTCCTGTTTTTAAAAAAACCCCACAATAGCACCAAGTGTACTTAGCTGTTTGCGTTTGATCCAAACAACAACAAAAACAATTAAGCACTTCATTAGAGCAAAGTGTTGGTCGCAAAATATGGCCAAGACTCGGGCGACAGTAAACAAGCCTTTATCAGATGAACATGCCAATTTGTTGGCTGACATTCTGCGAGCGCTTATCAGTCACGATTTTCACTATTAATTATTCGGACGGGGCTGCTGCCTATTCGTACGGCACACATTTGGCACTTCATTGCCTTATCGCTGTTTCGTTTGATTAATGAGCTTTGCCATACCCGAAAAACTGAAACAAAAAACAAAACGTAGCAGCATACGATTCACTCCGATGTGGGTGGAGCGGGCAGACAAAGGAGATAGTATTAATTTTTTGACATTTCCAATAGACGTCCAACAAAAGATACATTGGGGTTTACGGTTTTTTAATTAATTGCATACAAAAACAGCATTAAATGTACTTATTTCGATTGTGCGAATGCCTTTGGCCAGATCGTCGGTAATTGATGAGTTGACCAGTGGCTTCAAAGCGCCGTTTCCTTTGCACCGTAAAGCTACATTTGAGCGAGAAGCAAATATTTTTAATAGTCTGCTAACAAACGGTTAAGTATTTTGTTTTTCAAGACTGTCACGACCGCATTTAAGTCACGCGTTGTATGATGGAACGTCAGCGATTGTTGCATTAAGGTTTCGTCGCCAACAATCCAATGATGGCAATGATAATCCCACTAATTAAAGCATAAGATCGATTATCATGTCTATCCTTATGTACAAAAGCATTCCCGGTGCTGTGTGTCGTACGATCGAGTGATATTTTTCTCTCTTCGCTTTGGCTTCAATTTGTTTTCTGGGCAAATCACACGTCTTATAAACTGGCACATGTGATATTTTTACGGGTGTGGACTAATTTGAATGGTAGTAAAAACTATGAACTGTCATATAAAACAAATAAATAGTAGATGGTAATGTAGATGTAGTAGATGTTTTTTTAGTTTGGTTTTCAATATTAAAGTTAATCAATAAATTTAGTACGTCATAGTTTGCACGAGTTGTTGTAGTTAAAAAAAAAAAATAACTTAATTTGTCAGAATTACGCTGACGTTTCAAAGTCTTTGTGAAAAATATTGAGCTAGTGGAGATCTTAGAAAATGTATGCACTTAATTTATATTATTATCGTTAGAGAAGAAGAGTTTCTGTATGTCATATTCAAATCTACTTCTTCGCAAAATCACTACCAAAAATATTCTCGTACTTCTACGTTTACTGCCATCACCTACGATTACTGTTAAGGTGAATTTGTAGGACGCCAAATGGAGTCAAAATGTCAACTACACCTTTTCAACTTTTTACACCAAAATAAATTCAACATTTACTCTGAAATTGAATTTACGTTTTCTGAAATTGAATTTACGCTTTCTGAAATTGAATTTACGTTTTCTGAAATTGAATTTACGCTTTCTGAAATTGAATTTACGGTTTCTGAAATTGAATTTATTTATCTGAAATTGAATTAACGTTTTCCGAAATTGAATTTACGGTTTCTGAAATTGAATTTATGTTTCTGAAATTGAATTTACGCTTTCTGAAATTGAATTTACGCTCTCTGAAATCAAATTTATATTTCTGAAATTGAATTTACGCTTTCTGAAGCCGAACCTTTCTAGTTGAAATAAAAATCACCATATCAAGCATTTTTTTCACTTCACTTTTTTTACTTTAAGTAAATTAAGAACAAACAAACAAACCTAACATAAATAAATAAATACTTATTAATAAAAACAATTTATTAATTTTTTAAAAACATAAAAAAATCACCATTTTGTACCTTATATTCACTATATTCAAAATTAAATAATTTAATATTATATTCTAAAAAAAGAAGTTAATTTGCATTGGTGGCGTCTAAATTCTCCTTCTCATCCTTTCACTATTTATCTGATCGGCTGTTCACTCGCTACACAATAAAATGTAAAAAATATTCTAGGAAGTTTCGGTTTCGGCCGTTCGGGCATTTTTTGGCCGAAACAGAAACAGAAACACTTATTTGGGCCGAAACCGAAACCGAATATTCGGTCGGACACTAATGTCAACCTTTTTTATTTAATTGCATGTCATTTTGAAAGAAAATCTTTCGTTATCTTTGCTGAGTATTTCTTAAAATCAATTTAAATGGAAGAACTGATAATAATGTTTTATACAAAATTCTACTCCTACTTTATAAACTAATTCCATATGGACATAGGACATTTAGTGTCAATGCACCACGAGTGCAAAATTACGTATTATGTCGCCTACTTGTAATTGCTTACTCTCGAAACTCAACGTCCTAAAAAGTTTTGCTCATCATTCATCATTCACCATTCACCATTACTACCATCATTAACTCAAAGTACCATCATTCTTTTTCAAACTCAGTCATCATTTGTGGCTCAAAATAATTCATTAGCGATCAAATAATTGTTAGAATTCTCACCAAGCATTATCAATCTAATTTAAATCATGAGCAGCCATCATCAGTTGCCATGAAATATAATCTGAACCCGTTTTTCGATATCATTTCTTATCAAAATAAATCAATTCGGATAGCATACAATTACCACCAATATCGAGCGTTGCATACTACTGTCAATCATTGTCAATCATTAACAATCATTCTTACCACTAAATCCAGCGTTGCATATTACTGTCAATCATTGTCAATTATTTAGAATCATTCTTATTGATCACCAAATATTTATTGTTTAAATCTCAAGAACAAACAGTTATCATTATCGTTGAGTACAGGCCCGTGCGCAGAATTCGTTTATGGGGGGGGTTTTGACATATGTGTATCATGTTAGGTTATGAAGTTAATAAAAAATAATAAGAAACTTTTCTTATAAATGAAGACATTTTATTGTGTCTTGACTTGATATTCGGTTATTATATAGGGTTTTCCAACAAGAGGTGTTATTTTGGTATTCAAAGAAAATTCCATTTTTTGAGATAAATGATCGGATGTTTATTTAATAATAAAGAAGAAGGTATGCCGTTAATAATGAAAAACAACATCAGCCAAATGGCCACCACGACCACGCTTACAGGACCATATCCTTTTCATGAAATTTTCCATAACCAAATCGCAAAGTGGCTGCCCTATGTCCTCGATAGCCTCACGAATTCTATCTTTGAGGTCTTGAATCGACGCTGTGCTGTTGGCGTACACCTTATCTTTCACGTGACCCCAAAGGAAGAAGTCGCAATGTGTTAAATCACAAGATCTCGGTGGCCAATTGTGATCACCTCTTCCAGAGATAACACGGTCCGGAAACTTTTCCCGTAAAAGAGCAATGGTTTCGTTGCTCGTGTGGCACGTAGCGCCGTCTTGTTGAAAGTAAACGTTGTCCAGATCAATACCATCCAACTCCGACCATAAAAAATCATTAATCATCTCTCGATAGCGCAATCCATTCACCGTAACTGTTGATCCAACCTCATTTTCGAAAAAGTAAGGTCCAATGACCCCGCCGGACCATAAACCGCACCAAACAGTCACACGTTGAGGATGGAGACGCTTCTCAACAATAACTCTTGGGTTTTCCGAGCCCCAGATGCGACAATTTTGCTTGTTGACGTAGCCACCGAGGTGGAAATGGGCCTCATCAGTCAAGATGATTTTTCCATGGTATTCCGGATCATTTTCATGCATTTCAAGGACCCAATCAGCAAAGACACGACGTTGTTGATGATCGGTCGGCTTGAGTTCTTGTGTTAACTGAACTTTATAAGCCTTAAGACCCAAGTCTTTATGCAAAATACGGTGTAATGACGTTTTTGGAATGCTCAATTCCAATGAACGACGAGGAATCGACAAACCTGGGTTTTCTTCAACACTTTGGGCTACAGCACCAATATTCTCAGTTGTTCTTGAGCGACGTGCCCGGGTTTTATTCTTCACATCACTAACTTGTCCCAACAGCTCGAATTTTTCCACCAATTTCTGTATTGCGGTCCGACAAGGTGCTTCACGACGACCCAAAAATGCTTTAGTTTTGCGAACTGTGACTGCAAGATTTTCACCATTTTTGTAGTGAATTTTAATAATTTCAATGCGTTGTTGAAGCGTGTCTCGTTCCATTTTTAGTAATGGCGTAGTTTCAACTTGTCAAGTGTCAAAGAATAAAAGCTTCAAAAGTGACAGCTACCGAAATACCGGGGGATTCAAAATAACACCTCTTGTTGGAAAACCCTATATAATAAATTAACTCTGCGAGGTGTAGAAAAAAACTTCTCCAAAACTCTTTGCGGATCGACCTCGACATCGCGATGTATATTGAGCGAGGCTAATCCGTTCAGCCGATCTTCAGACATTGTTGACCTGAGGTAAGTCTTGAGGCGACGCAATGTTGAAAAGGAGCGTTCATTCGTCGCTGTCGTTACAGGCAGAACTGCCAAAATGCGAAGCATTTGATGAACATTTGGAAACGCATCTCCATTGCACACATCGAGTGCTTCAAGCGAATTTTTAACGTTCTTTCCGGCGATGCGTTGACGCCAAAGTTTGACTTCGTCTACCCAGATGTCACGGGAATCATCCCGCAAAATTGAAGAGTATGGTTCAAACAATTGAGCGCAGGATTCTTCTTGAGCTCAGATGCGCCTTCTATACATTTCATATTCTTTGGTTGTATCGATACTATCGATGGTTGCATTCACAATGACACTGATAATAGGAGGTAAAAAAGGCGGGAAAATTAAAAAAAAACGTGCACAAGATCGAGAAAGTTGAGAATGTCGAAACAAAAATTGACCACAAAATATTTATTATCAAGTCGGTTTGACTTTCGTAGAATAAGGACTATTGCTAGTGGAAAATTATGTGGAAAAATTCTCGATGGGGGGGGTTAGAACCCCCAAAACCCCCCCCTGCGCACGGGCCTGGTTGAGTAGTTACTATTAGACTATCAAGAATCACAACCGGAAATGTCATCAGTCAACGTCAATATGCATCCCCAATCGTCATTCGATTACACCGTGCGACAGCATTTTTCACACCGGGAAAAATCCAAAATGAAATTTTGACACGTGATCAAGGAGATTTCGGGTTTTAACATACTTACTTTTCAAGAAAATTCTATGTAAATTTTCAAGGATATAAAGGATTAAAATTTTCAAAGGACCTTTTTTATATCCTTTTTTTACAAATAGATAAAAAATTAATTTTATTTAAATTCTTGAACCTTTCCTCTTTCATTTGATATACATATCGCCATATTCTAACGAGGTTAAGTATTTTTTATATTTTTTTTTTTTTTTTATCCCCTTCAAAATTTTGAAGTCCTTTTAAAAGGACAAAGGATGTAGAAATGAAAAACTGAGTACGCAGTATTACTATGTTTGGTCTCTAGTTTCACGCTCAAATGGATTTTTTCCGGTGTGAAAATTTTTTTTAATTTTTGTCGCACGGTGTTATCAGCTTTATGCAAATATTCGCTCACCACTTTGCTCCCCCAGCGCGCAACTGCAAGCATTTGAGATTAATGTGTTGGATTCTTCTACTGGGGGCCCACAAATTGTGCGTAGGCGAATATGTAAATGAAAGTTGTGGGCGTTAAGTGTAGTAGGATTTATTTCGTCACATGCTGGCTGAGCGTAATCTCTGTGAATGAATGAAATATCAGCGCACATTTCTTTAGCCAATTACACACATACATATGTACTCGTGTGTGCCTACACGCCTCGCATAATTAGATACGAAAAATTCTGCAAACATAATAACAATAACAACAACAACCATACATGGCATGCATGCTGCTTCGTCTCTCATGGGTTCAATTGACTGCTAATGTTCCACTCATCAGCGTCAATAGCGCTCACGTAGTTAGTCCTACAACCGGCTCCAGCGGACCCACTTGCGGCCGTTCGGCTCGTTTCCCACACACGACAGCCGGCCAGCCACACGCTCGTTCCACATTCGTTGCCCGTTTGCCGATGTTGCTCGCCCGCTCGCTGTTCGGTGGCGCAAAAACAAAGCGTCCACGCTGCCGCAACAAGTTCAAATTTCCGCCGTTTGCCATTGCAGTTCGATCGATCCGTGCGTTTCGACTGGTTATTTGTGTGTTTTCGGGGAGCGCGCCGCGGCCAATTGGACAGTCAGCCAGCCCGTGAGTTAGCCAGTCGACGAATGGGCTGTGCGCACGAGTGTGTGCTTTCCCATTAAGATTTATTTATTCGTATTCACTTTTATTTTGCGTGATTATTATTACATACGTTTTGTCTGCTGCCGCTCGGAGTGTCGCCGCGGGCTGACAAGTGTCGCAGTGCACGCTTTGACGGCGTCGGTGTGGTGCCAATTTTTGAATTACTGTCAGTTAGTTTCGCTGCTGCAACGGCTCGCGAATGTCCACTGCGTACTCAGTGATATCTGCACGTTTACCGTTATCCTGCATACGCGCCCATTCGCAATTGTCCTCCACCAGTGGCGCGCGCTCGTGTGTGTTTGTCTGTTAGTGTTGGTGTCTACTCGAGTGTGTTGCTATTTTTAGCTGCCGGAATAAAAGGAATTTGTGCCACAAGTTAATTCTACATTAATGCCGTCCTTGCATATTTACTCGCGCTTAAAAAAACGCTCTAATTACAATAAGTGAAAGCACATTTTTGTGAGAGCGTGAATTTGTGGAGCTTCTTGCAAAAGTTAGTATGATTGCAAACTAATTTTTAAAGTGCTATGACTAAGTTGTCAATATACAGTTTTTTGTTCCCAATGCAAGTCGGAGAAAGAGCAGTAAACTGTGCTTTACTCATAGTGTCCTTGAGCAATTGAAGGCTAAGGTTATGAGACCAGTAGTAGAGCCGTTACGACTGAACTACTATTTCTGAGTAATAGGATTATTGCTGGATTCCTTCATATCCTCATCTACAAGCAACAGGGATACGTTTATTCCTATACTTATGTCAGAGTATCAAATTCCTCCGGAACCCTGAGTCTTTTTGATTGGTTTCGTGAGCACGAACTACGCGCGGAATATTCCTCTTGCCAGAGCTTTGATAGAGCTCAAGGGACTGTTTGTGTTAACGGACATTGATTTTTCTTTCCCTAAATCTGTGTTCTTAGAGTCGCTCCACCTCGTGGAGTTAGAATTATTGTCAGAGTTTACCTTTTTAGTTTATTATTATTTTAGTTTTTACCTTTTTAGTTTATTATTATTTTAGTTTTTACCTTTTTAGTTTTTAGTTTTAGTCTGCCATATTGTTATAGTCTGTAGAACTTTCGTGCATAGACCAAATTAAGTAATTAAATCAGGGACCGGAAATAACAGTTATTTATGAAAACTATATTTGAAAAAATTACTATGAAGGAAAGGTCGTACAGATAAATGAAATATACCAATACATTTATTTTCGCACCGAGAATCAAACTTGGCAATAAACTTTTTTTTGTAATTTTTATGGCAAAAATAAAAATAAGAATTATTTAAAAAAAAAATTAAAAATAAGAATTATTTTTTATTTATATTTTAAAAATCCTTTAATAACAATTATTTTTGATTTTTTCATATTAGTCCACAAAGAACATTTTTTTCGATTTTTATTTTAGTTGTCCTATAATAACAATTATTGGTGACTTTTATTTAAAAGGGTCATCAATAAAAATCATTAAGTGACTTTTATTTTTTAAATCATAAAAAAATCATTCAGTGACTTTTATTTATAAAAGTCATCAATAAAAATCATTGAGTGACTTTTATTTATAAAAGTCATCAATAAAAATCAGTAAATGACTTTTATTTGTAAAAGTCATTAATAAAAATGAATCAGTGACTTTTATTTATAAAAGTCATCAATAAAAATCAGTCAGTGATTTTTATTTTTTAAGTCATCAATAAAAATCATTCAGTGACTTTTATTTTTAAGTCGCATTATAAAAGTAATTTTTATTAATGCATTCAAAAGTTATAATTCTTCCAGAAAACCGAATTGACAGGTCACGCCTTATTGAGTCGATCAAGAATATATATACATTTCAATATTTAATGAATCCAGTACTGCGATTAATTAAAATTTCTTTTATATTGCGACTTAAAAGATAAAAGTCATGGAATGATTTTTATTGATGCATGTTATAAAAAAAAGTCACTGAATGATTTTTTTTTTTATTTAAAAAAGTCACCAATAATTGTTATCATAGGACAATTAAAATAAAAATCGAAAGAAAACTGCTACTTGTGGACTAATACGAAAAAAATTAAAAATAATTGTTATTAAAGGATTTTTAAAATATAAATACAAAATAACTGTTATTTGTTGAGCCACTAAATACAAATAAAAAAATAACTCTTAAACATTGATTTTTTTAATAAAACTCATAACTGTTACGGTCCTTGAAATAAATACAAAAAAAGGTATAACTAGGCAGCGGGGCACACAGGATTCAACATAACTTTTGAGTTTAATGTAATTTGAAACCTAAAAATTTTTGCTGGAACAGTTATTTGATATTTAAATTATCAAAACCATTTATGTGCGCCACTTGTTAGGTTTATCGAATGGTGACTCGGATATCGCACGCTTGGATTGTATTATCACAATAAGCCATTTCCTGCTCTGAACTGAACCGCCACTCAAACCAAACAGGGGCCAAAACATCTGAAGGTTACTTAGCAATCATAAAAGTTACTTCGAAAAATACAACGAACTTTAAAACCCTTATTCTGCTGCCCGAGATAACTATCATCTCTAGAAAAAAAACAAATAAATTTATCTGATATTGACAGCTGAAGATTGTCCGAAACAGTTAACGAAAGCTACGCAATCGATTGAATGAGGCTTGATTTGTAAAACTAAACCCAACCCCAAAGAATGATAAATATAAAAAATTGCCATCTTAAAGGTTTCTCTTTCGTCAATGTAAATATTGAATAAATTTATTGTTTGATAATATCAAAATATTTGAATATCTTTGCTAAACGACTACAATTTATTACTGAAATATTAAAAACAATACAAGGGTTTCTGACAGACATTCGACCGTTTTCTTATCTACGATATGCTCGCAAAACTAGTCACAGAAATATAGCAAAACTGCGATTATAGTTTTCTGATCTTGTGTTCGTTTTCAAAACGAGAAATTTTTTTATAACAAATGATTAATTTTTGAAACTGTGTATAGAGTTTCTCATTTCTTGATCTTAAGTTTTTGTTCAAAACAAAAAATTTCGAACTTAAAAATAAATGATAACTTATAAAATGCCCATGAAAATCTTTTGCAATAAAATTAACTTGGCTTAAATTTCAAATTTTCAATTTGCAATCTAAATCAAGTATATTCCCAAATCAACCTTTATTTTTTTCTTTTTCATATGTGTAGAAATTTTTCACTGGTAAACAAAAAAAAATTGATTTTAGTAGCACAGTGTTATTGTTGCTGTTCAATTGACGTTAAATGTGTACATCTTGAAGCCACTAGATTTGATGTGTGCTCTCATTGCGCAGAAGGGAATTATGCTTACTAATTTAAGAAACCAAATACAAATGACATTTATAGCAACTACAATGACATCACAAGACAACAAAATATATCCCGAATATATGTCGCATTGCTTTGTTGTTCAATTTGATTGTTTTGACCGCTTTTATTGAACACTTTCCATCCGATGAAGCAAATTGATAGTTTCATAAGCAGCAAACGCATATAAAGCATTAAAAACAAACAAAAAAAGAACTAATAAAATATTGACAATATTTGTATATATGTGCATGTCTATGTATGAAAGAATTTCATTCTTCCGCGTGTAAACTTTCAAGTGTTCTCCGCTCCGAGCAACGA